>OX387239.1:52746597-53360265 GCA_947561735.1 Cenchrus americanus
AACAAAATTCCTGGGTGGTTAAGACATTTTCATATGATGTGATATGATGACATATCATAGTTGTTTGTCCCAACGCAATTATATTTTACATATTGCTTGCATGATTCCTCTAAAGTGTCCGAAATTGCACGAGTAGGCTCAGGGTGGCCTGTCAATGTGGCCTGTCAATGAAGATATGATAAGCAGGGCGAACAAAATTGGAATTAGTTAGGTATTTTTAAATAAAATTTGGTGTACAATTACTCTCTCAGTTTCAAATTACTTGTCACTATAATTTTGATCACAATATTTGATCACTCATCTTATTCAAAATGTTATGCATATATCGTTTGTTTTGTTTGTGACTTGCTTCGATTTTTGAATAAGATGAATGGTCAAACATTATGATCAAGAGTCAACAGTGATAAGTAATTTGAAACGGAGGGAGTACCATTTTACTCCAAGTGTACATTTTAAATACTTATATGGACTATAGCTAATGTGGTTATCGCTAGCTATCCGGCTAGTATAGGATTTTTGGTAACTTAAGGGTTGCCTAAGTGGCCCTAGGTGTAGAAATCTGCTAGCTCCGCCACTGCGCCCGGCGGCCCCATCGCGCGCGCAACTGCATCAAGCAAGGGGGCATTAAAATGAAATCAAAGTGTAGAACCCATAGACGGGTCCGACTCCGGTAGGCGAGGATACCCGTTACTGAGGCGGCGGATGTCACACCCTGAAATTTCCAATTTCAGGATGTGAATAGAGAGAATAATTAAATAACTATTTTATCATAATTTTAAAATTTTTACAATATTTATTTTCTTTACAGGAAATATAGTACAGGAAAAATCCTTGTTTGATTTTCTGAATCAAATAAAAGTTGTGAGTGTTGCATTCATGCCGATGCAACCAGTGGTTTTTGAGTGCAAAAGGTTTCAAAAATGCGTTTAGGAGCTGTCCAAAACCTTCCGAGAATTTTCCGGATTTTTCTGGGATTTATTCTCATTTTTCTCTGAGCTTATTCTATTTATTAGAAGGCTCTAAAATATTTTTCATGAGCTCCAAATGCTTTATTTGGAATGTTCATGTATTAATCTATCTCCAGGAATTTTCCTGGAATTTTTATGATTTTCTGAGTATTTTTCGTGCTTTAAAATAATTTACAGATTTTTCTGAGATTATTCTTCGCACTGGAAATAGATTAAAAAAAGAGGAAAACCTATCCTACCGGATTGGGCAGAGCCCGTGGGCCCGACCCTACCCGCCGGCCCAACCGCGGCCCGCTCGAGCCCATCTGGGCCCGGCCACCGTAGGCCTCCCCGGCCCGCACGGCCGCCGCCACCGCCTTGGCCGTGGCGTGCGTGCCACACGAGGCGCGGCCGCCCGACCTATAAAGGCGAGGCTCGGGGCCCCTCGCACGCGCCCTAGCCCGCTTGCGCGGCCGCGCCGCCGCCCCGTGCCCGGCGCCGCCGCCGGACCGAGCCGGCGAGTCGCCGCCGCCGCCCCTGCGGATTCCGGTCGCCTCCCTTGGTCTCAATCGCAGGTGAGCACGTCACCGAGTTCCCCTCGATCTCCCCCCTCTTTTCCCCCATCCGACTCTAGCCCCCGAGTCGTCGGAATCGAAGGCCACCAGGGCCGGCCGGTGCTCCTGTACGCGTGACCGGAGGTAGGAGATGAAGTCATGGCAGTCTTGCGGATAGGCCCCTGAGCAATCTCGAATTTCGTATGCTATTTTATGTGTCTTGCAAATTCCCGCATAACCCCCTAACTCTTTAGATTCCTTGCAGTCAGATCCATCCCAAACTCTTTTTAAGATCTAACCCTAATTTTAGATCTATTCACGAGCATTGTTTCTTGTGTCTCGGGAATCTTTTCTGCTACCCCTTGAGATCTATAGTTAATTGCAACTTGGTCCTCCAATCTTGTTTATCTCGTAAAATCTTGGTTTTAGCTCCGTTTTAATCCGTTCAAGTTGCGTTAGGTTCATAATAATGTAAAGCACGCATTAGTGGTTGTTTTCACCATGTTTTGTTTTCTGAAAATAAAATTAATATTAATTTTGATTAATGTCTAGTTATACATGCCTTTTATAAATAAAAGCAATATAGATCTATACCCGTTTTTCATAATCAAATTTAATTTGCTTAATGATTGCTTTACATGCTTTTATGTATAAAATCTAATTACATCTTTATCTCGGTTTTTCTTAAACCAAAGGTTAATTTGTTTAATAGTTAATTACTCTTTTCTAATTAAAATTTGATTAGGATTTTACATCGGCTTTTATAATAAATATTAATATGATTAATGTCAGTTCCATAATGTTTTTAATAATAAAATGATCTACTCGAATCACAAAGTTTCGTTTAGATTGTTCACATAGTTTAGTTTTTCTAAATTAAATGTTTAATCGGTTTAATCAATATATGAATCTTTATTAATAAAACTTGACTAGTTCTTTACACCGGTTTCGTAAATAAAGTTTAATATTGCATTAATGCCAACATAGGGTATTTTATTTCTGAAATATCCTTTATATTTGTTTTGTTAATTAAAATGAACCTAGCTCATAATCTTGTTCTATCATAAATGCAAATAATTCGTTAGACGTTCGGTGTCAGCTTTATCTTAGTATCTCTTTTGATCAAGTTTATCAGAAGCTCTAAACCTTTCTACTGTTAGCCCAAGCTAAACCGTGTGCATCTAATCAAGCCCTAGAGTTTCTGCTTAGCTTAGTAGCTTTATCTGTGTGAGTAGTTTGCACTGCTCATTTGCCTATCAAGTAATCTTATCACTCTTGTTTCATGTTTATCTTAGAATCTTGTTTATCAGCATCTAGCTAGTTGATGTCTATCCCATCTCGGTTAGGTTGTCTTTTTATAAATCAGCTATGCTCTTTCGAAGCTATACCTTTCTTTAGAGCTAATCTTGTTATCGGTTCCTTTACCAACTAGTTAGTTTACCTTTTGCTTAGTTGTTGCCCTTCGATCTAGTTTTCTTCGTAGACTAGTTTTCCTATACCCACTTTAAGGTTTTCTTATGCGTTGATAGTTCGCTTCTACCGTTCTAGTTCGTTTCACCTTAACTTGTACGTTAGCATGTGTATCACCTGTTACTTGTTTTAACACTAAAACTACATGTTAATCTTGACTAATTCTTATTCCATTGCTTTTATAAATAAAAAGTGATTAGGTTCTAATCCGGTTTTCTTTAATCATGATGTAATTGGTTAATCCCTATTCATAACTTGTTTTTTCTAAATAAAAGATGTTTAGTATTAAACATCAGTTTTCATAATAAAGTTAATATGCTTAATGACATCTTAAATGCCTTTTTAATATTAAATATGTTTAGTTGAACACGTGACATAAAGTTACTCGTCTAGATATCTTACTTGCTTTATCTTTCTAAAGTAATTGTTAATTTGACATAACTTCCACTCGAATGTTATATATAAAACATGATTAGGTTTATCGTGATTTCTTTAATTAAATGTAACTTGTTTAATGGTAACATAGAGTATTTCTCTGAAATATTCTTTCACATGATTTCTTGATTAAAATATGCCAAGCGTAGTCTCTCGTTGTTTGATAATGATCTCACGATAGTTTCAAGCTTAGTTCTGTTTTCAGCGTTTCTTGCGCTTGCGTAACCAATAGAATCGAGCTCTATCTCAATGTGATCTTTCCGGTCCTTGCTCAATCTTCCGTGTCCATCTCTTTAAAGTTAACCAAGCTTTTCTTTCTCTAAGCACGTTTTGTGTGGTTTAGTGATCCATCTAATCGATCCTCTCCTTTAGTGCGTTCTTTTAAAGCTTTTCTTTCGAGTGGTGTATTGTTCTTAGTTTGTTTGTTTGTCTGCTTTGTATGCTTGTGCCCGATGATTGATGCGTTTAGAGTAAACGCCGTTCGAGGAGCTTGGAAAAGCTTGAAGTTGAAGATTCTGAGCAACTACCCTCTGGTTAAAGGCAAGTGTGTCCTTGATCTTTTGTCCTAAGAATTATATTTAATGACTCATTGCATTGCTTGCATTAATTTTGATGGGTTCCTATTAAGGATTACCTAGTCTTTATGATCATTCCTTGTTAACCTGGGTTTACATTTATGTTGGGTAGCTATGCTTAGTTGCTATACCTGGGTTATGGTGGTTTTAATGAACAATAATGATGAATCATGCTATACCTTTATGTTATATCTTTGAATGTTTAATACAAGACCACGTGTTTAATCAGAACATGGAGAAGAACCCAGGACAATAGTGCAACCACAAGAACTATATGGCTCTGGTCTTGGCTGAGTAATTAGGGAAGTCTTTGTGTGGTTATTACTCGCATAGTAGGTTGGGGAAGGAGGAATGCTTTTATGGCTCTTCTATTCCGGAGTGGTGTTGGAACGGAAGTACTCTATGGCTGACCGTCCGTAATAGAAGTGTGGTACGAAAGATAGCCTCTATGACATACTACTATGGACTAATACGCACGGGAGGACTCTTTGTAAAGGCCTCGTAGTGTCCCTATGCAATCACACCTCGGAAGTGTGGTATGATGCTTGGCCGGCATCGCATGGTTGGGTTTAAAGTTCTTCAGGACTTTTACGCGACTTGTGGGTAAAGATGTACAACCTCTGCAGAGTGTAAAACTAATCGATTAGCCGTGCTCACGGTCAAGAGCGGCCTGGACCCTCACATGATAACTGAACTTAAAGATGAACTTAAATCGTGCTCTCTGGTTATTCTTGCCATATTCCTATGGTGTATCTTATCTTATGCTTAACATGGGTTGGTATATACTTGTACTTTGTTAGTAATCAGGTGATAATAAAATTTGACCAACTAAAATGCTAAATGCTTACAGCCCAGTCCACTATAAAGCCTTTGCATTCATATCTTTTTCCACACTTGCTGAGTATGACAAGTGCTCACCCTTGTTATAAACATTGTTGCTCAGAAAGAGGATGCTACTCTGAAGTCTTGTGAAGATGTTGCTGGTGTTAGGCGTACGGAACCCCCAGTCAACTGCCTGTGATGTTTGGAGCATTCGTTTCTAGGATTTAGCGTAAATCTCTGATAATCTTTCTTTTTCATACGTGATACTGTTTATGTATTCACTTATATGTCACTATATGCATGAAACTTGATCCTGGCATGCATATAGGTATGCACTTGGTTTGTTTTTCTAAAACCAGGTGTGACAGAGTGGTATCATAGCTGTATCGACTGTAGGATGTAAGCCTAGATAGCAACGGATGTTTCCTAAGGTCTCTTTTGATCTAAAGTCCCTTCTTACCCTATCCTTGACCTCTCTGAGGAATTATCTCACATCTTAACCATGTTCTTATCTCCATGCCATGAATTCTTATATATTTATCTTCACTATCCTTGAACATTTGTTCGATCTCGCCTGTCCATTCTCTCAAGCAATAACACCCCCTTGATTTATTGGTAGAATTGTTACCCTTAACATTCTATCTGTTCGCGCAGCTCTTCGACACATCAGCGGTGTTTTAATTCTTTCTCGAGCTACAGAACTCCGATTGACATGAAATCAATTGGGTTAGTTCCAGAATTTCATGTATTAATTTCTGTCTAAAATTCAGAAGTATTCGTTATGTATCCAGGGAGATACATACGAATTAGTGGAGCATTCGGAATCTGCCAACACTGCTGACATAGCCATCTTGTTTAATTCATATCTCGAGTTCCAAACCTCCGATTGAGGTGATTCCAGTTGGGATGAACTCATAATTTTGGCCTCCTTGATCTGGAAAAAATCCATTATTTATGGATATCCTAGCTGGGAGATACATCTGATCTATTAGGAGGATACCCTCTGACTTTATTAACAACGTGTAGTGTCATTCCCTTAGCTATGTCTTGTTTGGTGAAATTCAGTGTTTGCATGATGATGCTTGGTTTTTGTGACATTGCTTGTGTTGGTTCTTTGTGGTAAGTGTTGGTGTATTGTGGGTCTTATATCTGCAATAACATCAGTTGCTTAGTTGGGTTCTTCTTTTGTACCTTCCACCTCCTTGTTTTCCCCATTCTTTTTACACCGTCATGACTGACTTCCGCGGGTAGTGCTTGCCCCTGTGAGACATGGGTACCCCTGCGTCCCCACCGACCAGGCTCACGGCCGTCCCCGACAAGTGGGTCCGGCCTACCAGAAGACCCGCCAACCTGTTAGTGGGCCCAACCAACCTAGTTGGCGGCCCACACGACCTCTTGAAGACCTTCCACAAGATTCCCTAGATGACCTAATCCAGCATGACCTGAAGACTTAGCGTACAAGACAAGACCTCTGTTGATTTCAACCATAGCAGATCCATAGGATATGGCAAGCGATGTAATCAACTAGACTTAGGTCTCCTGGTCGACCTCATCCGCTGCCTAATATAAGGCGGGCGAGGCGACCCTTGTAACCATACGCAATCCTCAAGCAATCTACACCGACAACTGGATGTAGGGTTTTACTCTCCAGAGGCCCGAACCAGTATAAACTCATTGTGTTCTCTGTGTTCCGTGTGCTCGTGCGCGACCTTCGAGTTCTTAGCCTTAGATTCCACCCCACCGAACAACTAAACCACAGGGATTAACACCCTCGTGGGCTGTCTAGATCTCAGCACCTGACAGTTGGCACTCCAAGTAGGGGGAATCAAGGTTCTTCGTGCAACTCGATGGCTTCAACCAACAGCGTCATCTTCCCGGAGAGCATGGCGGACATCCTCACCAACCCCGTTGACATCTGCTTCGGCTCCATGCCGGCGAAATCCACCGCTCCAGCTGCCTGCCTCGTCATCGAGGGCAACGCGGTCACCTCCAACCAACAGATCGGGACGGATCTGTTGACGGAAACCCACCCACCCACTCCTAGCGACCTGATCGCGAGGATCGATCGTGTTGAGGACATGCTCTCCGACATGATCAAGGTCCGCGAACGCGTCAAATGCCTTCGCAGGACCTCATCATCATCCAACATGCCTCTTGGCTTGCTCAACGCACCTCACGTAGCATCCCACTACATGAAGCACAAGATCTAGATTGAATCTGGACCCAAGACACCAGATTGTGGAAACCGCAGGAGTCACCTCGACGAACCCTGCCTTATCCACGAGAATCCCAAACACACGGCTCGCCAGTGCCGTGTCCTCAAGAAGCTTTGACGACCTCTTACTGCGGCTCATCGCCGCCAGATGAACTGGGAGCCATCTCCGGACCGCCTTGCGTTCCAGATCGCCCATATAACTATCTCCCCGAACTATCCGGGAGAAGAGCTTGAGACCCTAGATCGCGAGGTCTTGGTCGTCTCTGTGGATGTACCACCTCAAGATGGAGAAACAGACGAACAACGCGTGGAGCGCGAGAACGCCAACGCCGGCAGAGCTACTCGTCGGCAACAAGAACTCGCTGCAGCTGCTCCAGCCACAGGTCAGCACGCAGCTAATGCTGGGCAAGGCAACGACAACGTCGGAGAACAAGCACCCGCGGCACCAGCAAACCCTCAGCATAATGAACCTCGTGCGAGCCGCCTGTGTGCTAGAGACCTCCTGAGGGACTTTGAGTGGGGTGGCCTCGAAGTCTACAACTCTCCTCAAACCAACTTGGGAGCCGCTCTCGCTGCACTAAACCATCTCGAGGATACTCCTACGGTACGACGTCTCCAAGCTAATGTCCGTGTCGCCGCCACTCAGATCGAAGAAAGAGGCCCTGGATACAGTAGATCGACAACAAGTTCCTACTCCAGAAGTAGATCGGAACGTCCTCGCCAACGACGTCGCAGCAACGGTCCCCTTGAGCCAGTAGCTGGAGAGGGACGAGGTGAAAATGAAGTAATGCAGCCGGCCAATCCTGCTGCCAACGCCGCAGTTAACCCTGCCGCCAACCCCGCTGTCAATGTTGTAGCTAATCCTCCAGCCAACGCCACCGTCAACACCGCAGGCAACGTCGCCAACAATGCAGCCAATGCTGTCACCGCCCAAGCAAATGCCGCTGCAAACCCAAGACAAAACGCAGGAGCCCAACCTCCACAGGTGCAACTAACCACGCTGAAGGTAGTCAACATCGACGTATAAGAGACGGAGTGGAGATAGCACGACGTGCTGACTACGACTGCGACCGTGGGGTCCCTGACGCTCTTGATGCCCACAACCCCATCCAAGAAACAGAGCTTCGGAACATGCATGACCAAGAGCTTCTGCGACGTGCACAGTACGACCAAGACAATGACCCTCCCGATAACATCTACGTCATCCCGATGGCCTACGCCCCGTTGGCAAGCCCGGGTGCGATCAACAACTTCCCTGCGTCTCACGACGTCTCCGGACAATCAGATACCCTAAAGACTTCAAGCCAGCCATTGAGAAGTACGACAATCGCTCCGACCCAAGTATATGGCTCAAGATGTATAGCATCGCAGCACGTGCCTCCGGAGGCAACGAAGACCACATGGCGGGATACTTCCCCCTTGTGATGGGCAAGGCGCCACTCCTGTGGCTCGACAATCTCCCAGCAGAGTGCACACCTCCTGGGCAACATTGTCTCGCCTCTTCACGACCAACTACCAGGCGACCTACAATCGACCTGGTAACACTCATCACCTCACCAGAGTGCGGATGTGACGTGACGAGACTCTTCGGGAGTACACCAACCGCTACTTCGAGAACCATAACACCCTCACAGTTGTCAAAGACGAGGACGTCATCGCCTACTACAAGAAGGGGGTCACCAACATCAAGCTCTACGAGAAGATCCACAAGGCTGACGCTCATACCATCCCCGACCTCATGGCCTACGTTGACAAGCTAGTTGACACTCAAGACGCGGTGATGCCCGACTTCAATGGAGAAGATCATGATGATGGAGGAAACAGGTCGCGAAAGCGATCTGGTGAAGCTTACATGGTAGATCCACCAGACCTTCCACCTTCCTCGAAGGTGATTTCAACATGGTCATGGACGACCAATGCCAGTTCTAACACGACGCCAAACATACCATGAGAGAGTGCGAGCAGCTGAAGCGTGCCCTTGGAGTACCCTCCGAATCCAAGAAGACCAAGAGCAACAACAACGGCGACCAGAATGGTGACCAACGTTTCGACAACCGTAACCATCGATCCGATCGACGTGATTACTGTGACCGTAGGCCCTATCGTCGCAGCGACGACAGAGATCGACGTGATTATCGCCGCAACTACCGCGGTGATGACAGACGCGATGACTATCGTTGCAACGATCGCAACGACCGGCGAGACGACCGAAAGTGTGATCGTCGCGATGACCAGCGCCGAGATGATCGGCGTGATGATCGACGTCGCCAGGATGACCACAACCGCAAGGAGCGCTCTCCACCACCACTACCTAAAGGAGACAACCCTAATTGTGCGTTTCAATCAGCTAACTGAGAGATCAACTTCATCGTCGGTGGCCGCCAGGCGACCAAAAGCAACAGGCAGCTCCGATCAAACGTAAGGGAGATCGGGCACGTCGACACTGAAACTCCACAACCTTTGCGTTGGTCGGAGTTCCCAATCACTTTCTCTAGGAAAGATCATTGGGTCCACCTACCTGACCCCGGGACCAACCCGCTGGTCGTTAACCCCATAGTCGACGGGGCATTCCTGCCTAAGACCCTCATTGATGGGGCTAGCAACCTGAACATCATCTTAACAGAAACACTCTGAAAGATGGACTTCGACTTCAACAAGATGACCGCCTGCGATGAGCCCTTCTACGGGGTCGTGCCCGGCAAAGCTACGTACCCCATAGGTCGTGTATGCCTGTCGGTCACCTTCGGCACAAAAGAGAACTTCCACACAGAGCACTTAACGTTTGAGGTCGCGGACTTCCGCTCCTCTTACCACGCCATCCTCGGCCGACCTATGCTTTCCAAGTTCATGGCCATATGTCGACGGTGAAATTCCGTCAACCTAGCCATGAGTTTACCTTCGGTTTTGGCATGAATTTTATATCTTATCTATTGGTACTAACCCCCTTGGTATAACAAGTTTGTTTGTGCATGTCGGTTTTGGAGTTTAGTGTTTATGCAGGATTTTAGTGTTGAAAGCAAGACTTCTGGGATAAGTTCATTAAGCACCTCATGACAAGACATTGAAGCCCAGTACACGTCAAGCAATGAAGTAAACATGACTCCAAGAAGCCCAAGGACCAAACCCGAGAAGATGAAAAACTCCGAGGACCCAGTCAGAAAACTGCCAAATCTTTTGGGACAAGGAGCTTCATCTAATCCGAAGAGAAACTGACGACAAGGGCCCACATGCAGAAGGGGGAAGACTCTAGAAGACTCGGGAAGCAACACCGGGCAAAGGAGGCCGCGGGTTGGGCCGAAGTGGGCCCAGGCCGGTCGGCCTAGTGTAACACCCCGTGTTTTTGCTCAGTGGTGATTTGTGCTAATGACCCTCTTAACTACTCCTCTAACCACCCTTGAGTACCCTAAGTCAAACCATGGTCAAACCCCTTGCCTAAAACCATAGTTCCCCCCTTGACCCCTTGTGTCATTCTAGAACTTTGGCACGTTCTCCAAAATTCCTCTAAACACTTCAAAATCACCCAATAGGACAAATGTGCAGTTTTGCAAGGCACACAACTTCTCTGTTGAGTGGCATTTCTAGTTTGGAGTGTAAGCTTGTGAAAAATACAAATCAAGGTGATGGATTACTGTTCACCGACGCCGAGTTTTTGGCCGACTTTCTCTGCAATTTGTGCTAAAATCAGTGAGCGAAACCCCCTAGAGCCTTTGGCAATCTTGTAGACGCTGACTTGTTGAGCAACTTTGGTATTCAAAGTTTGGTGCACTTATGTTTTGAAATCTGGAGAAATTTCATTTTGAAAAGTGTTACTCGAAACAGGCTGGGCGCCAGAGCGCGCGTTCCCGCACGACGTCGCACCCCGCGCGCCACTTCGTCCCCGCCGTACCCTGGTTGCGCGCGCACGCCGAGGCGCCAGGAAATCCAGCGGTCCGAGGCCCGCGCTGACGCCACTGTGCATCTAGAGCTGATGACGTGCACGAGGGGTCTTGGCCGGTGCCACGTCGCCTGTGCGCACTCGCCGACGGGCGAACCGCCATTCCCCATTGGCCGCCGGCTCCACTGCACGTCGCCACCGCCCCGCGCCCATGCTGGAGCTCCTGTAGGCAACGAAGGTGAGGCGAAACCACCTCTATGCGCCACCGGGCCTATAAACCCCCCTTCCTCTTTCCCTCGCGCGCCCGAGCAACCTTGCCACCCGCCGCCGCCTGCCATTGGCGCTGCCGGTTATCTTGCTGCACCGCTCGCGCCCATAGCCAACCAGCGACCCTAAGCTGCTCTCTAGCACCCCCTCGAGCTTCCACACGCATGTGATGGCCTAGCCTCGCCTGCATTGCACCGGAGGCCGCTTTGACCCCACCTGCGCCACCAATCGGTCTCAGGTGAGCAACTAAGGACCCCCGTGGCACTTGTTGTCCAAGTCCAGCCGGCTATCGCCGCCGGCGAGCCCTCCCCGCGGTGGAAGGGCACCCTTGTGACGATTGGAGTCTTTCTAGGGCCCGAGTGCTAAACCCAAGGGTCGTTCTGTGAGAGTTCAAAACTTCCTAGGGGCTTGAGTAGAAAAGGATTCTTCTAGTTTTTCCCTTTGATCCAGTGGCTTGTAAAATCCATATAAAATCTTACAAAAATCCACAAATTGCAAACCCAATTTTGCTGTGCTCTGTATGACTAGAACTACAACTTTTACAAAAAATGTATATACTTTGGAGCTATAGTTTTTGCTTGAAAAATTGAAATATGATTTACCTAGATCTGTGATTCTGCAAAATCTATACATGATCTTGATTTGGATTTTGGATATGTTGTGGATACTAGCCTGTGTAGGTCCTGTGCAAAAAATTGCACAAAGTTACTGAAGGGATCTTTTTATATGATTTATCTTGTGTTATTGTCAAATCTACCTAGATGAGTTTTGTAGCTTAAAATATAATTATTCTTGAGCCCTACTTCTGGATATTGTTTTGTTATGCCAAGATGCACCTCTGGTGAATTTACCCAGATTTTATCTCTGTTAGAAATATTATTTCTTAATTTATGCATGTTTTTAATCATAAATATATATATCAAGATCTATAATAGCTCTAGGTGTATTTGTTGGTTTATCAGGCTTGTTTTAGGCTAGATCATGTGTAGTAGAAAGTTTGGCTCCATTTCTGTTTTATTTATTTTTATATGCATTAAATCCTTTATTGCTAGCTAGAAACGCCTTTATTTGTATGTATAAATTTCAGTGGCTCAAACTTGTTGCTTGCTGTCCAAATGAGTGTTCCTTGGTCAGTAGGACCAGTGGGTACTATTGGGCAAATTTGAGGCTTGATTGGTGGTTTAAAAGTTGGAAACTAGATTGAACTAGTGAGGGAAAAATAGGAAAAATCATTTCTTTTTGTGCTTAAACTCTATAAATGAATTAGGGGAATAGTTGTGGCATAAAAGTGCATTTCCTTGTTGTTTTTCTTTTAAACTAATTATTCTTTTATAGATGTGTACACAACCACCATAAAGAGAAGGCTAAATAAGCTTTTTGATTATCTTTTAAAGGGAAAATGATTAAATAATTTTGTTAAGGTGAATATGGTCATTAAAGGGAATTCTCATGGTTGTTTGCTACTGATTGTTAATTAAATTAAATTAATTGATTTTTTTATATATGTACACTGTCATTATTAAAAAGTCTAGCTAATAAAGCATCGCAAAATGTTCCTTTATAGGAAGAGTATGCTGAATGTATCTTTATCTAGGTGAATGTGGCCAACCATGCACCTCATGGTTGCCAAAAGTTGCTTTGTGGTGAATTAAATCAATCTGCAAATTAAGTCTTGCATTTGCATCCCCGTGTAGAAGTTCCCGACGGTAGCTACACGCTCGTGCCGGTTGACGAGGACGAGGGAGCGGGAGGAGACGTGCACTACGTGACTGTAGAGCAAGACCCGGACCAAAGTCCGGAAGGTTGTTTGTCTGCTTGTGCTAACGAAGGAAAGCCCCATTTTAATCTTTAACCTATGTGTTTATTTCTAAACTTCTAAATTTATCATTGTTATCTTATGTGTATTTACGTTTTGGAGTTGATTGAAACCCTAGTTGAATGATCCTTAAGTACCTATGATCTTTTACTAGCATGTTAGGTCGCTAGTTGCTATGCTTTAAGGACCTGGTACAAGTCGAGTGATGTTCGTCACTCGCGAGAAAAGGATCTCCTTTATGGAATCACCATATTGATTAAATGGATTGCTCATGTGGTAAGAGCATGGGATTTGGGCTCCGGTCCAATGGCTTTGTTGGTTAAGTGTTTGAAAGTACTAAACACTTGTCGAAAATGGGTACGGTAAGCCTAGTACCTAAATGAGACGGTGCAGGAACTTTGCGCTACTACTCTTAGGGTTGCGGCCCCGGGCTCGCCACCAGAGTACTTGCGTGAGGCCGGGTGACCTTAGTGGCATAGCCCAGTAAACCCTGTACTTGAGACTGTAGCATCTAATCCCAATTCGAGGAATGGCGGGAACGGCCTGGTTGGTGAACTCTTAGTGAGGGCACCTCCCATGTGTTTAGGTCCACCTTGCAAGGTTTGAATTAATCGATTGTCGGCCTCTCACCGTTATCTGAGACTACTTAATCTACTGGCCATGATATCCCTTTATGATGGAACTTTGTGAAGATTATTACTTTGATTAATTGTTTGCACAACTTTGTTTGCAATAGTTGCTTATCTAGTAATGATCACTTCTACTAGAACATGAGCTAAAATGTGAAAGTAAGGATTCACTACTTAGTAGCTTTTTGGCAAACAAACCCACTAGCCAAAAGCCTTGCATGATTAGAGGTAAAGACTTTCTTTTAGATGGGTAAGCCTTGTTGAGTATTAGTATACTCAACCTTGCTTTATAAATGTTGTTTCCAGGTAATGCATGTGATGTGTGGCCCGAAGAACTTCCACCCGACTGGGAGCTGGAATGGGTGGATGACGAAGAGTGATTGCATCATGGAAAGGCCTCCTATGATGTGATCGTACTGTTTAGTTCCCTTCCGCTGTTTTCAATAAACTCTGAACCATATACTTTCATGTCAAGAATTGTCTGTAATAATGGACCCTACGGGGAAGTTGATGTTAATTTGTAAGGCACTCTGGACTCTCCTTCGTGGGAGTTTTAATGCATACGTTCGATCCTCTCTGTGTTGTGAAGTGATTTACCGGGCGTTAACCCGGCAACACTCAATGGGATGATTCTTTATTATCGCTTAATGACCAAAAGGAGTGGTTTAGGTGATAGTACGGAATTATCTCGGATGGGGTTGTCACACCCAGGCTGGCCGGCCCAGCCCACTTCGAGGCCCAGTCGGCCCCCTTTGACCTAGCTACCTCTCGGACTATTTATAGCCCCCTGGCCGAGAGCAACGCAAGAATCAATTCGGCATCTGCCGCCGAGGAGCAGAGAAGCTAGAGGGACACCATCCGGAGAGGAGCGTCGTGCTAGTTGTCTAGGGTCTCCTTAGCCGACGTGGGAACTTTACATAGAAAACCACGTCGGAGCTCCGGGGCAAGGATCAAGATTGAGGTAGGATCCCGGTGGTGATCTTGTTCATGTAATCATTGATGGTGAAGTTTTATAGTGAATCCGATTTCTAGCGATCAAGTGCCTTTTCGATGATTTTGTTCTCCCTTGATTTTGCTTCTTCCTCAATCTATACTTAAGATAGATTGCATAGGTGTCGGTGTTTTAGACCGTCAACCTACTAAGGGGAGTACCCGAAGTAGATGAATGTGGCCTCGCCGAGATTGGTAACTCTAAGGAAGAGACACGTGGCACACAATTTAGACAGGTTCGGGCCGCGAGGTGCGTAATACGCTACGTCCTGTATGCTGTGTAGCTCTGGATTGATTGGGTACGATTACAAGATGGTGCAATTGTACGCCGTGAGATGAGATCATGAGAGAGGGGTCCCTGCCTCGCCTTATATAGTCCAGGAGGCAGGGTTACAAGTCGGTTTAGGGAGAGAGTACTAGTCGAGTACGTCTAGGAGTCCTCTATATAGTGCGGGACATGTACAGTTTGCTAATCGAGTACTTCTCCTCTGCAGTCCTTGTGCTTCACGCCATCAGGTACCGTGCAGCGCAAGCCGGGTAGTCCCAGGGGCCCACCGAGTAGTCGGTCCTGGTACCCACCGAGGTAGTGGGCCCAGGGAGGTCCATACGACAAGCCCCCGAGTACTTTGTAGTCGAGAAGGATAGCTTCAAGTAGTCTTGACGGCCTTAATGAGTAGTCCTCAAGCGTCCCCGAGTACTACAAGTCAAAAGTCCTCAAGAGTAGTCGAAGCATCCTGAGGCTGGAATGTACTCCAGCTGATGTTTGAGCAATCCTGAAGTCTTCTCGAGTAGTCCCAAGCGTCCTCGAGTGCTGCCCTTGAAGGTCTTCAACAATGCTCGCATTGTCTTGAAGCCGAAGCTGATATGGAAGTGCGATTGCAAAATTGCACTCCATACGGAGTAGCGCCCGAGCCTTAGGTTGAGTTGTAGACTCTGGCTTAGGGTCCATCTGAAGTTTTGGCAAGAATATCCCGAAAAATCCGGAGAAAAAACCAAAGGACACGTGGCACGGAGCCCCCGAGCCTTGAGTCGAGTACTTCCTCTCGAATTGAAGGGTCATCTTATAGAATGTGTCCTGAGATGCACCTGAGTCTTGTCGCTTCCCAGGTAGTCCAATAGAGGTAGCCGAGCCCCCGAGGTGAGGCGCGTCGACTAGTTGAAGTTGAAGAGTCACGTGCGGCCGCTGAGTCAGCCGAGCGCAGACTTATCCATCCGGCCATTGGAGGGCCGCATTGACTTATAAATAGAAGCCAAAACCCTTAGGGTTTTTCACCCTACGCAGCTGTAGCCATTCCAAATACATCTTGGCCAGAAATCGCATCCAGTGCGTGCCGCCTCCGCTGAGTGAAGTGTAGATCCAAGTGCGCCGCCGCAGAGAGCCACCGCGGTAGCCCCCGAGCGAATGCGCGTGAAGACCCCGTGCACTTGGAGGATGAAACCATCTCCGTCCAAGATCGCGAAAGCCGCCGACGGGAAGAAGAGGAGCCGTGACGAGGCCGCCGGATCTGCTGCAGGGACATCACCTTCGTTGTCCCCGCCACGGCCAGATCCAAACCGCGAGTGGAAGAAGTCAAAGGCGAAGACCGAAGACTTGCTCACCCTGCTGAACAGTGGATTCCTCCGCGAGAAGGAAGTGGACATGTGGAGGGCCGCCGCCGGGGATCCGTACCCGATGGAGAAGAATGAAGATGAGATGTCGATGTTCGCGCGATTCGCAGAGCGCGGGCTCTCCCTCCCAGCGAGCAACTTCTTCAAGGGGCTCATGGGGTACTACGGCATCGAGTACCTCAACCTCAACCCCAATGGTATCTTCCATACTGCTGTCTTCGTTCATTTCTGCGAAGCTTTTCTGGGGATCAAGCCCCATTGGATCTTGTTCCGGAAGTTCTTCCGGGTGAAACCGCATCCCAGCGCCAGCAACCCGCGGGTAGTCGGAGGAGTGGGGATCCAGATGCGGGAGGACGCCGCCAAGCAGTACCTCTCGTACAAGCTCATAGACTCCAACCAAGACTGGAAGGCCAAGTGATTCTACGTCACGAACCATCGTCCGGGACTGCCGAAGCCGAGCGGGAAGCAGCCCAAGCACCGTCCGTGGTGGAACACGGAGCCAACGATGCAAGAAGGGATCCAGCTACCCGAGCTGTTGGCGCGGATAAAGGCGCTGAGAGAAGCTGGGCTGAGGGCCGAGCACGTGGCCTTCAGCTTCATGAAGCGCAGGGTGCAGCCGCTGATGGCTTGCGACACCCTGGGGTTCGAGTACACCGGCGACGACGACACGTCGCGGATGCCTGGAGACGAAGTCGACAACGACGACATTGTCGACAGGCTGGCACGGATCTTCAAGGACATGCCGCCGTACACAGCGTGCCCTGTACCGGAGTACTCCGCCGCTCGCCCGCCAAAGGAGGTAAGTAGCCGCACCCATAGTCGAGTACCCATTCCATGTGAGTAGTCACACTGATGAGTTGTTTCTTGCAGGATGACTTGAAGAAGTTTGTCTCCGAGCCGCCGCCACCCCCTCAGGAAGTCGAGATCCCAGAGGAGGGGAAGACCAAGGCCAAGGAGCGGCGTGAGGTCGGCGAAGGAGACGACACCATAATCGTGGAGGATACGTCCGACGAAGACGACGACGAGGAGACGCCGCAGGACCGCTTCCAACTGCGGTTGAGGTTCAGCCGTCCTGGACTACCTCATGTCCCTCTCGTGCAGGATCAACCGGCTAGCCTGGAGGCTAGTCTGGCCGCGCCGCGCGGAAGCCGTGCAACCCGGCCCGCAAGCGTGTGGCGAAGAAGTTGAAGGTCTCTGAGACCACACCCCAAGAGGTAAGCCGTCTTCATTGATGTGATCGAGTACTCGTGTCTCGAGTTGATGTGTTGACGACTGAGCTTCCTTGTTTGCAGGAGTTGCCGCCTACGGAGCCCATTGATCAGGGCGACGAAGGCGAGTGGGACACGGTGGGGGAGGCTGCTGGGAGTCGTAGCCCAGCCCCCACTGTCGAAGAACTCTTGGCGCAGATGGAGCGCCAGCCCCCTGCTGCGCAGGAGAGCACAGAACCCGCTGCTGCTACTGCGGAAGAGGTGGTGGTTGCAGAGGCGCAGGAGGAGGCACCCACCGAGGGTGGACTGGTGGATATCCCAGTGGCGGTACCCATGGAGAACTTGACACCAGAGACTCAGGAGGCAGCCGGAGGAGCCCTCGAGCCGATGGAGGTGGCCGCTGGAGAGGCCGCCGCGACGACTGGAGGAGAGGAGGCTACCATGCTACCAGAACCTGCTCTGGAGGTGGTCGTTCGCTCCCCGGAGATCCAAGACGCGGAGCCCATCCGCTCTGCACCGATGACCGAAGCCGCCACGAGTAGTCGTGGTGGGATCGAGTTGTTGGCGGGCGACCTAGTCGATCCGGCAACGGTGGCTCGGCATCTGGAGGCGGTCCGCCAAGCCGAGCAGTGGATGAAGGTGAGTAGTCGTAACTCTTGGAGTAGTCAATCCTTTGGCGTTGAGTACCCTTCTGACATATGTTGTCTATGCAGGACGTCACAGAGAGATCCCGCGAGAAGTCCAACATGCTTCAAGGCTTCGGCGACGCAGTGCTTCGAGCCGAGGCGCTGGAGGACCAACTCGTGAAGTCTTGGAAGCACGCCGCCGCCATGCAGTCAAAGATGGACGCCGCCTTCGCCAAGTACCATAACGACATCCAGGAAATGCATGCGAAGGGCGACGACTTGGTGCGGAAGAACAAGTCGCTTCGCAACAAGAACAAAGGTACACCCGCTGACTTGTTGAGTACTTGTTGGAGGTCGAGAGGTAGTCTGACCCGTTGTGCCTTGTTTGTAGAGCTTGAGACTCGGGTAGAACAGTTGAAGACTTCAGAGACGGATCTGAAGAATATCTTCTACCGGGAGCAGGAGGCCCGCCAGGTACTCGATTTAGATTATAAGGAGCTTGCCTACGAGTGCGACAAGCACATGGAGCTCCGTATTGCATCCGATCGTGACCTCGTCAACTGCTACAAATCGTTGTAGAAGCTGAACGAGGATTGCGAGAAGTTGCGGGCCCAGCTGAAGGAGCTTGAAGAAGCCGCACTCCCCATCGTGAGGCTGCTGGTGCCTCACCCTGGCGGTCCCAAGATAGCGCCACTGGTGGATCGACTGAAGGAAGCCCCTAGCCGGCTGGCGGCCTATGTGAAGCATCTGGCGAAGTCGATCCCGAACCAGGTGCTAGCCTTCATGAAGTCATACTTCCCGAAGGCCCCCGCAGACGTAGTCGCTGGTGGACTAGCCGCCAACTGTACCGACGGGCAATTTGAGGAGCTGCTGGAGCAGATGGCGCCCATTGCGGAACAAGTCGCCGACAAGCTTAATCTCTAGTAGACCTGTAATAGTTAGCTCGTCGCAGTGGATGTACAAAAACAATTGTAATTGTTTAAGTATTAATGAAGAAAAGTTCCATCAATGAGTACTCGTTGCCGCGATCTTGGAGTGCGGAGTCCCATCGTGGAGTTGTTGCGAGTAGTTGTACTCGGCAGTAGCCCCGTTGAGGGAAGTAGACAGTAAAGCAGTTGATGATCAATCAAAATTTAAAACTGAAGAAGTACACCTGGATGGCCAGGGCCGTAGTTACAGAGTAGTCGCCAGGACCCGGAGGCCGCCTACGGCTAAGTGGTGCTAGGGCGAGTAGCCGCTTACAGTAGTAGATCCGTAAGTAGCCGTGTAGGCTGGATCTAGGAGTACATGGTCTCTCAGTAGACCGCTGCTAGAGTCCTTTATCGCTCGTCGCAGCCCAGGATCCGTAGGTAGCCGCGTGGGCTGGATTCTGGAGAAGAGTAGTCCGGAGACTAGTGCCTGGACCCGGAGGCCGCTTACAGCGAAGAAGTAGTCCGGAGACTGGAGCCTGGACCTGGAGGCCGCTTACGGCGAAGAAGTAGTCCGGAGACTGGAGCCTGGACCCGGAGGCCGCTTACGACGGAGGGGGTCTTGATGTAGTTGTGTAGACTTGAGCCCCGCAGTAGTCGTGTAGACTAGGCGTAGAACCGACAGCCGGTCGACGTTCCACGAGTTGTTGACGTCTTCGCCTTCAAGTGTCTGGAGGCGGTAGGAGCCCGGCCCGGTCACCTTTGCGACTGTGAAGGGACCTTCCCAGGGGGAGCTGAGCTTGTGTAGTCCTTCCGTGTTCTGGATACGACGGAGGACGAGATCGCCAACATTGAAGGAGCGTTCCATGACGTTGCGGTCGTGGTAGCGTCGGATACCCTCCAGGTACCTTGCTGATTGGACGAGGGCAGCGCAGCGAGCTTCTTCGAGTCCATCGATGTCAACTCGTCTGCTGTCTTCGGAGACACCTTCGTCGTAGTGCTCCACTGCTGGTGAATCCCATATGACATTAGCAGGGAGGATTGCTTTGGAGCCGTAGACCAGGAAGTAAGGGGATTGCCCCGTTGGCTTGGAGGGCTGAGTACGTAGCCCCCAGAGTGCATTGGGTAGTTCCTTGATCCACTTGCCTCCTTTAGAGTTAGCAGCGTCGTGTAGCCGCTTCTTGAGAGCGTCGAGCACCATCCCGTTAGCGCGCTCGACTTGTCCGTTGGCCCGAGGATGGGCAACTGAGACATATCGGACGTCGATCCCGCTGTTCTCGCAGTACTCCCAGAACTGGTGGTTGTTGAAGTTGGAGCCCAGGTCTGTGATGATGTGATGGGGTAGTCCGTAACGATGCACAAGTTCATCCAAGAAGTCGAGTACTCTGTCAGCCCTGGGGCATGTGACCGGCTTGACCTCGATCCACTTGGTGAACTTGTCGATGGCCATCAATACTCTGTTGAATCCACCTGGCACAGTTGACAGTGGCCCAATCATGTCGAGCCCCCAGCAGGCAAAGGGCCAGGTTGGCGGTATGGTGACTAGCTTGTAGGCTGGGACGTGTTGCTACTTGGCAAAGTATTGACATCCTTGGCACCTTCTGATGAGTTCTTCAGCGTCGCCCAGAGCTGTGGGCCAGTAGAAGGCTCACCGGAAGGCCTTGCTGACCAGCGTGCGAGAAGACGTGTGGTTGCCCAGACGCCCTTGTGGATCTCCTCCAAGATGTCCTTGCCTTCTTGCCTGGGGACGCACTTCATGAGTACTCCAGAAGATGCGCCCCGCTTGTAAAGCTTGTCTCCGACGAGGACGTAGGACTTGGCGCGGCGGATGAGCTGCTTAGCTAAGTTTTTGTCCGAGGGAACTTTCGGCTCGCTGAGGTAGTCGATGAAGGGTTGCCTCCAGTCCGTGTCGATCATCATGACCTCCTGGCCAGCTGACGGATGCACTGGGACAGTGGTCGGTGGCGCCGGCTCTGGATGGATGGCGCGTGAAGCTCATGGACGAAGACACCCGCTGGTACTTGAGCGCGAGTAGAACCAAGCTTCGACAGGACGTCCGCTGCAACATTGTTGTCGCGGACGATGTGGTGGAACTCGAGACCATAGAACTTGTTCTCGAGCTTGCGGACTTCTAGGCAGTAGGCGTCCATGTTCTCCTTGTTGCGGTCCCAGGACTTGTTGACTTGGTTGATGAACACTGCGGAGTCTCCGTAAACTAGTAGCCGCTTGATGCCCAGTGAAGCCGCGAGGCGGAGCCCGTGTAGGAGAGCTTCGTACTCGGCTTTGTTGTTTGAGACCTTCCAGAAGATCTGCAGGACGTACTTGAGTTGTTCGCCCGCTGGAGAGATCAGGAGTACCCCTGCACCTGCGCCCTCGAGGTTGAGTGAGCCGTCGAAGTACATCACCCAATGCTCTGGTCGCACGGTTGGAGTAGGTAGTTGATTCTCCCGCCACTCCGCCATGAAGTCGACTAGCGCCTGCGACTTGATGGCTGTGCGTGGCTTGAAGTCGATGGTGAGGGCGCCGAGTTCGACTGCCCACTTGGAGATTCTTTCAGTAGCATCTTGGTTCCGCAGGATGTCGCCGAGCGGGTAGTCGGTGACGACGGAGATCGAGTACTCCTGGAAGTAGTCTCGTAGCTTCCGCGAGGTGATGAGTACTGCGTACAGAAGCTTCTGTACAAGCTGGTAGCGTGCCTTGGACTCTGACAGGACCTCGCTGACGAAGTAGACTAGGCGCTGGACTGGATAAGCGTGGCCGTCTTCCTGCCGCTCGACAACGGTGGCAACACTGACCACATGGGTAGTCGCAGCGAGGTAGAGCAGTAGCTGCTCGCCTTTGCAAGGAGCCGTGAGGACCGGTGGCTTCGATAGGAAGTCCTTGAGCTGGGCAAGGGCTTGGTCCGCCTCTGGGGTCCACACAAACTTCTCCTGGTGCTTGAGTAGTTTGAAGAAGGGGAGCCCCCGTTCTCCAAGCTTCGAGATAAATCTGTTCAAAGCCGCCATGCGCCCGGTCAGCTTCTGGACGTCTTTGATGCACGTGGGAGCTTTCATGCTGGTGATGGCGGAGATCTTCTCGGGGTTGGCTTCGATGCCGCGTTGGCTGATGATGAAGCCGAGTAGTTTGCCCGAAGGTACGCCGAAGACGCACTTGTTCGGGTTGAGCTTCCCGGCGGTACTCGCGCGGGGATGCGAAAGTCTCTTCAAGATCGTCGATGAGGGTATGCGGAGTTTCGGTCTTGACGACCACGTCATCCACGTAGGCTTCGACGTTCTTGTTGAGTTGCCTCTTGAAGCAGCCCGGATAGCTCGTTGATAGGTGGCGCCGGCGTTCTTCAACCCGAAGGACATGGTCGTGTAGCGAACGCGCCAAACGGGGTGATGAACGCGGTCTTCTCCTGGTCTTCTTCCTTGATCGCGATCTGGTGGTACCCGGAGTAGCAGTCGAGGAAGCAGAGCAGGTCGCAGCCCGCCGTAGAGTCGATGACTTGATCAATCCGCGGCAACCCGAAGGGGTCCTTGGGGCAGTGCTTGTTGAGATCGGTGTAGTCGACGCACATCCTCCACTCGTTCGAGTTCTTCTTGCGGACGAGGACAGGGTTGGCGAGCCACTCAGGATGGAAGACTTCTCTGATGAAGCTAGCCGCGAGTAGTTTGGCGAGTTCCTTCTTGATGGCATCCCGTCTGTCGTCGGCGAAACGGCGGAGGTGTTTTCGCTTGGGGGTGGCCTTAGGATCGACGTTGAGGCAGTGCTCAATCAACTCCCTGGGCACTCCTGGCATGTCCGCTGGCTTCCACGCGAAGATGTCGCGGTTGGCCCGGAGGAAGTTGATGAGCGCGTCTTCCTATTTGGGGTCGAGGCCGGCCCCGATGGTGGTGGTCTTGCTGCTGTCGCCTGTCCTGAGGTCGATCGTCTTGACCAGAACCTCCTCAGCTGGCTGAGGCTTGTTGGCTTTGTCAGACTTCTCAGGGATGTCGAGTTCACTTGTGGCAAGCTTCTTCGACACGGCGTAGACCTCCATCATAGCATTGGGTACTTGATTTGTGGAGGCGATCTCCACAGCTTCCGTGTCGCAGTCGTGCGAGATCTTCAAGTCCCCTTGGAGAGAGAGTACACCTGCTGGGATTGGCATCTTGAGTACCAAGTAGGTGTAGTGGGGCACTGCCATGAATTGGGCGATTGCTGGTCTGCCGAGGATGGCATGGTAGGATGTCTCGAAGTCCGCGACCTCGAACTTGACGTACTCGGTATGATAGTTGTCCCGAGATTCCCCGAAGGTAACTAGCAGGACCACTGAGCCCAGCGGGATAGCCGCGTTACCGGGGACGATGCCGTAGAAAGGCGTGTTGCTCTTGGTGAGCATGTGGGTGATGTCGAGCTTCATCTTCTTCAAGGTCTTGGTGAAAAGGACGTTGAGCCCGCTTCCACCGTCGATGAGGACCTTGTTGAGCTTGGAGCCCGCGACCACTGGCTTCAGGACGAGAGGGAAACGCCCTGGTTCGGAGAAGCTGGTCCATTGATCCGCGCGGGAGAAGGTGATGGGTACCTCCGACCACCTGAGGGGGGTCGGTACCGCTGGTTCAATGCTCATCACTTCTCGACGAGTAGCCTTCTGCTCCCGTTTGCTGGGTAGTCCGCCGAAGAGGACGTTGACAGTCTTGTCGGGTTCCTGGAAGTCGCCGTTGTCTCCGTCGTTCTTTTTTTGCCCTTTTTGTCGTGAGGGTGCAGTGGCTCTGGAGTACTCTTGAGTGCTCGCCTGAGTTGGTAGCACTGCTCGGTGGTGTGGTTGCCGTCCAGATGCCACGGGCACTTCTCCTTCAGCAAGTCTTTGAAGCTGCCAGAGTTCTTCGAGTTCTCCTTCGCAGGGTGCTGGATAGCCGCGACAGTGTTGTCTGGCTTGTGCTTGTGGTTGGGACCCGAGTAGTAGTAGTTGTTGTTGCGACCTCCTTGGTTCCCGTTGTTGCCGCTACCGCCGCCCGCGTTCTGCTTGCTTTTGCCACGGATGGCGTCGTACTTGGCGTTGGCCTTGTCTTCTTCATCCGCCCAGGACGTGATCATGTCCTTGAGGTGGGGGATGAACTTGGGGCGGCGACGACCGAAGTCCTCAAAGGTGCGGCGATGGTAGAGGCCGTCTTGGAAGAGGTCGATGACCTCCTTGTCGGTGACGTCGACTACGGTAGCGCGCTTGTCGAAGAAGCAGCGCATGTACTTGCGGAGGGTCTTGCCTTGTTCCTGCTTGACCATGGCCAGGTCCATGCGAGTACCCGAGTGGCCCATGGTGCCCACGAAGTTGCTGGTGAATTGCTCCTTCAGCTGGTCCCACTTGTCGATAGAGTGCTTGTCCAGCGACTCGAGCCATGTGAGTGGGGCTTGGTCCAGGCAGAAGGGGAAGTAGAGGCACTTGGTGTCGTTGTTGCCGCCAGCGTTCTCGATGGAGAGAGCGTAGCACCTGAGCCACTGGATGGGATCCTGCTTCACGTCGTACTTGGTAATCCCCAAAGGCTTGAACTTGTCGGGGAGGAGCAAGTTGCGAAGTCGGGGTGAGAAGGCGGGGAAGCCGTTGTTGTCGCCTGCAGTGGCTGACTTCTTCCGCCACAGCTCTTCAATCTTCTGGCGGGCATCGTAGCCGCCCTGTGAGGCTCCAGAGGCGTGGCTGTTCGCGTGGTCTCGACCGCCGCGACTGCCGCCGCCGTCCCTCCTGTTGGCTCCGTGGTTGGAGCTTCCGCCGTCGCTGTCGCCGCCGTCAGGGTCGCGGCTGCCGCCGTCAGGAGCGCGGTGAGGGACGACCTCAAGATTGCTGTTGCCACCCTGTGAGGGTCCGCCGGCGTTTGCACGAGTACGGTTGGGCTGAGCCGGGAGCTGGGCTCGAGTACGGTTGCGGCCAAGGTCAGCGCTGCGACTTGTAGCTTCGTTGTTGCAGTTCCTGGCGGGGGGAGGCTGGTTGACCCTGTTGTCGACCCGCATGAAGTAGACGTCTTCAGCGAGCTTGGCGATGACTTCTCCAGCGCGTATTCCCTGAGCCTAGCGTGCGATCGCTGTGATCGACATGAGGCATTGCTCGGGGGTAGTGTGTACTCTACTCTCGACCGCCTCGAGAGCTTCCGCAAGGTTGCGGATGGGGAGGTTGTCCCTGAGACGCTGGCGCCGTTTGTTGCGCTTCCTGTTACACTCACGTCGAGCATCCCTATTGGCGGCAGTCTCGTCTGCAGGTGCATCAGCAGATAACTCGTCTGCGGAGATGTCTTCGAGGTACCTGTCCTGAGCTGTCCCTGAGGGTCCTGGTGTGTCGCCGGCAGCCATGAAGACTTGGCGATCAGGGTTGCCAAGACTGGATTCAGAACTCGCCACCTCAGTTGGGGTGTACGAATCAGCTCGGGCAAGTGGTGTTCCCTCCTGGAACGGGAGCGAGTCGAGGTAGGCGACGTAGCGTGAGTGTTGACGGTGTATTTTGGTGCACCTAGCATGTTCATTACACTTTGGTTTGGATTTGATTATGGAACTAACCCGCCACTAGGCACACTAATCATATAACAAGTTCATCTTTGTGCATACATTTGGAAGTGTTGTGTTTATGTAGGAAAACATGGACATAAAGGATGGATTCGCAACAAGTTCAAAGGAGCATTCATGGAGTCTTGTTCGTGTTCATGAGCTTGCTGAAATCACTTCCAATGGTGGCGAGGACCGAAGTGCTACGAGGAACACCCCGGGGATTGAAGCGTAAAAGATCAAACTTCATGCAAAGAGAGCCTCCATCTTGGACGCGAGGATAACAAAGCATCAAAATCGTACAAGTGGAGGGGGCAAAGTACATAAGTGCGCGAGGACCCACGGAGCAAAAGGGGCGACCGAACCGGGCCGGGTGGGCCTGGGCCGGCCGGCCCAGGCCGGCCGGCCCAGCCCAGTTCTGGCACCGGTTCGGTCCCGTTTTCCTTGCCCTCGAAGGATCTTCGACCCTAAAAACCCCTGAGGTGCCGCCAACACCGAGGGGAGGAGTCATTCACACCAGAAGGCCATCCACAAGCTAGAGAGAGAGGAGGAGGATCTCCGGCGGGAGATCAACCACCTCGAAGGAAGCACCCTCTCATGGAGAAGAAGGAAGACACCGGCGGAAGGGAAACCATGATCAACGGTGCCATGATCAGCACCTTGATGGGGTAATCTTCTCATTCGTCCATGGGTTGTAATCGATCTTGAGATGTAATCGCACTTTGTCGGATTATCTATCTATCAACTTGTGTTGAATATACTTTAATGCTTAAGGTTTGCAACCATGCCGTAAAGGGAGTAAGGCCTCAATGCTTCCTTGGATCCATTCAATATGCCGTGTCCATCAAAGGTCTAGTCATGAATACCTTCGCGTAGTGACGATGACGAGAGGAGGGAAAGGGCGAAACCGTGGTCACAACCCCGATAGATTAGATTGGTTTTCATGTCTTTAAGCGATTGCATGCTCTAGTATCGTAGACCCGTGGGCGAGTGTCTTCTACCTTGATATCTTAATCATTCTCTCTAGTGTAGTTTAGTTGTTTTCTAGTATAATAGTAGTTAGGGTTTTAGTAGCTAGTGTGTCGTTGTTGATCGAACGCTTGTAATCCCCTTGCTCCGCGGATTGACAAGAACCTTGGGAATCCCGTGGTGAAAAAGGTGTGGGGTCCGTACGCTTGCGGATCGTAGAGGGATACGTCTTTTATCCGTCAACAAGCCCCTTTTTCTGGCGCCGTTGCCGGGGAGCAAGTTAGTTTACATCGTTTGATTTGCATCTAACTTAGTTTTATATTTAGTTTATCTTTTATTTGCTATATCTAACATTTATCATCTAGAAAAACACTTGTTTCTTTTTTTTTGTTTTTGTTTTTTATCTTATTGTCTAGATGGAGTTCGTTAATCAACCCGTGGAAGAACCGGAGAAATCACTAAGGGATTACGCTAGCCCTCGATGTGAAGACATAAAGGTACAAGAGTCGGATTCGAAGCTCGAAGCGACCAAGTATGAAGTTAAATCCAAGATCATCAAGATGGTGGCGGAAAACCCATTTGAAGGGATGGTTACGGAGAACCCATATAGACACATAAGGGATTTCACGACAATATGCAACACGGTGCGTCAAGAAGGAGTTCCCGATGAATGGTTCAAATGGAATCTCTTTCCCTACTCACTTGCCGGCAAAGCAAAGACATGGTATTCGGTTGCGTCCTTTGAAGTTGAAGGCAATTGGAACAAGTGGACAAAGAAGTTTTGTGAGAAGTTCTTTCCAATTAGCAAGGTTCAACATCTAAGGAGGCAAGTGATCACTTTCATGCAAGGAGAAGAGGAAGGGATAGACCAAGCCTGGGATAGGTTTAATGAATTAATCGAACAAGGACCAAAACTCGGCTTCACCGGTGACGTACTCTTGCATACATTTTTCTTTTCCCTAACCCCTAGTTGCATGCGACACGTCGAAATGTGTGCGGGTGGGGATCTCATGGAGAAAACACTCACGAAGCCGCCCAACTTCTACAAAAAGTTAGTAAAGCGGCTGCCATGCGAAGAGATTGGGAAACAAGACTTGCGGAAGAGCCGGAATTCAATTCAAGGAAGAAGAAGCTTGCTGATTTTTCTAAAGAGGCAACCCCGGAAGTCACAAAAGAGGAGCCAATCATGGAAAAGCTTGAACAAGAACACATCAAGTCAAGAACTACACCAAACGTCGACTTCGCCGCACCAAAGGAGTTCGAACAAGAGAAGCATGTCAAGCGCGAAGCCACTAAGGGAGTTCGAACCAATGGATTGGGTTCCTATTGATTACGGAGAAGTATTTGACAAGATAAGACCGTTCCCTAATCAAAAGGGAATGGCAAGAGCATTGGAAGTGGATTTCCCACCGGAGAAGAAAGCTGAAAATTCATACGACCTCGAAACCACCGGTGAGATTTTTGAAAAGCTCTTTGGAGATGACGTGGTGGATCCGAACATATTGCCGAGGTGAAGAGAATCATGGGGATCAAGCCCGAAGCATCACCATACGCTCGCCTCGCTGAAATTTACTCGATAGGATCCGAAGAAGAAGAGAAGATGACGCCGCACTTGAGTTGCGAGATCAACGGAGTTCAATGCAAAGCTTTATGTGACATCGGAGCCCAAGTAAGTGTTCTATCTTCTAAAATTTACGATAAAGTTCAATACCACAACCTAGACTTAGCTCCAACATCAACGAAATTAATTATGGGAGATGGTAGAACTATCAAACCTCTAGGTATTGCTTGCAACATGAAAGTAAAAATCTCTAGAAACTATATACCAACCGATTTCTTTGTTATTGATGCTTACCATAGTAATTCTGATCATATAATCTTAGGTAGGCCTTTTCTTAAGTTGGTTGATGCCGTGTTAGATGCCGGAGAAGGCAAAGTAACAATGAACCTTAATGGAACAAAGTACACATATAATTTTCTTCGTGCTTCTAAACACCTTACACCTTTTCCTCCCGAAGATGAAGAAGTAGAAGAGATAGATAGTCTTTGTTTTGTTTAAACCCTTAGAGACCCGCTGCAAAGAGCGATGGAAAATCAAATTAGCAATCAACAAGATGAAGAACTAGAGGAAGCAACAAAAGGCTTAGAGCCGCATGATGGTAGTGTGGAGGAAGAGAAATTCGAAGACATAGGAGAAATCAAACCCGAGGAGCCACAAGTGCCCGAGGTAGACCTTAAACCTTTGCCCAAGGGATTAAAATATGAATTTTTGGGCCCAGACAAAACTTATCCAGTCATTGTGAGCGACGAGTTGAGTCCCGAGAAAATGAAGCGTTGCTGATTTTATTAAAAAACATAGGAAGGTGATTGGATATTCAATTAATGATCTCAAAGGTATTAGCCCAGCCTTTTGCACTCATCATATACCAATGGAAGACCAATGTAAGCCTGTAGTGGACCATCAAAGGAGGCTAACCCATGCCATGCGAGAGGTAGTAAAGAAAGAGGTTATCAAGTTACTTGATGCCGGAATCATCTACCGGTTCCGCATAGCGAATGGGTGAGCCCGTACATTGTGTACCGAAGAAAGGAGGTTTGACCGTGGTGAAGAATGAGAAGAACGAGTTGATACCGCAAAGAACCGTGACCGGGTGGCGGATGTGTATCGATTATCGTAAGCTTAACAAAGCGACGAAGAAAGATCACTTCCCCCTACCGTTCATAGACGAGATGCTCGAGAGGTTAGCAAACCATGCTTATTTTTGCTTTCTCGATGGATACTCGGGGTTCATGCAAATTCCTATTCACCGGAAGATCAACATAAGACAACGTTTACGTGTCCTTACGGAACATTTGCATATAGGAGGATGCCCTTCGGCCTATGCAACGCTCCGGCCTCTTTTCAACGTTGCATGATGGCCGTGTTTTCGGAATTCATCGAAGAAATTGTTGAAGTGTTTATGGATGATTTTTCCGTTTACGGGAAGACGTTCATGGATTGCTTAGCAAACTTAGAAAAGGTCCTTACAAGGTGTGCGGAGGTAGATTTGGTTTTAAATTGGGAAAAGTGCCACTTCATGGTTAAGCAAGGCATAGTGTTATCCGAGAGAGGAATTGAAGTGGACAAGGCTAAGGTAGAGACGGTTGAGCAACTCCCACCTCCTACGGATGTTAAGTCCTTAAGGAGCTTTCTAGGCCATGCCGGATTCTATAGAAGATTTATAAAGGACTTCTCGAAGATCACTAAGCCTTTAACACACCTTCTTCAAAAGAATGTGGCTTTCGACTTTGATGAGAAGTGTCTAGCGGCATTCCGGACCTTGAAAAATGCGTTGGTGAGTGCTCCCATCATCCAACCTCCGGATTGGAGCCAACCTTTCGAGATCATGTGTGACGCAAGTGACTACGCCGTAGGCGCGGTCTTGGGACAAAGAAAGGAAGGCCGAGTTCACGCCGTTTACTACGCCAGCAAAACTCTTAGTGGGGCACAATTAAATTACGCCACTACGGAAAAAGAGCTGCTAGCAGTGGTATTCGCTTTCGAAAAATTCAGATCTTACATCGTGATCTCGAAAGTCATTGTTTACACCGATCACGCAGCCATCAAGTATCTCTTGGCTAAGAAGGAAGCTAAACCACGTTTGATTCGTTGGATCCTTCTTCTCCAAGAGTTTGATGTTGAAATTCGTGATAAAAAGGGGGTGGAGAATGTTGTGGCCGATCATTTGTCTAGGATGAATCGTGGACAAGATGATAAAGAGCCCATAGAAGATAAGATGAGAGATGACCACCTCTATAGAGTGCCTGATAAAGATACTTGGATGATCGACATCATTCGAGCAATTCGAAAGATGCCCCTCGATCATCTAGATAAAAACACTCAAAGGAAGATAATCTCTGAAAGTAAGAAATATTTTTGGGATGCACCATACCTCTTCAAACTTGGCAATGATGGAGTAATGAGAAGATGTGTGCCAAGGGAAGAGAGGGTTGAGATTCTAAGGAAGTGCCACTCGGCGGAGTACGGTGGACACTATAGCCATTTTCGAACCGAAGCAAAAGTATGGTCGAGCGGATTCTATTGGCCGGAGATGCATGAAGATACTAAAAGATATGTTGCGTCATGCCCCGAATGCCAAAGAACCGGGAACATCTCTCAAAGAAATTCTATGCCTTTGAAATACAACTTACAAATCGACATATTCGATGTATGGGGCATAGACTTCATGGGGCCTTTTAAAAACTCATTTGGATTCGAGTATATCCTTGTTATGGTTGATTATGTATCCAAGTGGGTAGAGGCTATACCATGTCGTAAAGCTTCCACGGAGGAGTCCATCACTATGATCAAGAACGTGATTTTTCCCCGTTTCGGTACATCGAGAATCTTGATAAGTGATGGAGGAACTCATTTCACCGGGAAGAACTTCAAAAGGTGCTTGTCCAAGTTGGGAATTGAGCATAGAGTCTCCACGGCCTATCACCCACAAACCAACGGACAAGCGGAGACGTCGAATAGGCAATTAAAAAGCATACTCAATAAAACCATAGAGAAGGAAGGCAAGGATTGGTCAAAGAAATTAGACGGAGCTTTATGGGCTTATCGAACGGCGTTTAAAACACCGATAGGTATGACCCCTTATCAATTCGTCTATGGAAAAGCTTGCCACCTTCCGGTTGAGTTGGAACATAAAGCCTATTGGGCGATTAAAGAGATGAACCTTGATCTCGATGCCGCGGTGGTGAAACGAAGAATTCAAATAAGCAAGCTAGAGGAGTTGAGGTTGAAAGCATATGAAAACGCAAGCATATACAAGGAGAGAATCAAAAGGTGGTATGATAAAAGATTGAAGAAAAAAGAATTTAAAGAAGGAGATAAGGTCCTCCTCTACAATTCGAGGTTTAAAACCTTCGGAAAGGGGAAATTGCAAAGCAAATGGGACGGACCTTATGTTGTGCATTCGGTGTTCTCCAACGGAGCGGTAACCATTATGGATATAAACGGCGATCAATTTGTGGTAAATGGACAGCGGCTTAAGGTTTACTACGAACCCGATGTCGTGCCCCTTCACCATGTTGACGGCTTCACCATGGAGGAAGAGCCCGAACGTCCCGCCTAGGACGAAAAACAAGGCATCAACTTCTATAAATAATTTTTCTTTTAGTTTTACGGAGTTTTTCGCGAATATTTACTGGGCCAACTTTTTCCCATGGGCTAAGGAAGAAAAAATAGGGCGGTGTGCAAAAACCGGACCGGCCGGCCCCCCCGCGGGGTGGGCCGGCGGGCCCAGGCGGACCGGCCCAGAGGGGCCCGACGCCCGATGACCCCGAATTTCGCCCGTATTGCTCCTTTTTGACTTCCTTGTTTGGTCGGAAAATTTTAAGGGAAGTGTAAAAAAGAAAAATAAGGTTTCCAGAGCTTCCCTCTCAGGACTATTTATTTGGCCGAATTGGGAGCTCGAGGATCAAACCTTTCAAGCAATGTGTTGCACCCTTGTAGCAGCTATTGTGCCCCCAAGAAGCTTAGAGTTGAAGCTAGAAGCCAAGAAGCCATCGATGGAGGAGGCGATGCGATGCGAGCTCAAGCTCCGTCAAGAGGACCGCACGCATCCGTTGCAGAGGACGTGTCCCGACCGGAGCTCTTGCATCTCGCAACCCCGTCGAAGGAGAGAAGGTCCCTACACCTGTCCGAAGGTCGGCACGCCTCCAAGGCGTCAAGCGCAAAGATTACAAGGAGGTGTCGCCAGAGCCTAAGGATTATGGGGATAGCGACTACTCCGACGATCGTAGCCCGAGCTCGTGGGCGGCTGCCGGTAGAGATGATGATGATTGGGATGAGCAGCCCAATGAAAGGACTCTCGAAGGCCCCAACGGCGACGGCAACGACGGTGGCGAAGGCAACGACAATGGAGGTGGCAACGACGGTGGTGTCAACGGTGGAGATTATGGCGACGACGACCCCTTCGGATTGCATCCGGTGTGTTGTCGAGTTTGCCGTCAATCCATCGCGGATCTCTACACGTCGGCCGACGAATGTCTCCAAGCCATGGAAGCGATGAAGCAGCGTATGGAGGACTTGGAGCGCGTAGTTGAAGATGACTACAAGTTCCTTAACCGCAACGTGCGCAAACTTTTCGGCATGGTTGGAAACATGAGAGGCAAGTGGTGCAAAACTTGCTTGAAGTACCACTAGATCTAGTTTTCCCCTTAGGATTTTTGTAAGATACGACGAGGACGTCGTATGTTTTAAGTGTGGGGGAGAGCTAGCTCGCTAGCCTTAGCTTTTGAACTTCAAGTTTAGGTTCGGTTTAATCTTTGTGTGAGAGTCCTAGTGTTTTAATGAGTCTTTAGTTTTTGAGTGTGTTTTAAAATTTTTGCAAGTGTCTTAAATTAGTGTTGAGTCAAGAAAATCAAATAAAAAGAGTCTTTATATATATCTTTGTGTTTTATGTATTGTTTATCTTTATTTACTTGTTTGTTTAATCTTCGATTCTTGATATATGAACACAAGTATGTGGTTTGAAAATCGTTTACCGTGGTGCTTAGTGGAATCGCTACTACTTAAAGTACCCCTACCGCACTTCGATCTTGAGCTTCACATGTTAGTTGTGCTATGTTCGGTGCTAAAAAATGGAGGATTTCAGTTCTGAAAATTATTTTAAAACCCTTGTAATAAAGGTTAGCAAAACCTCTTTTTCCAAGTTGAGAGTAAGAAAAAAATTCCTATCCAAAGCCAAGTTTATTTTTTTTGCTCCACCATAAGTGTGATTAGCACGATGAGTTAGGCTAGGACCCTTCTCTCTTGGTGAGTTTTAATTTCAAGCAATGATCATGTCCTTGTGCTTATCTTTTGTTGCTAGCCTCGTCATATATTCAGTACATGACTTTCACAACGAAAGTCATGATTATCGCTGGATTCCATACCCAACCCTATACATCTCTTTTGTACATCGTATTCCTTGAACACAACCTATTTTCAAAGTGTCGTCTCGTCTCTAGCATGATTTATTTAAAATTTCATATTGTATGCATGCGAGGAAAGAGAGAATTGAAAGCTTTGAAAAGTTGTCAAGAGATAGAAAAAAATATAAAGAGAAAAAATATGTGTATGGAAAAGAAAGAAAGAAAGAAAGAAAAATCATATGTGAATGAAAGAAGAAAAAGAAAAAGAGAAAAAGATGAGGTAGCAATGAAGATATGAGAGGGATGGATCAAGTGAAAGAAAAGAAAAAAATAAAGTGTAAGGAAGGATGTCACGTTGATTGTGAGACGAAACTTTTACTCTATTTCCAACCATGTGCAATCCGACAACGAGGACATCATCGGTGCCTTGTAGTCACAATTTTCTTTTGCCCTTGCACATGTCCACCATTCTAAATCTTCTCATCCTTGATATCCCTACATATGGTTAATTCTCATGATCATTGGCTTTGAAAGGTAGACAACCATTAGAGGAAGTTCTTAGTTTGACAATACTTGTGTTGATTGCGCTAGCCCTACCTATAGCTCCACTTTACATGATATATGAGAGATTAATGGGAGGTGAGAGTTTTATAAAATTTGGTTAGGATAGCCACTTTATATGAGTGACTTGAGAGAGCTTGGAGAAAGGTTTTTGTCTAATACTTGTTGCAGGAATTTTTGTTTTAAAAACCATAAAAACCCTCCGATGGAAGCAAAGGAGTAAGCATGGCTGAAATTGAAGACTTCGAGTGAAGAGTTTGAGTTGTGGGGTAAAACTTGACGTGGTAAAAGTTCTAAACGCCCATGTTTATGTTTGATTATCATTACTTTGTGTTTAAGTATTAAAGATGAAAAGATTGACTAACTTGTGAAGGAGGATTAATGATACACGATTACACACCTTGGACGAAATTCTTTTACGAGTACTTGCTCGAGGACGAGCAAGAGATAAGTGTGGGGGAGATGTTGATGGTGTATTTTGGTGCACCTAGCATGTTCATTACATTTTGGTTTGGATTTGATTATGGAACTAACCCGCCACTAGGCACACTAATCATATAACAAGTTCATCTTTGTGCATGCATTTGGAAGTGTTGTGTTTATGTAGGAAAACATGGACATAAAGGATGGATTCGCAACAAGTTCAAAGGAGCATTCATGGAGTCTTGTTCGTTTTCATGAGCTTGCTGAAATCACTTCCAATGGTGGCGAGGACCGAAGTGCTACGAGGAACACCCCCGGGGATTGAAGCGTAAAAGATCAAACTTCATGCAAAGAGAGCCTCCATCTTGGACGCGAGGATAACAACATCAAAATCGTGCAAGTGGAGGGGGCAAAGTACATAAGTGCGCGAGGACCCACAGAGCAAAAGGGGCGACCGAACCGGGCCGGGTGGGCTGGGCCGGCCGGCCCAGCCGGCCGGCCCGGCCCACTTCCGGCACCGGTTCGGTCCCGTTTTCCTTGCCCTCGAAGGATCTTCAACCCTAAAACCCCCCGAGGCGCCGCCAACACCGAGGGGAGGAGTCATTCGCACCAGAAGGCCATCCACAAGCTAGAGAGAGGAGGAGGATCTCCGGCGGGAGATCAACCACCTCGAAGGAAGCACCCTCTCGTGGAGAAGAAGGAAGACACCGGCGGAAGGGAAACCATGATCAACGGTGCCATGATCAGCACCTTGATGGGGTAATCTTCTCATTCGTCCATGGGTTGTAATCGATCTTGAGATATAATCGCACTTTGTCGGATTATCTATCTATCATCTTGTGTTGAATATACTTTAATGCTTAAGGTTTGCAACCATGCCGTAAAGGGAGTAAGGCCTCAATGCTTCCTTGGATCCATTCAATATGCCGTGTCCATCAAAGGTCTAGTCATGAATACCTTCACGTAGTGACAGTACGAGAGGAGGGAAAGGGCGAAACCGTGGTCACAACCCCGATAGATTAGATTGGTTTTCATGTCTTTAAGCGATTGCATGCTCTAGTATCGTAGACCCGTGGGCGAGTGTCTTCTACCTTGATATCTTAATCATTCTCTCTAGTGTAGTTTAGTTGTTTTCTAGTATAATAGTAGTTAGGGTTTTAGTAGCTAGTGTGTCGTTGTTGATCGAACGCTTGTAATCCCCTTGCTCCGCGGATTGACAAGAACCTTGGGAATCCCGTGGTGAAAAAGGTGTGGGGTCCGTACGCTTGCGGATCGTAGAGGGATACGTCTTTTATCCGTCAACAGTGAGTCTCCACTTATCAGGTCCACGGGCTTGTGATCTGGCCAGCAGACGAATCTCCCGGTAGGTGTGGACGTTATGACCAGCCCAGAGGCCGGCCCTGATAAGGGGTGCTCTGTAGTGTCGTCCTCGGACTCGGGATCCTCTGGGTCCGACCCGAAGTCGAACTCGTACGCAGAGTCCGAGTAGAAGCCGGAGAGAGGGTTGGAGTCCGAAGCGTGGCCCGGGGCGGTGTCGGAGTCCGAGTTGTACTCGGGTACGGGCTCCTTGCCGGCCCGGCGCGAAGAGGGAGCCTCCGTGTGGGCCCTGCTGACGATGCAGGGGCCACGCGTGGAGTGCTCACGGTGTGGTGTTATCACATGTGATGGCTGAGTAGCCAGCTCGCATGCGATAGCCCACGGAGACGTCGAGTTCGAGTTGGAAGCGGACCCGAGCTCGAAGTCAGCGTGATGGTCGAAATGCGAAATTTCGCCGAACTTGCCGGCGAGTTCGCCTGTGACAACTTCAGGAAGCGTCACGAAGCCGGTCTCCGGGTTGGGCGGCATGGTGAGGCGGCGCTGGAAGGATCCCGCGCCGTCAGCAGTGCAGACCCGAGCGCCGAAAACGAAGGTGTCGCCGCGGTTGAAGGCGACGCATGGCTTGAAGTAGACAGGAGCCGTCGAGTTCGCCATGTGATCTCGGGCGAGATCCCCTACCTGGCGCGCCAGCTGTCGGTGTTTTAGACCGGCAACCTACTAAGGGGAGTACCCGAAGTAGATGAATGTGGCCTTGACGAGACCGGTAACTCGAAGGAAGAGACACGTGACACACAATTTAGATAGGTTCAGGTCGCGAGGTGCGTAATACCCTACGTCCTGTATGCTGTGTAGCTCTGGATTGATTGGGTACGATTACAAGATGGTGCAATTGTACGCCGTGAGATGAGATCATGAGAGAGGGGTCCCTGCCTCGCCTTATATAGTCCGAGAGGCAGGGTTACAAGTCGGTTTAGGGAGAGAGTACTAGTCGAGTACGTCTAGGAGTTCTCTATACAGTGCGAGACATGTACAGTTTCCTAATCGAGTACTTCTCCTCTGCAGTCCTTGTGCTTCACGCCATCAGGTGCCGTGCAGCGCAAGCCGGGTAGTCCCAGGGGCCCACCGAGTAGTCGGTCCTGGTACCCACCGAGGTAGTGGGCCCAGGGAGGTCCATACGACAATAGGGTGCTCTTGTAGCCGCGGTGGCTAGTGGTGCATACCGGACTGACCAAGTGTTTTCAACTTATTCTTCTCGAACTTGCCCTAGGCTAACCCGCGCCAATAGGGGTGCGTTGTGACAGAACGGTGGCTCCAAAAGGCGGGCGTCTTCGAAATCGGACCGGAGGTCACGGTTTAGAGATGCTTTTAATGAGTTTTGCTTTTCTATCTTCATCTATCTTATTTGGAGCTACACCATAAACATGATCTAGACTCTCTAGATCGGTTATCTCTTTGCTTTCTCTTGCTACCTCTTGAGTTAGTAGATTAGATTAGATTTGGTGTGTTCTTTTGATGATCTCTTAGATTAGATGCAACTTGGTTCTTCAAAGATAGCTTTCCTTGCTTTACTAGATTGAATTCTTGTGTTGCACATTGTTCCACGGATTCGATACCTTGGGTTCTCACACTTAAGGGAAGAAGAGTCTCTTGACTTCGACGGGGGATTTGTCCACTTGCAAATCCATATGAAGTTTGATATGAATATACACCGTCAACACCACAGAAAATCCTCAATTCGGGAACCATAAACACTATTCAATGAAAACCCCTATGCATTCGGGAGAGAACCCTGCCGTTTGGTATTCCGATAACGTACGCCAACCAGTCATCAGTCCCAATGCACTCTCTCAATCAATAAAATAGCCCCCTGGGATGCCCTGCAAATCCACTCGCATACTCCTCCATCACTTCACATCTTCTCCCCTTGCTCCAGAGGAGAAAACCCCGAGGCCATGGCGGACAAGGGAAAGCAACCCATCAAAGAGAGTAGTATTCCACCAAAGAAACGCACCATTCGAGAGTGAGTCTTCTGTCAATCTGTTTCTTGCTCTTGTTTGCAATCTCATGGTTTACCCCTCCTCCACTTTTCCAGTCTTGATCTACTTCCTGAAGAAATCTTTGGAACTGAGGAAGTCCCCGAGTACATACTCTCCGATTTCTCTAAAGAGGAAGAGAACGCCACGCCGGAACAGAGGGTCAACCACCAGCTGCGCCGCCGCATTCGGCATCTGGAGCACAGCTTACGGCACATCACCGCTCACTGCAACGCCGAACGCGAATGCCGCATGAGCTTGGAGGCATTAGTAGGGGTAAAACTTTCATCTTTATTTGACTCCATGTTTAGGCTCAGATCTTCGTATTCTAACAACTGTTCTTCTCCCTTAGATGTTTCCGACAGGTACAGTAACCTGAAGGCTGCTTAGGACAGCCTGATGGAGGCTGCAAGTCATAGCCACCCTCGAAGCTTCCAGGTTGTTGTCACGGTGGTCTTGGAACAATTGAAAAGGGAGGAGCTGAGGAAGCAAAACAAGAAAAATGAGTGAAGCATACTTTCGCTTCTTCCTCCAGGCCTTCTGCTTCCCACACCCTTGTAATCTTGAGTAGCTGGATTGTCAAATAAAAGTCTGCAAGAAACAATTGTAATGTGTAATATTTTGGTGCTAAGGGCAATACACTCTAGTATTGGCCATTTCCTTTGTTAGGATTTTTTTTGCTAAAGACGGCTTCTTTTCCCTAATGCCGGTTGTTCCTGTGTATCAGATGCCTGTTATCTTGGTGCTTGTAATCAACGAACAATTTCAATACTAGGATAATATTTCTTCAAATATCTTCCATTTATTGCAGCAGAAAATTCCTCTCCTAGTAAAGTTTTCAATATGTAAGCATTACTAGGCACACATCTGACTACCCGAAAAGGTCCTTCCCAATTCGGGGACCATTTGCCGAACGTACTGTATTTAGTTCCAATCGGCAGTGACACTTTCCAAACCAAATCTCCTTCTGCAAATTGCTTGACCTTTACTTTCTTGTTGTAATATTTAGCAACTCGCATCTTGTTCTTTTCAATGTTTTCCAGGGCTCTAAGACAAATCATATGCAAATCTTCTAACTCGTCCATCATTAAGACACTGTAATCTATGGAGCTTAAATCCTTCTGCAAAACCATCCTCCTTGAATCTGATTGAATTTCCCAGGGCAAAACAGCATGATGCCCATAGACTAACTCATAAGGAGAAGTTTTTGTAGCTCCATGAGGAGCCATTCGGTAAGCCCATAAAGCCTCATTGAGTACCGAATGCCACCTCCTCGGCTTCTGATCAATTTTCTTTTGTATAAGCTTGATCATGATCTTGTTAGAAGCCTCTGCCTGACCATTAGCTTGGGCATAATAAGGGGAATAATTAAATAATTTGATCCCCATGCTTTCGGCAAACTCTCTGAACTCTAAAGACACGAACTGTGCTCCTTGATCAGTTGTAATTGTTTGAGGAATCCCAAATCTGTAGATGATATGTTCTTTAACAAACTCAACAATGTTTTCTGATGTTACTTTCTTCAATGGAATTGCCTCAACCCATTTGGTGAAGTAATCTGTTGCCAAAATCACAAATTTATGCCCCTTGCTAGATGGAGGATTTATTTGGCCAATCAGATCTATACCCCATCCTCTGAATGGCCATGGCTTGATAATTCGATTCAGTGCAGACGCTGGAACCCTCTGAATATTTCCAAACCTCTGACAATCTTGACAACCCTTGTAATACTCAAAGCAATCTTCCAGCATCGTCGGCCAAAAACATCCAGTTTGCCTAATAACCCATTTCATACGATAGGCCGACTGATGCGCTCCACATAGCCCATCATGCACCTCGCTCATCATCTTCTTCGCCTCTTCTGGACCCAGGCATTGCAGCAACACCCCATCTAATGATTTGTAAAATAAACGCCCATCCAGAAGAACAAATTTTATAGCTTTATACCTGAGCTTCCTAGAAACCTTTCGGGATGTATTCTCAAGATAATCAACAATCTCTTTTCTCCAATCATCCTCTGCCAGATCACTCCCGAAAGCCATGCCTCCATGGCAAACGCTTCTTGATTTTCTCTATAACCTGACACACTTTGAGCCAATCTGTTTGCCTCTTCATTGTGTTCTCTAGGAATATGTTGTAGAATTACTAAATGAAAACTTTTCAAGATTTCTCTGCATTCTTCGTAGTAACTCCTTAGGATATCGCTTCTACACTCATATTGGCCATTCAATTGCTTTATAACTAGCTCTGAATCTCCATAAATCTCAACTGAAACAGCCTTGGCTTCTTTCAAATATTGAAGCCCTCTAAGTAGTGCCTCGTACTCAGCTTGATTGTTTGTGACAGTAGGCTGAATAGGGATAGCAAACTCAAACATCTCACCCCTAGGTGAAATCAATAAAATCCCAACTCCACCACCTTTGCCACATGATGATCCATCAAAGAACAATGCCCACGGGGTAATTTCAAGCAAATCAATTGACGGATCACGGTGCTCAGTAATGAAGTCGGCAATAATCTGACCTTTAATGGCTTTTGCCGATTCAAACTTCAGCTCAAACTCATATAAGGCCAGAATCCACTTGCCAATCCTTCCATTCAAAATTGGCATAGATAACATATGTTTTATTACATCAAACTTTGAATATACAATGCATTCGGCATTCAACAAGTAGTGTCGAAACTTTGTACATGAGTAGTAAACACACAAGCACAGCTTCTCCTCAGCCGAGTACCTGGTCTCAGGATCAAGTAATTTTCGGCTAAGGTACGCTACTACCCGCTCCTTTCCTTCAAAACCTTGCATAAGGGCCGATCCAATGGTTTGGGTATCGGCCGCCACGTACAACTTGAAAGGCTTGCCCAACTGTGGAGGCACCAGCACTGGTGGTTCCTTCATGTATCGCTTGATTTCATCAAAAGCCTTTTGTTTCTCGTCACCCCATACAAACTTCTGATCTTTCTTGATCCTTAGCAGCGGAGAAAAGGGCAAAACCTTTTGTGATAAGTTTGAAATGAACCTCCTCACAAAATTAATCTTGCCAAGCAGTGACTGCAATTCCTTGAGATTGGTTGGAGGAACAACTTCATCGATAGCCTTCATGCTTTTCTTGCCAACTTCAATCCCTCCTTCATGCACCAAAAATCCCAAGAATTCTCCAGCTGAAACTCCAAAGGCACACTTGTTTGGATTCATCTTCAACCCATGCTTTCGGGTGCATTCTAGAGTTCTTTTCACATCCTTCAAGTGCGAGTCATGATTCACAGACTTGATCACGACATCATCAATATAAATTTCAACAATTTTACCGATCAACTCATGAAAGATATAATTCATGGCTCGTTGATAAATTGCACCGGCATTTTCAACCCAAATGTCATGACAATCCACTCAAACAGGCCTATATGACCCGGACATCTGAAGGATGTCTTCGATATGTCTTCTACTGCCATAAATATTTGGTTGTACCCTGCATTACCATCCATAAAACTGATAACTTTATGTCTAGCAGAAGCATCAACCAATAGATCAGCAACAGGCATTGGGTATCCATCCATGGGAGTAGCTCTGTTCAAATCTCTGAAATCTATGCAAACCCTCATCTTCCCATTTTTCTTATAGACAGGGACGATGTTAGAGATCCACTCCGCATACCTGCATGGCCGAATGAAGTCTGCATCAAGCAATCTTTCAATTTCCTTTTTCACGTCGGCCAATACTTCATCCTTGTAGATTTTCCGGGGAGGTTCTTATAAGGTTTAAAACTAGGCTTGATTGGCAACCGATGCTCAACAATAGAACGATCCAAACTAGGCATCTCCGAGTAATCCCAGGCGAAGCAATCTTTATATTCCTTCAACAGCTTGATTAATTCTTCTCTGAAACTGGGCTCCAAGTTAGCACTGATAAATGTCGGCCTTGGCTTGTCACCATCTCTTATGTCAATGTCTTCCAATTTGTCAGCCGATATGAATCCACGTCCCAACTTTCCATCAGTTCCATCAACTGGATTTTCCACTAAAAATTGCTATAAGAGCCGACTGCTTGAATCGGCTGTTGATCACTGCTGACTGGTTCAACAGGACCTTCACCCCAGCCCTTTCCTGAGAAGCAATCGATGCCTTGATACTCCCAGAAGGCTGGTTCGACATTGGCCACGCTCACTGAATCATCTGCTTGGACTACTTCAATGTCGTCATCTACCCATTGAACGAGTTGTTGGTGCATGGTAGATGGGATGCAGCAATTGGCATGGATCCAGTCCCGCCCAAGCAGCAAGCTGTAAGCTCCTTTGCCTTCAATGACAAAGAAGGTCGTGAGCAAAGTCTTGGACCCGATCATGAAGTCCACGTGCACGTAGCCCTTAGTATCTGAAGGATTCCCAGCAAAATCATTCAGAATTATGCTTGTTGGCGTCAAGTCTCCGGGGCCCATGCCAAGCTTCCTGAAGGTAGTGTATGGCATCAAGTTGATTGTAGCTCCGCCATCAACAAACATCTTGGTCAATGGCTTGCCATTGACATATCCCTTCAAGTACGACGGCCTCATGTGTCGATTCCTGGCCGGCTTGTCGAAGGTGGCCTTGCTTAGCCAACACCAGTTGCGCCATTAATCCCCCAAGTTGCTCATCCTCATTGACATCTGGAGACATCTCCTCTTGCACAACTTGGTTAGCGGGTGCCATGAACTCATTCGGCAGAAAGTACACCATGCATGCTGGAGCCAAACGACCAGATCCATCAGGCTTATCTTTTTGGCGCCACACCTGTTTTCTCTTGATTCCCGCCTGCTTCAATTCTTGGTTCCTCAAGCGTTGAACCCTTCTTTTCTGACTTCTCCTCAAGCCAGGCGGGCACCACTGTCCTTCTTGCCAGATGTACTCGCACTCCTGTTCTTCCTGATCAACCAACCTTTGGTCAGCTTGCCTTTTCCTTGGGTGATCATTGACCTCATTTATTTTAAGGCGCCGACCGTCATTGGGATGCATCCTTCCAATTCTTTCATGGACGGATCGGCGATTGACAGTTTCCTGCCTGTATTCAGAATATTTATCACTGCACTCAGGGCAATTCTTCAATGTGGGGAGCTTCAAGCCCTCGTTCCAGCAGTGCCTAAAGAATGTGCATCCCCAATGTGCACGCTCCTACTCCCGTGCATGCTCTTCTAGTTCTCTTCTGCGCGCCTCTTCTTCAAACTTGCGTCTCTCCTCTTCATATTTTTGCTTCTGGTAGCGTTCCTTTTCCTGCTGACGCTACCCCTTGTTAAGGAGAATGCGTGTGGTAACCCTGGGCTTGGTCCTGGATGATTCCCCAACTTCAATCTGGCTCTTCAGGATGCGAGGAGCTTCTTTGTGGACTTGCTCCACCGTCACTTGTCGTGTAGGATCCACTGATCCATCCTGTTTTGCTCTAGCCGAAGTCAGGACCTTCACTTTTCCCTTCTCTTCAGCAGTCACCATATTGACAGAAAAGCCAACCATGTTTTGAGGGAAAGGGTGACCATCCAGTTTCATCTTGTTATCAAATTTCAAATGCCCTTCCTGGATAGCCTTTTGGATTCTCATCCTGAAAACCCTGCAATCGTTAATGGAGTGAGAGTTTCTATCATGAAAACCACAGTAACGTTTCTCTTTAACTCCATCGGGCCGAAGCATAGAATGCCCCTCAGGCAACTTGATTCGGCCTTCCTTCACCAGGAACTCAAAGAGTTTATCAGCCTTAGTCACGTCAAAGTCATACGTGCCCTTGGTTTGCTTTATCCAATGCTGGTTCACAGTTAACGGCTCTTTGCGCCACATAATCTCAGTCGCTGCCACTTCCTCATCATCATCAAAATCTTCCACCTGGTCAGCTTTTTCGAGGAACTGGTTGTAGATATCAGCTATGTCATGGTGCTTGGCAAATCTGGAATCCTTCTTGAACCTGTAAGCTTGATTGCTCATCAACGACAGCCTCTGGGACAGCTGACCAAGGTTGTCAAACTCCATGCCAAACAGCTTCTCCTGAATAACTGGTAACATTCCCGCAATAGCCATGTCAGCCAGTTGATCATCCGGCAGAGTCAAAGAGAAGCACATGCCCTTGACCTCTCTGAATCTTCTGAGAAATTCCAGGGGCGTTTCATTGTGTCTCTGTTTCAAGGTATCCAGATCAATTAGCTTCTTCTCAGTGCTACCACTAAAGTAATGGGCATGGAACTTTTGTTCCAAATATTTCCATGTGCCGATTGACCGAGGAGGCAAAGAAGTAAACCATTGAAATGCCGGGCCTGTAGATGATAAAGGAAAATATCTAACCCTGAATGCCTCATCAGCTGAAGCTTCCCCAAGCTGCATTAAATATCGGGCAATGTGCTCTACAGTGCTTGTATCGTCCTGCCCAGAGAACTTTGTGAACTTTGTAGGAGGCTTCACCCTTGGCGGTAAGATCACCCTATAGTACCACTCTGGGAAAGGAAGTGTATAAGCTGGTCCTTGCATTTTAGGCTTAAGGCCGAATTGATTTTGCATCACATCGGCCATTTTCTGCACCAGGATATCATCATCCTGCATTCCTGCAGCTGGACCATACCCAGGATTTGGGAAAGCATCAATAGCACCATAATCCATAACTTCTGAATATCCCCCACCATACATATTTTTCTGCAGCCTGTTATTGGCCAGGGCTATCTTGTAAGTAGAATTAGGCGGCATTCCAGATGAACCGAACGCCAGGTCCCCATATGTGGGCCTATTGGGCACTGCCTGATACGGGTTCGGTTGTTGAACTGGTTGACCCCCATTGTTTTGTAGAGGCGGTGGGTGGGCCGACTCCCAATGCTTTGTGGAGGTGGCTGGATTGGTTGGCCTTGCAGTGGCGGTTGAGCACCTGCGTCTCGAGTTGGCTGAGCAGAATTGGTCTCTCCAACCTTTGCGAGAAGATGTGTGAGGGGATACTCGATTAAGCATCTTCTCCATGCCTGGGCCAAATACTCCAACCATCATCTGCTTGAACATATTCAGGAAAGCAGTGTGATGTTTGGCCATTACGTTGTCAATAGTTTCCCGGAAAGCATTCAGAACCTCTTGTTTCTCTTGAGCAGCTGTGGTATCAGGTTCCCCTGGCAACAGAACCCTTGGCATCTCAGTTTTAAGGTATGGCACACCACTTCTATTCTTGGCAAACGACATCGGGCACTTCGCTGCTGGCGGTCAATGACATCTTTCGAGTCGCGCTTGTTGCTACGGGAGACGGAGTCATTAATGGAGACATCCATGATGTCGTGAATGTCAGGCATCTTGAATCAATTAGAAAGTCCCACCAGGCGTGCCAAAAAGTGTGTTGACGCAAAATCGGCACCTCACGCCAATCACACAGCAAGCCGAAAGGAGCTGGCTTAACACGCGCGATGAATCCTGAAAGCGTGCCAGTCAATTTTTCCTGAAATTAACAAAGGAAATAAAATAGTTAGATAAAAACTTGGAACTTGCCGGGTGGTACCAGACAGTTCCATATTTACGGCTAGAAAGCCAATCAAAGTGATATATAGCTACAACAAGCTATCTATCAGCAGTTCAAATAGCATTCGGGAGCTATTAGACATGAAAACATGAAATAGCCGAATGGATGATGTGAGCATGATGAAAGATCGGTCTTTGTTTAACGAACATTGCTTGCACATGATCATGACCAATTCTCAAGGATAAATAACAATTTAAATAGATAAAGTAAAAGCATGATTATGAATATGAAGTAAACAAGCATGCATAGGCCAAAAGCACTAGTCTACCGCATGTCTAGGTACTTTCAAACCCGTCGAGCATAACACCAAGCAAGTTAATCCACCGCATGATACAACTTGTTTGAAATCACACCACCAACCACAAAAAGATTAATCCACCGCATGATACAATCTAAATATGGAAGGCTAAAAGCACACATTATTTAAAACAAACTCATAAGCACGTTTTACTCACGGAAGCATGACCGAATACAGCTGTACAGCCGAATCGGGTTCCGTAGAGAAGGAACAAACATTACCAAAGATGATAAACCTATCAGATTGAATCGAAATCTAATCCACCGGATGATTAGCTCTAAAACAACCCAGAAACCTGCATCTACCGCATGATACCCGGTTCTTTCAAGATTCACACAAGATTTGCAAGCTTGAACCCGCAACACGTGACAACTTAGATTGATTCGGGTTCGGCTATTAAAGAACACGTGATCCACGTGCCGTATTAAGCCAAAGATATGAGCGTGTAACATAAAGATCACCGAACAAGATAAAGCCGATTCAAACCAATCTAAATTGGGCAAAAGAGTGTTACATGAATTTAAACATAAAGTAAAGACTCAAAGCAACACGAGGTAACTTAATGAATCTAGAGTAAAATACACTAGCGGTCCTCAAACTTGTGCGCCTATGTCATTTCGGTCCACGAACTCAAAAAGTGTGTCATCTCAGTCCCTAAACGTTGTTCGGGTGTCACTAAGGTCCAAATAGGTCTAGACCCGTGACCCACGACGACGTGGCATGCTTATGTGGCACTCGTCTCCATCAAGCAGCACATGCGCGCCACCGACGCAGGCGCAGGCCGACGCGGTTGCGCCACGGCCGGCCATGGAGCTCGTGTCGAGCCAGATCTCGTCTTTCCGGTGACTGCCTTCTAGCAACCCAAACCCGCGGCCAAACCTCGCGTCGCCAGCCAAGGAGCTCGTGTCGTGCTCGGACCTCACCCGCTCTGGTGGCTGCCTCCCCGCCGTCCGAGCCTGTGCCTCGTCGGTGGCCATGGAGGTCGCGCCTCGCCAGTGACTTTTTCACAAACGACTTCCGGCCCGGCTCTTGCTCGACCTCGACGAGCCTCCAATAATGGCTCGTCCGGCGGCGGCACCTCTTCGGATGGCGTCGTCGTCGTCACCTCACCGTTGTTTGGCTGCCAATGTAGCCCGGCACCCATCGGCGGTGGGCCGGAGGAGGCCGTCCTGGAGGAGGCCGCAGCTGGCTCCTCTGCGTCTGCGGGGGCACGCCGCACGCAGTGGCAGGACGGCAACAAGACCGGTCATCTACGCTTGCAGGAGCACACGGCGGAGCTCCGCCCCCATGGGACCATGCGGCAGTGGCTTGCTCCTCCCTCCGCCGGTGAGCTGCAATGTGGCCGCGCCGCCCTGGGACACGCTGACTGGGAGAGGAGCTGAACGCGCGTCCGAGCTCTGTCGCGAGGGTCTTGCCGGTGCAAGGAGTCCCGACGCCCTGCTGCTCCCTCCCTCACGAGCTCGATTTCCCCGCCGGCGGAGCTTGGCGGAGCGCGGCGGGCCGCCGATGGGAGGAGCCCCGCCGCCGCCGGCACCTCCGCCTCGGGCGCCGACGGAGGCACGGGTTCGGCCGCTCCGCACCCACCCGCAGCCTATCTAGACGACGCCTGTGGCAGCCTGCCGACGAAGCCGCCTACGGCGGCACCCACGGTGGCCAGCAGGCGAGGTGGCCCCTCGGCGGTCAACTTGCGCCACATCAATGTCCACGTTGGTGTTTCATGTCAGCACAAATGGACCTCGGTGACACACTTTGAGAGTTCGTGGACATTATTGAGACCCGGTTGGACCTTAGTGAGACCCGAACAATGTTTAGGGACCGGGATGACACACTTTTTGAGTTAGTGGACCGGGATGACACATGCGCACAAGTTTGAGGACCGCTAGTGCATTTTACTCATGAATCTATTAGATCTTGCCAAATCTAATAGAGCCGATAACTAGCTCCAAGCTAGATCTTAGCCTACCGCGTGGCTCATGATCTAACAAGAAACCTTCTTGGACCAAGCTTAAATCCACCGCATGATACTAAGCAAGGTAACAAGACTTCTTGCATCACGGTCTAAATCCACCGCATGATACTAGACATGATACAAGGTTGCCGGTACTTACGGAGGTCGACGGATTGATGATTCCCCTCGAAGAACTCGACGACACGACTAAAGGACTCGAGAGTTTGGCGTAAAGCCGGTTTGTTTTGAAATTGTTCGATCCCTATTACATACATCAAGGGTTTATATTTATACCCTTGTCCTAACACGACTCCTGGTCGACTACGAGTACAACATTAAATGTCCAAATTAATGCTCTGATGCCAATGTCCGTCTCGTATACGCCATCAACTAGTTCTTTCCTTGCATCGGGCCACGTCACCACGCATTCCCGAAAACTCCCCTTTTAACAGCGCAAACAGTCCTTCTGCCGAACGATGGCGCATTGCCGACCGCCAGCGTCCTTTACCGATTCCTTTGAGGAGATTTTTCCCAGCCGAATGGTATTCATCACCAAGCTCGGCCCACAAGTCAGCCTTTCTCCTGTACCATTTTTTGGTGTTAACACATGCCCCTTCAATTACGGGATAAAAGTGATTTTATTCCGGAATTGACCATAAATGCCCAACGTCTTCAAGTCAAATATGTTCAACACCATTTTCTCCTCCTGCAATCCGTTGGAGTCTCCGCTCAGATCCAAACCCTAGGTCACCAACCTCCAAGCTCAAACCTTCAATGGCGGACCAAGCTATCCAGGTAAACTCCATCCCTTTAAGGTTCATTCGGTATTATCTTTCCGATTCCCATCTTAGATTTCCCTTTTCCGCCCTTTCTTGATAGGAGCTATCCACCGAGCTTTTGATTCATACTGAGGACAATTCATCATCCTATTTCTTCGGCCCCGTGGGAATCTTTGATCCCCGCGAGTTTATTGAAGCCGAATCCAAGAGAATCCCCTTTAAAGCGGCTTTATCAGGGCCCCAGTTGTGGAAAGATGCTTTCAAGAACTGGCCTCTGCCCCCAATCGCAGGCTGGAGAAATTGGTACAAGAGGATACTCGCAGATAATAGTGCAAAAACCATCAATTGGGATACCCTTCGTATCACCCAATGTTTGGAGTTATCCCTGGCCGAGACCCCCAAGAACGAGAGCCTTTTGATTGCAGCCTGCCATTTCTAGTCAAACGGTGTCAACGCCTTTCTTTTTGGTCACGGCCCAATGTCTCATACCTTGGCCGATGTATACATGATGGCCGGCCTTGACATCACAGGATTTGTGTATCCTTTCCAGTATAAAAGCTCCACCAGGCAAAAAGGAGTGAAGACAGGAAGTGGATACAAGTCGTATATCCAGAACCACATGAAAGATGGTCCTTTGGGTGAAGTTGAATACAGGGCATTCTTGAACATGCGGCTATGCAGATTTATCTTCTGTGGCAAGGCCAATGAGCCAACCTTGAACCATATCGCAATGGCTGAAGATCTGGCTAGCGGTCATCGTGTCCCTCTTGGAAAGTATCTCCTAGGGGGTGTATACCATATGCTCCATCAGACCATCTCTCAAATGCACACTGGCCAGAAGATATCATGTGTCAATGGCCCCTGGTGGTTTGTACAGATGTGGCTGCAACTATACATGCACCGGATTGTTGACATCAATCTCAACAATCGGCATTTCCCTTCATCCAGCCATAAGGAAGGGGAGACTCAGATCACCAAAGGATGCCAAACCTATGGAGAAGCTGCTTCAACCATATCCATTGACCAAAATGTCAGCCAACTTTTTGAGCTCTTCTTTAGAGGTTTCACCAATCCCCTTTGGCTCCCCTATTTGAACAATGATAATTTGACCCTCCCTTATGAATTCTCTTTTGAAACTGGATGCCATGATGCAAGATCCATAGAAATTTTCAATGTCTTTATCCATCCATGCATCTTGCCAGCAGAATTCAGTGGAGGAAGGCTAAATCACAGCACCTATGAATATTATCAGCCAAACATAATGGCTCGACAGCTGGGATGTGGCCAAGTGCCCCCAAGGCTATTTCTTCATGAATTTCTCAAACCCATAGAGGAGATCAAAGAGAACATACAAGCCAGAAGGGTCTTTGAATACCAATGTAGCCCAACTATGTATACCTGGCTCTTCACACCAACAACAATAGCTCATCCTCTTTTTGTCACTTGGTGGCAAGAATTCCATGACCATCCTTCTGTCTTGAGCTGATGCCTGACTTCCAGCCAACTTCAGAGGTAATACACTTATCCTTTCCTTTGACCAGGCACGTCTTCCTTTATTGATCATGATTTTAGTTACTCTCTGCAGAACACAGTACCTGCCCCTCAAGCAAGGACATTCTCTTACAATGTTGTTGGACCAATCTCTGCTTTGGGATTCAAATCCACAACTCTGGCTCAGCTGATGTCCAGATATGCTACAATGGACCCAACTCTCATCAGCTTAACCTCTGACAAGAGAAAAGCTCCACCTCTGGTTGCACCTCCAGCTGCTAAGAAGAAAAGAACCACCAAAAAGGTTCCCATTGAGGTAACACTCCTTTCTCCTTAGACACAAGACCATTCTTCATCTGACAAATTTCATCTTGTGTAATTCTAGACCAGAACCCAGCAACCATCAACAGCTTCAGAGCCTGCCAATGCCTCATCTGTTGGTATGACCCTGACTACCTTACTTTTGTCAAGACCATTATTCACACTGGCATTAACCCTTCATTTATTACCTGCAGAAGAAACATTGGTGAACCAACCTGTGGAGATTCCCTCCCCTCAGCATGCTTCGAATCCAAGTTCACCAAGGGTTCAACCATCTCCTTCTCAAGCAGAAACTCCAACTTCACCAGAGATTCAATCATCCTCTCTTCAAGCAGAAGTTCTAGCTTCACCAGAGATGAATCCATCTTCACCTCAGCCAGAAGCTTCAAATCTATCAGGGATTGCACCAGCTTCCCCACAACTAGAAGCTTCAGCTTTACCAGATGATCCTCAAACTCCTCTTCAGCTGACTACTCAAGAAATCCCCCTTGAGCCTGAGCAAACCTCCTCTCTAGTCCAGGAAACCAGAATTGAGGTGAGTGTAAACATCTACACTTTTATTTCCACTCAATAAACCATTCTTAATTCAGCAAACTTTCCTTTTCAGGACCAGGTCACATCACCACCAAGCTCTCTATTTATTGTGAGTGATCCAGCTGCCGAAAAGGATGAAGCATCCTCAAACCAAGTCCTGTTAGAGGAAAATCAGGCAAGGCTTAAAGAAGTCTTTTTCTGGTTGCAAAAAGATGCCCAAGACCAAGTCAAAGATGTTGATCGCTTGGATGAAATTCTTGAATCTATCGATCAAGAACTCCCTGATAACATCAAAGTCTCCTTGGAGCCCATCACTCATCTGGACGATCATTATGTAGCAGTAAGACGAGCTTTGAGGATTCAATCTTCCAGACCAGCTCTTGAGCAAAAGAGAGCCAAAGTCAAACAATTTGTGAAAGATTCACAGGCTCAAATCCAGAGGAACAAAGAACTGACAGTTGAACTGCCAGTTACACTTGAGGCGAAGATCGCCAGGAAAGCTGCACTAGAGGCTGAATTGAAGACTTTGACAGCTGAAATTGAAACCGATAGGAAAAAGATAGCCGAACTTCCTGGTTTAACAGAGAAAATCCAAAAGGAAACATCGGTAGCCATGATTGAATCCAACCAGCTCAAAGCAAAACTCTCCACTCTGTCCAATGCTCAAGAAACTTATCAGAAACTGTTGGAGAACATCCACCAGATGACATCAAACGCCTCTAGTGTAGTTGCAAAGTACTTGAACATTTGATTGCACCAAGCAATTTGTAGCCTAATTAATCGTCCTTGTAACTTTGCCTTTTATAAACTTCACTTTCCTTTTTTTGTATTACCTTGTTCGCAATTTTTGGATGATTCATTCAGTAACCATGGCCAAACAGTACCATACCCGAATAACACTCCGACCGCAACCTAGCCGAGCTAGTCAAACGAATATGACTCAGCTTGAATTCCAAACGACCCGACGACGATTCGGTTAAGGAAACCTCTCCACTTTCCAAATTTCTCGGGATATGCACCACGATCCAGGGCCACGATCTCTTCATCATCCCTATAAATAAAACCGTAGGTGCCCCCAGCCTTTAGCCTTCAAACTTTTGCCAATCTAAGCCTGCTTCTTCAACCACCAGCGCAGCTCCAAAAACCGATGGCGGGTAGCGGCAACAGGCGCTGTGCCACCGACGAGGCGGAAGGAAGTCACGCCGGCGCGTGTCGGAGGCAATGATCGTCAACTTCCCTCATGATTCCTTCTAGATTTCCTTCTGTTCCTGACGATCCTCTTTGTTTCTGGCTCATCCAATGGAATCCGGCCCCTGCACCGGCTATGAATCCGGCCTTGCCGGACGACTCTTCGGAGTCGAACAACTACTCCCCCGTGCCCTATGGGGAACATGACGCCCTCCGCTTCAAGGCGGAGCTCGAAGAAACCCAGCGCGAGCTGGAAGACGTCTCCAAGAAGGCTGAAATCGCCGAGCTTGAATGGGAAGACCAGCGCAAACAGTTGCTGGCAACCACCGACGGTATATCCCTTAGATTTGATCTCCAATCCAATCCAACTTTTGATACTAACCATCATTGCCTCGCAACTTTGTAGCCCACGACGCCGAGCTTGACCAGCTGAAAATGCTGGTGAAGCAATTGGCTGACAAGGTGAACGCCGTCGGGGACACACCGGCGGATCGGCTCGCCGCGGTAGAAGACCGCGTGGACGAGGTGGCTGTTCACGGCATCCGCCTCGGCACCACCCTGGGCTTGGCCGCCATGGCGACGCACACCAGCGTCGACTACTCCATACAGCCATGCAGCTTCCAGGGCGGCGCACCCGAAGACATCGACGAGATTGAAGTCATCTTGGAGCGCCTTGATGGCCACGACGATGCCATTGCCGAAATCACCCATCCCCAGTCTATGTTAAACAGGCTTTTCAATTAGTTTGTACTAGGGATGCTTGATTTTCAGTAATTAATAAAGAATTTTAATTTCCAAGCTTGTATTGTGATGATTCCCTTCTGCTTGTAGATGCGAACTTCACTGTTTTCAAACGAATTCGGGAACTTTACTTGAGCCGAATACGCGAAAACAACTGCCCCTTGGCGCAAAATCCACAGCAAATCCTCAATTCGGGAACCATAAACACTGTTCAATGAAAAACCCCTTCGCATTTGAAAGAGAACCCTGCCGTTTGGTATTCCGATAACGTACGCCAACCAGTCATCACTCCCAATGCACTCTCTCAATCAATAAAAGAGCCCCCTAGGATGCCCTGCAAATCCACTCGCATACTCCTCCATCACTTCACATCTTCTCCCCTTGCTCCAGAGGAGAAAACCCCGAGGCCATGGCGAACAAGGGAAAGCAACCCATCAAAGAGAGCAGTATTCCACCAAAGAAACGCACCATTCGAGAGTGAGTCTTCTGTCAATCTATTTCTTGCTCTTGTTTGCAATCTCATGGTTTACCCCTCCTCCACTTTTCCAGTCTTGATCTACTTCCTGAAGAAATCTTTGGAACTGAGGAAGTCCCCGAGTACATCCTCTCTGATTCCTCTGAAGAAGAAGAGGACGCCACGCCGGAAAGAGGGTCAACCACCAGCTGCGCCGCCACATTCGGCATCTGGAGCACAGCTTACGGGACATCACCGCTCGCTACAACGCCGAACGCGAACGCCGCATGAGCTTGGAGGCGTTAGTAGGGGGTAAAACTTTCATCTTTATTTGACTCCATGCTTAGGCTCAGATATTCGTATTCTAACAACTATTCTTCTCCCTTAGATGTTTCCGACAGGTACAGTAACCTGAAGGCTGCTTGGGACAGCCTGATGGAGGCTGCAAGTCATAGCCACCCTCGAAGCTTCCAGGTTACTGTCACGGTGGTCTTCGAACAATGGAAAAGGGAGGAGCTGAGGAAGCATAACAAGAAAAATGAATGAAGCATACTTTCGCTTCTTCCTCAAGTACAACGGCCTCATGTGTCGATTCCTGGCCGGCTTGTCGAAGGTGGCCTGCTTAGCCAACACAAGTTGCGCCATTAATCCCCCAAGTTGCTCATCCTCATTGACATCTGGAGACATCTCCTCTTGCACAACTTGGTTAGCGGGTGCCATGAACTCATTCGGCAAAAAGTACACCATGCATGCTGGAGCCGAACGACCAGATCCATCAGGCTTATCTTTTTGGCGCCACACCTGTTTTCTCTTGATTCCCGCCTGTTTCAATTCTTGGTTCCTCAAGCGTTGAACCCTTCTTTTTTGACTTCTCCTCAAGCCAGGCGGGCACCACTGTCCTTCTTGCCAGATGTACTCGTGCTCCTGTTCTTCCTGATCAACCCACCTTTGGTCAGCTTGCCTTTTCCTTGGGTGATCATTGACCTCATTTATTTTTAGACGCCGACTATCATTGGGATGCATCCTTCCAATTTTTCATGGACGGATCGGCGATTGACAGTTTCCTGCCTGTTTTCAGAATATTTATCACTGCACTCAGGGCAATTCTTCAATGTGGGGAGCTTCAAGCCCTCGTTCCAGCAGTGCCTAAAGAATGCGCATCCCCAATGTGCACGCTCCTGCTCCCGTGCATGCTCTTCTAGTTCTCTTCTGTGCGCCTCTTCTTCAAACCTGCGCCTCTCCTCTTCATATTTTTGCTTCTGGTAGTGTTCCTTTTCCTGCTGATGCTGCCACTTGTTAAGGAGAATGCGTGTGGTAACCCTGGGCTTGGTCCTGGATGATTCCCCAACTTCAATCTGGCTCTTTAGGATGCAATGAGCTTCTTTGTGGACTTGCTCCACCGTCACTTGTCGTGTAGGATCCACTGATCCATCCTGTTTTGCTCTAGCCGAAGTCAGGACCTTCACTTTTCCCTTCTCTTCAGCAGTCACCATATTGACAGAAAAGCCAACCATGTTTTGAGGGAAAGGGTGACCATCCAGTTTCATCTTGTTATCAAATTTCAAATGCCCTTCCTGGATAGCCTTTTGGATTCTCATCCTGAAAACCCTGCAATCGTTAATGGAGTGAGAGTTTCTATCATGAAAACCACAGTAACGTTTCTCTTTAACTCCATCGGTCCGAAGCATAGAATGCCCCTCAGGCAACTTGATTCGGCCTTCCTTCACCAGGAACTCAAAGAGTTTATCAGCCTTAGTCACGTCAAAGTCATACGTACCCTTGGTTTGCTTTATCCACCACTAGTTCACAGTTAACGGCTCTTTGCCCCACATAATCTAAGCCGCTGCCACTTCCTCATCGTCATCAAAATCTTCCACCTGGTCAGCTTTTTCGAGGAACTGGTTGTAGATATCAGCTATTTCATGGTGCTTGGCAAATCTGGAATCCTTCTTGAACCCGTAAGCTTGATTGCTCATCAATGACATCCTCTGGGACAGCTGACCAAGGTTGTCAAACTCCATGTCAAACAGCTTCTCTCGAATAGCTGGTAACATTCCCGCAACAGCCATGTCAGCCAGTTGATCATCCGGCAGAGTCAAAGAGAAGCACATGCCCTTGACCTCTCTGAATCTTCTGAGAAATTCCAGGGGCGTTTCATTGTGTCTCTGTTTCAAGGTAGCCAGATCAATTAGCTTCTTCTCAGTGCTACCACTAAAGTAATGGGCATGGAACTTTTGTTCCAAATCTTTCCATGTGCCGATTGACTGAGGAGGCAAAGAAGTAAACCATTGAAATGTCGGGCCTGTTAATGATAAAGGAAAATATCTAACCTTGAATGCCTCATCAGCTGAAGCTTCCCCAAGCTGCATTAAATATCGGGCAATGTGCTCTATAGTGCTTGTATCGTCCTGCCTACAGAACTTTGTGAACTCTGTAGGAGGCTTCACCCTTGGTGGTAAGATCACCCTATAGTACTACTCTGGGAAAGGAGGTGTATAAGCTGGTCCTTGCATTTTAGGCTTAAGGCCGAATTGATTTTGCATCACATCGGCCATTTTCTGCACCAGGATATCATCATCATGCATTCCTGCAGCTGGACCATACCCAGGATTTGGGAAAGCATCAATAGCACCATAATCCATAACTTCTGAATATCCCCCACCATACATATTTTTCTGCAGCCTGTTATTGGCCAGGGCTATCTTGTAAGTAGAATTAGGCGGCATTCCAGATGAACCGAACGCCAGGTCCCTATATGTGGGCCTATTGGGCACTGCCTGATACGGGTTCGGTTGTTGAACTGGTTGACCCCCATTGTTTTGTAGAGGCGGCTGGACTGGCTGACTCCCAATGCTTTGTGGAGGTGGCTGGATTGGTTGGCCTTGCAGTGGCGGTTGAGCACCTGCGTCTCGAGTTGGCTGAGCAGAATTGGTCTCTCCAACCTTTGTAGAAGATGTGTGAGGGGATACTCGATTAAGCATCTTCTCCATGCCTGGGCCAAATACTCCAACCATCATCTGCTTGAACATATTCAGGAAAGCAGTGTGATGTTTGGCCATTACGTTGTCAATAGTTTCCCGGAAAGCATTCAGAACCTCTTGTTTCTCTTGAGCAGCTGTGGTATCAGGTTCCCCTGGCAACAGAACCCTTGGCATCTCAGTTTTAAGGTATGGCACACCACTTCTATTCTTGGCAAACGACATCAGGCACTTCTGCTGAAACTGGTCAATGACATCTTTCAGCTGCGCTTGTTGCTCTGGAGACAGGTCATTAATGGAGACATCCATGATGTCGTGAATGTCAGGCATCTTGAATCAATTAGAAAGTCCCACCAGGCGTGCCAAAAAGTGTGTTGATGCAAAATCGGCACCTCACGCCAATCACACAGCAAGCCGAAAGGAGCTGGCTTAACACGCGCGATGAATCCTGAAAGCGTGCCAGTCAATTTTTCCTGAAATTAACAAAGGAAATAAAATAGTTAGATAAAAACTTGGAACTTGTCGGGTGGTACCAGACAGTTCCATATTTACGGCTAGAAAGCCAATCAAAGTGATATATAGCTACAACAAGCTATCTATCAGCAGTTCAAATAGCATTCGGGAGTTGTTAGACATGAAAAGATGAAATAGCCGAATGGATGATGTGAGCATGACGAAAGATCGGTCTTTGTTTAAACGAACATTGCTTGCACATGATCATGACTGATTCTCAAGGATAAATAACAATTTAAATAGATAAAGTAGAAGCATGATTATGAATATGAAGTAAACAAGCATGCATAGGCCAAAAGCACTAGTCTACCGCATGTCTAGGTACTTTCAAACCCGTCGAGTATAACACCAAGCAAGTTAATCCACCGCATGATACAACTTGTTTGAAATCACACCACCTACCACAAAAAGATTAATCCACCTCATGATACAACCTAAATATGGAAGGCTAAAAGCACACATTATTTAAAACAAACTCATAAGCACGTTTTACTCACGGAAGCATAACCGAATACAGCTGTACAGCCAAATCGGGTTCCGTAGAGAAGGAACAAACATTACCAAAGATGATAAACCTATCAGATTGAATCGAAATCTAATCCACCGGATGATTAGCTCTAAAACAACCCAAAAACCTGCATCTACCGCATGATACCTGGTTCTTTCAAGATTCACACAAGATTAGCAAGCTTGAACCCGCAACACGTGACAACTTAGATTGATTCAGGTTCGGCTATTAAAGAACACGTGATCCACGTGCCGTATTAAGCCAAAGATATGAGCGTGTAACGTAAAGATCACCGAACAAGATAAAGCCGATTCAAACCAATCTAAATTGGGCAAAAGAGTGTTACATGAATTTAAACATAAAGTAAAAACTCAAAGCAACACGAGGTAACTTAATGAATCTATTAGATCTTGCCAAATCTAATAGAGCCGATAACTAACTCCAAGCTAGATCTTAGCCTACCGTGTGGCTCATGATCTAACAAGAAACCTTCTTGGACCAAGCTTAAATCCACCGCATGATACTAAGCAAGGTAACAAGACTTCTTGCATCACGGTCTAAATCCACCGCATGATACTAGACATGATACAAGGTTGCCGGTACTTACGGAGGTCGACGGATCGATGATTCCCCTCGAAGAACTCGACGACACGACTAAAGGACTCGAGAGTTTGGCGTAAAGCCGGTTTGTTGTGAAATTGTTCGATCCCTATTACATACATCAAGGGTTTATATTTATACCCTTGTCCTAACACGACTCCTGGTCGACTACAAGTACAACATTAAATGTCCAAATTAATGCTCCGACACCAATGTTCGTCTCGTATACGCCATCAACTCATTCTTTCCTTGCATCGGGCCACGTCACCACACATTCCCGAAATCTCCCCTTTTAACAGCGCAAACAGTCCTTCTGCCGAACGATGGCGCACTGCCGACCGCAAGCATCCTTTACTGATTCCTTTGAGGAGATTTTCCCAGCCGAATGGTATTCATCACCAAGCTCGGCCCACAAGTCAGCCTTTCTCCTGTACCATTTTTTGGTGTTAACAATCGGGGCCAACCTCGACCCAAATAGGAACTCGCGCTCACCAGTTTCCTCAGGGATAACGCTGATATCTTCGCATGGAGTCCGTCCGACATGCTCGGTGTCCCTAGGGAGCTGGCTATACACGCACTTGAAGTAAACAAGACTGCACGACCTATCAAGCAAAAGCTCTGGCGATTTGCAAAAGATAGAAAGGAAGCCATAGAAGTAGAAGTTTGTAAGCTCTTAGCTGTAGGATTTATCAGAGAATGTAAACACCCGGTTTGGCTCGCAAACTCGGTTCTTGTACCAAATAAAACTGGTGGATTAAGGATGTGTATTGATTACACCGACCTCAACAAGCATTGCCCGAAGGATCCCTTCCCTCTTCCTCGCATCGACCAAGTCGTGGACTCCACGGCTGGCAGCTTCTACTCTGCTTCCTCGACTGCTACTCGAGATATCATCAGATAGCTCTGCACCCCGACGACGAAGACAAAACAACATTCATAATGCCCCATGGCATCTATTGCTATAAGGTCATGACTTTCGGCCTGAAAAATGTTGGAGCAACATATCAGAAGGAAATTCAAAAGTGCCTGAAGTCGCAGATCGGGTAAAACGTCGAAGCCTATGTAGACGATGTGGTCGTCAAGACCACCGAGGAAGATCAACTCATCGCCGACCTCACCAAAACCATCGCCAATCTATGGCAGTTCCAGTAGAAGCTCAATCCAACCAAATGTGTCTTAGGTGTACCTTCTGGATTGCTCCTAGGCTTCATGGTCGGGCACCGAGGCATCGAAGCCAACCCTGTAAAGGTCGACGCTATACACCACATGGCTAAGCCATCCAACAAGAAAGACGTCATGAAGCTTACAGGAATGATGGTGGCTCTAAGTCGTTTCATCAGCAAGCTCGGCAAGAAAGGCTTACCCTTCTTCAAGCTATTGAAGAAGGCAGACAAGTTCGTGTGGGACGACGAGACACAAAAGGCATTTGAAGCTCTCAATGAGTCCTTGACGACGCCACCAGTCATGACTCCACCAGTTACGGGAGAAACACTCCTCCTCTACATCTCTACCACCACTAATGTGGTAAGAACAGTTCTCATCGCTGAACGAGAAGAAGGGCAGGCCTATCCTGTTCAATGACTTGTGTATTACGTGAGCGAGGTCCTGGCTGGTGCTAAGACACGTTACTCACAGCCTCAGAAGTTGCTCTACGCACTCCTGATTACGTTGAGAAAGCTTCGTCATTCCAAGCCTATAAGATCATGGTCCCGTCATCGTTTCCGTTAGGAGAAATCATTTGCAATTGTGACGCCAATGGCCGCATCGTCAAGTGGTTGGTCAAGCTTGGAGAGTTTGACATCGAGTTTTTCCCCAGCAAGCAATCAAGTCATAGGTCCTCGTAGACTTCGTGTCTAAGTGGACAGAAATCTAGATGCCCCCTCCCAAGGAGCGGCCTGGACACTCGATAAAGTACTTCGACGGTGCCCTCAACCTCGAAGGCGCAGGCGCAAGTGTACTACTCGACTCTCCTCAGGGAGAACAGCTCAAATACGTCCTACAGATACACTACAAGGCCTCCAACAATGGAGTAGAATATGAAGCCCTGACTCACGAACTCTGTATAGCCCTTTGGCATCAATCGACTGCTGGCTTTTGGAGATTCAAAGGTCGTTATCGAGCAAGTCAACAAGGAGTGGGACTGTGTCAAAGATACAATGGATGCCTATTGCGCTGAGATCCGCAAACTCGAAGGCCACTTCGAGGGAATTGAGTTTCAGCACGTACCACGAAACAACAATGTGGCTGCCGACGTACTTTCCAAACTAGGCTCTCGACGATATCTAGTCCCATCAGGCGTGTTCGTCCAAGACCTATGCAAGCCTTCAATCAAGCTTCTAGACCCAGACAATCCTCGCGACGTGCTGATGTCAGAAAAAGAAGATGATTGGCGCAAGCCCTTCATAGACTTCATGCTCGACCAACTGGTCCCAGAAGACAAGGCGGAACACGAGCGTATCACACGACGAAGTGCCAACTATGTCGTGATTGGTACCGACTTGTATAGAAAAGCTGCCTCTACTGGTGTCTTGATGAAGTGCATCTTACGATCGGAAGGACTACAGCTCCTAGCTGAGATTCACAACGGTGAGTGTGGCTGCCACGCAGCATCCACCAACTTGGTCGGTAAGGCATACCGATGTGGATTCTACTGGCCCACGGCCATGACCGATGCTAAAGATCTCGTAAAGAGGTGCAAAGGATGTCAATTCTTTGCCAAATAGCAGCACCTGCCAGCTCAGGGCCTGCGCACAATTCTCCATCTTGGCCCTTTGCCATGTGGGGCCTCGACTCCGTGGGACTGTTTCGAACCGCCCCAGGCGGCTACAGGTTCATACTAGTAGCCGTCAACAAATTCACCAAGTGGATCGAAGTTCGACCTATTGTGAAAGTAACATCGGAAGAAGCGGCAAAATTCATGCGGGACATAACACATCTCTTCGGTGTACCTAACAGGATCATCACCGACCTGGGTACAGCCTTTACCGGCTCTGCCTTCTGGGATTTCTGTCAGGACAACACCATCAACGTTTACTACTCCTTGGTCGCCCACCCTCGGTGCAATGGCCAGGTTGAGCGTGCCAATGGCATGTCCTTCAGGCTATCAAAGATCGTGAGTGCCAATGGCATGGTCCTTCAGGCTATCAAAGATGGTATCTTTGACGACGCCTCAAACTATGCTACCCGGTGGTTTGCCGAGCTACCAAACGTGATTTGGGGACTAAGAACCCAAGTCAGCTCCACCACAGGTTTTTCACCATTCTTTTTGGTATATGGATCAGAAGCCATACTACCCACTGACGTCGCTTTTAGAGCTCCACGCATCCAATTCTACGAAGAGGGAGAAGCCGAGAAAGCATGTCGGGTCGACCTCGACAGCCTTGAAGAGCAGAGGCTTGCTGCCGTCATGAGACAAGCTCATCACGACCAACAACTTCGACGGTATCATGATTGCAACGTTAGGGAAACTTCCTTCAACGTTAGCGACATCGTCCTCACGCGCAACCAGAAGACCGACAGCATGCATAAACTCTCTGCCCCCTGGGAAGGACCCTTATCATCACCGAAGTCATCAGCCCATCCACATATCGCCTCCAATGGGGCGACGGGCAAGGAGCGCCAAACCCTTGGAACGTGGAACATCTACGACGATTTTATCCGTAGAATAGTTTTTAATCACAGCTATGCATTTCTTTTTTTCTTGTACCTTTTTTCAGATTAAATAAATATTAGTTCAAGCAGTCATCTACTGTGTGTTGAGCCCTACCTTCTCCTCTCTCGTGTCATAAACCCTCCCTCTCGACATGCTCGGGGGCTTGGCTAAAGCCAATACGTGGGCTGCAAAACCTGAGGATCATAATTCTCTCCTACTCCTCCCCCTTGACATGCTCAGGGGCTTGGCTCAAAGCCGACCTAAGGGTCGTTCGACCTAAGGACTTCATCCCTAATGAGTATAAAGCCCTCTGTCGCTGCGAGCATGCTTGGTCGATAAGGTCGCCAGACCTGAGTCCTAGAATCCTCCTCACGCGCCGACCTCACGTAATCCTCCATGATGAGTTGTGGAGGTCGGTACGCCAGCCTCTCCGTGAGTAGTGGTTAGCGAAGCAAGAAACAATACATCGTCATCTACAAGACTAACAAGCTCGCACAGACACAAGGCAAATACTTCATTTGGTCATAACAAAATATTCATCATGAAGCACTGTTTACAAGACTGAGAAGAGGAGGTACAGCTCCTAGTCCAAGACTACTGCCCGTCGTCATCACCCTCATAGTCCAAGGAGTCCGACACTTCCAATGTAGCATCTTGAACTTCCAGCTCCAGGGCTGCGAGGTCTTTTTCAGCATCAAGACCTCCTTTGACCTTGACCATGTCAACATCGGGGTAGTGTGACTTCACCCTCACAAACGCGTTTGTAGCTGTGCCAAGCTCGTCGCCTTCAGCAACGTAAGGAGCCTGTCAGGGGTGTCTATGAGACGATCAACAACAGATTTCGCCTCCTCCTCTTCAGCCGGCACTGCTATGCAATCCATGGAGTAACTGGCGGCGCCCTTCAGGTCCCTCAGCTCCACCTCATATCCTGCAATGGTCACTTGGTCATTCTGCAATGAATTCAAAGCAACCTCGAATTCGACCTCAAGGTCCCGATGAGCTCATTTCTCATAAGCCAGCTTTTGAGATACGACATACTCACTGTCAGCAGCTTCCTTCATCACCCGCTTGAGCTCTTGGCCCCCAGCCTCGACCTCCCGAAGCGTCACCTCCAAGGACCGGACCTTCTCCTTAGTGTTCTTCAGATCGTTGTTGAGGACCTCCTCATGATTGCGGAAGTCTACAAGACATCAAAATTAGTATTCCACACGAAGACCTCGACGATACTGCAAGAAGATTACAAACACAAAATCTCGACCTTACCGATGGTTAAAGCATTGTATTGCGCATTGGCCTCCTTAGTCTTGTGCCTCTTCTCGGTGAGCTCGTCTTCAAGCTTCTTCTTCTCCACGGTCGTCGCCTCGTGGACCTCTCTGAGCTCCTGCTTAAGCTCAGCAACTCGGAGATGCGTCGCGCTGCATCTTTCAACATGTCGACCTGACCCTTAGCATGCTCAGCTAGCGACTGCGCCAGTACAATAGCTCGTCAGTTATAGATCAAAAATACATCATCAGAAAGAACATCGTAAAGAACTTACCATCAACGCAACGTTGAGGGTCACAATGGCATTCCGCACCGCCTGCATGTCCTTGTTGTCGTCAAAAATGTCCTCCTGCCAAGGAGTGCCATTCCAATCAATCTCTCGTCGCGGCAACCTCGGGCTCGTCGGAGAAGAATTAGGTACTCGTGCGCCAGATGTCCCCGGACCTCTCGGCGCCTGGTCGATCTAGGCATGGTCCCTGACCAGGTCTTCCTCCATCCCACCAGGCCTTGCGCTGATGGGGTCCACGTCGATAACCCTCGGAGAAGCCAACGTTCCGACATCCCCAAGAGTACCTCCTGCTCCCGCCTCATCACCACGCGACGGAGTCACTGTCCTCGAATCTACAGCTAGCGGCGGAGTCGCCACCCTTTCATCAGTAGCCGGTGGCGGGGTTGCTGTTCTTGCATCGTCAACAAGCGACTGCGCCGTGCCCATAGGTTCAGGCGACCTCGTGCGGGAAGGCGAGGCCTGAGCGCCCAGGTCGCGCTGAGGCTCTGCAACTGACCGGATCACGAGGCTTCGGCCTAAAGAATCTTGGCCTATTCAACACAGGCATCTTCGCCCGTGGCGCAGCAGCAGCTCGCTGCGCCTCCATCCCTTGACGGAGGGCATCCTCCGTCGTCTTCTTCACCAACTCTCACTGCCTCTTGGGTGCGGGACTCAGCGACCTCCTCACCGGCCGACCTTGCATGAACGACGGCTCCTCGGTGGCTTCATCATCTTCTTCTTCTTCCGACTCGACCTCCCTAGACTGAGGCATCGGAATCACCAACGTCTCAACTGCCGGCGGAGGACTGGCCTTCCTCTTCCTCTTCTTCTTCTCCGCGGCCATCACCGTGGTAGCCTTAGTAGCAGCCGTCGTGGCTGACTGCTTCGTTGTTGCCGCCCTGGTCTTGCGCTTGGGCTTCGCGGCATTGCTTGCCTCTGGGCCTGTCCTAGCGTCGCCACCGACCTTTGTGTCGGTGTCTTCGTCGGCCTCTACCGACGAGTCAGACTCATAAAACTCTAGCAGCCGAGCTGCTGGAGGCTGATATTTGTACGACCTCAGCTTCCGCCGATACTGCTCACCTTCACGAAGAGGTGTCGGGCACCAAAACTAGCACTCACGTTCCTGCAAGCAACAATGACCAAAAGAGTTAAACACGACGAAAATCAGCAAACAAGAATGGAACGACGTAAAAATAGGTCCCAGGACTGACCGGGTTAGCCGACCTCTTCAGCGAGTGTGCCTTTGGGCACTTCTTGATCTTTACCTTCCCAGAATAAATCTGGGACACTCTGGCTGCCATCTCCTCCTTGGAGACCTTGCAGTTGACTTCACGCGTGGGGTCCGATTGCCCCTAGTACTCGTACGCGGGATGAACCCGGTCCTTGATCCGTTGAATCAGCCACCGGCAAAATGACCTGGCGACTGAAGCTCCCGTCACCCTTCGATTCTTCAGGTCCTTGACCAGCTCCAAGACATCCTCGAGGTCGTCAGCTTCACGAGATGACAACCCCAAGTCCCATTCAGAGATCTTCATGGGCTTGTGCCCAGAACGGCATGGAAGCCCCGGCAACTGATCAGCAATATAAAACCACTCCGACCTCAACCCGGCGTTGTTGTCAGGGAGGTCGGTCTCTATCCACTCTGACCTGAGGCCTGACCTCAAGTAGAACATTACAGCCCCCACTGGCCCCGACCTCTTGCCAGTACTCTTTACACAGAAAAGATGCCTCCAAAGAAGAAAGTGAGGCGATATCCCCAGAAACACCTCACAGAAGTGGATGAAGGTCGACACTACAGTGAAGGAGTTGGGAACGAGATGTACCAACTCCAGCTTGTAGTAGTACAGAAGCCCGCGGAAGAAGTCGCCCGCGGTAAGATTGAAGCCATGTTGATAGGTAAAACTCGTATGAAGTTTCGATCCGCAAGTGTACGGATCTCCTATGCCCTTCTTCACCTATGGGAGATCCCAAGGTTCTTGTCAACCCAAGGAGCAAGGGGATTAGTAGCGTTTAACCCTACACTAATCTAGTTGATTGAAGACTTATGATAGAAAGATTAATCTATAAAGTAAAGATAAACTAACCCTTTATCTTCTCTTCTGAAGCCTTTCGCCCATCTTTTTGCTATGAATACCAATCTGAATTTTAAATAAAACCTTACCTAAAAATTGAACGAATCTTCGGACATGGGTTGTTTTGAAGGAATAAGATGATAAAAAGATGTTTATGGTTTCGGGTATGGAATCCGGCGATGTGTGGGGCATTCAATGTGAAATTCCCATTACCGAATATATGACGAGGCTTGCAATAAAAGATATAACATCAAGGACATGATCATTGCTTGAAATTAGACCTCCCAACAGAGTAAAGTCCTAACTCAACTCATCATGCTAAACAACACTTATGGTGGAGTATGTATATATAGTTTAGGCCTTGTATAGGATAGACATGCCTCTCAACTTGGAGAAAGAAATTGCTAATCTTCATTGCAAGGGGTTTTTCAAATTTTTCAGAAATAAATACCTCCAATATTAGTATTACTCAAAGCATAGCCAAAGTAAGGTCCTAGATCAAAGTTGAGCATGGATACTTTCAAAGGTAAACTTCCACTAAGCACGACGGTAAAAAATTATTCGCAATGCTCATGCTCAAATAATAAGGACAAAAGAAAAACATAACAAGTAAAAGAAACAAAAGACTTTCATGACACAAAATATAAGACTCTCTTTATTTCTTTTTCTTGACTCAACGCTAAATTAAGACGCACCACGAGCTAAAAATTTTAAAAACAAGACTCAAACTTGACTCGACTTTAAGACTTGACCTTTCACCACTTGAGCAAAAAACTTAAAAGAGCTAGCTCCCCCCCCCCCCCCCCCACGCTTAGATCTTATGACGTCCTCGTCATAAACTTTCAAGAAGAACAAGAGGGATAAAAGCTAGCTACTACACCTAATGAAACTCGCCATAATAAGAGCACCACTCCTTCGGGAAAAACTCGACCTAAACTCTACCCTTCCTAATTTTTAAGTTGCTAAAAAGGTCGGCAAAGATAGGAAATAAACCTAGCCGTGTCCCAGAGAAAATTGGGCATCAACCGAGGCAAAGGGTTGTTGGGCCGGTCGGCATGGGCCGGCCGGCCTACCCTCTGGTTTTGGGCCCTCATGGCCCATCTTCTGCAGGCCTTTGTGTTTCGTGCATACTAGCCTATGTGATGAAAAGGTCCAACTAAAAATCACAAAAAGCACTCAATAAAAATAATAAAAGAAAACATAAATTTATTTACAGAAAAGTTACCTTGTTTTACGTCTTAGGCTTGACGCTCGGGCTCGTCCTCCATGGTGTATATGTCAATGTAGTCAATGGGCATGACATCGGGCTCAAGAAAAACCTTCAATCGCTGTCCATTAACCACATATTGGTCTCCTTTTATATCCATTATCCATAATCGTTACCGCTCCGCTTGGCGAGAAAGAGTGGACGACATACGGTCCATCCCATTTGCTTTTCAATTTGCCTTTCCCGAATATCTTGAACTTTGAGTTAAAGAGGAGGACCTTGTCGCCTTCCTTGAATTCCTTTGGTTGGAGTCTTTTATCATACCGTCGCTTCATTCTTTCCTTGTAGATGGTTGCACTCTCATAAGCTTTAAGCCTCATCTCTTCTAATTCACTTATTTGAATTCTCCATTTTATTCTCGCGACATCCACATCAAGATTCATCTCCTTAATTGCCCAATATGCTTTGTGCTCTAATTCCAAAGGCAAATGGCAAGATTTACCATAGATGAATTGATATGGTGTCATACCTATTGGTGTCTTGTGTGCCGTCCGATATGCCCATAATGCTTCGTCCAACTTTTTCGACCAATCTTTACCTCCCTTCTCAACGGTCTTGTTATGAATACTCTTGAGTTGCCGATTTGAAGTTTCCACTTGACCATTGGTTTGTGGGTGGTAAGCTGTGGCCACTCTATGCTTGATTCCCAATTTGGACAAGCACTTTCTAAAACTTTTTCCCGTGAAGTGTGTTCCTCCATCACTTATCAAAATTCGCGGGACTCCATAGCTTCGGAATATAACATTCTTGATCATTGATAGAGATTCCTCCGTTGAAGCTCTTCGACAAGGGATGGCCTCTACCCACTTGGATACATAATCAACCATTACCAATATGTGCTCATATCCATTTGAATTTGTGAAAGGCCCCATGAAGTCAATTCCCCATACGTCGAATAGATCAATTTGCAAGTTATAATTCAAAGGCATAGCATTCCTTCGTGATATATTCCCCGTTCTTTGACATTCCGGACAAGAAGCAACGTATCTTTTCGAATCTTGATGCATTTCTGGCCAATAGAACCCACTAGCCCATACTTTTGCTTGAGTCCTAAAATGTCCATAGTGCCCTCCATACTCGCCCGAGTGACACTTCCTTAATATTCCGAGTCTTTCTTCCCTTGGTACGCACCTTCGCAAGACTCCATCCGCTCCAAGCCTAAAGAGGTAAGGTGCATTCCGATAATATTTTTGGCTCTCGGCCATCACCCTTCTTTGAGCATTCTTATCTCAGTGATCAAGTGGCATCTTTCGTATGGCTCGAATAATATCGATCATCCAAGTGTCTTTGTCAAGGACGCGATATAGATGATCGTCTCTCATCTTGTCTTCGACGGGCTCTTTATCATCCTCACGATTCATTCTTGATAGATGGTCGGCCACAACATTTTCTGACCCCTTTTTATCTCGAATCTCCACATCGAACTCTTGCAAGAGAAGGATCCACCTAATCAACCTTGGCTTGGCATCCTTTTTAGACAAGAGATACTTGATTGCAGCATGATCAGTGTAGATGATTACTTTAGAATTCACAATATAGGATCTGAATTTTTCGAAAGCAAATACAACCGCAAGCAATTCCTTCTCCGTTGTTGCATAATTCAATTGAGCTCCATTAAGGGTTTTGCTAGCATAATATATAGCATGTACCTTGCCTTCTTTTCGTTGTCCCAACACGGCTCCAACGGCATAGTCGCTAGCGTCGCACATGATCTCAAACGGTTGACTCCAATCGGGCGGTTAAATGATAGGTGCGGTTATGAGAGCTCTCTTCAGTGTCCGAAATGCTGCCAAGCACTTCTCATCAAAATTGAATGCCTCATCTTTTTGGAGAAGATTAGTCAACGGCTTTGTAATCTTTGAGAAATCCTTGATGAATCTCCTATAGAATCCCGCATGGCCTAAGAAACTCCTCAAAGATTTGATATCCGTCGGTGGTGGAAGCTTCTCACCCGAGCAAAATCCCACCGAGGGTTGCACCGGTCAGACCGGTCAAGAGCACCGGTCAGACCGGTGTAGCCTGGGCAGCTCGGGATGAACAGCACCCGCGGGTCAACTCCCCCAAATCCAAACCTCGATCTCCCGAATCGCTCCACGGACTTGAACAAGACTTTAGGGATATTAGGAACACCTCATGAGGAGTCCATAGCCAAGTTAATCCCACCAAAACTCGTCCAAAAGGGAGGAATCAAGGAAATCCCGCCAAGAGCACTTCCAAGCCAAGAACTCAAGAAACCCCAAAATCGAGCACCTTTACTCACGGATTTGGGAGGGGAATCACAGCCCAAAGAACCACGAGGGTTCCCACAAATTTCCCCCATCAAATCCCCAAGAGAAAGGTCCCGAAAACAACCCAAAGAAATCACCAAGAGAGGGCTCAGAAAATCACCACCAAGAACAACCGGGGAAAACACATCCAAACCTTGAGGAACCACGCCGAATCATCTTACATGAAACAAAGGTTCATACAAGGTCTAGCAAGCCGCCCGATCATCCATCCCTCTCAACAAGATCTCTCCATGAAGCTCTCTTGCTAGTCCTATGGAAAACCTAAGGAAAATAGGAATGAAAATAGGAAAACAAATGAGCTAGGGTTCCAAGAGTTGGCTGCCATCCTCTCACCTCTTGGGTTATATGGAGGAAACCGAAAGTCTAAAATACCCTTCTCTAACAACTAGGGATACAAGCTCCTCAAGGGCGGATTTGGAAGTCTTCATGTCTTCACCATCGGACGGATGCCCGGCGACCGCACCCTGCGTAGCCTCGACGCAAGCCATGCGATCCCGACGCGTGTCCTCCGCTTCGAAGTCTCCGGACTGCGTCGTCGCACACCGGTCAGACCGGTCCCCACCGGTCAGACCGGTCTGGCGCTGCTGCAGCACCGTCTTCGGTTCTTCGGTCTTGGCTTTGTGGATCAACCAAGGAACCCAGTGGTTTTCTGGTGAACCACCGGAAACCCCGCGAACTCGGTGTAGCCTCCGCCAATCTCCACTCATGACTCGGCTCCCACGTAGTCCCGGCTCGACCTTGGTTTTGAGGATCAACCAAGAAACCGTCCACGACTTCATCTTGCCGTTCATGCCACCATGCGGCCCGCACTTGACCCCCGCCGGCCACCGGTCCCTCGAACGAAGCCTACTTGTCTTCTCCACACCCGGAGGCCTCACCGGCGACGACCTTTCGCGCTTGTTCTTCACCCGCACCAACACCGGTCAAGCCGCAACCTCGCACCTGCAATACTTAGCCAAGAATCAGTCCACACAATGTTGTCAATCACTCATCACACAAGGAAGCGACCATCCACCGGTCCTCGAACCACACATGGTCCTCAATCTCCCCCTTGATGAGTGCATTGACAACACCCACATGAAAGTAACAAGAGAGAAAAGAAAAAGAAAAGAAACGAACAAAAAGAAACTCCAACAAGCGATCGAAAGCCAAACAAAGGCAAAGAGCAAGATCACTTGAAGAAGACAAGTCTCGGACCCCTTAGGCAAGGGCAACGGCTCGACACATCCGAGACAAAAACCAAGCTCAAGCAAAGAGCGCAAACCACCAAAACAAAGCTCGAAAGACCACAAAGAGCTACCCCTGCACACATGCAAGCTCCCCCTGAACCAATGCACCTCCCCCTGGACGAATGCATGCAAGACACCACTTGAAACAGGGCAGCTGCAACAACTCAGCCCCGACCGGTCAGACCGGTCAACACCACCGGTCAGACCGGTGTGCAACAAGTGAACAAAATCAGCACTCACACCGGTCAGACCGGTGACCTTGACCGGTTAGACCGGTGCACAACAGAGCCCAGAAATGGCTCGAAACCACCTGAAAACCTTCTAAATGCGTCCAGCAAGCCATTTCAAGCTCAAACTTCTCCCGCTTGTTGGCAATGCATGAATCAAGCCAAAAATGCAAAACTTTCAACCTAGAGCTTCTCAAATAGACAAAATTCAACAAAGAATGCTACACATGTCCAAATGAGAAAGTTAGATACTCTACGGCTTCGTATCGATCTCAACTACATGATCACCAAGTTGCACAACCATTGGACGAAGCTAAGATGGATTTTGGCAATTTTGCGAAAAACTTGCCTCTCATGAGCAAAGTCCTAAACATGATCAAAGCATATCAAAATGGCAAAGTCACACAAACTTCATGCTAGGACAGCCATTCTAATCATAAGACCATCACAAACAACCACAAGCACCTCATGTCATGTCAAAGCCACCGAGCCATGTGCCTACTTCTATGAATGAGACTTCTCATTGGTAGGCATCATGCAACGGTTTAGCACCCAAAGCAAATTAAAATTAGCACATATGACATGGGAGCACATTTCCAAGCATTTTTCATTTCATTTTTCAGATTTGTAAATGGTACATGAAATGTCTTTGCGACAAAAAGGAACTTATGCCCCTCCACAAGATAAAACAAGAGGGCTAAACATTCATGATGGCAAATGAGCCTTTGGCCCCATATGATCAATAAACTAGCTATACAACCACAAATTAAGCATGACCAAGCCACTAAAACATGTCAAGATCATATAAAGGCATTTACACATGAGAGAGCATACATGTGACATTTTTCAAAAGCATAGCTATCAACCATGGATTATTCATCAAGATCATCAAGAGCTAAGCCAAACTAACCATAGCGTACCAAACAAGCTCACAAAGACATATATCTCATTCCATGGTGAACAATGTATATGAGAGAAGCTTTTTCTAACCAATGCATATGATACAAAATGCATGCAATCTAAGATATAAGGATGCCTATACATCATGTTACATATGCCATGCCAAATGCAAGAAATGCACAAAGGAAAGCTATACATATGCTACAAAAGAGCTCCCACACACAAAGCTCACAAACCACCGGCTCCTCGAGGGGAGGCAAAAAGGGCTCGACACCACCGGCAAAAGAGCAAAGGAGCACAAAACACACAAGCTCCCCCTAAACACATGCACTAGGGCCAAAAAGCATACAAAGCTCACCCTACACACATGAGACAGAGAAGGAGCAAAACAAAGCAAGTGGCTTGACCAAGGCCACACACTCGAAGGTCACAAAAACACTTACCTTTATCATTTCTTCACAATTCACTCATCCTTGTCCACCATCCCCGAAAGTGATGCACCTACATGTCACCACCGGGATATGAAGCCGAAGAACCACCCCCCGATATCAACCAAATGTTCTCCGGGCCATCCACCTGCAACTTAAAAACAAGAGCGAGAGCGAGCAACCGACTCAACACTGGGGTTAGTTCCAAATGTGTAAAACCAGTGCCTAGCCATTTGCTCGAAAGTGGGTTAAGCACAAACCAAAGCATCTCTCCTACCAAAGCTACCTCCACGAACACCACCACGGTAACCACCATGAGGTAACCAAACCTCTCTACCTGGAGGAGGACCAAAACCACGAAAGAAAACCCATGGACTGTCCCTCCTCTCCTCCTCAAAACTACGGATCCTCCCATCCCCGTATTGAGCACGAGGAGGAGAATGCCTAGCAAACTGACCTCCTGCAAACTTTCCAGCCCAACCACCAGAACCACGAACTCCAGAACCAAACCTCGCACCGTACGAGCACGAAACCCAAACTATCGCTCGTCCGGGCCTCGCACCGGTCCGACCGGTGCCCCTCACCGGTCCGACCGGGGTGTAGCTCGGGCGGCAAGGCACCTCAAACAACCTTCCGCTCTCCCCAAGCCCGAACTGACCTCACACTCGCCTTGGCCCTGGGAAACTGCACACGAGGCTCAAGTACACCATCAGAAGGGTGGTACTTGTCCTTGTTAGCCCACTCCTTCGCCATTCTCTCCTCACGCTTCCTCTTGAAGCAAAACGCTCTCTTGTGACCATCCTTTCCACAAAACTCACAATGGAAACGGATTGATCTGGGCTTAGGCTTGGGATGAGGCTCTTCACAAGGCTTCTCACTTGGTTTCTCACTAGCCTTTTCACTTGCCTTCTCACTCGGTTTTTCTCTTGGTTGGTTTGGCTTGGATGCAAACTTGTCTTTGGGTGTGGGTTGTGGTGGAACTGAAACATTCCCAAATTTCCTTTCTCTCTCACCACTGCCCTCACCAACCTTATCCAATCCCAAAGCCCAACCGTCAAAGCGCTTACAGCTAGCAATCATCATACCAAGTTGAGGTTCTTGACTCGACAACCAACTCAGCGCTTCACGCAACTTATCATTCTCATCTTGCAAGCGACCAACACATTTTGCAAGATCCAAATTCTTCATAGCATGCAACTCACATGTAGAGCAAGAAGCGAGGAATAGGCACTTTCAAATCAGCCTCAAGCGAAACAATGCGAGAACGGAGCTCAACAATTTTCTCATGCAAACTAGGGCAAGAAGTGCAAGCACCAAGCAAAGTGGGTCTAGATTGTAGCTCGGCCAACTCAACCCTAAGCACATCTAGTTCCTCACACTTGGAGGCATACTTCTCCCTAAGATCGGTCAAGTCGGCCGGGGAAAGCGAGCAATCAGCACAATCATTCTCATCAGAAACAACAGGGCTAGCCTTAAGAGAGTCAATTTCAAGCTTGCTATCAAGAACCTGTGTTTCTAGCTCAGCCACTCTAGTCCTAGCATCCTCGAGCAAAGATCTAAGCACCTTCCTAAGCTTCTTAGCCTCTCTAAGCATGTGATCGCGATTATCAAGCAAGTCAACCAACTCCTCATTCTCCTTGCGCAAGGAAGAGAGCTCATCACATATCTCATCCTCGGAATCCAAGTCCGAGGCGTCCTTCTGGCTTCTCTTGCTGCTCGAACTGCGAGCCATGCCGCAAAAGTCGTCCTTCAGGCTTAGGCCCGTCACACAAAGGCCGTTGAGATACTTGCCGAGGTTCTTCTTCTTCTTCTTCTTCTTCTTCTTCTTCTTCTTCTTCTTCTTCTTCTTCTTCTTCTTCTTCTTCTTCTTCTTCTTCTTCTTCTTCTTCTTCTTCTTCTTCTTCTTCTTGTCATCCTCTTCGTCTTCATCACTTGAGCTTGAAGACGTGTCCTCGGAATCGGACTCGATGTCGCTCGATCTCTTCATCTTCTCTCGAGACCGAGCCATCTTCCCATGTTCATGATCCTTCTTCTTGAACTTCTTCCTCTTGTCCATGAACTTGTGCTTGTCGTGGTTGTTCACCTTCGAACACTCGGCGAAATAGTGTCTAGTCTTGCCGCACTTGAAGCATGTCCTCGTGTTCCTCCTCATGTTCACCCGGTTCTCGTGCAGCCTCTCGAACTGCCTCGTCAGGAGCGCCAGCTCGTCCTCTCCAAGCACGTCGAACTCCTCATCTGGCATAGACATCAAAGAGGACAAAGAGGACATCTTGGTGGATGGGTTAGTGTTAGCCTTTCCATTTGAACGACCGATGAGGGCGAGACTATGAGAGTCAGTCGGGCCCTCGATCTTGGCTGTCATGCCCCTATCCACCTCAGCCGACTTGAGCTTCGAGAATAGCTCGTTCACCGTCAGAGTGTCATACTTCTCCGACTCCACAATGGCCTCGAACTTTCCGCCCCAAATCGTACGATCCAAAGAGTGTAAGAGCTTGACCGCTCTATCATGATCATCGTACGGGAGCACGTCCACATTGGCCCTCATGTTGTTCACAACCACCGTGAACCTGTGAAACAAGGCATCAATGGACTCACCGGGGAGATGAGTGAAGTTCTCGTACTCTCTCCGGTAGGTCGCATACATCCGTGCCTGAACCTGGGCATTCCCAACATGAGCCTCCTTCAACACCGACCAAATTCTACAAGCCAAGTGCTCGGTGTGCACCCGATCGAACTCAGGCTGACACAAAGCACGAAACAAGTAGTCGACCGCCTTATTGTTGGCGTCGAATCTGTCCCTCGATCCTGGAGCGAGGAAGTCCATCGGCTGGACATATCCTGTGTCCACCGTGACATCCCAAAGGATCTGACCCTTTCCGCGGAGAAAAGCACCCATCCGCTTGCTCCACATCTGGTAGTTCTTGCCATCGAAGTGTGGAGGACCCGAACCCCGTTCCTGGTACGCCATCCTTGGATCTTAGACTGGTTAGAGTCAATAAAGACCCGAACCGGCTCTGATACCACTTGAAGGACCGATACGGCGAACCAGAGAGGGGGGAGTGAATGGGAGCCGATAAAAATTCTTCTCGAAGGAGATGGAAACTCCAACAAGATGAACGCGGCTTCCAACACACGTCTCCGACTCACTACCCAAGTTGGCCAAGCCCACGTAGCCACTGAAGTGCCACTGGACCTAGGAACCAACACACAACCTTCCGACCCGAGAAACGCAGCGGAAAACCAAACCTCGAGTCTACAGACCCACACCAGTCAGGCCGGTGAGCACCACCGGCCGACCGGTCCCCGCTCGGTGAAACTGAGCAACTTTCACTAAGTGGCTCTACACTCGGTCGACCGGTGAGACACACCGGTCGGACCGATCACGGCACGAAAGCCCCCAAGGCACCAAACGGAGCCAACCGACCACCAAACCGACCCAAACTCGAAACAACAAGCACCATAGGACAACGGCGAACACACCAAGACGTTCACCCGAGCAAAATCCCACCGAGGGTTGCACCGGTCGAGCCGGTCAAGAGCACGGTCGGGGCCGGTGTAGCTGGGCGACTCGGGATGAACAAAGACCCGCGGGTCAACTCCCCCAAATCCAAACCTCGATCTCCCGAATCGCTCCACGGACTTGAACAAGACTTTAGGGATATTAGGAACACCTCATGAGGAGTCCATAGCCAAGTTAATCCCACCAAAACTCGTCCAAAAGGGAGGAATCAAGGAAATCCCGCCAAGAGCACTTCCAACCCAAGAACTCAAGAAACCCCAAAATCGAGCACCTTTACTCACGGATTTGGGAGGGGAATCACAGCCCAAAGAACCACGAAGGGTTCCCACAAATTTCCCCCATCAAATCCCCAAGAGAAAGGTCCCGAAAACAACCCAAAGAAATCACCAAGAGAGGGCTCCGAAAATCACCACCAAGAACAACCGGGAAAACACATCCAAACCTTGAGGAACCACGCCGAATCATCTATACATGAAACAAAGGTTCATACAAGGTCTAGCAAGCCGCCCGATCATCCATCCCTCTCAACAAGATCTCTCCATGAAGCTCTCTTGCTAGTCCTATGGAAAACCTAAGGAAAATAGGAAGGAAAATAGGAAAACAAATGCGCTAGGGTTCCAAGAGTTGGCTGCCATCCTCTCACCTCTTGGGTTATATGGAGGCAACCGAAAGTCTAAAATACCCTTCTCTAACAACTAGGGATACAAGCCCCTCAAGGGCGGATTTGGAAGTCTTCATGTCTTCACCATCGGACGGATGCCCGGCGACCGCACCCTGCGTAGCCTCGACGCAAGCCATGCGATCCCGACGTGTGTCCTCCGCTTCGAATTCTCCGGACTGCGTCGTCGCACACCGGTCAGACCGGTGCTCCTCACCGGTCAAACCGGTCCCCACCGGTCAGACCGGTCGGACCCACCTAGGGAGGGCAATGGGTACCCGCCACCCGATTACCCGCGGGTAAAAACCTTATTAGGGTGCGGGTTTGGGGGATTTAGCCCCCCACGGGTCTGCTAATGGGTGAAAACCTCACCCATCGGGTGAAGCGGGTGAGGGTGCATTCTTGAGTACCCCGTACCCGTTACCCGGTGGGTCACCCATTTGAGTATGACATGCGGACCATCCACTATAATATCTTATATAAAAGGTGAAAAACCCTAGTCCCCATCTGATTCCAACCCGCCGCCGCTCTCAGACTAGGCCGCCGCAACCCACACCCTGATGCCGCTACTCTCTGCGCCTGACACCGCCACCCTCGTGCGCAAGATCCAGACCAGGTCGCCGCTGCCCCTCCCTCGCAAGACCACGGCCAGGTACCCAGGTCGCCGGCTCGCCGCCACTTCCTCTGCTTGGCCCCGGCCAGGGCGCCACCGCTCCCTCGCGTGTGGATCCGGCCGGCCGCCGCCGGTCGCCCCTCCCTGTGTGTGGATTCGGCCAGGTCGCTGCCACTTCCTCCGCTAGACCCCGACTTGGGCACCGCCGTTGCCTGCGCGTGCATCCGCCCAAGGCGCACGCCGGTTGCTCCCTGCGGCCCTGCGCCCTCCTCCTTGTTCCTCCGCACGACCTCGGCCGACTCGAGGACGCCATCACCCAGTGACTAGACCTCCAAGCGATAGCGGGTGTGGGTCACCCGATGGGTACCCATTACCTATGCGGGTGGCGGGTGTGGGGAATTTTGAGACCCGCAGCGGGTGGCGGGTGCGGATGACGGGTAATTTCAGCCTGGCGGGTGCGGGTGTGTTCTTCTACCCCCCACCGGGTTTCCCACCCGTTGCCATCCCTAGACCCACCGGTCAGACCAGTCTGGCGCTGCTGCAGCACCGTCTTCGGTTCTTCGGTCTTGGCTTTGTGGATCAACCAAGGAACCCAGTGGTTTTCTGGTGAACCACCGGAAACCCCGCGAACTCGGTGTAGCCTTCGCCAATCTCCACTCATGACTCGGCTCCCACGTAGTCCCGGCTCGACCTTGGTTTTGAGGATCAACCAAGGAACCGTCCACGACTTCATCTTGCTGTTCATGCCACCATGCGGCCCGCACTTGACCCCGCTGGCCACCGGGTCCCTCGAACGAAGCCTACTTGTCTTCTCCACACCTGGAGGCCTCACCGGCGACGACCTTTCGCGCTTGTTCTTCACCTGCAACAACACCAGTCAAGCCGCAACCTGCACCTGTAATACTTAGCCAAGAATCAGTCCACACAACGTTGTCAATCACTCATCACACAAGGAAGCGACAATCCACCGGTCCTCGAACCACACATGGTCCTCACAACCTAGTTGGGCGCCATGAATGCGTGACCTTCCGAGGTCGGTGTGCTCTTGTAACCCTGCCAGCCTACTCTAGACACCTAGGATTTTACGTCGGGAATGAAGGCCTCCCTATGGGGTGCGCGCCTGATGGCTCTGCCAAGTACTTCTGGGTGCTTGGTCGCTTTTGTCTTGAGACCTTCTTGAGGTCGGCATGCCTCGGGTGGCTCTGCCAGACTCTTTGCAGCCATGCAAGATATCTGGGTGTCTCTACACTCCATATGTTCAAGATTAACATCACTGTGCTAAGCTTCATCGTTGACAACCTCTTCATGTGACGCGACTTTCAAGATCCTGTTGGGTATTCTCGGATACTGGACATTATTGATTTGAGGCCTCTTTGAGGTCGGCACGCCTACAAGGCCTCCTTGAGGCCGGCCCTGCCACACTCCTTGCAGCTATGCTAGGAGATCTGGGTGTCTCTACACTTCGTTCGATCAAGACCATGACTCAGTTTTCTTCTTTTTTCTGAGCATCAAACCAGCCATGTTGTCTGCTTCAATGCTCGGGGACTACTCTACGAGTGCGTCTTCGACGCCCTCTTGTTTTCATCATCGTACCGACTTGTTGGGAAACCCGTTTCTCATCACGTCGTTACTCGACCTACTTTCTCTTCATTCTTTTTTGGATCATCATACCGGCCATCCTGCCCGCCACAGTTCGGCTGCTAAAGCTGACTTGTTCTTTTTTTTTCTTTTTCTGGACCGACGTGCATGACATTCGACCTGTCGATAGCTCTACGACTTCGTCATGACCTTTCGAAGGTCGCTGCGCCTACACCTCGCTCGGGGGCTTGTGATGGGTACCTCTGGGTCCCCACCGACCAGGCTCACGGCCGTCCCCGACAAGTGGGTCTGGCCTACCAGAAGACCCGCCAACATGTTAGTGGGTCCAACCGACCTAGTTGGCGGCCCACACGACCTCCTGAAGACCTTCTAGAAGATTCCCCAGACGACCTAATCCAGCACGACCTCAAGACTTGGCGTACAAGACAAGACATCGATGGATTTCGACCAAAGCAGATCGACAGGATATGGAAAGCGATGTAATCAACTAGACTTAGATCCCCTGGTCGTAAACGACCAAGAGTCTGGGAACCGACCTCATCCGTTGCCCAATATAAGGCGGCGAGGCGACCGTTGTAACCATACACAATCCTCGAGCAATCTACACCGACAAATGGACGTAGGGTTTTACTCTCCGGAGGCCCGAACCAGTATAAACTCGCCGTGTTCTCTGTGTTCCGCGTGCTCGTGCGCGACCTTTGAGTTCTTAGCCTTAGATTCCACCCCACCGAACAATTAAACCATTGGGATTAACACCCCCATGGGCTGTCTAGATCTCACCACCTGACAGCCCCCTTACCGTTGTGGGCGTGTTTGGTGAAATATGAGACGCTTGTTGACTAGAAAAACGGATTGTAACGTTTTCCCACAAGCGAAGTTATTCTATATAGTTAATTTATATGGACAGCGTTTGGTAAGAGAGTGAAAAAATTTCGCTTGGGGAATCTTATAGGCATAGAGTACGAAATGAAGTCTATTTGTAAAACATTTTCATAGATGAGCGTAACTTTACGCGATGAATCTAATGCGCATAATTAATCCATTGTTGTAAACATCCTCTGATGATACAATCAAAGGTCTCATTAGATTCGTCTCGCGATTTTGCCAAGGGGTGTGAAGGTAGTTTTGAAAACTAACTTTATTTAGTACCCTTAATTAGAGGTCAAAGGTGGAGAATTTTTTCTCCTCTGACCAAACTCAGCCACGACTTAAAAGAAAAAACGTACAGTAAATCTGAGCAGAGTGAAGAGAATATTGCAATATGTTGCTTCAGTGGAAGAACTGATGAGATAGAAGGTTGTTACAAGAACACAAAAGGTAGAAGAGAGTATGATTCACTCGTAACTTAGCAAAAGAATAAAGATGGAAGAGAGATGATGAGGTATTTATAGGAGATTAGTATAGGATTACATTTCAGCAATACATTACGTTTATAAAATAGTAACACAAGATGTCAGTACTATTCATACTATTTTCTCCAACGTGTAGCAACTCCAACTCTGATACCTAGCCAAATTTAAAAAAAAACAGCAGTTCAACTTTCTTCCTCTCTCTCTCCTCCACCTAACTAGGAGAAGCACAGTCACAATTTTTGCTTCCAGCAACATATTTTACTCAAGTCCTTAGCAGTTAGCACCCAACCAAGCACTGTGGCGAGAGATGCTGCTTCGTAACAACCCATATTTCAGCGCGAAGTAGACTCATAATTTTCTCTCCTCGAAACACCTCTAAAATACTAATATTGGACCCGCTCTTATGGTTTGCATTAAAACCATCATATATCTTGAAATAAATTTAAAACAATTTATTTCGTAAAAATGAAACAAATAGATTTTACTACAATTTAAAAAAAAATAATTTACAGTAAGGATCAAGAGATGCTAGAACATATCACCCTAATTAACATCATGTTCATTTGGCTGGTGATTGGCGCTTGATGCTGGTTTGTTCTGAGATAAAAGTATTGTTGGTTGATTGCTGGTGGCTGGTTTGTTCTGAGAGAAAAGTACTGCTGGCTGGTGACTGATGAGCCAAACGAACATGGCACGATTAAGTTATTAGAAATTATTATAAATGACTTAGCACAAAATTAATTTGAAGAGTTGAAACAGAATCTCATAATCCGTTTAAATTTAGCGAATCGAGTTAGTAGGTTAAAGAGTCGACAAGTGGTTTGGAATTTTGATGGGCCTGATCCAAACGATAGACGAGTTAGTTTTAAGAGTTCTTGTTAGCAGTTTGGTCACATTTAGATTAGGGTTCGACTTAGACAAAGTAGTTGATTTAGTTACTTTAGATTTATATTTGAATTCAAATTTGAATCTAAATCACACTTAAAGAACCAGGAAACCAATTAAGAAGCAAAACACCCTAATGTGGAGATTGTCTTTAGCAAAAAAAAATTAAATTAATTTTAATTATTAGATATTTAGAGAGGAAGGTAGCCTTATGATTTTGAACAAAACACATAAAGCACAAATTTCTATTGTTTGAAAATCTACATTTTAGAAACAATAACATTTTGTAAAATAATAAGATTTACAGATAAAACACTAGTCAGCATGTGACATGTTACACTAGTCAGACTGCTCGGAACAGCTTCAGCACAGCTCCCATTAATAACCATTGTAGCCAGACTGTTTGTTTGTTAACTGTGCAAACTATTTTCTTTTTAAAATAGAAAAAATATTTTTCATCCCTTCAGTATTGTGCCATTCATCTTGCATATTTCGTTGATGCAAATCAATCCCTTAACTAATTAGGATGAAAAGTACAATTTTTTCCTTTTAAATAATACGTTCAAACTGTTAGCTCCGCATTTGTTTACTGGTTCTGCTGTTCGAGGTTGCAGCTGCTTGGGGATTGCATCCGAGCAGCACTGCGCAGCTACATCAGTAGTACAAGGGAGCAGGCCTACTGTCAGGACATAGCGCGGAAAAGCTAGTTCATGAGCTAGAACCAAATGCTTCTGGCTTTCTGCAGCAAACAAAACCCAGTATCTACATGGAAACATTGGCATGTCATGCAATTCTAGATTATCTGATAAGATCATTTAGACACGAAAGAAGCTACCAACATGTATCAAGTCCTTTTCTCAGGCTCGTCAAAAAACATATCACGAAATGTCTGCACCATCAAATGTTCAAAGTAAATGGCCCAAGGTGATGGTATCGTACGTGCAATTCAACATCTATATATGCTATTGCTCCAGCACCTTTCCGGTACTCTGAGTATACATCATTTGGTAAAAGTCATTCGACCCTTGCTTCTCTCTGCTTCATGGTGCAATTTTTCCTCCGAGCCAACCAGGCAAAGATGTCTCTGTCCAAAGGCACAATGCCTGCAGGCAACACATTGAAAGGATGCTTCAGGAAAATGAAGACTACTGATAGCAATTGAGAGAAAGTGTACACAATTTACCTCAAAAAGTTAAATATCCTATTTTAAATGTATTTCATCCCAGCGATTCTTATCCGCCTTGATATCAGGTACTGGGCAAGAGAGTACATAGCTCCTAGCAATCCTAACACCCGAATAGTAAGTATGTCTGTCATTATAATCGAGGGCAAGTTGAGAGGTAGCGTCAACAGTAGCTTCGCATCTGTCTGTCTGACATAATCCCACATGAAGCGGTTGAAGAGTATGTGATTTGGCAATGTCAGAACCAGAAGAGCGACATTTTTCACAGCGAATAGCCAGCCTGGGCCCCCAATATCAAGAGCCCATCCTCCATTGCCAGGCCAAGTCTCCTCCCATATCCTATACAATGCTGTCAATAACAAATATCCGGAAATGGAAATTGTTACAGGGAAATAGCGCTGCCTGTCACCAAATCCTGCGAAGATATCTGAATCCTGGTTCAAAAGCAGAAGGATGGGTGCTAGGAAGAAGATAGCACGGTTCGAGCCACCAGTAAGTGTTATATTGAGAACAAGGCAGATAATGAAGCACAAAACAGTAGATACATTGCCAATCGCAGGCATCCAAGCTGCCTCAGCTGCCAATCTCTTGATGGTGAATGTTGGTGCAGCATGAGCTCTTCGATGCTGGAGCAGCCTTGCTTTGGGTGGGAAGGCAGAGTTCCGACTAGATGGGCCATGTATAACACCCCTATCCGCAGCCTTGTCACGCAGTAGCAAAGCCAGTTCAAACTTAATTTCTAATGCAATGATCATGAAAATAGCAGCGTAGAGACCCAAAAGTGACATTCGTGCCCCTTCTATGGCCAACATGTTCGTGAACTTCTCTGCTTCATCCTCGTCTGCAAAACTTTTGGCTCTTAATTGTCCTTCAAGCAGATAGGTGACTGGGAACAAAGCTACCAAGAAAGAGAACACCCATGGCAAAACCCTTGTGCTGGATTCAGAAGGGAGATGTGTGAACACAACAAAGACGGCCGCAGAGACAATTGTTGCAACAAGAAGAGGATACAGAACAACAGCCTGGAAGAAGTACTGGACAGATATGTAGATGCCTAGTGTAACCCCAACTGCCAGCGCATACACAGCCCTCAACTCAACAACATACTTCACTGGGATGATGGATGTAACTGCTGCTAATGTAAGTACCACAGTTGCGATGAGCAGCCATGATGGCCATGTGGGTTTCGATGCTACAAACCCATATATTGAAGTGTCATCATCTGATAAATGTGCTGCTGTGATCAATTCTGACCGGTACACCCATGATAGCTTAATAGGAGGCTGCATAATAACAAAGAGAAGGCCTGTAGCCACAACAAGGACCAGGAATCTCTTTGCTGACTGCAAGGGCAGTGAAATGTAATCAATTAGCGCAGCGCCAAAAGAATTTGCAAGATGTACACAGGTATAGAGCAAACAATAGCATGAGAGAACAGAGTATCAAATGTGAGGAATGGTTCAACTGTTCAATATTTAACTTTCTTGTGCTAAATAGGAGCCACATTCAGTTACAAAAACAAAAGGCCAAAGCATTGCTTCTCCTTGGCTGGCATCAGAAATATATGGAAATAACACCACCTCTTGAATCTTGATAAAATCAGAAGCTATAGGAGCTATTCTTAGCCAACAGGTGAGAACTACATAAATAAAATCTCAGAGATATAATCCTAAAAGTTTTAAAATGGTGCCAAAAAAATCCATAATTATATGTTTGTGCACGCATTACAGCCGTTTCAAGTGACAAATATCTTTCAGCATCATGAAGGTCACATGCTGATCGAATTGATCGGTAAAAGATAGCTTAACCTAGATGCATGGAAGGATTTTCAATCCCTTTGACAGCAACAAAATATTGTTAGAGCTCATATGCATCTTGAAACCATTAGGCTAGGTTTCAGTTCAAAGTTCAGAATGAATTCCATAAACTAAACTAAAATTTTAATTTGACTACGATAGTTAATAAAATTGCCACAGAACAAAGACATGTTTGAACAACCAGATTGCACAACACCTTTGTCTGAATTTGCATCTATGAAATTGGGGCCGCACGGTCCAAAACAAGTGCAAGATGTGTGCAAGTTCTGACAGTCGCACACTAAATATGAATGCAAGCCTGACATCGTGTCTTCAAACACAATTACAACTTCTATTTCTAGCATAAGGGATGAGTAAATTGCCCATAGTAAGAAGGCCTAACATCATGCTACAATTATGAAAATGAACAGACCTTAATGAGGTATCAATGTTTTAGATATTTAACAGCAGAGCATAGTAATGTCGCAACATGTATGGATATCAACTACCTGAACATGAGGGAAGTGGAGAACAACTATTGGGATGCAAGCAACTCCTGTCAACAGAATATATGAACCCAGTAGCAGGCCATCTGAAGGAGGTCTTCCATTCCACCACTGCAAAGCTTCAAAAATTGTTTCCCGACAGAGCCAGGCTGAAAATGCTACGACAGAGGCATGGAAATAAGCTTGCCAGACCTTCATCTTAGCAGCCCCTTTGGACTTGTCTCTAAAAGTCAAAAGCAATAAGATTGTCAACTTACGTGAAACTGGCAGCACTCTGACTGATAGTTTAATACAATACAACAACAAAATTATATTGCTGATCCAATTAGAACACTAGAGTTGCAGTAAATACCTGTAAAGAAGTAAAGGGGGAGTAACAGCAAGCAGCAAAACAGCTGAAACCCATATAACTGATCTTGATGTCATAAACAACATCGATAGTTTTGATGAATATAAACAGGTCAAGATCCAAGCAGCTTTGGGCCCAACTCTCTGATCAGCATATAATCTTCTTACAAGAGCCAAGCCCAAAAAGGTTGTAATCAAAACCATATAACTAGGATAGATGATATCCTCTTCTAATCCAAAGTAGTACATGGATGCATAGTTGAACAATCGGTTCTCGATGTAGCATAGCAACAATGTATGACCAATAAGACCAAGCTCCAGAAGAAAACGAAGTTTTGTTGGGAGAAGTGCCAAACCAGGAACAGCCATTGCCATGATGACAGCTGCAACAACATACTTAGTGAAGGACTTCAATGGCATGCCAGCAATCCAAATATTCAGATCCCAATAATTGTGCACCACGAACCACAGGACCATCAAGCTTCCAATTGCCACAAAGGTAAAGTATGATGATAAGCTTTTCTTGGTAAAGAACCTTGCAACATAATAACCAGAAATCATCGGCAGTGGAAGGAACTGCAAAAGAATTAGCAAAAAGGAAACACTAAGTGTGGTCTTACACAAATACCTGTTAATGTGCAAACAATAAATAACTGGTTAGATTTTTTTTTTTTGCAAAAGGATGGGTTGCCTGTCAAATTCAATGGTACGTTACTCAAATATTGGACAATAGGATAAATTGGTTGCAACAAGAGATGCCTTGATGTCATTGCCAGGAGGCTAGATGATGGTTAGCTAATGCTTTTATGCCTCCAATGAGACAACCCCATCCTATAACTCACTGTGCAAAGGTACTCACTGAAAGATTGCTATTTCACAATCCTAAGTGATTGCTAGATACTCTAGTTTTTTTAACACATTTTACTCAATTTTGAGTGCCAATTTAAAATCTTGTAGCAAAGGTAAATATCACCAAGCAAATAACTACTTTAACAACATACATCCTTTATCCGATAAAGGCTTACACCTGCTTTTATAGAAAGCATATTACGTTTGTACTACAGCATACATCATAACTCACTATAGTTTTGTAGTATTTCTGCAATGGATATTTTATATAATCTAAGTATTTGAAGCAATTGGCAACCCTGCAGCATTTAAAAAAGCATGAACCCAGTCAAGAAACTCACTAGCATCATCGCAACCATGATTCAAATGCTAAGCAACATCATTGAAGATACTGTAGTGGAGTCATCGCAACCATGATTCAAGTGCTAAGTGGTAAGCAACATCGTTGAAGACACTGCGGTGGAGGATGACACAATGGGATATTGGGGGTGGGGGGGGATTAATTACGATGTAAGTATGAGAGCTTATGTGTTGCTATACAATATCACAGTTTACTTCCACTGAAGCATGGGTGACTGTATTTCCTATACTGCAAATTAGTTCACAATATGCCACTGATCCCCTCATGATTCTTTTTATTTTATTCATGTCGAAAATTTGTGTTATTGAGTACCATAATCTAAAAAAACCTTCAAAAAGTTGTCTTCCTTAAGTTTGGTTGTTGGAACTATCAATGATGATTTAAAACTAATTATTTCATTAGATAATAAAGTACTGCAAGATTGATCTAAGAGGATTGTTCTGACCTATGCTTCTAAAAGCTATTGCTGGAAAAGCGGATAAGGCACCTATCAAACATAAGAATTTTAATTCTCATAGGACAAATAGCCTAAGACAAATACCAAATACATGATAGTATCGCAAAAAAACAGTTTCAAGTGTACAATGTTTATATTGTATCAAGTGAGACAGCAACGGCAACAGTCAATTAATAAGTGTAATGCATCATTGAGTCCAAGTTCAAAACATTCGACACGCAATAGCATTATGATAACAAGTTATAAAAAAATTTAAGCCAATACTAAACACATTTAGGCACTGTTAATGTCGGTGAAAAACTTCACAATTGTAGATATATAGTCATTATAAAGGAAGCCACAACATACCATAATAGGGAATCCAATGACTACAGCTCCTGCTCCACTAACTAGCACTGCCAACACTGTAAAGGCCGCTGAGCTGACCGCATCTCCAACCTTGCCCGCAGCATGTGCTGCAAGGCCCAAAGCGCCACCAAGCATTGTAACCGTGACAAGCAGGTAATTCAGCGGTGGTGGAGCATGGATGTACCTTCCAAATGAATGGAAAACAACTCGCACCTCAAGGCACAACACCACCACAACCAATGCAACCAACCCATTCACAATCCTTATCTGATCCATTGCGCGGGCATCCCTGGTGATCCACCACAGCGCACCCCGTGTGGACGCATAGAGCTGGAACAAGAACGGTATGAAGAACAGCAGCAGCAGTTCACACACACTGCCCCACGATGTGAAGAGCGTGGCATGATGGGACGCAGCATGGAACAACACTGGCACAAACAGCAGATACAAGGAATGCACGCAGCTCTCCAGGGGACCCAGAATGCCATCACTGTCCAGCATCGGAGCATCCTGCTTCCGGTTATTGAAGCTGGATGGCCGGGGTATGGAGAACAACCAATAGAACACCATGCAGAAAGTGGCAAAGTAGTAGGATGCATTAGCCATGCCTACAGCGGACACGAGTGCCCATGTGAAAAGGGCAGGGGCGGCGATGGGCACGCAGGCGAAGAGCAGCCGCTCCAGCGCGGCCACGATGGTGGGGTTCTCGAGCTGGATCCATCGGAACTGCAGCGACGCCCAGACGCCGATGAGGAAGGAGGTCTGGGCGCAGAGGAGCAGGGCGAGGCCGGTGAGTGGCAAGGAGGCGGCGGCCGCGGACGAGAGGGAGGCGGAGAAGAAGAAGGCGACGTCTGCAGCGATAATCGACGCCCAGACGGTGAAGAAGGCGCCCTGGCGCAGCTGGAGCGCGTCGAGGAGGTAGGACGCCGCGAGGCCGATGGCGAGGACGGCGAAGACGGGGAGCCCGCCGAGGTCGAGGAGGAAGGCCGCGGCAGGGACCAGCGCCGCCGCGAGGCGCGCGTTGTGGGCGAACGCCGCGCCGGAGGCGGCGGACGAGGCCGACGCTGCGGCGCCGCGGGGCCCCGCGCCGCCGCCCGTGGAGGAGCGGGGCCTGTAGGTGCCGGCGGAGGAGGATGGGAAGGGGACGAGGGGCTTCGGGGAGGAGGTGGAGTTGCGGCGCTCGTGGTGGTGGTGCTGCTGCTGCTGCGCGGGGGACGCGGCCGGGGACTGTGAGGCGGAGCGGGTGGAGAAGGTCGGGGTGGAGAGCGACGGCGAGATGAGGAGGCGGCCCTGGCGGGACGCGGATCCGGAGGGGTCCATACCGGCGGCGGCCGAAAGTAGGGTTTTGCGGCGGTTGGGCTAAGATTTGGGAGCCATTGGCCGGGCCGGAGGGAAGGAAGACGACGGAGACGGAGAGGACGAGGAGATCTGGAGTGGGGGGGATGGTGGGAATGGGAAGCGTCACGGGTACGACGGGGGAATTCTTGAGGATGCGGACGCGGTGGCTGACAGGTGGGCCAGGCGTTCTTGCGGGCCAGTGTGTCAGTGGAGGCTTGCCCGGAGTCAAGTTGGACTTCGGGGCCACCTGTCATTGACTGGAGACGGGGGTTTGACTTCGGAATTTCCTTCAGGGACAGACTACGGGTAGTGTCCATGACATGTGGGACCAGCCGCTCATGGGCCATGTGCAGCGGCCAGTTTCTCTCTTTGTTGGGCTGCAGTGACCAGTGAGCTCATGAATTGGGCTTGAGATCCTGATGATGAAAATCTACTCGCTCCGTCCCAAAATATTTGCACCCTTTGACTCCTTCACGTCACGTTTTGATCATTCGTCTTATTCAAAAAATTTGTGGAAATGTAAAAACAATTATGATGTACTTCAAATATATATGATGATAAAACATGTCATAGCAAAATAAATAATATTTTCACAATTTTTTCGAATAAGACGAATGGTCAAACGTGAAGCGCAGAAGTCAACAAGTGCAAATATTTTGAGACGGAGGGAGTAGTTCATAAAATTTGGACAAAAAATCTCAAAGCTGTGGAAGTGGAACTAACCGTTGATTTTCACTTTAAAAAATGGCCATGGATTTCTCAAAGCTGTGGAAGTGGAACTAACCATTGATCTCAAACCTGTGTAAGTGGACATGAAAATGGAAAATTAGCCTGGGAACCGTAGGCAGCAGTCACTGCTGAGCAGTGGTGGTCTGGTGGAGCATGTTGCCAATGCTAAGCAGCCAAGCATGTGAGGCTAAAGCAATAAAGAAAAAACATATAAGGCGAGTGCTTCCATGCTACTACACGATGTGAGATCCCAATTGATGCCAAACTAGTTTCATGCTGGAACTTGTCGATGACTCGGTTAAAATTTTCTCATCCCACAAAGAGTTGCCCATTCCTCTCTGGATTTTTAACACATCTGCTTATAAAAAAACTCGACTGGGGCGGTTAAGACATCTGCTCACCGTAAAATTATCGCTGCACACTGATTTTATGGTGGCGGATAGAAAATTTTATTATCTCTAAACTCTGGTAAAAAAATCTGGACATGAATCTAGCAATATTAACTTGATATTATAAACTTATACAAATCCCATCTCCTCATGGTTCAATAGAAAAGTTTTGACTTGAGATAAACTAAAAACAAAATCACATTTTAGAACAGCAGCAGCCGCCTTACATCATATTTGCAAGCAAGAAAAAGATCAAAATAAAACCTCAAAAACCAACATTATCTTGATTCTTGATTTCAAAAAGGAAAAAAAATCAATAGGGTCCGTATATAGTTCATACCTGAGCGCTTACCTCCACAAGAATTTTGTTAAACATTTCACCCAATTACTCTCCTTCCTCCGACCACCTTCTTCTTTGTCCAGCCATGTACAGCACCCCCAATCCAACTTTCTTCTTTCTATCTCCGACAGCTCCTATTGCAAGACCATCCTCCCCAACCACAACCCTGTGCTAGCTGTACCTGTCTCATCACCCTCCTACCGCCTTAACACTAGGTCAACCTTCAATATTCGGCCATACCTCTAAACATCTAATCCCTAAAACCGCATTCACTGACCCTAACAGACGAAGTTCCAAATCTCACAACCCTCAACCCTGGCACGCCATGGAGGCTTGACCATGCCAGATATGAAACAGAGAGTGAGACCAATCTCCAAGGGCGTGTTTGTGAGGTTGGCCCAAGTGGGCCTTGCGCCCATGGGCTGCAGGCGCGCGTGTTTGCGGCCTTGGCCCAACGTCGCGCCCGGCCGCCCGCGGCCAAAACCGACGCCGCGGCCGGCCGGGGAGAAACGCGGCTAGGGTTCGTTTCTCCCGAGCTCGGCCGCGCGCGGCGCACCGGGGCGATTTCGGGGCGGCGGCGGGTGGCTCGCGCGGGCTCGCGCGGGAGCGGGAAAACTCCAGCGCGCCCTTTCCTCCGCGCGGGAATGGAGTCCCGCCGGCGAATCATCGCGGCTATAAAGGGCGGGTGGCTCCTCGTTTCGGTTCTTCTTCCTCTTGCTTTCTTCACCTTCCACTTCCCTCCTGAGAGATCAGCAGTGAGCGCGAGTGGGTGGCTGCGGCGGCTAACTCCGGCGTAGTTTGCCGCGTTCTTGCTCGTCGCCGCCGCCGGGGACTCGGCGGCGACATCTGCTTCCTCTTCGTCTCCGTCTCTGTCTTGTTGGAGTTGAGGTAGATCTGCTTCCTCTTGCTCGAGATCTGCTTCCTCTACTTCCAGATATGCTTCCTCGACTTCGAGATCTGCTTCCTCTCCTGATCGACGACCCCGAGCCGAAGGTGAAATGTACAACCCTTCCCCTCTCCCCCATCTTTGTGTTAGGGTTCGATAGGTGTAGATCTTGGTTCGATAGTGGATGTTTTGTCGGTACCGATGTTCCCGTTAGTTTTGATTGCGTTGTGATCCGGTACCTGATGTTGGTCCTGATTCGTTGTGATTTGGTACCTCATATTGCTCTTGGTTCATTATGATATGCTAGCAGATATTGCTCTCCCTCGTTGTGATTTGGTACCCGATATTGCTCTTGCTTCATTATGATATGCTACCGATATTGCTCCCTGCCTCGTTGTGATTTGGTTTAATTATCGGTCGATGATGTTATTCTTTGTTGCACTGGGAGGCATGGCTATAACATGCGGCCCGTGCTTTGATGTTATCGAGTCATTTCTTGAACATGTTGATGCCTAACGGTGGGCCGATGATCCGATTTTCTCGTTTCAAATTTGCATGGTTGTAGATGGATCCCTCATTGAGCCGTGAAATGCTACTTAGGCAAGGTGTGCTTTGATTCGTTGTTCGATTTCTTTTGTTTTCACAAGGCTCAAAAGAAAAACCCCTGAGCCTGATACACCACAGCTTGACCCAGCTGCACTTTCACTACTTAGAGATGAAAATGAACAGCACAGAATGAGTACTCTGAACATGATTTTTCACTCCACTGATTCTGAGTGCATATCCATGATTAGGATGTGGTTGAAGAGGAAGTAGGTGTTCTTGATGCTGGGGTTGGTGCTGCTGCTGGGGTTGGTGCTGCTGGTGGGGGTGGTGTAAGGGCTATGAGGTGGACAAACAACACCTCTGGGTTTGTACTTAGGAGGATGGCTGCCCTGGTTACTGATGGCAGCCGGCCTGACAAGGTCTTCAAGGAAAAATATGTCAACCATGTAACCAAAGCTCTTAAGGACTGGTGTGGGGAGGTAGTGACCTCAACTCAAGTGTACAATCACTTGAGGAAATGGAGGCAGAAGTGGGCTAAAGTGTCCAAACTGAGGGACCTCAGTGCTGCTCTATGGGATGACACCACAAATGCTATAATGCTAGAACATGACCACTACCTTGGCCACTGCAAGGTAGAAACCTCACCATCTGTACCTACCATTTCTTGTACATGTATGTGTCTAAACCAACCTATGTCCCAAACTGCAGGATCATCCTAAAGATGCTAAATACCTGAACACCCCAATTAGGTTCTACACTGAGATGGAGGCCATATTTGGGAATGCTTTGGCCACTGGTAGGTATGCAGTAGGGTCTTTATGCAACAAAATGAAAAAGCTGGGGCCAATACCATCTTCTTTTAGCCCATGATGATACATTTGTTTGTCAATTAATTGATGAACTTGAACTTGTGAGGGACTGGAGCTCTGTTATTCATGTCTGTCATCAAACCATGGGACACATCGATTCCCAGGCAATCTGTCATGACTGGGATCGACGTGTCCCATGGTTCCATGCCTGCCATGAGAACCTCTTCTTTGCTCGCTTTCTATCCTTAAGCTCCAAGTTCAAGTTCATATGAAATGCAAACTTATCCGAGGCCGATGTTCCGTGTTCTTCCTTTGCTCCAATTTTGCCTATGATGATGATCGATGTATATAACCTCTCATGGCACTCATCAAACCATGGGAGACATCCATGCCCATGTTTTTCAAATACGGGCTGGATGTGTCCCATGGTTCCATGGTTGCCATGAACCATTTGTTCTCGCTTTCAATATCAAATCATCCGAGGCCAATTTGTTGTTGCCATGGTTGCCTATGATGATTCTATTTGTTTGCCGATTAATTGATGAACTTCAACTTGTGAGGGACCGGAGCCGTGAAACTTCACTTGTTCTTTTTCTCATGTCCGTCATCAAACCGTGGGACACATCGATTCCCGGCAATCCGTCATGACCGGGATCGACGTGTCCCACGGTTCCATGCCCGCCATGAGAACCTCTTTCTTCGCCGGTTTCTATCCTTAAGCTCCAAGTTCAAGTTCATATGAAATGCAAACTTATCTGAGGCTGATGTTCTATGTTCTTCCTTTCCTCCTCTCTCGCCTATGATGATGATCAGATGTATATTACCTCTCATGGCAATCATCAAACCGTGAGACACATCCATGCCCATGTTCTTCATATACTGGGCTGGATGTGTCCCATGGTTCCATGGTTTCCATGAACCATTTGTTACTGCTTTTAATATCAAATCATCTGAGGCCAATTTGTTCTTGCCATGGTTGCCTATGATGATTCAATTTGATCATCCATAGAGGGATGACCTTGATCTGTGTATTATATCCTTCTCATGTCTCCCATCAAAACGTCGAACTCATCCATGCCCAATGATTTCGTCACTGGGCTGGATGTTTTTGATGTTTCCATAGTTGCCATGTGTTGTCTACCCTGCTTGGAACTCCTGTCTGAGGCAAATTTGTTGTTGCCATTGCCTATGATGATTCAATTTGTTCATCCATAGAGGGATGACCTTGATCTGTGTGTTGTATCCTTCTCATGTCTCCCATCAAAACATCAAACTCATCCACGCCCAACGTTTTCTACCCTGGGCTGGTTGTGTTTGATGTTTCCATGGTTGCCATATGTTGTATGCATTTTATCCTTGTTGTATGATCAAGGTCAGCCTCATGTGGAACATAACAAAATTTCTGAGGCAATGATGTAAATGATATGATGTTAATTTTATTATTTCAATTAAACAATGATGTAAAATATATGATATTATTGATGTTGTAACTGTAATGTACACTTCTCCCTCTATTGATTAAGATGTAATTTGTGTATGTTTATCTTGGGCCGGGCTCACCAAAGCCACCCTGCCAAACATGTTCTCGGCTCGGCAGTTGGTGGCGGTTGGCCCCTCAGCCAGGCTCAACCCTGGGTCGCAAACAAGAGCTCAGCTCAGCCTGGCTCACCCCCGTGCGGCAGGGAGCAAACACCTGAGGGTGGCCGCCCATGGCCAGGCCTGACAAGGCCCGGCCCGGTTAGGCTAGCCAGGCCAGCCGCGGCCACCTTCACAAACACGCCCCAAGAAGATGGAGAAGAGGATGAGATTCAAGATATGAACACAAATCAGTGGATAGTTGAAGTCAACACCCAACAAGTATCATCTACCAAATCCGATACAATAACATCCAACCAACAGCACACATGAAAAGCAAAGCTCGCAACGGGAGGTTGTGGATAGTTGCAGCCATACCTCCAGTTTCTTCTTTCTCCCCTAAAAGGATTATTATTTTCATTCTAAAAAAGGTGTTTCTCAAAAAAATACACTGACCTTAATTTCTTGTTAAGTTAATAATACATTAATCATCCTCATATTTGCAACACTCATAACAATCAAATCCCGTACGAAGATCACTCCTTTTCTATAAGCCAAGGTACAGATTTGCCCGTCGAATATGCATCCCCTCACCTGGTTTTCACTGTTCACAACGCCGCAAAGACTGGTCCTCCACTTTATGGTTCCAGAAATCAAACTCCTGATCATCATGTTTCAAAGATGCCCTTCACATATATCATCCCCTTCTCGCTAAATGTGAGCTCCTTCCTCATCTGTTCAACTTGGACGTCATCACCTTGCACAAGGATCTCAGATACGTTCCCGTCGTCCGATAGGATCATCTTGACCTTGATCTCTTCTTTTCTTGATGCTTTTGTCCAGTAGTAAACTCCCCTGGAGCATCATGAAGAAAGAATTGCTATATTGGAACTAGAAGTTTAATTCTGAATTGCAGGGAGCTGAGTGTTTGAGAGACATACGCCAAGGGGCTTAGGGTCATAAGCCAGAACCAGTTGTTGCCACCTTCTGGGACAGCAATGGATAGGACAAGCCCAACACTCCCGAGGCTAATGCAGGTGCAGAAAGTCAGCAACGCTGCTTGTCCTCTGCTAGGTACCATCGTGCCCTCAAAACTGTCCAAAAATACAAAAATATTTCAATTTACAACACATTCTCATGTCAAGCAAATTCCATAAGTGTATTAGATTAAATTACAGAAATATCATGAATTGCATCTTCACTGGATGAGTCACCAATGACCATAACAACAGCTAGTCTGCTAAATTACCACTATGCTATTTAATTACAAGAAAAAAAGATGAAATATGCTATTTTCTTCCAAATTTTTTAGTCATCATTATAATTCTAACACTTTTAAGTAGCAACTAGCAAGTGTTACTACTATGGATAATTTTATTTTTGTACAATCAATTTTGTTCCTTGAACACCGATCACTGTGTCCGATCTATTTGGAGAAACTATGAACTCTGATGTTAAGATAAAATATCAGATGCCACTTACGTGATAACTTCTCCGCGGTCTGAGACAGTGAAATTGTTGCGGGTGAAGAACGACAGGATCTCTCCAGCCACCTGATTTGGTGCCATAGACTGCGCTCCCTCTTTGACAAATGTCTTTTGCACAATCTGCATCCACCAATTTGGCATATATGACAGCCAGCGCTGCTGAATTTTGTCTAAAAACCAAACAAAAAGGTTCAAGAAAAACCACATTAACCTCTGAAGCAGCAGCCAGACTTTAGCCATACTTAAACTGCTGTGGTGAAACCACTTTGCAGAATCGAGAGCTAAGAATTTTTAATTATGTAATGCAGTGCCGTCCTTATCGAAACTTCGGAAGTGGTGGTGGCATCTTGGAACATTTTGAAAATCAAAGAAGGAAAGAGGACGGCGTCCCCTTTAGCCGACAGAACAAGTCTACTCCACTACCACTATCCACATCATACAGCACTAGCAGTCACGTATCAAGCAAGCTCGGATCCGCCTGCACGAGATAAGTTCATCTGGAAGGATGAGAGTTACTCAATTTCTAGAGGCACGGATGCATCTCCGCTGAATTACTGTAACACTGGCAACCAAGAGTGGCACGAGCACGGCTCAACCACACGTGTGCGCGGCACGCGCCCTGCTCTGCTCACAGCGCAATCGTGCGCGCGCGCGCACCCTCCGGCGACGCGTGAGTTCTTGCTCGGAGCAGCGACGAGCGCGTGTGCTGCGCGAGCTAGTTGGGAGCAGGTGAGGATGGAGGAGAGGGCGAGAAGCGGGAGAATGGATAAATCGCGGACCTTGGACTTGACGGAGCGCTTGATGAGCGACCACAGCCCCGGCACGGAGAGCACGAAGAGCCCCAGCGACGTGTAGTAGCTCGCCTGCGAGTACCCGGTCCCGCCCGCCGCCACGGCCGCCGCGGCGTCGAGCAGGACCGCGGCGCGGTCGAGCGACGCGCGTGCCGGGGAGGACCGGACCCGTCGCCCGGCTCGTCGCCGGGGGGCGCGCGGAGACCGCGCACCGCGGCGGCGGTGGCGCCGCGCGGAGCGGGACGGGGAGGCGCCTCGCGGCCGCGGCGGTGGTGGCGTCCATTTTCGGCTGGGGATAAGGCCGCGGGGGTGGGTAAGCAGCGCGATGCGCTCATAAAGCTGGTGGGCCCCGCATGCAAGTGGGAGAGACACTGTGCCTTCTGGGCAACTTGGTAGAATGGGGGTGGGGAATTGAACACGTGGAAGAAACAACCACAAGTTGGGTGTATGTAAGTGTTGGCACTGCCTTCTCCGTCCATCCATTTTGACAGGATCATATGTATACGCTATATCAAATTAATGAAGTTAAGCTGAATACAGAATCAAATGAACCAAATAAAGCAGAGGGTAGGAAAAAGAGAGTCATTGCACACTACTGTTTGGTGGCTGATTTATTTAAAACATAAATAAAACTGTTGGCTGGTGGCTGATAAGCCAGACCAACAATCTCAATAATGCTAACTCGAAAGTTGTAGTAGCATTCATTGACATATCACAAAACTTAGGGCAAATAAAACGCATAAATTGTACTGTTAGAGCAACTTCGAGAGTCTCTAAAAATCACTAGCTAAAATTTTGATTTGGCTAATATTTTAAATGAAATGGCTAGCATGAAGTTGATGAAATCCAACAGACTAGATAAAATCAACTCTCCATATGCTCCACCGCTAGTGGGTCCTGCCTGTCATACTCATATACGAGGGGATAGCTAGCGGATTGGCTAGCCAAAGATGGCTAGCAAAGCCCCCGATTGAGCTAGTGGAGGATAGCGATGTCAAGTTTAGCTAGTCTGTTTGATTGAGTTTTTGACAAATTTTCTATTTTTTAGCTAGTTAAGCCAAGATAGCTAGTCTCTTGGAGCAACTTTAAGAGTCTCTTTAAAAATCAATAGCTAAAATTCCAATTTAGCTAGTATGTAAAATGAAATAAGTAGTAAAAAAGTTGTTGACATCCAACGGTCACTCTAAACTGAACTCTCTATATGCTCCACCGCGTGTGAGTCTCGCCTGCCATACTCATGAAAATTAGTATAGCTAGTCACTAGCCACTAGCCAAAAATAGCTAGCGGGGCAACGAATTTAGCTAGCCAGGATAGCTAGTTGGGTAGATAGCTAGTATGTTGGAAGAGTGTTTTTGATATTTTTTTTCCAAAATTTAGCTAGCCAAGTCATTTTAGCTAGTCTCTTAGAGTTGCTAAAAATCACTAGCTAAAATCCTGATTTAACTAGTATGTAAAATGAAATAGCTAGCAAAAGGTTGATGAAATACAACACACTAAAATCAACTCTCTACATGTACGAGGGAATAGCTAGCGAGACTGGCTAGCCAAAGATGGCTAGCGAAGCCTCAGTTTTAACTAGCGGAGGATAGCGAGGGCAAGTTTAGCTAGTTTGTTAGATTGAGTTAGCTAGTTAGCAAAGATAACTGGTCTCTTGGAGTTGTTCCTCTCCGGAGTAACAAAATCCATGAAAACATTACATGATTGAACGTGGAGGCTTCATCCGTGTCACAGATGCCGTTTATCTATAATAAACATGTGCACTTGCTGCACAGTTAGATAACATTCAGGTTCACAGCCGTGGGCACTCTCCCCTCATGTACCTCTGAATGGCAGTGAGGGCCTTTCCTGACTCTGCAATCTCCTCACTCAACGGTCAGCATCTGTCAATGCTGGGAAACCTCCTGTCGTGGCCACGAGTAGTGTCTAATGTAAGCCACTCCAATGACTTCGTTTTCTCCATAATGTGGAACGTGAGCTTGATCATACTCTTCGCGGAGCAAAAGCCGGTTATCACCATGTTCTTGAGGTTGTCGTGGCAGCAATCTGAAAGGTGCCGTGGTGTGAGGAATCACCAAATGGATCTTCGATAGTCGAATCATATGCCTAATAGAGTAATGGTTGCATCCCAATCTGCAGACTGCAGAGGAATAAGGCAGTGTCTATTTCTTGATAGACTGAATATACCAATCTTTGATACAAACATGTAATTCACTGTGTAACAAAGCCATGACTAAAGAAATTTGCAGCAAAAAATTCAAATCCAATTTCATTCAATAACAAGTACAAATGAGTTTCCGGCTCTTCAAATCCTTACGGTGCTTGAAATCTGAACTCTCCAGTTTCTCAACCTAAACCAGATATGTTGAGAAATGAGAGGGAGGCCGCTCAGATCTTGCCAACATTTTAGTTAGGTCATATATATTATCTTCCTTGACATACAAGTAATTATCCCAGGTGTAATGGCAACCTTGAATCCAGCGGTCGTCAACAATACTGGGTTCCATAGTTGAACAAGGGTTGTTTTGTAGTCTAAACTTCACTCCCATGCCAGAGTGATTTTGCATAATTAACGTGGTCAACTCTACTAATAAAATCCCTTGTTAATTCTTCGTACTTGGATCCATATTCCTTTATGCCTAAAGAATCAACAGAAAGGGTGAGATTGGGATAGCATCGCCAAGAACGCAGAAAAGCATGGGACACGCAGGCAGCCTGAGCAGCATCTCAAATTGGCATGAGAGGGTGTATCCGATGAAGAGTGTCCTGGGCAAGCATGAGAAATACTAACTAACATCATTAAATGGGTGTTACAATAATGCCTTCTGGAAGTGAAAATTAAAGGTAGATTCATATCCAATTATATACTATAGATTACGGGGATCATCTAGGTGCCCATCTAGTCACGGTAGTAATTGTGACCGTGTATGTATTCAAATGTGATGCACACGTACTGGAGTGACTGAGAAATGGGAGAGAGTGTGAGTTACCATCTCCGGCAGGGGCGCTGCCGGATCTGCTAGCCATGTAGGAGATCTGTGCTTAGGTAGCGACGCGGAGTGCAGATCTACGCTAGGGCAGCGACGGTCGACGTAGTGGCGGTGGCGGCGGAGCTTCCCGTCACTGTTGCGCTTCCTGTAGATCGAATTAGGGATGTAGGTGGGGTGTGTGGCTGGCGGCGAACCTTGTGACGCGAGCCTGTGGCCCCCACCCTCTTTATATATCGCAGTGTGACAGGGGTCCGCCAACCATTTAGGGTTGGGCGCCCCCGATCAGGGCGCGAGATTAAGGGCCCAGTGGGCCGTTGGGTCCACTGAAGAAGAGATCAATCTAACATCATCCCTCTTGATCTCATTACATACTTTTAACTTTAACTTTTCCACTTTATTCGTTCCATCACAGATTGGTACATAGAGCATGCTTCATCGTCACGGCTTAATTGCCGATAGAATCAAACAGCCACAACATATCTCTCCGTTTTGGAATAAATTCTATTTCCTTTGGGCCACTTCATAATCTAGGAGTTATAGGCTTTCCCTTAAACCCATGCCGACTAAGTGTTCCTTGAACACATTGGGTGGTAAGCCTTTCGTGAGCGGATCCGCAACCATATTCTTTGTCTCTATATGCTCGAGACTTATGGTTTTATCCCCGATTCTATCTTTCACAACATAAAACTTTACCTCAATAGGTTTGGAAGCATTACTCGATTTGTTGTTTTGAGCATAGTACATTGCTGGCTGATTGTTGCCTAATGGAGTAATGGTTGCATCCCAATCTGCAGAGGAATAAGGCAGTGTCTATTCCTTGATAGACTGAATATACCAATCTTTGATACAAACATGTAATTCACTGTGTAACAAAACCATGACTAAAGAAATTTGCAGCAAAAAAGTCAAATCCACTTTCATTCAACAACAAGTACAAATGAGTTTCCGGCTCTTCAAATCCTTGGTGCTTGAAATCTGAACTCTCTAATTTCTCAACCTAAACCAGATACGTTGAGAAATGAGAGGGAGGCCGCTCAGATCTTGCCAACATTTTAGCTAGGTCATATATATTATCTTCGTTGACATACAAGTAATTATCCCAGGTGTAATGGCAACCTTGAATCCAGCGGTCAACAATACTGGGTTCCATAGTTGAACAAGGGTTGTTTTGTAGTATAAACTCCTTCACTCCCATGCCAGAGTGATTCTGCATAATTAACGTGGTCAACTCTACTAATAAAATCCCTTGTTAATTCTTCGTACTTGGATCTATATTCCTTTATGCCTAAAGAATCAAGAGAAAGGGTGAGATTGGGATAGCATCGCCAAGAACGCAGAAAAGCATGGGACACGCAGGCAGCCTGAGCAGCATCTCGCATTGGCATGAGAGGGTGTATCCGATGAAGAGTGTCCTGGGCAAGCATGAGAAATACTAACTAACATCATTAAATGGGTGTTACAATAATGCTTTCTTGAAGTGAAAATTAAAGGTAGATTCATATCCAATTATATACCATAGATTACGGGGATCATTTAGGTGCCCATCTAGTCGCGGTAGTAATTGTGACCGTGTATGTATTCAAATGTGATGCACACGTACTGGAGTGACTGAGAAATGGGAGAGAGTGTGAGTTACCATCTCCGGCAGGGGCGCTGCCGGATCTGCTAGCCATGTAGGAGATCTGCGCTTAGGCAGCGATGCAGAGTGCAGATCTACGCTAGGGCAGAGACGGTCGACGTAGTGGTAGTGGCGGCGGAGCTTCCCGTCACTGTTGCGCTCCCTGTAGATCGGATTAGGGATGTAGGTGGGGTGTGTGGCTGGCGGCGAACCTCGTGACGCGAGCCTGCGGCCCCCACCCTCTTTATATGGCGCAGTATGACAGGGGCCCGCCAACCATTTAGGGTTGGGCGCCCCCGATCAGGGCGCGAGATTAAGGGTCCAGTGGGCCGTTAGGTCCACTGAAGAAGAGATCAATCTAACATCCTCCCCCTTGATCTCATTACATACTTTTAACTTTAACTTTACCACTTTATTCGTTCCATCACAGATTGGTACATAGAACATGCTTCATCGTCACGGCTCAATTGCCGATAGAATCAAACAGCCACAACATACTTCTTCGTTTTGGAATAAATTCTATTTCCTTTGGGCCACTTCATAATCTAGGAGTTATAGGCTTTCCCTTAAACCCATGTCGGCTAAGTGTTCCTTGAACACATTGGGTGGTAAGCCTTTCGTGAGCGGATCCGCAACCATATTCTTTGTCTCTATATGCTCGAGACTTATGGTTTTATCCCGGATTCTATCCTTCACAACATAAAACTTTACCTCAATAGGTTTGGAAGCATTACTCGACTTGTTGTTGTGAGCATAGTACATTGCTGACTGATTGTTGCCTAATAGAGTAATGGTTGCATCCCAATCTGCAGAGGAATAAGGCAGTGTCTATTCCTTGATAGACTGAATATACCAATCTTCGATACAAACATGTAATTCACTGTGTAACAAAACCATGACTAAAGAAATTTGCAGCAAAAAAGTCAAATCCAATTTCATTCAACAACAAGTACAAATGAGTTTCCAGTGATAGATCCACCGGATCGACTAGGAGTAGATCAGGGGTTTGAGACCTTTCCTGTGATGTGAATCAATGGTGTTCTTGTGATAACCGGGAGGGAGAAGAGAGGAAGAGAGGACTAACCACTGTGTATGGAAGTAGAGGGTGAACCACTTCGTTGTAAATGGAGTCCATTGTCGCAGTGCAGTCCGGGCGACGATTGCCGGGGCAGGGGCTTCCCGTCGCTGTCCGCTCCCCCAGATCGGTAGGGTTGTGGAGGTGGGCGAGTGGGCACGCAGTCTATCCTTTGGCGCAAATCCACTGCGCCCCCACCTCCTATATATATAGGGCGGCGCGACAGGGGCCCACAACCCGATTGGGTTGGACTCCCCCGATCAGGGAGTGATCTAGGGGCTCTAACTTGGTCGTTGGACCAAGTCAGATGAGATCAGTACTAACATTCTCCCCCTTGATCTCACCATATACTTTTTTAACTTCTTTTCTTATTCCATTACAGATCAGTGTATAGAGCATGTTTTATCGTCACGGTCAATCTCGTTTCCGTCAATCTCCGATAGACTCAACAACTACAATACACATCTCTGTACTGAAACAAATTCTTTAGACTTGGGCCCTTTATTATCCGAAATCTTAAACTATGTCATTAACCCATGTTGCACATGTGTTCTCTAAGCGCACTGGGTGATGTACTTTTTGTAAGAGGATCCTCAAACACTTGCTTGTCTCTTGTATGCGCAATATTCTTAATATGATTCCGGACTTACTCCTTTACAACATATAACTTTTGTGTCAATGTGTTTGGCTGCACACTTGACTTGTTGTCATAGGAGTGAACTACTTTAATGGTGATTGCTGTTGACAACCATTATCAACTCCGGGTACAGGTTCCATTAACTATTTTGCCTGTCCCTCAGCCTCGTATCATGCTATACCACCGTATCATGCTATACCACATCTTTGCATCACATTGATAACAATTTTGTTAAACCCTTTGGAGCATTTCCACACAAAAACTCAATGTGTGAAAGTTAGCGACAATTGTGGATTTCGCTACACATCTCACAAAATATCTTTGTACTCACAACCTTTTGAGAGCACTTGATCTTTTCAACTTAGCATGAGGCTGATACACTTCACTTAATTCCATTCCAGTGATCTATAGCTGGAGTGGACATTGCCAAAACAACCCGGATATATGAACTATGTCAAGGTAAGTCCTATCTTTTCCATTCATTAGGCTTCCAACAGCTGAAGCATATGGTACCACATTCTTTTAATCCATTCCGTATTGATACTTGGAACATAAAAGTTCCCAAAAACATTACCCTTGACAATAAGAACAGGCGAAGGTTTACTCGCATGCATACTATATTTCTTTGCAACTTTTCTAAGTATGCCTCTTGCGATAGTCCTAATACCCCTTTTCTTTTATCTCGGTGAATCTCGATCCTTATAATTGAGAGACATTCATCGAGAATTTCCTTTTGATCTTTGAGGACAAGAACCTCTTCTTCTTTTACAATAGATTGACATTATTGTTACCATGCAAGATGTCAATCACATATGCATGATTAGGAAATGAATTCCCATTCTATAACATTTTTCAAATGTTGTCCTCTTATTCACCTTTAAAACCCAAAACCAAATCCTTTATCTTTGAATGTTATCATCCGTAAATGATTTATTTAAGCAGCATTCCTTTTCTTCTTTTATTTACATGACAAAACCCTTATGTTGTGCCATGAAATACTTTCATCCGTTGTAAGCCACAAATTCATTGTAGTCCTTTCATTTTCTTCGCACAAATACTTTTGATCTAAGATGCGCTTTGTGTGTTCACATATTCTCACATATTCTCTTTGGAGTCACGTTATGACTTGTAAACCCATTACAGCCTACTGTGCTGGCTCCATTGAGAATCACTTACGAGTCCCAAGTTTCCTCGAGATTCATCAGTTCCACTTTCAATAAACAAGCGCTTCTTTTAACACATGAGATGGAATAAATCTCAATGTGAACTTTTCTATATTGCAAAAATTTGGAACCATTAGACCTTTTAACTCTTTGAGAGCTACTAGAGGCCTCAACCTTTGGTACATCTACCATAAGGGACTGCAGCAGCTCTCCCCATGCACAACAACAAGTTTCAATGGCTCCTGAAGGACAGGTTCCATATCATCTAACATATTGTTGCCATGAGTGTCGAGAGAAATAGCTACCGAATCATCAGAGTGGGCGTATATACCCACTTCTCCTCGAAGTCAATTTCTCGAGCCACCAAGCTCCCCCTGATTGCTCTCGTATTCCAAGAAGACAATGTGTCTCATTAGAAATAAAAGAACCTTTTCTGTTATTTGAATTGCCAACAAATGGCTCCTCAGATCAGCCTTTTCTTTCATCTGGATGGCCAACTAAATGGCTCCCCCAAATCTTTCCATCTATTATAGAGTATCTTTAAACTTTCTCATTTTGGGTTTGTACTTTCACCATTTAGGTCACATCGCTATCATCCTATCGAACTTATAAAAGTTCAGGATTTTAGCTATTCCTTTTCTTTAGGGGTATCACATATATGACTGTCGTACTCCCCCAGACAATCACATTTTAGATCACACTCTAAATGCATACAATGCATTACTTTCCTGAAGTATAGGGGATTTTCTCCTTTCTCTCCTTTCTCCCCTTCGAAATGTGGCAAAACTTTCTTGCCATAATTTCGAAACCATTCAAAACTAATATGAGTGAGGAAACTTTGAGAACACTTTCAATTACTTCCTTTATTTGCATGATTATATCATACAAAAACAAGGCTATTACTTAACTCATGTATGGGAGTACACTTTTCCTCATTTCACTTTAAGAACTCAACAGAGTTCTTTATTTCAATGTTTTTCAAAACTCAAGCAACTCTAGCTTGTGTATCATTCTTTATCTTTAGGTTCATGTGACGCCCCAGGTTTTTAATTAACGTCATTAACGCTAATGACCGAATCCGCCGAGTCAAACCGACCGAACACCGGTCAAACCTAGGTCAACCTAGGACATCACCTCGAAAACCTCGCCAATGAACCCCATTAGACCCCTTGACCAAGTATGCACACACCCGTAGTCAACCCTTGGTCAAAGACACGGTCGAACCCCGCTTAAATATTGACGTCAACGAATGTCGTCCAGAACTTTTGCCGCGTTCTCCAAAATCCACCTAAACACTCCAAAATCTACCTTTATGAAAGTTGTCCATCTTGTTGAGGGACACAACTTTCATGTAGATTGGCATTTCAAATTTTGAGTGGAAATTGGAGAAAAACGTGGTCGATTGACAGTAGCTCCTGTTCGTATTGACAGGGCGGCATTCAAAGTTGGCAAGACGTTCCTGCAAAATCCGTCGAGAAAAACACTAGACGACCTTTGTGAAAGTTGTAGAGAGTAGTGAGATCTACAACTTTCCTATTCACCACTTGGAGCACTTTTGTATAAATTTTTGAAGTTTAACGCGTTCGAACAGGGGCACGCCGAATAAAAACCTACCGAGGACGCGCTCCCGCGCGCACGCCGCGCCGCGCCCCCGCCGCGCCCCGCACCGGCCCACTAGCCTCGGCGTCCGCGCCCTCCCTCGCACCGCCCGAGGGCCCGCTCTCCAAGGCCGCCCCTTCCCCATGCCCGCGCGCATGCAGAGGATATCTGGAACCCCGCGCCGCCGTACAGCTCCACGCAATGCCCCGTGGTCCGTTGGCCGTTGCCGTTCCCGTGGCGACCCCGTCCGTCCGCAGGTCGCTGGGAGGTTCGCACTGCTCCTATAAAGGCGCTGCCGCCCTAGCCTCGGCGCGCCAGACACCCAGCAACCGGACTGAGCCACCGCCAGCGCCATTAAGGGCAGCCGCGGCGAGCTCCGAGTTCAAGCCGACCGCAAGCCAAATTAAACCATCCTTCACCGTCCCTAGCACCTACAGAAACTACTGAGTCGTCCCACTCGTTGTCCTCGGCCTCAACCTCGCCGGAGCTGGGCGCACCGCGGGTGGCCGCGGCCGCCGCCGCCGCACGGCTCCGCCGGGACCCCCACCGCCCGGGACTTCGGCCAAATCCGGCCCCTAGCAACCCCAAAGACCGCCCCCACGCCCGTCCCCGACCGTCCCCGCCGCCGGCCCTCGCCGGAATTTGGCTGGAGCCGCGCCGGCCGGTCCCGAGGACCACATTGCAAAGGTCCCAGTTTTTCTGAGGGCCAATCCGCAAAGCAAGGGTATATATGTAAGAATCTAAAACTTCCAGGGCCCCTGCTGCATAAGTGTAACTGAAATAGTAAAGTGTTTTTGCTAATTCTTGTAAATTGCGTAGAAAATCATAGAAAAATCAGAAAAATGCAAACCCAATTTTGTTGGATTCGCGGTAAAAAATCCTACAACTGTTGTTATTCTTTCCTGAGCTAGTTCCTGATAGTTTTTGCATGAAAAATAGAAATGTGAAAAACCTAGATCTGCAATATCTCAAAATCTATAATTTCTATGTAGCTAATTTTTGGATATGTTGTGTGTTATGTCATGATTACCTCCTGTACCAAAAATTGCACAAAGTTATGTTGTAAAGCTTTTTATCAAAATTGTTTTCCATCTCTGCAGAATCTGCATAATGATTTTTGTAGCTAAAAATAATTAAGTTTTTGCAACCAACTTTTGCATACTGTCTTTTAATTCTAAAAACACCTCTAGTGAATTAATCACAATTTTATAATTACCATAAATATGTATTCCTGATTTATGCTTGTTTTTCTTGGTAATTGCATAAGTCAAGTTTCACAATAGTTCTAGGTGTATATGCTACACCCCTAGGCTAGTTTTGGACCATATAACATGTGTGAGAAAGTTTGGATCATTTTGTTGAGTATTTATTTTTGTGTGCATTTACCTTGTCCATCTAGCTAGCTTCTGTCCTTTTCAAAAATAATTAATTTCTAGCTATCCAAAGAATGCATGTTTGTCCAGTGGCTTGTTATAGGTGTTTAGTGTGTAACACACCTTTCCACTAAATTTTATTAATTAATTTCACGAATAAAATCTATGGAAGCAGTTAAAGGCTTAATAGTCATTTAAATGGGAAAAATCACCAACCATCTTTAATAACCTTGTGTGTGGTTGTAAATCATTTTAAAAGGCTAAATATACCCACCCACTACCATTTGTGAAGTTGAATTAAATTACTTACATATATATGTACACAGTCACTATCAAAAAGAATAATTAATAAAGAGTTGCATATTGTTCCTTTATGGAACAATATGCTGAATGTATTTCTTATCTAGGTGGATGTGCCCAACCAATACACCCCTTGGTTGTCACCTATTGTTTGTGGATAATTAAATTAAAAATCGTCAAATAAATCTTACATTTGCATCTTCGTGTAGATCTTTCCGCCGGTAGATGTACGCTCGTGCCGGAAGGAGGAGACGAAGGTGCCGACGAAGAGCTGCAGTACGTGGACGTAGCTCAAGACCTGGACCCAAGTCCAGAAGGGCCCAAGGCCAACCTTGCGAGCGAAGGCAAGCCCCGGATCATTAACCCCGTCTCTTAAAATTATGCAATTATGTTGCTATGATTGCGCATTTACGTTTCAGGAGTTGAATTGACACCCTAGATGCATGATCCTTAGGTACCTATGCTCTATCACTAGTATGCTTGGTCGATAGCTGCTATGCTATAGGACCCGATAGAAGTCGAGTGATGTTGGTCACTCGCGAGAATAGGTTCTTATGCTGGAATCATAAGATCTTTATAAATGGATTGCTCATGTGGTAAGAGCATGGGATTTGGGCTCCGGTCCAGTGGCTTTCGTGGGCTAAGCTTTTGAACGTACTAAACATTTGCCGGGAATGGGACCGGTAAGCCTAGTACCTTAATGAGACGGCACGGGAACTTTTCCCTACTACTCTTGAGTATTCACCTTACCGGGTAGCTACCGGGAAGGGGGGTGCATGTGTGAGACTGGGTACTTTGCGGGGTATGCCAGCTAACCTTGTACCCAGGACTGTAGGCTCTGCTCCCAACCCGAGGACTTTTGGGAACTGCCTGGGAAGTTGTCCTTGCGGGGGCAGCCTACCGTGTGTTTAGGTTTACCTTGCAAGGTTTAAATCAATCGATTGTCGGCCTCTCACCGTTATCCGAGACTGCTTCATCAACTGGCCATGATATCCCATAATGATGGAACTCGAGGAATATTGTTGTATGAATTAATTGCTTGTCCAATTCTTGATTGAGTTAGATGGCACATTTAGAAAAGGTAATCAACTAGAACTTGTGCTAAAAGATTGAAAGTAAGGATCTACTCTTAGTAGCTGTTCAGCAAAAGAAACTCCACCGGCCAAAAGCCTTTCATGTCTAGAGTTTGGTGAATTAATTATCACTTGACGGTTAAGTCTTGCTGAGTATTAGTATACCCAGCCTTGCTTTAAAATTGTGTTGCAGGTGTGGTTGACCGGAAGGGTGACGACAAGTGATGACATCACGGATGGCCTCTTGTGATGTTTACCGTTGCGCTAGTTCATTTTATTTCCGCTGTTTTGAACTCTGAACCTTTACTCCATGACAGGGACAATGGTTTGTACTAAAATGTTTCAACTCATGTTGTACTCTGAACTCGCCTTCGCGTGAGTTTTAATGCATGTGCCGATCCTCTGTATGTACTCCAAGTGATCTACCGGGCGTTAACCCGGCAACTAACGACAGGATGATACTTTACTATTGCTTAATGACCAAAGTGGATCAGTCTTAGGCGATAATACGGTATTTTCCTGAGCGGGTTGTCACAGTTCGCATATTACTTTTGATTCTCTTTAAACTCATAAGTGCTCAATGACTATAGTACGATATGTACAAACTATATTAGGATAGCACAGGAGCTACTCCAAAAAATTCTCTTTCCCAGTGTGGGATACACAATAAGCACATAAGTCATTATGTCTTTCTCCCGCCATGCAAGATTATTCCTTTGACAAAACTTTCCCCGCCATAAAGGATTGTCTATCATAAGCATTGTGCCAACTTTAGTCAATCATGCGGTTATTTTCTCAGAGCTTTTCCCACCATGCGGGTATAATCATGAACTTTTCTCGTCGTGCGAGAGTATCACAAACTTTCCTCTCCATTCAGGTAATAACCTGAAAAGGGACATGCATGTCAAGATTGGCTTGCATTCAGTCACCAAATTCAAAATTCAAAAAATAAATCTGAATAAACTGTAACACACACATGCTTAATTCAACATTAGTCAAATTAAACATGCATATGAATTTGTGCAACTTTTATCATGATGACTGAACTGGAAATAAATTCCTTGTCATAGAGAGTACATGAAAAATTTCTCAAAACTCTCAATGATCTATCTCTTTTCTTGGATTAATATTCGAGAATCTTTACTTTTGAAGCCATTCTTTAAAGAGAACATAGTCCCTCACATTATGGCGCTTCTCCTTTGTCGTGTCCTGAGTCACAAGTCCTCAACTCTCTTTTCTTAATGCTTTCATGAATGAAAACATAAAGATCTTTTCTCTGAGAAAATATTCAATAATAATCCAAACTTTTAGCTTATGAAGCTTTTACAACTTTATGTTCTATTCCATATCACCGTTGGGCAGAAAATAGAATAAAACATCATTCATCTATATTAATTCCAAAACATCATCAACTGAATTAGAATTAATCCATCATATCATAATATTATCATCATCAACGTTGGTCAGAAAATGACAACACCATGAACTTTAGATTTAGAAATAATACATATCATGAGTATTTCTAAAATATCCTCTGTGTCTATAATTGAGTAAAGACATAAACTTTGCACAAAATTGGCAAATAAAACCAATGCAACTTTTATCTGAACTTTATACAGCGGAAGCTGACTTTAACTTTAACGTGGATATAACCCACAAGGAAACTTTTCAAAACTGTTCTTTCAGTTAAATCTTCTCGTTGGTTCTAATTTAATTGAAAAATCAGTATCACTATACTGCAGAAGACAAGAAATAAAACAACATTTCTTGATCTTTGAATTCTCTGAACATTGATCACTTTGATGCAAATATCAGAGACTTTATACTTTAAACATAGGGTACATTTTAATTATAATATTGTTATCATCAACGTTGGTCAGAAAATAACAATACCATAATTAACTTTTAAAGAATATGTTTCTACTCTACTAATTAAATTTTGCCGTTTGTTCCAATTTAATTAGAGGGTAAAACTTTTGCTTTGCAGCGGAAGACTTTTATTTCTTTTCAGAAGCAATCACACTTCTAACTTTTCTTTACACCGATTAACTCTGAACAATTTATCCCGTTGGTTCAAAATTGAGTAGAGGTTAAAACCTTGACAAACTTGTCACAACTTTGATTTGAATAAATATTCAAACAGAATAATCTTTCCTTTTAACATAAATTTTCTCTACTCATCTTTTCCCTTTAATTTAATCTTCAAATTAAAATAAGAGGAGTAACATTTCAAACTTTGCAGAGGAAAACATGAATAAAAATTCATGAAAATATATATACTATTCATAAGCATTCTATCACAGTTCAATCTCCACACAAATATCTCGTTGGTTCAATTTGAGTAGAAATCAAAATTATATATAATTCATCAATATATGCTTCTGAAACTGGGTAAAACAATTAACAAACATTACTGTTTGCAACTTCACATTTGGCCCACGAGTGAATACCGGCCCGCGGCCATTTCCACTCGTCCTAATGGGCCCGCGGTCCAGCAACCGACGAGCAGGTCGCCAAATTGGCCCGCGCGCCGCACCTGCATGGGCCAAAAGTCGGCCCGGCTACGTCACAACCACTCTCGGCTGTCCGTTGCCGCTGATCGACGATCCGACGGTCGTCCATTCTTTTCGCTGGAATATAAGGGCCGGTGACCCCTTGAACCCTAGCCCTTTCATTTCTCCTCCCCACTTCTCTTGTAGCACACCGGCGGCGGCGGGTGGCGCAACCTATGACCGGCAGCTCGCCGGCGACGGCGAGGAGCGCCGCCCGACAAACAGCCGCGACAACCTCCCTTCTCCTCTATCCATTCTTTTCTGACCCTCCCTTTCTTCCCTAGCCTTGCATCGGCAAGATCCAGAGAGAGTCTGATGGTGAAGGCGTCTCCATGGCCGGCGGCGCCGACGACGGCGAGGATGAGCGCCGCCTGGCCCGAAGCCACGGCAGACTCCCCTCTCTTTTCCGTCTTTCTTTTCCCCTCGTCCCTTCTTCTAGCGCCACGAGACACACATCCAGAGATGAGAGCTCCGGTCATGGTGGAGGATGGTGGTCGGCGCCGCCGCTGGCCCCCTCGCCGGCGTGCGCGTTCACCCGAGGGTGAGCGCGCCGCCGGCCGAGCGGCTCGCTGATGGCGCCGCGGCCCCGTCCCTCACGCCGGCGAGCGGCGGAGGTCCCGCGAGCGGTCGACTCGCCCTGTCCGTCGGCACAGCTCGCACCAAGGCGGCGCCGGCGGTGGTGATGGCGGCGGTAAGCTCCGGGTAGGACCCATTTTCCTCCGTTCTTGATTTTGGATCTAGGGTTAGGGTTACGGGAAGAATTCCTTTTGACTTTTCAATTTCCGATTCATTTCCGAATCCATTCTTTCCCAACTCCTGTCTACTCACTAGAAAAGGCTCTGGTACCATTGATAGATCCACCGGATCGACTAGGAGTAGATCAGGGGTATGAGACCTTTCCTGTGATGTAGGAATCAATGGTGTTCTTGTGATAACCGAGAGGGAGAAGAGAGGAAGAGAGGACTAACCACTGTGTATGGAAGTAGAGGGTGAACCACTTCGTTGTAAATGGAGTCCATCGTCGCAGTGCAGTCCGGGCGACGATTGCCGGGGCAGGGGCTTCCCGTCGTTGTCCGCTCCCCCAGATCGGTAGGGTTGTGGAGGTGGGCGAGTGGGCACGCGATCTGTCCTTTGGCGCAAACCCACTGCAGCCCCAACCTCCTATATATATATAGGGCGGCGCGACAGGGGCCCACAACCCGATTGGGTTGGACTCCCCCAATCAGGGAGTGATCTAGGGGCTCTGACTTGGTCGTTGGACCAAGTCATATGAGATCAATACTAACATCCGGCTCTTCAAATCCTTGGTGCTTGAAATCTGAACTCTCCAGTTTCTCAACCTAAACCAGATATGTTGAGAAATGAGAGGGAGGCCGCTCAGATCTTGCCAACATTTTAGCTAGGTCATATATATTATCTTCCTTGACATACAAGTAATTATCCCAGGTGTAATAGCGACCTTGAATCCAGCGGTCAACAATACTGGGTTCCATAGTTGAACAAGGGTTGTTTTGTAGTCTAAACTCCTTCACTCCATGCCAGAGTGATTCTGCATAATTAACGTGGTCAACTCTACTAATAAAATCCCTTGTTAATTCTTCATACTTGGATCCATATTCCTTTATGCCTAAAGAATCAACAGAAAGGGTGAGATTGGGATAGCATCGCCAAGAACGCAGAAAAGCATGGGACACGCAAGGCAGCCTGAGCAGCATCTCGAATTGGCATGAGAAATACTAACTAACATCATTAAATAGGTGTTACAATAATGCTTTGTTGAAGTGAAAATTAAAGGTAAATTCATATCCAATTATATATACTGCCATTTACTCCTCTATAGCTACCAGCCAAACACTATTTTTCGTATTAACCCAACAGATTCATTCTAAATATAGGACTTCGTCGCTTGTTTTCCATGTCATTCTAAGTGCTTCTCCCCTTTTCTAATCTATGTTGTCTAGTAAAAAGACAAGTTTGCCCTTCTGCTGTTTCCGTATGATGTGCGGCATGCAACATGTGTTTGGCGCTGTTGTTCTTGACCCTGGCCGCGACAGTTCGTTGGCCCGGGTAGTGACCATCAGTTTGGGCCAGTTTAGTTTCTAAATATTCACCAACTACCCGTTACATCAATCTTCTTTCCACTAATTCAGAGTATTAAATGTAGATTAATGCCAAAATCTATTCCACGATCCCTACCTTAATTTTCGAGATGAATCTAACGAGTCTAACTATGACATGATTAGATAACGTCGTGCTACAATAATCAAACTGTAATAACTGTAATGACAAATTAATTTGCCAGGCATGGACGGGCGGGCCGATGCCGACGGGCAGCACCAGTGCGGCTGGTTCCTGGCCATTGTCGGGTGTTGATTTTAGCCCACGACAGTGTTTTGTTGTACAAAAGTCACACGACAAAGATTTTTTTCAGTCTACATCTTTCCTATGTGCCTTTTGCTGTGTGTGGTGCTCAACAGCTACTGTTTTATCTCTAAGTTATGTTTATTTCTTCTCCGACTGCTGCAACCGACTGCAATCCTTGCACGTCGTTACAACTTACAATGATTTTAAGTCATTACAGCTACTGTGATTAATTTTTTAGTCTTAAGGGCAGCCGGTTGTAATTATCTTCTTTATCAATGAAATATATGCACTATCTTGTGTCCATTCATTCAAAACCACAACTTACAAATTATAATGATTAGTGCATACGTTTTTACCGCCTTAAGGATCTATCGTATTTACTAAGAAATCCACCGTAATATGTTCCTCTATATCTTTGTTCTGTCAGTAACTTCATTAATATTGTACGATTTCGATCTTTTGTTCGTCATGATTCGTTCGAGCTAATAATACAAGTTCGTAGGTAGAGGTGTGAAAATCACTTTTTTATTTGCAGTGCGGCCAAAAAAAATCTTTTGATCTATGACCAAAACAATATATGCAACCTAATTAGTCATGCCTTCACGTTCTCTAGCTCTGCGCTCAATAATATCCCTTATTCTTTCCATCAATAAATTTGATACTATGCGAACTCATTATTAACAGCTAAATGCACTTGGGGGCATATTTTTTTCTCTATCCATATAGACCTAGTACTTTGTACATGCTAAGCACTAACAACCTAACATGATCCTCTCCACTACTGGAAACCGTGAGCCGCCGGGTTTGCCATTGTGACGCCTCAGGTGCTCAGGTTTTTAGTTAACCCTAACCGTCGGTCAACCCGGCTGACAGTGGTCAAATCACGGTCAACCTGGGTCCTCACCTCGAAAAACTTACCAACCAACCTTAATGACCCCTTTGGGCTAGTGGACACACTTGTGGAGCCATCCCATGGTCAAAGACTTGGTCAAACCCCAACTAAACCCTAGTGTCCATAGCTGTCTTTCGGAACTTTTGCCGCGTTCTCCAAAATTCACTTAAACACTTAAAATTCTACCTTTAGGAAAGTTGTCCAGCTTATTGAGGGACAGAACTTTCATGTAGATTGGCATTTCAAATTTTGAGTGGAAAGGCATGAAAAACTTGCTCCAAGGTCAGCACCTCCTGTTCATGAACACAGGCTGGCATTCAAAGTTGGCAACTGTTTCTTGCAAAATCTGTTGAGAAAAACCCCATAGAGCCTTTTCGAAAGTGGTAGAGGGTTGCTAGATCTACAACTTTCGTATTCAAAGTTTGGTCAACTTTTATTCAAATTTTTGGAGAAATTTGGACTCAAACAGGGAGCCAGCAACACAACTTGGCCAGGGCGTCGCCGCGCCGCGACGCCGCGCGCGCCGCGCCCGCGCGCCGGCCGACCTCGCCGTCCGCGCCCGCCCGCCGCCCGATGCTCCCCTCCACCCGAGGCCGACCGCGTCCCGAGGCTACGCGCCTGTCGGGGCCGCCCGCGCCCCACGACGCGCGGGGTCGCCGCGCGCGCGCGCGTGCGTGCGACCGGCCGGACACGCCCCCTTCGGACCGACGGTCCGTCCGCGTTTCCCCCCGCCGCGTGCGCCGTGCTACGACCGTGAGTCACGCCGTCGTCACCCCCGGGCCGGGCCGGGACTATTTAAGCGCCGCCATTCGCCCCCTCCGCGCTCCACACCGCCGCGCCCCCGCCATTGCCGCCGCCGCCGGTGAGCTTGCGGCGCCGCTCGCTCTCGTCGCCGGCCGACCGCCTCACTCTCTCCCCTAGGACCCGTAGAACCGCCCGGGGTCGCGCATTGTCGTCCGTGCGCCTCTCCTCGCCGAGCCCCGAGCCACCGCGGCGCCGCTACCGGCCGTCGCCGAACCCCCACGCCGGCAACCTCTCCACCCGAGCCAAGACCTCCAATCCACACTAGGTGAGCGAGCACGCGAGCCGAGCCTTTCCCCGGCCGGGAGCGCCGCCGGTGCCGCTGGAGCCGGCGAGCCCGCCGCCTCCCATGGTCGAGGGACCCAATTGCGAGCCCTCATTTCTTTCCAGGGGTTTCGGTGCAAAAGGGTATCTTCACTAGTGTATGCAATTTACTGAATCTTGTAAAATGCATAGAAATTTGTAGAAAATTCAGAAAAATGCAAACTAAATTTTGTTGGAACCGTGGTGAAGTGTAATACAACTTTTGTTATACTCACATGGTCTGATTCTGGATATTTTTAGCATGGAAAATAGAAATGTGAAAATCCTAGATCTGACATAACTCCAAATCCACAAGTCCCCTGTATCCAATTTTTGGATATGTTATGTGTGATGTTATGACTAGCTCCTGTGCCAAAAATTGCACATATTTATGTAGTAAATCTTTTTGTATAAATTGTTTTCCTTTTATGAAGAATCTGCCTAGATGATTTTTGTAGCTAAAAATATTTATGGTTTTGTGACCCACTTGTGCATGCTGTCTTGTTATGCCAAAACAGACCTCTGGTGAATTAATCATGATTTTTGGATGATCAAAAATATTTATTCTTAATTTGTGCATGTTTTCATTTATAAATTAATGAAGCAAGATCAGTAGAGCTTCTAGGTGTGCTTGCTAGTTCTTTAGGCTTGTTTAGGACCAGAGAGCATGTATGAGGAAGATTGGAGCATTTTGATGCTTATTTATTTTTGTATGCATTTTATTTGATTGCTAGCTAATCTTTTGTTCTTTTCTAAAGTAACTTATTTTCTAGCTTCCAAGCTTTGCATGTGAGTCCAGTGGTTCAGTATGGGTGTTATAATGCTTAAGAAACCCTTCTTTAAATTTTTAGTGAATTATTGATGATAAAAACTTTAAAGGTCCTTATGGAGTAATGCTTTAGTTAAATTAGAAAAATGCCTTTTAGTTCTTTTTCTCCTTTTTGTGAAGTGATGTCAAACTTAATTAAAAGGCTAAGAACACACCCCTGCTGATAAGGAATTAATTTATAAATAAATATCTTTGTACACACCCTTACAAGTGAGAGGTAAAAGGGATAAACCTTACATGAAATATCAAGTATAAAGGGAACATTAATTCAAGTGTGTAATAAAAGAATGAAACATATATCAATAATAACCTTCATAAAAAGAATTTAAAAGTTAATTATGTGTTAAGGTGAATATGACCAACAAGACTTGGTTAAGATAAGAAAATTGTCACATCACCTGAACCTGCATTGCATTCCGTGTAGATCTTCCTGACAGTGACTACTCACTCGTCCCGGAATCCGAGGAAGGAGAAGTAGAAGCTTCGCTGCAGTACGTGGAAGTACTCGACGACACCGAGGGTGCTCAAGCTAACTTAGCTGACGAAGGCGAGCCCCGGTGCAACTAACCCAGTTTTCAAATTTAATATTCAATTATCTATGGATGCTTGTGCGTTTAAGTTCAGGAGTTGTCTGGAACCTTAGATGCATGATCCCTAGGTATCTGTGTCCTTAATAGTATGATAGGTCGTTAGCCGCTAAGCTATAGGACCGTTACAAGTCGGGTGATGATGTCACTCGCGAGAATAGTTTCCTAGATAGGAACCACAAGATCCCTTTAAATGGATTGCTCATGTGGTAAGAGCATGGGATGTGAGCTCCGGTCCAATGGCTATTGTGGGTTAAGTGTTTGAACGTACTAAGCACTTGTCGGGAATGGGACCGGTAAGCCTAGTACCTTAATGAGGCGGCGAGGGATCCTACTATTACTAATCTTGGGATGCGTCTCACGGCTAGCTACCGGTGGTGTATGGTGAGTCCGGGTGCCTCGCGGGGTATTCCGGATAGCCTGCACCAAAGACTGTAAGATTCGATCCCGACCCGAAGAGTTTTGAGAACCGCTTGGTGGTTGTCCTCGCGGGGGCATCCCACCGTATGTTTAGGTCTACCTTGCAAGGTTTGAATCAATCGATTGTCGGCCTCTCATCGTTATCTGAGACTACTTACTCCACTAGCCATGAGATCCCTAATGATGGAAGTTGATGAATACTATGTATGATTAATTGTAATGTACAACCTTGTCTATACTAGATAGCAAATTTAGTAAAGATCAAACCCACTAGAACTTGTGCTAAATTCTTGAAAGTAAGGACATACTCTTTGTTACTTTTCAGCAAAAGAAACACAGTGGCCAAAAGCCTTTCATGTCTAGAGTTGGTGAAGTAGTTATCACCGACGGGTAAGTCTTGCTGAGTATTAGTATACTCAGCCTTGCTATAATATGTTGATCCAGGTAATGCTTTTGGTGATGTGTGGCCCGGAGAGATTCCGCCCAGCTGGGAGCTGGAGTGGGTGGAGGATGACGACTGAAGGCATCATGGATGGCCTACCGTGGTGTTCTCGCTTTCTGCTTAGTTAATTTCCGCTGTTTCGAAAAACTCTGAACTATGTCGCTATGAAAAAAACTCCGGTTTGTAATAATTAAACCCTTCGGGGTAAATTCTGGATGTTAATTATGTTGTATCTCTAGACTCACCTTCGTGTGAGTTTTAATGCATATATGTCGATCCTTGTTGCTATTTAAGTGATTTACCAGGTGTTAACCCGGCGACTAACGACGGGATGGTACTTTATTATCTCTTAATGACCAAAGTGGATTGATTTAGGTGATAATACGGTATTTTCCTGGGCGAACTGTCACAGCCATGAGCCAAATGTTGGACTCCCCCGGGTTTGCCATGAGCCAAATGTTGGACTCACGGCAACTGACATCTTGGCTCATGGCAAACACCTGACGCATGACATCGAACGTGTTTGCTGTGAGCCCGGATCGAGTCTAGGCTCTCGGCAAAGATGAAGACACACGGTTTTTTATTCGTGTTTGCCGTGAGTCCGGAGCTAACTCTCAACAAAGAGGAGGGCTCAAGGGAAACTTGACGTGCCGCGTTGGCCTGGGCCGTCTAGTTTGCCGTGTGCCACACAAGGGCTCATAGCTAACATTCTATTAGTTAGTGCAATCCTTTAGCACTGCAACAGCAAATGCCCTTTTAATTTGCATTGGACCCATGCTTTTTTTTGGTTATTTTACCCTGAATGACAGGGCTTCTCTCTAATCTGCACACTTTATATGTTGATTTACAGACACTGATCGAGATTATTATTTCAACTCAAATGAACTTGGCAGTGAACGTAGAAGACTATGTGCCAATCTGCTATAAGGTAATTTTAGATCATATAGTTATCTATGTTAATGATTCTTCGATTCACAAGTAGGATTATTAATATTTAGCATATGTTTATTTAATAATGTTTCCTTTTTTCTTGCAGACGAAAAGGATTAAACTTCAGTGAAACAAAACTATTTGCTCTTTGCAGCTAGATTAGGTAAAACATATTCTTCTACTATGATTATATCCATCTTGCTACCATTGGGACTTGGCACATCTAACTAATCTGAGTTGTGCACATCTGACAAATCTGAGTTTTATATCGAAAAGGATCCCACTATATTTCATCTTGCTACTGACTACCAAAGCATTGCATTTCATGCAGGATGATATGCAACACTATGGATATCCAGATCATTCAAAGGATGGAGTGCAGGAATTCCTTAAGAAACATATTGCTAGCCCACACTTCATGTAAATTTATTTTCTGTCTAACACATTGTAATTGATAAAGTCATTGTATGTAATCAAAATGTGTGCTACTTTTTCCTTGACTAGAATATGTTATTGAATTAAATGAAAATATTAAATATATTCACTATCTCTTAGTGCTTAATGCATATGTCAAAGTTACTTCTTTAATGAAAAAAGTGAATTATCAGGCCCACAGGACTACTGGAAACCGAGACTATGCCGAGTGCCTCGGGTTTACGAGAGCCAAGCCTCTTGGTCACGGCAACCGACCCCTTTGCCGTGAGTCAGAGCCTCGGCTCACGGCACATAAAATGCACAAAGTACTGAACATGTGCTTCGTGAGTCAGAAAGTCCAAAGTCTTGGCAACCACAATGGCTCACGACAAAGTGGACGTTCCGTGACAGCCGTTACTTGGACAGTCTATTTTGCCATGAGACAAAAGGAGGGTTCACGGCGCATATAAAAAACTTTCATTTGCATTTGGACCTTTGTGACTTGCATGTGCAGTGTGTATGGATTTATGGACTTGTATGGACCTGTATGAACTCGTGACTTGGTTGTGGATTTGTTACTTGCATTTGTGGACTATGTGATGATTATGGTGATATTTCAACTGCCTGTGATGATTATGGTGATATTTGAATTTTTTGTGATGATTATGAACTACCTGTAATGATTATTAACTGCCTGTGATTATGTTATTTGATAAGAGTACCATATATGAAACTACATTAATAAAAAGGACTTTTGCCGTGAGTAAAAGCCATAGCTCACTGTAACCAACAGGTCTTTGCCATAAGTTTTGTCTTTTGCTCTCCGCAAAGAGGGCATTACGTGGCGCCTGGGAATCACCTTTGCCGTGAGCCGTGGAACTGGCTCTCGGCAAAGGAGGGTTTCCCCGGCACCACATCATGCCTCTGTGCCGTGAGCCGGGTGTTAGGCTCACGACACATATGGTTGTCACCATGACGCCTAGGCGTTGCTTTGTCAAGAGCAATTGCTGCTCAAGGCACACGTGTGCTGTGGGGCCTGGTGCCGGTTCTTGGCAAACACCCTTTGCCGGTCAGATGGTGCTGTGAGCTTGCTCTCGGCAAATCGTGTGCGGTGACGAAAGGTGCCTCTGCGCTGAGCCTGGCGCTCACGACATAGGCTCTGTTTTCCGTATTGCCATCTGATAGTAAACAAAAAGCAGATTGCTAAAGTTTTACATAGGCTCACGACAAAAGAATCATTTTACATATTTGAATAATTTAACTGTAACAACAGATCACACAAGCAGATTGCTCTTTCTTTTTCAGATAGCAACGGATATATGTGTTGCTAAAGTATCCGTTACTAGCTTGTATACCGACCAAAACTAGACTGGCCCGTAGGCTCGACCCGAGCCTAATGGGTTTTGGCCCGCCCACAAACCTTAATTGACAGGGTCTGGGCGGAAATCTCACAGCCTGATAAAATTATTTTTGACCTGAACCCAACCCGATATACATTTTTAGCTATTTTCTAGTGTAAATTACGCGGGCAGCCCGCCCGAGCCCGGCCGAAGAAGCTAGGCTCGACTTGTCCAATGGAACGTCATAGGCAAGATTTTTCAACCCGAAATAATCAGGACTTTTTTTGCTCGACCCGAACCTGACCCAGCGCGAAAAATGCTCAAGTATACTAGCTTGCAACACTCTTGCTTATGTATATGTTGCAATAGACCCTTTGCAATTCCACCTCTCGCAATGCATAACATATGCATTGGTATAGATCCTACCAACGCTTATGTGGACTGTTGCAAAAGAGGGTGTTGATTAGTTGTTCGACCAAGTTCGATCAAGATCAATATGGAGAGCTAAAGTCATCTGATACGTAGGGACAACCCCATAGTGCATAGATTTGGGATCCCCAGTCCTCCAAAATCGGTGGGACAAGAAACACTGACCCAAGATACCGAGCAGCGCCCACCTGTAGCTACCTCTGTGCCGCACCACTGGAAGCCTCTGATAAGGGTCTAGATGACCTTAATGGCCCAATGCACGACCAAGATGGCCATGGAATTGTGCACAGGAATGGCTGCCAGGGTGGATGTGGCAAGAACTAAGCTGCCACTCCTGTTCAACAACTTGCCCATTCAAGGAGGGAGGTGCCAAGTGACCTTATCGACCAATGATTGCATTGCTGCCTTGGGTAACCTTTTAGCATTGAAAAACCAATGGTTGCTTTGTTGTCTTGGGTAACCTTTTAGTGGAAAAAGGTACACCCAAGTACGTACAAGGGAAATCCACAATGATGCAACGAAGAGCAGAGCAAGTGAGATCGATCTGTTCTGTTAAGCAATTGATGGGGAAGACTTGAATTTTGGAGTAGTTGCTTGCCCAAAAAGGGAAACAATTCCCTTGACGATTAGTAGAGCCCGATCAACCGGAGAAAAGAAAGTTACCACGCCATTCGCGTAAGGCACATAATCGAAAAGGATCACGACTGAGGGGGAGAAGAAGACCCCTTCTCACATGCACGGAGGGCATATACAACTTCTCGGACAACAACAGCAGTAGCACCTCAATAAAGCTAACATCATCCACATCCCCAAAAAAGAGGGGGCTGAATCGATCGGCGACTACATACCCATAAGTCTCATCCACGGCATCGTGAAGATCATAACGAAGGTGCTTGCACTCACCTCGCGCCTCTCATCAACGACCTCATCTCGCCCTGTAAGAGCGCTTTCATCAAAAGACGCAACATCCATGACAACTTCTTATATGTCTGCAACCTCACACGAAGATTCCACCGTACAAAACCTCCGCCCTGCTGCTCAAATTGGACATCTCCAAAGCCTTCGATTCGGTGCGGTAGGAGTACCTTATCTCGCTCTTGCAGCGCCGAGGCTTCCCCCTAAAGCGGAGAAACTGGATCACCACCCTGCTTACAACTTCCACCGTCGTGCATACTGCTGAACGACTTTCCTCTCGAACCAGTCCTACACGGAAGAGGACTCAGGCAGGGGGCCCGCTTTCCCCATTACTATTCATCCTTGCCATTGACCCGCTACACCGGCTTCTTCAGTTGGCCACGGAGAACGGACTCCTGAGCAAACTCAACAGGCGAACAACAAGATTAAGAGTCCCCATGTACGCGGATGATGCCGTTATTTTCTTGAAACCTTCTGTGACAAATGTCAACAACCTAAAGGCCATCCTCCTCAACTTCGGCATGATAACCGACCTACAGACCAACCTACAGAAGACCAACGTCATGCCGATTAGTTGCAACGGCATCAACATTGACAACATCCTTGCCGACTTCCCCGTCTCCCGGGTCACTTTCCTTCTCAAAAACCTGGGACTACCCCTAACTCCGAGACAACTCAAGAAACTCGACTTATAGCCTTTGATGGACAAAGCGGTAGGGAAAATGTCTACGTGGAATGGCAGAAATCTGACCCTAGCTGGACAAGTCTGCCTCACCAAGTCGGTGCTCTCGTCTCAACTAGTCTATCTTTTCATGGTCTTCAAACCACCTTTGGAGGTGATTGTTGACTGTGTATATTCGTATCAAACTTCAATCGGACTTGCAAGCGGACAAGTCCCCCGTCGTAGTCAAGGGACCCTTCTTCCCTCAAGTGTGAACCCAATGTATCGAATCCGTGGAACAAATGTGTGATGCAAGAATCAATCTAATAAAGCCGAGAACACTTAGATCTTCAAAGGGGGATCTTATGCATCTAATCTAGAGAACATCATGAAAACGAATCTAATCTATGAAAACCGGAGGTAGCAAGAGGTAGAGAGGGATAGATAAACCAATGTAGAGAGATTGGATCAAGTCTTCGTTGAAGTTCCGAGCAAAGAAGAAGTAACCAAGTTCAATCTCATAAAAAGCATCTTTAAATCACAGTCTCCCGTTCGACTCCGAAAACGCCCGCCTTTTGGAGCCACCGTTCTGTCACAACGCACCCCTATTCGTGCGGGTTAGTCTAGGGCGAGTCCAAATGACAAGTTGAAATCTTAAGGAAGGTCAGGCATGCACCTCTAGCCACCACGGCTACAAGAACACCCTCAATGATCTATCTCAAGAATAGATCTTAAGATACGAAAAGCCGATTGAAATCAAAATCGCAGGAGAAACACTTGATCACTAGAAATCGGATTGCAACTTGATAATTCAACATAATACATGACACATGAATCAAGGTCACCACCGGGATCCTACCTTGATCTTGCTTCTAATTTCGGGAACTCCGACGTGGTCTTCCTTGCAAGGTTCCCACGCCGGCTAGGGAGACCCTAGTCAACTGGCTCGACCCTCTCCTCTCCGAGATGGTGTCCTTATCTTCTCTGCTCCTCGGCGGCGGATGGCGAATGAGTTGATGCGTGGCGCCTGTCCTCAGGGCTATAAATAGCGCGAATGGTGGCTAGGTCAAAGGGGGGGCGACTGGTCCTCGAAGTGGGCTGGGCCGACTGGCCTGGGCCGGCCAGCCTGGGCCCACTTCAACCCAGCCCACAACCTCCTTCGCTTGGTGTTGCTTCCCGAGTCTTCTAGAGTATTCCCCCAACTACATGTGGGCCCTTGAGATTAGTTTCTCCGCGGTTTAGATGAAGCTCCTTGTCCTGCAAGATTCGACATTTTTCTGTCCGGGTCCTCAGAGTTTTCCATCTTCACGGGTTTGGTCCTTGGGCTTCTTGGAGTCATGTTCACTTCATTGCTTGACTTGTACCAGGCTTCGAGGTCTTGTCACGAGGTGCTTAATGAACTTTACCCGGAAGTCTTGCTTTCAACGCTAAATTCCTACATAAACACTAAACTCCAAAACCGACATGCACAAACGAACTTGTTATACCAAGGGGGTTAGTACCAATGGATAAGATATAAAATTCATGCCAACACCGAAGGTAAACTAATGACTAGGTTGACGGAATTTCACCGTCAACATCTCCCCTATGCTTAAACCTTGCTCGCCCTCGAGTAAGCCTTCGATGGATATCATCGTTGCCCTTCATTGTTTAAACCTTGCACTTGATCATACATGAGAAAACATAATGCTCTCAAAAGTTTAGGTCGTTAAAGTTTCATAATGCACTAGCCTTCATCCTTACGGAGGGTAGATTACTAATTAAGCTTATCCCACAAGTATTAACATGCTCCCTAAATTCAAATGGATCTCAGAAATTTTGAAATAAAGAATGAGATGAAAAAGAGCTAAACCAAGTTCACAAATTTAAACCACCTTGCATCTTGCTCATGAACTCTCATCTCATCTTGTCTCTCAAGCCTATTTATTCTACTCCTTTCCCTCTCATAACATATATACATGGTAGGCTTTATATGGAGCTTTTTGGGAAAGTTTAGTCCTATCAAGATATTATAAATGAGATGTTGTCAAAACAAGACAAGCTTCATTGGAAAATAATGTTATATCAAGGAGGGGGAGAGAAAAAAATACACACACTTGAGATAGGTGGACATGTGCAAATGGCAAAGAGTGATCCCAAGGCACAAAGGAAGTCCTCGTTATCAGATTGCACATGGTTGGAAAAATGAGTTTGGATCTTTTAATCTTGAAACCTTGAAATTCCTAATGCACTTTAGAGAACCGGGGAGTTTACTTTATTTATATCGTACATGCTCAAATATATATACATGTATATTTTTTCTTTTCTTATTATTTTTTCCTTTTCTTTATACTCATTTTTTACTTGCTCCCCTTGAACTCTAAATTGCATTGTACCTACCTCCTCCCCCATGCTTAGACGTTTTCACATCCTTGGGCAAAGAGATGATAAAGATAAGGTAGGTACTAGAAATATTTTTCCTTTGGAGAGATACTTGAAATCTTCAATCTTGGCATCATCTTGCAATCTTCCTTGAATTGATGATCCATACTCAATGATAGGTTGTGGTCAAGGAGGTAAACACAAAAGATGATATTTGGTTTTAAGGGTGGATATCCGGTGATGTTTGTGAGATCTCCGATGTGGGGTTACACAATGCACGGATAAAAGGGTTAGCAATAAGATAGATATGCAAAAACGGAATGACCAGCTTCTTAGTCTCGGGCCAGAGAAATCATGGCCTGAAATAACTCACCCAAAAATAAATCTTGTGTACTAAGTTTTTGCACTCAAATATTTATATGGCTCTGGATAGGTAGAGCAACACACAAGTGGTATTTATGACGAGGTTAGCATTACTTTTAAGAACAAAAATAAATCATCTTTAATCCATCTAAAACTTGAGAGCACACAAAACACTATGGGTCTTTATTGTAATCATAACCTCCGCTAAAGATTAAGCTAGCATTTAGATAATTTCATATTTGCATTTTAAGAGAACATAAGCTTAATCATGCATACAACAAGTACAAAGATAAACAAAGCGACAATTATAATCATGTATCTTCATGGCATAAACTTTGTAACTTTACCAAAGGTAAAAACAAGGTGGTGACTTTATTCATGATGAAAATAAAAACTAACACACATGCTGAAAATTAAAATTAAAATAAAAACTAAAAATACTATGCATACATAGGCGTATACAAGCTGGAAATTAAAGAAAAAGGGAAAAGGAAAGATAACTAGAGCTCCTCCTCTCTCTAATCTTCCGCTGGTGGTTGGTATTGATAATTTTGATGGTTGTAGCCTTGCTCATAATAGGATTGAACAACCCCTCCTATGAATTGTTCCGGCGGTGCTTTGTGAAGGCGTCCAAGCTCGTAAGCAATGTTAGCGTTTCCTTCACCCAATTGGGCTGCATTGGTTTGGATGGCTGCAATATTTTGCATGTTCCTTGCAGTGTAGATCCTTCAATATTGGCCACACTTTGTTGTGGTTGAGGAAAATGTGCATAAGGCTCTGCAAAGGCTGCGTTGGGCACCACAAAATTTGGTGGGGGCATTACTGCACCACTCCCCCTTGATTGCATTGGTGCACCACTGTAGTAACTTGGCGGCGTCGGAATTCCTCCATATGGCGGCACATAATTTTGTTGTGCACCTTCTTCTTGTGCCATGGAAGAACTTTCTTCTATAATCCTTCCTCTTTTATTTTTTCTTGCCGGCATAAGAAGTCCTTCCTTTAACCAATCTTCCTTCCCTTGAATAAAAAGTCTTAATCTTGCATCCGGAAGGGGCAAATTTACTTTGGCCACTTTGAAGCCTCCTCTCTCATCTCGACTTATATACTTGCCTTGCTTCATATATTCAAATCCCAGGGAAGTCCCGGGTAGGAGATGCTCGGGGGTTCCTTGTAATACTCGGTCTTAAAGAGATAGCCAACATGAAATGGTAACAACCTGAACCAATATCTCACGAACCCGATGTTGCTTCACAACACCACCGGTTGATCATGAGGTGAGAGGGGTCTATTGGCTGCCTGGTAATGAAAGCCGAGTAAAGTCAATTCAACTCCGTGTCGGTTACCTTTGTTTCTCTCATTCTCCCCAAAATCCTTTTGCACATCCATGAGTGAAACACTTAGATTATGGGGTTCCGAATAGTATTTCTTTGTTGGTGGGCTCCTCCCACGATCATATTCCAAAAACCGTCCAACATGCCTTCCGGCACGTCTACTTGTTCCAGGGCTCCCTTTTGAAAACCAAGTAGTTCCCTAATATGTTCATAGGGAACCACTTGTTGAATCCCCTCCAAACGGAATGAGAGACTCGACACCCCTTCATTAAGGATAGGCGCTGTGGTCATGAGAATTTCCAAGGCGAATTCCTTTTGGGTGTTTGCCGACACCCCGTTGGAGAATTGCACCCCTCCTAGGTGCCCAACATGTAGTAAATATCTGTGCCAAAACCCAATATGTTGAGAGCTTGGTCGTCGAAGTCGACGTTCGCTACAAGCCTCTTCTCAAGGCGAGCGACCTTCTCCTCCTCCTCCTCCTCCTCCTCCTTCATGATGATAAATCCATATTCAGAGTACCGCGGAGCGTATGGAGGTGGAGCGGATGATCGTGTTGAACGACGAGGTGGGACGGGCGGCTCTTCCGTACGTCCTTGAGGTTCGGTGAACCTCATATACGAGCTTCTTGTGGCCCTCATGCCATCGAGGAGAAGAGTGTCGTTCCTCCTCGGTGGTGCCGTGTCCTCCATACTCTGAGGAGACTCGGAAACCGAGTGCCTTCTCGAAGATGTTGTCGATGATGGCTTGGATGATGACGATCCCTTCTTCTTGGTAAAAAGGCTTGTAGTTTTCTTCCACATGTTTGCTGCACTCTCCTCTCTAGTATTATCCCGGGGTTTTCAACCCGTAACAAGGCACACAAAATTTATTTCAGAGTATGGACTTCGAGTGGAATTAGGATGTGTTTTGTTGGACGAAACAAACTCGGGATGGATGACTAAGTCTAAGGTGGTTCTGGACTACAAACTTGAGCACACAAACAGAGAGCTGGATGAGCAATTTACCTACCGAAGGAGAGCACCAGGGTGCTTAAATAGGGGGAGGCCGGCCGGCCTGGGCCGACCGACCTGGGTGGCTTCCTGCCCCTCTCGGCTTCGGTTTTCTTCCAGCACACTCATCCTTGTTTTGTGACTTTGTGACCGCGTGCTCCACGGGTTGCACCGCCCAAACTCTCTCATCCACTCCTTTGCTTGCATTATTGGTCCTTCCACTTGATGTCTTTGCTTTGAGTCATGTCCATGCTCCTTTGCTTCACATGCCTCCATGATTTTCCTGCAAAACAAGGCCTTGCTGCCCCTCATGCTTGTCCTTTGCATGTGGCTTTGATGAAAAATGTTGGAGGGGCATCCCGTGATGCATCATGGTGCATGCATGGTTAGGTTAACTAGATTGCCTCCCTCTAAGCATGTCTTAATGCTAAGCACTCCTCTAATTTTGAAAATTAAAAATAAACTCAGAGCTATTAATGAGTTCAAATATAAATTTAGAGAAGTTTTTAAGGCATTAAAAACAAATGTGAGTTGAAAATATTTTCTGACTACTTTTATGTTGGTCTCACCGGTATTGTTTGCCTTCATTAGTTGAGAGCAAACTTTTCTCGACTTGATCATGGGGGCATAGGTTTAGGTTCTAATTTTGGCTAATATGAGAGAGATTTTGAATGAAATAAAATTAAATTAGGCTTAGAAAAATTCTAATTTTAAAGAAACCAAGGATATAGATTTTTAAACCAACAAAAAGTCAAGTTTCTAGGTTCACACGAGTCCTACCACGTGCTGAAATTTAAATAACATCTAGGTTGTTATGTCTTTCAGCTTTTGCATAAACGTCTTCATCCATCTCCGTGCTTGTGTTGTCCATTCCTTCAGCGCCTCATAATCAGCGCCCCTGGCCGTTTGCCACTTCTGCATACAGGAATTGATTTTGAAAAGGGTGTCAAACAGTGATTTCGGGAATTCTCCTTTGATGGTTAGCTTATTTCGAGTGGTACAGAGAGACCACATCACCATTCCAAGAGATTTAAGTTTTATCCCATAGTTTTTACACCCCAGAGGCAGCCAAACCCCCATAAAGTCATCGAGACTGGTCAGGGATCTCTCCCATCCAAGAGCCTCCGCCAGACATCCCCATGTGAACTTAACTAATATGCAAGAGAAAAAGATATGATCAACGCTTTCCATTGCCCCACATATTTTCCAACTTGGGTCCCTCTTCCAGTTCATTTGTTTCAGGGCCTCCCCCGACTGAACTCTACCTTGGCATGCCATCCACATGAAGACTTTGATTTTCATTGGTAACTTACTCTTCCACATCCTCTCCATCCTTCCATTGGTCATCCCCTGATGTACGTACTATTCGTCTATACATCGACCTGGTATTATAGACCCCTGATTTCTCCAGGGTCCAGATTGCTTTGTCCCAGTTGTTGTTCAGCCTCATTTCTTATAGGCAATCCACTAGCAAATCCCACATCACCCCTTGATTTACATATTGGGAAGGACTTGTTATTCAGGTATTTCTTTTCTAGTAGTTGTCAACATATGCGCTCTCTTGGTGATTATAAATTCTCCACAACCATTTCATTAGTAATGCTCCGTTCATAGTTTTTTTTTTAGATCAAGGTCATAGTTCTTGTGTTGATGATCCCTGCACCCCAAAGTCTTGAATCTCGAAAACCTCAACCATCAACGGGCAAGCACAAATCGACATTTGTGCTGTGGTGCCCGACCGGCAGAACAATGCAAATCAGCTTTCACCATTTTCATATGGTTGCAAATATACAGGGTAAAGTTCGAGAGTACCTAAATTTTTGTTGGACTCACCATGCTGGGGCTGGCACAAGTACACGAGAATCGTTGTCTTTGTTGTGCCGTTTACGGGCACATGCGAGAATATGCTACGTATTTTCGTTTTTTCAATTGTGTTAGTCCTCCCGTAGACGTCCGTATGTGTTAGCATATACATGCATATAGTGATACGTGTGTATGTGAGTATTACATTTGGGGTACTATGCTCATATATAAGAATAAAAAAGGAACATCGTTTCAGAACACAAATTTATAAAACGATGCTGCATTTATTTTATTTATACATAGAGTGTGTTTTGAGAACTAGTCAAAAAGCTATTTGGGCTTCACACTCTTTTTTTTAGAAATACACAGTACAACGTAGACATTCACAACACGCATATATACACTCGGGTGGAATCACTACGGGAAAACCGAAGAATGCCGTACGTTAAAATGTTTGCTGTGCGCTTTTCATCGGGCGCACGGCAAACACAATCTTTGCCGTGCCTTTTCCAACTGACACATGACAAACAATAACACACGGTTTATATATACTTTGGCGTGCGTTTTTAGAGTGGCGCACGGCAACTATAAACCTTTGTCGTGCGTTTCTAGAGTGACGCACGACAATCCTTCTGCGCTAACGTTTGACCGTCCCGAACGCACTGACTGTTGGCGGGAGCTGACGGACGTCAACCTTTGCCGTGCATCTTGGAAAAGTGCACGGCAAAGACGACAAGTTTGCCGTGCGTTTACGAATGGCGCACGACAAAGGTGTTTTGTTATGGTGCACGACAATGTATTTTAAAAAAATGAGTTTTCACACCTTCTTTCAATTTTTCCTCCACAAGTACATTATTTTGCACTCTATATTTCAATTATGCAATCATATCTTTATTTTTGCTAATTTTAACTAATTGTTATGTTTGATAGGATTTTTTCGTATAAATCAAATTTGAACTGTAAGTGCATAAAATAATAAAGTATAGTTCGTGGAAAAATGTTATTTGTGTAATTGATGCATTTCTTGGACCTTACGGATGAAAGTACTCGAAATTTTAAACAATTTGTTCGCAAGGAATGAAAAATGTGTGTATTTGAGATGTTTTTTAAATTGTATTAAATGGAAATGAAGTTTGAAAGTTATGAGATTTGACGAGAGCTCATGATATACCATGAGAAGGTTGTGAAAAATAGTACAGAGAGGTTTGGAATAATCCGTCACGTATAGTGTTTAGAAACCGAATTATCTAACTCGAAGTTTCATAGTGTATATAGTCATCTCACGTGGTATGTAGTCTTAGTAAATTTTGAACTTGGTTTTTGCCTTGAAAACTTTTCTCTAGTGAATATACAACTTACATTGTCTGAAGTTAGTTTATGGTATTTTTTCGCATCCATTTGCTAATTTTCGTACATTAACTATAACTAGATAATTTAAATAAACATGTATTGAATTTGAGTAATAACATCGAAAAAATCCTAGTTGTAAAAAAGATATTCATATTTTTAACTACAATGAAAAGCTTAATCTAATTTTGAATACTGCATTCACGAAAATTTAAATTTTCCATTCTTGGGAACTCAAAAAATTAGAAATTTACTTCTCTTTGTCGTGCGCCGTAGTAAACAACGCACGGCAAACAACATCATTGCCGTGCGCTTTGGAGCACAGCGCACGACAAAGAATACGGCCCCCAATTTCCTTCACGTCTTGCGGAAAATTAAAAACTTAATTTTATCTTTGTCGTGTGCCTCCCTTTAAAACGCACGACAAAGGCCAGTTATTGTCGTGCGTTGACCTCCCGGGCGCATGGCAAACACAACAGCCCCACTTAGGACCCACCGCAGCCTTCTTCTCTCCCAGATCGAGCCAGACTGTGTTAAAAAAACGAGCCCGCTGCCCACCTGTCTCAGATCGACGCCCACCTCAGATCCACCAGCGCCCGACCCCTGCTCCGGCGCCGGCCGCGCGCGCCCCCCCTCCTCCAACGCCGCCGCGCCCGCCGCCGCCCGCCACGCCCACGCGCCGCCTACCCACGCGCCGCCCACCCCCCGGCCGCCCCCGGCCCGGCGCCACCCACCCCCGGCCGCCCCCGGCCCGGCGTCGGCCGCGCTCGCCCTCCTCCGGCACACGTGCTCGCCCCCCCCCGCCCGCCCCGGCCCGGCCCCCGTCGGCTGCGGACCCGGGCGGCGCCCCCTGCGGACCCCGGCGGCGGCCTCGGGAGTGTCCGGCGGCGGCCTCAGGCGGCCCGGATCCGTCCGCCCACGCCCCCGGCCGGGTGTGTCCAGGTTTGTCTTTTTTTCCAGCTGACTTATTTGCTTCTTCTTCAACCTAACACATTAATCCTAATTACACAGGAAGGGAAGTAGAGGCAGGGGAGAATAAGGAGGAGGAGATGGAGATGGAGAAGGGGTAGGAGACAGCCGAGGGGGAGAAGGAGGAAGGGAAGGAGAGGGCCGGAGAACAAGGAGGAGGAGAGGGAGGAGGCCGAGGGTGAACAGGGAGGAGGGGTGTGCTCCGGCCGTGCTCAAGCACCTCGCTGCCTCGACACCTCACTCCATTCGATCGGTAATCAATGTCTCGACCTTTCTCGAATTTTGAGATTAAATTAGTATGATGAGTTGATGACCTACACTTTCGTAGTAGTGATGCATAAGTATGTTAGAATTAGATCAAATGAGTTAAATTTAGTGATGCATAAGTATGTTAGATTAAATTGGGGTACTTTGTTATGGTCAACGATAAAGTCAAAAAATGGCAAAATATCGGAAGCAAATCACTACTTCTTGTGTCCGGCCATCGAGCCATGGGAAGAAATTGTTTTTGTGGCCCGACCTTCGTGTCGTGGATTTTCTTGCAAGTTTTGGAAACCTCACCGTACAGGGGAGGTGCTGCCGAAATTTTGAATAAACGCAAGTCTTGATGGGTTTTTGCAGGAAAGCTCCCATTGCCGCAACCACCGTCGAAAGAGTAGGAGGAGGCCACGTTGCTGTTGCCTAGGAGGCCTCTTCGGGCTCCGTCTTGCCGCCCGTCCCCGTCTCGTGTCGAGTTACTAGGTGAGCATGTGCCAATGCCCCTGTTTCCATATCATGTACCTAGATGGCTAGATCACGTAACCTAGTTAGGCGTCTCCCGTTCGAAAGAGATACAGTTGGAAATATGCATATGCTTGCATATCTATGACCGTATCTGTTTCGAATTGTCCATGTTTTTTGGACAGCCTGAGGATGTGTAGATGGGTTTAGTTTCCATGGTCTGCTCCGATCTGGGACGGAGTTTCGGCTTCACCTTCCTGTTGTTCTCTGGGTACACAATCTCCTTTCCAGGATGTGTACTTGGAGAACAGTGGGGAGGTGCTACCGAAATTCTGTCTCGGCTAGGAGTAGAGCATGGGAACTAACCCCATCTACACATCCTCGGGTGGGTTTAGGACCTATCTTTACCTAAAATAGCATGATAGATATCGTGTAGAAGCATGCATGCCATGTTAACAAATCTTCTAAGAGTTTTGTTTCTTGCACCACCTTGTTATGTCTTTATATCACTGGTTAAAGGATGGATAACCGTGAGTGGATGTACACTGGCTGGAGGAATAAGCGTGACTTCTCCAGTGAATTCGGGCGCAACGTCGATGATTTCTGTAAAAAGGCTTTTGACAAAGGAAAATATAAAGCGCCGTGTGCATGTAGTAAGTGTGAAAATAAGTCAGACCAAACTCAGCTCACCATGGGTAAACACATTATTACATATGGGTTTGTGGCAAACTATACCCGGTGGATCTGCCATGGTGAAGCACATCGTGCGAGAGACGAGGTCTTGAGGCAACGCATCGAGGAATTTGATGATGAAGCCGGGTGCGGAGACATGTTAGAAGACTTTCATCAAGCAAACTTCGATGAAGGGCCTGACCATGTTATGAATGAAGCTCCAGAGCCAACCGCGAAGGCTTATTACGATATGTTGTCTTCTACACAGAAACCACTTCACAAGCATACTACTGTGTCTCAATTGGATACCATAGGACGCTTAATGGCCCTAAAGTGTAAATTGGGAATCAGTCGAGATGGCTTTAATGAAATGATGATAGTTTTGGCTCCATGCTTCCGACAGATCACATTCTGCCACATAACATGTACGAGGCACAAAAAATCCTTCGTTCACTTAAGATGCCATACGAGATGATAGATGCTTGTACAAATGCTTGTACATGTCTTGTTTCGGAAAGAACATGTAGATGCAAAGTACTGCCCCAAATGTAAATCCTCTAGGTACCTAGAGGTAGACTCTGGTGATGGTCATAAGAAGCAATCGGATATCCCGGTGAAAATCTTACGGTACCTCTCATTCATAGAGAGGATCCAACGACTGTACATGACCGAGGAATCTGCAAAATAGATGACATGGCACAAAGACGTCATACGATATCGTCCCAATAACATGGTACATCCAGCCGATGCTGATGCTTGGAAATATTTTGACGACCAACATAAGGACAAAACTGATGAAGCTCGAAATGTATGTGTTGCGTTGGCTACAGATGGGTTCAATCCTTATGGACTGATGGCTGCACCATACACTTATTGGCTCGTGTTTGTTATCCCCCTCAACCCCCCCCCCATGACATAATGTTTAAGCGACAGAACATATTTGTGTCATTGATAATTCCTGGATACCCCGGTGATAAAAGTGTGTACATGCAGCCTTTGATTGATGATTTGGAAATTGCTTGGAAGGAAGTGGTACGTATATATGATCGAGCTACAGACACAAACTTCACAATGCATGTGTGGTACATGTACTCCTAGCATGACCATTCGGCGTATGGGCTATTCAGCGGCTGGTGTGTCCACGGGAAGTACCCATGCCCAGTATGCAAGGCTGCTTTAAAGTTTATCTGGTTGGCGAAGAGTACCAAGTATTCTTGTTTCGACCTACACCGACAATTCCTCCCTATGGACCATCCATTCAGACGAGACACCAAGAACTTTACAAAAGGTGTCATGGTTGAAGACCCCCCACCGCCGATGTTGACAGGAGTAGATATTCTTGCTTAGTTAACCGTGCTCAAGGAAAAAGCAATAGGTGGTTACAAGGGGTACGGTGAGGAGCATGCTTGGACTCAGATGTCAGGCTTGTGGAGACTACCCTATATGACTGACCTTCTTCGTCCACATTACATTGATATGATGCACACGGAAAAGAACATCGCTGAGGCACTCTGGTGTACAACCATGGAGATTGCTGATAAGTCAAAAGATAACATTAAGGCTAGACTTGATCAAGCTAGTATATGCGATAGACCAAAGTAAAACATGAAGCCTCCCAAGCGAGGCAAGAAATGGAAAAAGCCTTCAGCCCCATACCTCCTGACCAGGCCCCAAAGGAAGGAAGTACTACAGTGGTTCCAAACTTTAATGTTCCCCAATGGGTATGCAACGAATCTTAGGAGGGGGTGAACATAACTACAATGCGAATAAATGGGCTCAAGAGCCATGACTACCACATATGGATTGAGCGGCTTCTTCCGGTGATGGTTCGAGGCTATCTACCTGACCATGTGTGGCAAGTACTAGCAGAGTTAAGCTATTTCTTTCGCATCCTTTGTGCTAAGGAGTTATCTCGGCCACTTGTTAAAAAATTGGAAGATGCGGGTCCGGTGTTGCTTTGTAAGTTGGAGATCTATCCACCTGGTTTTTTCAATCCAATGCAGCACATGATTTTGCATCTCCCGTATGAGGCACGAATGGGGGGGGCCTGTACATGCCCGTTGGTGCTATTCAATTGAAAGGGTACTAAAGGTCATTCGGACGTTATGTAGAAACAAAAACAAAATTGAAGCTTCCATTGCTGAGGCATATTGTACCGAGGAGGTGACAAACTTCACAACTAAATACTATGTTGACACCCTTCCAAGCGTGCATAATCCAACCCCTCGTTACAATGCCGACGAAAATGAATCGAAACTCATCCTCTTCAGTGGGAAACTCGGAAGAGCAAGTGTTGTGACTCATAAGAACTTGCAACATGAAGAGTGGCGTACTATCATGATGTATGTGCTGAAAAACCTTGAGGAAGTGTTTCCATACATCGAGTAAGTTCTCAACATACTTGTTATCCATTATTGCTAGTGTATGGTGTATTCAATGAATAGTACCTAACAACCTCATTCGTAGAGTGAATTTACCTATCAATTCTGGCGGAGAAGAAGGGAACCAACCCCGCAGGAAGTTGATAAACTTCTTGAGGACCACGATTTCATTTCTTGGTTCAAGCGGAAGGTACGTTCATTCCAGAGGACCTCATACTTTTGTTTTGAAACTACAAATTCCTCGTAGGTGCGAATGTAACAACGATATGTCTTGCTTCTACTTGCAGGGCCAAAATGATATGTCAATGGGTCCTGAGTTGAGACAGGTTTCCGTTGGTTGTGAGGATAGGATCAAGTCATATGTCGCCTATGATGTGAATGGGTACCACTTTCACACAAAAAGCCATGAGCAGAATCGGCCAAACCGCAGAACCACAAACACCGGAGTTTGTACGACAGACAATGATGGAAAAGACTATTATGGAATAATTGAAGAAATATATCAGCTGACGTTCCCTGGTTGTAAACGTCTCAAACCTGTCGTATTCAAATGCCATTGGTTCGATCCAGAAGCAAAGCGAGAGACCCAAGATATTGGACTAGTCGAAATTCAACAGTCATCCATCTATGCAGGAGACGATGTCTACATTGTGACTCAACAAGCCACACAAGTGTATTATCTCTCATACCCGTGCAGAAACCGAAGAACATCTTCAGGGTTGGGATGTTGTGTACAAGGTATCGCCACACGGTAGACTACCTGTCCCAAACAATGAAGATTACAATATAAATCCAGATACATACGAGGGAGAGTTCTTCCAAGAAGATGGACTACCAGGGGATTTTGTGATAGACTTAACCGAAGCATTGGGAACAATGGAAGTAGAAGATGACGATGGAGATGAGGTTGACGATGAGAGGGACATAGAATTACTTGAGAAAGTTGCAGCCGGGCTTCATGTAGACGCTCCTCCATCGAAGGAATACCTAGACATGGACATGTGTGATAGTGATGATGAGACTTATGATCCTGATAATCTCCATGAAGATGTTTATTACTAATAAATGTATGCTCCACACTTATTGTACTAATATTTGCAATATCATGTTATTTTTAATTATGTCTTACTTCTCTTTTGAAACATCATGTTATTTTTAATTATGCCTTACTTCTCTTAGTTATGTGTTTCTCCTACTGACTGATTTATTATTTTACTTTCAGGTGATAGAACGAAGATGGTGGGCGGATCCCTTCAGCGTACGTGCTCGTCTATCTTCAGAAGGTCCGTAGACGTACCTCCGCCGTTGCCAGTGGACACCAGAGGTAGGGGTCGAGGGAAGGGTGGCCCCAAGAGGGGTAAAAGGTCCAGGAAAGCACGACAGCAGGAGGAGGAGCAGCACCAGGAGGAGAAGGAAGAAGAGAACCAGGAGGAGGAGCAGCCCCACGAGGAGGAGCAGCCCCACGAGGAGTATGTGCCGCCGTCGCCTGAGGAGGGTAGTGGGGGCGAGGAGGGGGAGGAGGAGGATGACATGACAGGTGGTGACTAGTGGTACCATTTGGCAGCGAGGTCGCTCACGACTCCCGGATAGGCTGATACCTGTTTCGGGACGACCACTGATTAAACCCAGTGGCAAACGGTAAGTAATTTTCGAGGTTGTTAATATTTTGTCCTTTGAGAACTTGAAATCACAATAGAGACTAATATTTCATCTTTTTCACTTTTAGCAAGAGTTGGGAGGTCGTCGAGGCGGTTGGTCACAACCGCCTGGTCAACGGCATCCTAGGCCTTTTATGCAGGTTGCACTTCCCAGGCATAGTTCGGATGGGTCAGGGTGATGCTACCAGGTACGAGCCGGCCTAGACGTGGGCACACTACAAAAAAGCCACCGACACTATCGATAGGGACGACAGATGCTTCGACAGTAAGGTAGAGCGAGTGAAGGCTGAGCTGTGGGTAAGTCTTTCTTGCATACACTGCTCAATTCATCGTAATCATTGGACATTTTTTGCAATATTGATTGTATATCATCTGGTTTATATGCAGGATTTCTATACGTTGGTGGGTGGATTTGAGGAGCATGCAAATAAGGTGCAGGAAACGGTATGCAAGAAGCTTGTGCTGGACGTGCATTACGAGGCGCAAATTCAGTGCGTCATAAACTACTCTGCTTCAAAGCTTGCAAAGAAGATGTCAAAAGTAGAAGCAAGAACCTATAAGCTGACCCGAGAGCAATACGAGGAGGTACAATTGTATTTCACCTTGAGAACAATGCTTAATATGAGATTCTTACATGTGGTTCACTTGATTACTTATAGATGCCTGCGTGGTGGTGCCACAACGATTTGGACTGCTGGAAACTCATAGTGGACAAGTGGTTCACACCGAAGTGGATTGAGAAGCACGAATGCTGGCCGACATAAGCGTTTGTTGATGGGAGGCCCATCACACCACCAAGGAAACCTTTCCAACTCACAGTACAGGGCTAGATGGGTATGAATATCCATTTCTTTATTGTTAAGCTCAATTCTGCTTAACCTATAATGAACTTGTTGTTTTTCAGTCTCGGGCACATGGAGATAGTGAGTGCAGTGAGGTGATGGGGTGGATCTTGTCCCACAAGGGCAAGGCCACCGCGTCCGAGACCACCTACAACCTCGACGACCCGCCGAAGGCGTATAGCAATCCCTCCATCCACTCCCGCATCAATGCATACATGGAGACGGGACGGTAGATCCATGGGCCAGAGTGGGATCCGATCCGTGCGCCGTTTGATGGAGAGGCGGTCATGAGGATGGGTCATGGAAAGAAGCATGGCCATTACTACATGGGTGACAGCATTTTGGACACAGCCACTACTCCCACTCTCGCGATGCTAAAAGCAAGGGACACGGGCAATGCCCCTCCCATACTCCCACGGCCGGCCGCGGCACTGGCCCACGTGGAGCGACTTCAGGTTATTTCTGTTTTACTCATCCTTAATGAATCTCTACATATGTTTCCTGTCAATTGTAACACTTGGATGACCAATTGTAGACGGCCTTAAACGCGGTTGAGCTACGTGTGGTCGACCAGCAGCAGCATATGACCCAACAGCAGCAGTTGATGACCCAGCAGCAGCTTTTTGCCACACACCAGGTGCAGATGCAGCAGTGGATGGCGTTGCAGCAGCAGATGATGGCCGAGCACATGCAAGCTTCCATGCTAGCTGTTCAGAACGGTCAACCGATGCCACAGATGCCCTCGATGCCCCGATGCCCGTGATGCCTGTGATGCCCCCGGTGCCCGTCCTTCCGACTCCGGCTGCAGCTCCTGAGACTCCTGTGGTGAGTTACTTGACATCTTTGTTCTTTCATTTCAATAATTACAGACTTAGAGAACGTAGAGACTTAGACTCACTTAGAAACCTAGAGAAAGTGGAGACTTAGAACTTAGATTATAACATAGAAAACTTGATTGTGGTCTCACATGCAATTTACTCTTTTTATTGAAAGAATCAATCGACGGCTTCGAATAATCTACAAGGGTCCCCGGGCATGTCACCGCCGATGGCCCCACAGCAGCTCTTCCCTCCTCCTCAGTGAGTCGCGTTTATGTCATTTGAGTTCCTGGACTTTGTGGAGCTTTGTCGATGAACTTGAATAATGCTTGTTGTTGAACTTGTGGACTTGTCGATGAACTTGTGGACTTTCCGATGAACTTAGATGTACTAGTGGACTCGTCGATGAGTAACGTGTGAATTTATCTATATGTGATGTCTGTGATGATTATTGTGATATATATATGATGTCTGTGATGATTATTGTGACATATATGATGCCTGTGATGAATATTATGATATATATGATGTCTGTGATGAATATTATGATATATATGATATTCTGTGATTTTGGGTATTTTTAAACGTGAAAAACAAAAAAATTGCAATGGTCACTTTGCCGTGCGTCTTTCGGAAGACGCACGGCAAAGTGACCAAAACCAACAGCAAAAACAGTGCCTTTGTCGTGCGTTTATGGAGGCGCACGACAAAGGTGCCATTTATTGTCGTGCGTTTTGCACCACGGCGTACGGCAAAGAGGGCTCTTTGCCGTGCGCTTTTTGCCCATGCGCACGGCAAAAAGCCCTCTTTGCCGTGCGTTTTTTGCCCAGGCGCACAGCAAAGATCTCATCTTTGCCGTGCGTTTTGCTTCCGGCGCACGGCAAAGGGTGTCACACGCCGTTGATTCCGGTGCCGTCAGTTGCTTTTTTTGCCGTGCGTCGTGAAATAATGCACGACAAAGATTATTTACCGTGCGTTGCCAGACGTGGCGCACGGCAAAGACGCTTTACCGTGCAAAATGCTACCGTGCGCCCTTTGCCGTGCGCCCCGACGAAAAACGCACGGCAAAGAGTTTGCCGTGCGTTTTAGGGCCTTTGCCGTGCGCTCGTGGCGCACGGCAAAGCCGCTGTTTCCCGTTGTGAATGAACTTTGAAATAGCTCCAATTAGCATCTGGATAATTTTTAGGGTGAGTTAGTTGTAAATAGGTTTGAAATAGCCCACATGTTTAACTTAGGCTATTTGAGCTAAAAAGAAGAGAGCTAAAAGTAGTCATGGGATTCAAACACCTCATGATAAACATTACCAGATACCAGGACCACAGCACAACAACTACATCACTCAAGTAAATTAAACCAGCACGCTGTAAGAAAACAAAAGAAGATAAAAACACAACACACATACATACTGGTGGAAGATCAAATGAACTCTGCACAAATTAAAGGAACGGAATGTACTAAAATGTAACCACTCAATCGAAAGACGTACGGAGGACACATCGCAATGGGTGCTCACTGCTTCTTCTGGCAGCCGGCGCTGCACGTTGCGATCTGCTGGGTGCAGGGCTTCACGTTGTCTAGTCCAGGGTGCTGCTCGCCGAACGCCGTTCGCCGATCGAAGCAGCTGCTCTCAATCAGATCGAGGCCTTAAAATAAAATAGCTCTACAAATTTGAATGGCGTTACTTTCAATGCTGCACACTTTTGGCAGGTCAATGCCCAGCTCCTCCTGGTTCCTCGCAACGTCGCAGAAGCACTTTGGCTGATGCAAGAGCCCGAAGCAGCAATCCTCGACTGTGCCGGCGTCTGAAGAGTTGCCAGCGGTAACAGAACGGAGTGTGCCTATGCACACGAGCTCACCAGGTTCGCAAACACTGGAGAGATCAAGAGGAGCTTCCTGGGCCATGCCGGTGCCTGCAAGCACCGCGAGGCCGATGACGAGCGCCACCAGAACCAGGCTCGCAGCCGTGGCCCGCTGCTTCATCGGAGACCTGATCATGGTGGAGGGCGACATGGCCTGGGTGATCAACGACCTGAGAGGATGGTGTGTATATGGCCGGGGAGCCTAATACTGTTTGGTGTCTAGGATTATTGCAGTGCAGGCGATGGGATGTGCGAAGGTGAGAGGCCTCTGCGTCCACCTTTTATAGATGCTAGGCCTGATCCTACAAGCCTTCGAGGGAGATAATAAACTAAGCGAGCATGCTTGAAGTGTGCTCTCTTTCATTATTTCTTCGTTGCTGGGTACAGCGCTTAACAGCTGCTGATTCATTTATCTCCAAGTTAGATATGTTAGTTAATTCTTCTCCAACTGCAATCCTTGCACGTCGTTACAATTACAACCTCACCCATTTTCTATTAGTACTATTCTGCGTTATTCTTTCCATCAATGAATAATTTGATACTATGAGATATCATTAATGGTATCCTATCATTAACAGCTAACTACACCTGAGAGCTCAGTTTTTTTCTATCCATGTAGAGCTATTACTATGTAGTACATGCCATGCACTAACATGACGATCCTCCCTATCGCCTACACTGACTTTGTTGCCCGTCTCTGATGAATTGTTAGTTCGTCTCGTGCAACACACAACTAAAGATGGGTATTCGGATTTTGGTTATTAAAAACGTAAATGACCATTAGCTGTCAAATACTCCACTGTTGTTTCTTTGTTACATTCTCAGCACATACCGTGATGTGATTAAAAGCCAGCACCACTTTAAGCGATGAACTATTGTGATGCACATCCAACACATATATTTCTAAAGAAATATAAACTACACAAAGGAAAACTACAAACATATAATTCCGATCACCAATCACCATCGAGCCTGTAACATAATTCCAGCTGATGAGCACACTTAACAAGTTTTTACCCAAATTTTACAAGCTATCTGTCGTATGGACCTCCCTGGGCCTACTACCTCGGTGGGTACCAGGACCGACTACTCGGTGGGCCCCTGGGACTACCCGGCTTGCGCTACACGGCATCTGAAGGCGTGGAGCACAAGGACTACACAGGAGTAGTACTCGGTTAGGAAGCTGTGCATGTTCCGCACTGTACAGAGGACTACTAGACGTACTCGACTAGTACTCTCTTCCTACTCCGACTTGTAACCCTGCTTCCCGGACTATATAAGGCGAGGCAGGGACCGATCTCCCTCATCCAATCTCATCTCATACAACCCACGGCGCACTATTGCACCATCTTGTAATCGTGCCTTATCAATCCAGAGCTACGCAGCATACAGGACGTAGGGTATTACGCACCTCACGGCCCGAACCTGTCTAAATTGTGTGCCACGTGTCTCTTCCTTCGAGTTACCGATCTCGGCGAGTCACATTCATCTACTTCGGGTACTCCCCGTAGTAGGTTGCCGGTCTAAAACACCGACAGCTGGCGCGCCAGGTAGGGGCTCTCGCTCGAGATCACATGGCGAACTCGACGGCTTCCGTTCACATCAAGCCAACCGCCGCCTTCAACCGCGGCGACACCTTCATCTTCGGCGCCTGGGTATGCACTGCTGATGGCGCGGGCTCCTTCCAGCGCCGCCTGACCATGCAGCCTAACCCGAGGACAGGCCTCCTGACGCTTCCCGAGGTCGTCACAGGCGAACTCGCCGGCAAGTTCGGCGAAATTTCGCTCTTCAACCATCACGCTGACTTCGAGCTCGAGTCCGTCTCCAACTCGAACCCGACGTCGCCATGGGTCGTCGCATGCGAGCCGGGCCGCTCGGCCCATCGCGGCGGCCCCCTTCACCACGCCGGCCGCTCCGCGCGTGGCCCCCGCGTCCTCGGCCGGCCCGCACGGAGGCTCCTACTCCACGCCGGCCGCAAGGAGCCCATAACCGAGTACAACTCGGACTCCGACGCCGTCCCCGACCACGTCTCGTACTCCGCCCCTCTCTCCGAGTTCTACTCGAACCCGACTACGAGTTCGACTTCGGGTCGGACCCCGAGGAGCCCGAGTCCGAAGATGACTCCACCGAGCTTCCCTTGTCGGGGCCGCCCTTCCGGGCCGGTTATAAGATCGACGCCGCCGGAAGATACGTCTACTGGCCGGACCGCAAGCCCGCTGAACTGACAAAGGAGGACTCACGCTACGTCGCCTACATCGACTCGCTACCATTCCAGGAGGGAACACCACTGGCCCAGGCTGACTCAAACACACCAACTGAGGTGGCACCCTCTGAGTCTAGCTTGGGTACCCCCGATCGCCAAGTCTTCATGGCTGCCGGCGACAACACCCCAGGACCCTCAGGCACGACTGAAGACAAATACCTGGAGGACATCTCCGCGTACGAGCCGTCCGCCAACGCACCGCGTACGAGACCGTCGCCAACGGGGACGCCCGACGCGAACGCAACGAGAAGCGTAGCGAACGACGCCGGCGGCTCGAGACAACCTTCCCATCCGCAACCTTGCGAAGCTCTCGAGGCGGTCGAGAGCAGAGTACACACCACCCCCGAGCGGTGCCTCATGTCGATCCGCGCCGATCGCACGACAAGCTCGGGGCATACGCGCTGGAGAGGTCATCGCCAAGCTCGCTGAAGAAGCCTACTTCATGCGGGTCGACAACAGGGTCAGCCAACCTCTCCCAGCTAAGCCCCGCGACAACGAAGCTACTAGTCGCAGCGCCGATCCTGGTCCCAACCGTACTCGAGCTGACCTCCCGGCTGATCCAAACCGCCGCCGCTCCAATGCTGGCGGACCTTCACGACAAGACCAAGGCAACCGAGAAGTCGTTCCCCACCGTGCTCCGGCCGGTGGTGGCGGCAACGACCGTGACGGCGGCGGCAGCGACGGCGGCAGCTCCAACCACGGGGCCAACAAGAAAGCCGGGAGGCGGCGGCAGCCCGCGGCGGCCGTGGCCACGCGCATAGCCACGCCTCCGTGCCTCTCATGGCGGGTACGATGCCCGCCGGAGGATCGAGGAGTTGCGGCAGAAGAAGTCGACCACCGCCGCCGAAGGCGACGGCTTCCCCGCCTTCTCACCCCGGCCGCAACCCGCTCCTCCCCGACAAGTTCAAGCCTTTGGGGATCACCAAGTACGACGCGAAGCAGATCCCATCCGATGGCTCCGATGCTACGCCCTCTCCATCGAGAACGCCGGCGGCAACGGCGACACCAAGTGCCTCTACTTCCCCTTCGTCCGGACCAAGCTCCACTCACATGGCTCGAGTCGCCGGACAAGCACTCGATCGACAAGTGGGACCACCGAAGGAGCAGCTCACAAGCAACTTCGCGGGCGCCATGGGCCGCTCGGGTACTCACATGGACCTTGCCATGATCAAGCAGGAACAAGGCGAGACCCTCCGCAAGTACATGCGCCGCTTCTTCGACAAGCGCGCCACCGTCGTCGACGTCACCGACAAAGAGGTCATCGACCTCTTCCAGGACGGCCTTTACCATCGCCGCACCTTCGAGGACTTCGGTCGTCGCCGCCCCAGGTCCATTCCCCACCTCAAGGACATGATCACGTCCTGGGCGGATGAAGAGGACAAGGCCAACGCCAAGTACGACGCCATCCGCGGCAAGTCCAAGCAGAACCAGGGCGGCGGCGGCGGCAAAAGAATGCAAACCAAGGCGGCCGCAACAACAACAACAACAACAACTACTACTACTCGGGTTCCAACCGCAAGCGCAAGCCAGACAACACCGTCGCGGCTATCCGCCGCCCTCCGAAAGGGAACTCGAAGAAGAATTCCGGCGGGTTCAAGGACCCGTCGAAGGAGAAGTGCCCGTGGCATCCAAACGACAACCACACTACGAGCGGTGCTACCGCATGCATGCACTCAAGGATACGCCGGAGCCACCGCACCCTCACGACCAAAAGGGCAAGAAGAAGGACGGCGACGACAACGACTTCCAAGAACCCGAGAAGACCGTCAACGTCCTCTTCGGCGGACTGCCCAGCAGGCGGGAGCAGAAGGCTACCCGTCGCGAAGTGATGTCCATTGAACCAGCGGTCCCGACCCCTCTCAGGTGGTCGGAGGTACCCATCACCTTCTCCCGCGCGGACCAATGGACCAACTTCTCCGAACCAGGACGGTTCCCCCTCGTCCTGAAGCCAACAGTGGCGGGTTCCAAGCTCAACAAGGTGCTCATCGACGGTGGAAGCGGGCTCAACGTCCTCTTCACCAAGACCTTGAAGAAGATGAACCTCGACGTCACCCCCATGCTCACCAAGAGCAACACGCCCTTCTACGGCATCGTCCTAGGCAACGCGGCTATCCCACTGGGCTCGGTGGTACCGCCGCTACCTTCGGGGCGTCTCGGGATAACTACCGCACCGAGTACATCAAGCTCGAGGTCGCGGATTTCGAGACTTCTTACCACGCCATCCTCGGCAGACCGGCCATCGCCAAGTTCATGGCGGTGCCCCACTACACCTACTTGGTACTCAAAATGCCAAGTCCAGGTGGCGTACTCTCCCTCCAAGGGGACTTGAAGATCTCCCACGACTGCGATACAGAAGCCGTGGTGATCGCCTCCACGAACCAAGTACCCAATGCAATGATGGAGGTCTACGCCGCGTCGAAGAAGCTCGCCACGAGCGAACTCGACATCCCAGAGAAGTCTGACAGCACCAACAAGCCTCGCCCACCCGAGGAGGTACTTGTCGGGACGATCGACCTTGGAACAAAGCGACCCCGGCAAGACCACCACCATCGGGGCCGGCCTCGACCCCAAATAGGAAGACGCGCTCATCAGCTTCCTTCGGGCTAACCGCGACATCTTCGCGTGGAAGCCAGCGGACATGCCAGGAGTGCCCAGGGAGCTGATTGAGCACTGCCTCAACGTCGATCCAAAGGCCACCCCCAAGCGACAACACCTCCGACGCTTTGCCGACGACAGACGGGACGCCATCAAGAAGGAGCTCGCCAAGCTCCTAGCGGCCGACTTCATCCGAGAAGTATTCCATCCTGAGTGGCTCGCCAACCCCGTCCTCGTCCGCAAGAAGAACTCGAACGAGTGGAGGATGTGCGTCGACTACACCGACCTCAACAAGCACTGCCCCAAGGACCCCTTCGGGTTGCCGCGGATTGATCAAGTCATCGACTCCACGGTGGGGCGCGACTCGCTCCGCTTCCTCGACCGCTACTCCGGTACCACCGGATCGCAATCAAGGAAGAAGACCGAGGAGAAGACCGCGTTCATCACCCCGTTTGGCGCGTACTGCTACACGACCATGTCATTCGGGTTGAAGAACGCCGGCGCTACCTATCAACGGGCCATCCAGGCCTGCTTCAAGCGGCAACTCAACAAGAACGTCGAGGCCTACGTGGATGACGTGGTCATCAAAACCAGGGACTCCAGTACCCTCATTGACGACCTTGAAGAGACCTTCGCATCGCTGCGCGAGTACCGCTGGAAGCTCAACCCGAACAAGTGCGTCTTCGGCGTCCCTTCGGGCAAACTACTCGGCTTCATCATCGGCCCGGCGCGGCATTGAAGCCAACCCCGAGAAGATCTCCGCCATCACCAGCATGAAAGCTCCCACGAGCATCAAGGACGTCCAGAAGCTGACGGGGTGCATGGAGGCGTTGAACAGATTCATCTCGAGGCTAGGAGAACGGGGCCTCCCCTTCTTCAAACTACTCAAGCACCACGAGAAGTTCGTGTGGACTACAGAGGCAGATCAAGCCCTTGCCCAGCTCAAGGACTTCCTGTCGAAGCCGCCAATCCTCACGGCTCCTCACAAGGGCGAGCGGCCTCGCTCTACCTAGCTGCGACCACTCACGTGGTCGCATCGCCATTGTTGTCGAGCGGCAGGAAGACGGCCACACCTATCCGGTCTAGCGCCCAGTCTACTTCGTCGGCGAGGTTCTATCGTAGTCCAAGGCTCGCTACCGGCCGTGCGAAGCTCCCGTACGCTCTACTCATCACCTCGTGGAAGCTACGACACTACTTCCGGGGAGTACTCGGTCTCCGTCGTCACCGACTACCCGCTCGGCGACATCCCGAGGAACCAAGACGCCACCGAAGAATCTCCAAGTGGGCCGTCGAGCTCGGCGCCCTCACCATCGACTTCAAGCCACGCACGGCCATCAAGTCGCAAGCACTAGTCGACTTCATGGCGCAGTGGCGGGAGAATCGGCCTACCTACTCCCACCGTGCGACCGAGCATTGGGTGATGTACTTTGATGGCTCACTCAACCTCGAGGGCGCGAGCGCGAGGGGTACTCCTGATCTCTCCAACGGGCGAACAACTCAAGTACGTCCTGCAGATCTTCTGGAAGGTCTCAAACAACGAAGCCGAGTACGAAGCCCTTCTACATGGGCTCCGCCTCGCGGCTTCACTTGGCATCAAGCGGCTACTAGTCTACGGCGACTCCGCAGTGGTCATCAACCAAGTCAACAAGTCCTGGGACCGCAACAAGGAGAACATGGACGCCATCGCCTAGAAGTCCGCAAGCTCGAGAACAAATTCTATGGTCTCGAGTTCCATCACATCGTCCGCGACAACAACGTTGCGGCGGACGTCCTCTCGAAGCTCGGATCCACCCGTGCCCAAGTACCCGCGGGCGTCTTCGTCCATGAGCTTCACGCGCCATCCATCCGGAGCCGGCGCCACCGACCATTGTACCGGCTAACCCACCCACCGGGCGGGAGGTCATGATGATCGACGTGGACCGGAGGCAACCCTTCATCGACTACCTCGGCGAGCGAGAAGGTCCCCTCCGACAAGAACGCAGCCGAACAACTCGTCCGCCGCGCCAAGTCCTACGTCCTCGTCGGAGACAAGCTTTACAAGCGGGGCGCATCTTCTGGAGTACTCATGAAGTGCGTCCCTCGTGAAGAAGGCAAGGACATCTTGGAGGAGATCCACAAGGGCGTCTGCGGCAACCACGCGTCTTCACGCACGCTGGTCAGCAAAACCTTCCGGCGAGCCTTCTACTGGCCCACAGCCCTGGGCGATGCCGAAGAACTCGTCAGAAGGTGCCAAGGATGTCAGTTCTTTGCCAAGCAGCAACACGTCCCAGCCTACAAGCTAGTCACCATACCGCCAACCGGCCCTTTGCACCGCTAGGGGCTCGACATGATTGGGCCACGCGCCAACTCGCGCCGGGAGGATTCAACAGGTACCGGTGGCTATCGACAAGTTCACCAAGTGGATCGAGGTCAAGCCGGTCACATGCCCCAAGGCTGACAGAGTACTCGACTTCCCGGATGAACTCGTACACCGCTATGGGCCACCCCACCGCATCATCACGGACACGGGGTCCAACTTCAACAACCACCGAGTTGCCGGGGAGTCGCGAGAACAGCGGAATCGACATCAGATACGTCTCAGTCGCCCATCCACGGGCCAACGGACAAGTCGAGCGCGCCAATGGGATGGTGCTCGACGCCCTCAAGAAGTGGCTACACGACGCTGCTAACTCCAAAGGGGGCAAGTGGATCAAGAAACTACCCAACGCACTCTGGGGGCTGCGGACTCAACCATCCAAGCCAACGGGGCAATCCCCCTACTTCCGGTCTACGGCTGCGAAGCCATCCTCCCTGCCGACGTCATATGGAACTCGCCGGCGGTGGAGCACTACGACGAAGGCGTCTCGGAAGACGACGGACGAGTTGATATCGACGACCTCGAAGAAGCTCGGCCGCGCCGCCCTCGTCCAATCGGCAAGGTACACGGAGGGTATCCGACGCTACCACGATCGCAACGTCAAGGAACGCTCCTTCAACGTTGGAGATCTTGTCCTCCGCCGTATCCAGAACACGGAAGGACTCCACTAGCTCAGCTCCCCCTGGGAAGGCCCCTTCACCGTGGCTAAGGTGACCGGGCTAGGCTCCTACCGCCTCCAAACACTTGAAGGCGAAGAAGTCAACAACTCATGGAACGTCGACCAACTCTGTCGATTCTACGCCTAGTCTACACGACTACTCCGGGGTTCAAGTCTACACGACTACATCAACACCCCTTGCCGCAAGTGACCCTCCGGGTCCTGGCTTCAAGTCTCTCCGATCGCTCTCCTCCGAGTCCGGCCCGTGCGGCTACCTACGGACACGGGCTGCGACGAGCGTCAAGGACTCTAGCGACGGTCTACCAAGAGACCACACTCCAAGATCCGGCTGCTCGGCTACCTACGGATGCGCGATCCGGCCTACACGGCTACCTACGGATCACTCGGCGCAAGCGGCCTACCCGCTCCCGGCGCCACTTAGCCGTAAGCGGCCTCCGGTCCGGCGACTACTTGTAACTACGGCCCTGGCCACCCAGGTGTACTTCTTCAGTAATAAAGCTTGATTGTTCATCAACTTGTTTACTGATCTGCTCCCTACGACGGGACTACTAAGCCGAGTACTACTACTCGCACCTACTCCACGATGGGCGCTCCGCACTCTGAGATCGCGGTTACGAGTACTCATTGATGAAAAATCTCATTTCATTGATACATGAATAGTTCATTACAACTGTCTCCTGTACAACTATGGCTACTAGCTACCTATGCAGGACTACTGGAGGTTCAGCTTTTCGGCTACCTGCTCCGCGATGGGAGCCATCTCGCTCCCGGCGGCTCGCGTCTTGCTCATCCGAGCAGTTGGCGGCTACCCCGCCGGCGACCACCTCCCACCGGAGCCTTCGGGAAGTACGACTTCATGAAGGCCGGGACTTGCTTCGGGATCGACTTGGCCATGTGCTTGACATAGGCGGCCGGCCGGCTTGGCGCCTCACGAAGTCGATCCGCCGAGGGGCGATCTTGGGGCCGCCGGGTGCGGCACCGAAGCCTCGCGATCGGGAGAGCGACCTCTTCAAGGTCCTTCGAGTGGGCCCGGAGCGCCTCGCAATCTTCATTCAACTTCTGCAAAGATTTGTAGCAGTTGACGAGATCTCTGTCAGAGGCAATCCGCAGCTCCATGTGCTTCTCGCACTCGAAGGCGAGCTCCTTGTAGTCGAGCTCAAGTACCTGGCGGGCCTCCTGCTCCCGGTAGAAGAGGTTCTTCATGCTGACCTCCGAGGCCTTCAGCTGCTCCACCTGGCCCTCGAGTTCTGCAAACACAGCAACGGGTCAGCGGCTTGACGACTTCCAACAAGTACCCGACAAGTCAAGAGACATACCTTTATTCTTGTTGCGGAGACCTTTGTTCTTCCGCACCAACTCGTCGCCCTTCGCCTGCAACTCAATCACGTCGTTGTGGTACTTGGCGAAGGCGGCATCGAGTTTCGATCGCATGGCGCCCGCGTGCTTCCGCGACTTCACGAGTCGCTCCTCCGGGGCCTCTCGCTCGGAGCACGGTGTCGCCGTAACCTTGCGGCAGATTCGACTTCTCGCGGGATCGCTCCGCGACGTCCCGCACAAGACAAGCTCAAGTCAAGCAGAGTACTCAACGCAAAGGATTGACTACTCGGGAGGCCACGGCTACGTACCTTCATCCACTGTTCGGCTCGCCGCATCGCCTCCGGTGTGCTTTGCGCCAACATCGCCGGCTCGACGAGGTCGTCGGCCAGAAGTTCAATCCCGCCGCGGCTACCCGACGTAGCCTCCGTCATCGGCGCCGAGCGGATAGGATCCGCGTCTTGGATCTCGGGGGATCGGATAGCCACCTCCAGGGCAACCCCTGGCGGCGTGGTAGCCGCTTCTCCCCCGGCGGACTTCTCGACGATTTCCCCCTCGGGCTCGGGGGCTCCTCCCGCAGCCTCCGGGGCCTCTGGTGTCAACTCCTGCATGGGCACCCCTGCAGGGATGTCACTCCCTTCAGCACCTGCCAACAAACAACACGCATAAGTGCCTACGACTACTCATTCTGGAGTCCTACGGCTTCAAGACGGGAACTCACCTTCGACTACGACCGCCTCTGGCAGCGGCGCTTCGGTAGCCGGGGGCTCGGTCGCGGCTTGGGCTTCGGGAGCGGCCTCCTCGGCCGGCGGCGCGGTTTCCTCCGCCTCGCGTCGAGGGCTCTTCCCCGTCCCGGCTCGGATGCGTGGATTTTACGCGCGAAGTATCCACGAGAGGGTCGTCGGACAAATCAACTACCGCAACGAGTGCGCTCGTGAGGACGTGGTACTTACAAGTTCGACCGGGACGATAGTCACGGCCGGAGCACCGAGGATGCGGCAATGTCAACCGGTCCACCCTCGGCGGGCGTCTCTTCTTCCGCCTCTTCGGCCTACGCCTCCTCCACGGTGGCGGCGGCGGCGCAGACGTCTCTCGCGTCCCCGCGGCTTCCATCTCTCCAACGGCGGCGGCCGCGGGTACTCGCTCTCCTGCGGAGCGGGGGGGGGCGCTCCGGGGTTGCGCCGAAGTTCTTCGACAGTGGGGGCTGGACTTCGGCTTCCAGCCGGTTCCCCCACCGTGGGCCACACGCCCTCATCGTCCTCCTCGACGGGCTCCGCTGGCGGCACCTCCTGCACACAAAGGAATACTACTCGTCAGCAATGTACTCGAACAGCGGGTACTCGACTACTCTGCTCAAGATGACTTACCTCCGGAGGCGTGGTCTCTGAGACCTTCATCTTCTTCGCCACCCGCTTCTTGGCGGGGTTGCGCGGCTTCCTTGGCGGCGCAGCAAGGCTAGCCTCCAGGCTAGCCGGAGGGTCTTGTACAAGTGGCACATGAGGCAAGCCCGGACGGCTAAACCTCGACCGCAGTTGGAAGCGGTCCTAAAGAGTCTCTTCGTCTTCATCGTCGTCATTGGAGGTATCCTCCACGATGACGGTGTCGTCGCCTTCTCTGACTTCGCGGCGCTCTTTCACCTTCCCCACCGCCGGGATCTCGATCCCGCTCGGTGGCGGCTGCGGCTCGGAGACGAACCACTTCATATCATCCTGCGCAAACACACAAGGCGTCAGAAACTTCACTACGGGTACTCACTACTCGACGAGGGGGTACGACTACTCACCTCGTTGGGCGGGCGCGCGGCGGAGTACTCCTCGACCGGACACGCCGTGTACGGCGGCATGTCCTTGAAGATCCTCGACAACCTCTCGACGATGTCGTTGTCGTCCAGCTCGCCCCCCGGCATCCGCGACGTGTCGTTGTCGCCGGTGTACTCGAAGCCCATCGTATCCCGTGCCATCAGTGGCTGGATCCTGTGCTTCATGAAACTGAAGGCCACGTGCCCGGCCCTTAGTCCCGCATCCCTGAGAGTCTTGATGCGCGCTAGCAGCTCGGGGAGCTGGATCCCCTCTTGCATGGTGGGCTCCGTGTTCCACCAATCTTGGTGCCTGGGCTGCCGTCCGCTCGGCTTCGGTAGCTCAGGATGGTGGTTCGTGATGTAGAACCATCTCGTCTTCCAGTCGGTGTTGGAGTCCACGAGCTTGTACGCCAGGTACTACTCCGCGGCGTCCTCCCTCGAGTGGATTCCGGCCCCTCCGACTACTCTAGGGTTGGAGGCGCGGGGCCGCGGCTCGACGCGGAAGAACTTCGGAAGAGCACCCGGTGCGGCTTGATTCCCAAGAAGGCTTCGCGAAGTGTACGAAGACGGATGTATGGAAGATTCCGTTGGGGTTCGGATTGAGGTACTCGATGCCGTAGTACCCGAGCGGCCCCCTTGAAGAAGTCGCTTGCTTGGGGAGCGCAAGCCCGCGCTCCACGAAGCGCGAGAACATTGGGATCTCGTCTTCGGCTTTCTCCATTGGATAAGGATCTCCTGCGGCGGATCTCCACATGTCGATCTCCTTCTCCCTGATGAACCCGCTGTTCAACAGGGTCAGCAGGTCCTCTGTCTTGACCTTCGATTTCTTCCACTCGCGGCTTGGATCAGCGCGAGGTGGAGATAGAGGCGGCGCCGCACTGGTGGCGGCCGCGGCGGCCTCTGCACGGCCCCTCTTCTTCCCGCCGGTCTTCGACGTCTTCGATGGCGACGGCTTCATTCTCCAAGTGCAAGGAGTTTTCACTCGCATCCGCTCGGGGGCTACCCTAAAGGCCTCGGGTGGCGATGCGCTCGGATCTACTACGGCGGCAGCAGGCGCTGGAGTGGATCTACTTCAAGATTCAAATGGCAATGACTGCGGCTCACTTGGGTGAAAAACCCTACGGGTTTTGGCTCTTATTTATAAGCCAAATCGCCTCCGTAACGGGCGGCTGGATAAGTCCACGCGCGGGCGACTCGGCGGGCGCGCGTGACTCTTCGTATTCTACTAGTCGACGCGCCTCACCTCGGGGGCTCGGCTACTTCTACTCGACTACCCGGGGAAGCGGCTAGTCTCAAGAGCATCTCAGGACACATTCTCCAAGAAGACCCTTCAATTCGAGAGGAAGTACTCGACTCAAGGCTCGGGGGCTCCGTGCCACGTGTCATTCGGTTTTTTCTCTCCGGATTTTTCGGGATTATCTTGCCAAGATTCCAGGTGGACCCTGAGCCAGAGCCCGCGGCTCGAGGCTCGGGGGCTACTTCATGTGGAGTGCGGTTCTGCAAGTTGCACCTCCACGACGGCTCCGGCTTCAAGACAAGACTGGCATTTCTTGAAGACCTTCGAAGGCAGACTTTAAGGACGCTTGGGACTACTCGAGAAGACTTCAAGATTGCTCAAACATCAGCTGGAGTACATTCCAGCCTCGGGATGTTTCGACTACTCTTGAGGACTTTTGACTTGTAGCACTCAGGGACGCTTGAAGACTACTCGCTAAGGCCGTCGAGACTACTTGAAGCTATCCTTCTCGACTACAAAGTACTCGGGGGCTTGTCGTATGGACCTCCCTGGGCCCACTACCTCGGTGGGTACCAGGACCGACTACTCGGTGGGCCCACGGGACTACCGGCTTGCGCTACACGGCATGCGAAGGCGTGGAGCACAAGGACTACACGGGAGTAGTACTCGGTTAGGAAGGCTGTGCATGTCCCGCACTGTACAGAGGACTCCTAGACGTACTCGACTAGTACTCTCTTCCTACTCCGACTTGTAACCCTGCTTCCCGGACTATATAAGGCGAGGCAGGGACCGATCTCCCTCATCCAATCTCATCTCATACAACCCACGGCGCACTATTGCACCATCTTGTAATCGTGCCCTATCAATCCAGAGCTACGCAGCATACAGGACGTAGGGTATTACGCACCTCGCGGCCCGAATCTGTCTAAATTGTGTGCCACGTGCCTCTTCCTTCAAGTTACCGATCTCGGCGAGTCACATTCATCTACTTCGGGTACTCCCCGTAGTAGGTTGCCGGTCTAAAACACCGACACTATCTACTAAACCAATTATTTCGTCTTTAACTTTGATGAAATATAGAATATTCTCATGTTATCTTTGCACAACATACAAACTTATTACTATTATCATGTGGTTTTAGGGCATGTTTGGATTTTGCCCAGCTCTGTCGTGCCAACGCTCAGGTTTAATTTGTATCATAGGTCCATACTAGCAAACATATGCTTGTGCATTGCACGAAAGAAAGAAAATCACTGCACGGTCCAAAACACATGGCACACAAAACTTTGGTGATACCTTATGCTATATATATCAATTATTTTAAATATATATTTAAAAATTTGTGCACAAATATGTTCATTAACATGAAGGTGCGAAAAACAATAACAACAATGACACGTTTGGGAATGACAAAAACCACAAGTATACACTTTTCTTTCAATGATGGTAGGCGACATTCACCCATAGCGAGATGTCAGTGATGATTTCGTCAATATCGAGAATCTGTCGACTAAATCTCTTGGAAATGCTCACCGGGTATAGTTGGGTACATCTATTTATAGAGTTTAGTGTGTGCGCATTTGTGAGCAGCATGTGTAGTGTGTTTCATGAAAAAGATACATATGTGATCTCAGTGGTGATATAAAAAAAACTTGCAACTGAAGGGTCTCAAGGCTTTAGTCTCGGTTGGTAAGAACAGTTGTTGTTACCAATCTAGACTAAAGGGTCTCTCACGAGTTACTATAAGAGGATTGCATTCTCTACTCAATCAAATGTGATGTGTAGGAGAGATGGAAAGGAAGGTACGTACGAAGATAGAGGTCGTGACTTCGTATCTCCACACCACACACGCATATATTTCACTTGAAAAAAATCACCGCACTCCCATTTAAATCACCACACTCCACTTTAGTCTAAAGGGACGGTCTTTTATTTATACTTTTAGTCTAAAGGGACGGTCTTTATCTGTACGGGTTAGTCCCGGTTGGTCTTATAGATTTTGAAGTCTCTTACCAACCGATACTAAAGCCCTTTCTTTACCGCTGGTCGTGGCTAGAATATTCCTTTTAAGTAAAAATGTAAAGTACCCCTCCGTCCCTAAATATAAGCATTATTCGATTTCTGTGATGCAAGTTTAACCATTCATCTTATTCAAAGATTTGTAAAAACATAAAAATAATTATGATATACTTAAAATATATACAATGATAAAACGTGTCGTAATAAAATAAATAATATTTTCATAATTTTTTTAATAAGACGAATAGTCAAACGTGATCAGAAAAAATCAACAAAGACTTATATTTATTTAGGGACAGAGGGAGTAACAATAGTGTGGGTAGTTTAAAGACTTACTTCAGCCCACTCAAAAGTGGAGCCCCAGCGACCGGGTTCGAAACAAACAAAACAAAGGAGCTAAAAAAGAACTCTTTTCATCCACCCCTCTCATGCGGGCTCCCGTCGCCAGAACTGCCAGCAGCTTCCCGAATGCGACCTGCGAGCCATGGTTGCTGGACCCATAGTAGTGATCGAATCAGCCAGACCAAGCAGCCCTCGATTCAGCAGGCTTGGCTTCGATTTGAGGGCCAGTAGACATGGGGCAGCTGCAAGGACCGGTAACACATAAGCCATCCTGTTTTTTGGTTTTTTTAATACTTGAGATATATTCAAAATCATAAGCAGTGTGCAGAATTTAGGATGAAATCACCCCAAAGAACATTGTACAGTGCCATATGCACGGGGCAATGAGACAAGAGAATTGACTTTGAATAGAATTAGCAGGTTGCGAAGCTTCTCTTGCCAATCTGTCGACTGTTCGTCCTGGGAGTTTCCAAGGAGCCGAGCTCCGGAAATGACGGAGGGGGCGTCCCGGTGGCACAAACTGACTGGCCGGCGGCGTGGTGCTGCGGGATGGTGCTCCGACGTCCCTTGTCAGGGATGGTCGACGTATGGCGTGCGCCGTGGTGCGTGACGCGTGGTGAAGGCGGTCGTGCGTGGTTGCGTGCGATGCGTGATGGAGAGGACGCCATGGGCGTCATGGTTCCGGCGACGTTCCGTCAGAGGGCTCCGATGTCCAGGCTCGGACGGGCGGAGGTGAGGGTTTCTCAGGCGTATGAAGCAACTCCGGTCGAACTTCGGGGGCAGCAGATGATCGGAGCCTGGTGTGTGGTGTCTTCGGCGGCGGGAGGCGCCAGGGATGTTAGGTACGATCGTGCGAAGGTGTGCCTCCTCTGGCTCTTGGTCCCGTCCGGCTCGAGGGACAGTGGAGATCTGCAGGAGCCGTCGAGCTTGCGCTATGGATGGCCGGCGGTGCGGATTCCCGGTAGAGAACTTGCGGCGGCGGTCGCAAGCTGTGGGGATGGTGGCGGCCGGCTCGACCTCGGGAGGACGATGGGCCCGGCTAGGGTTCCAGGTGGCCTTTCCCCTGGGCCGTACAGTGGTCAAGCTTGGTGGGCTGGACCCGGTTGAGCTGCATGATGGTGGGCAATGCGTGTGTGTGGAGCGTGACTAAGTGGGCCTGGGCGGTCTGGGCCTACCGATGCCTGACCATGCAGGGGCTTGCATGCGCATGCAGGGGACCTCCTTTTTCTACGTCGACCGACCTAGGGTTTTTGTTATCGTTCACATACCTATTCCGACGCCTGGTGCACTGCCTCCCTCTTGCTCCCAATCTAGGTCCTGTGGTGGGGGTGATACGGGATCTCCGGTGAGGAGGTTTCCCACCCGAAGCCAAAGGTCCGTGATTCGGCTGAGAGGGGAGTGCTTCCTGGCGCAAGGTTGGGTGATCAGAACCAGGATGGCTTCTGGATCGGCTACGGCGGCTAAGCAAGTTCATGAGGAGGTGAAGAGGCAGGGCGGCCTGGAGGAGAAGGAGCAGTGCAAGGTAGACGAGGTGCAAGAGGTGGGCGGGAAGGTAGGTGACCTGGGTATGGACCGAGACATGGAGGAGACCCTGACAGGACTTTGGCTGCTCTCCCGGGGGCTGCGGTGGAGATCCCGGAGGACGGGGAGGAGGATGAGTTCGTGTTTGAAGGCGAGGACCCTGCAGCAGGTTTAAGGGTGGGTTGGTTTGCTTTGGCTAGGTATTATTCCAGCCGCACTTTCCCAGCAAAAACCCTGTTTGCGGATCTCTTTAATGTTTGGGGCGAAGGTTCAGCGCGTGCCCTGGGGAGAATAGATTTCTGCTAGAGTTTGAAACGGAGAATTGCCCCAATTTTGTGCTACGGGGTGGCTCGTGGACTTTCAGGGGTGATGCTGTGATTGTCGTGTTCTATGATGGTCTAACTAGATGCTCATCTGTTCCCATTGAATCCATACCTCTATGGATCCGCATGTACGATATCCCCATCGCCATGCAGACCGCTGCCTTTGTTTCAGCTTTGGGGACGAAAGTGGGACGTGTGCTAGAGGTGGGAGAGGCTGTGAAAGATTTTCAAAGAGTCCGGGTAGAGTTTGCGCTCAGTGATCCATTAAAGAAAAGTGTGAGCATGAAGGTGCGTGGTCATGGGCTCATGGAGTTTGTGGTGAAGTATGAGAATGTGCCTTACTTTTGCTTTGGATGTGGACGTATCGGCCATGGGGAGAGGGAGTGCCCGGATGAAGACGTGGGTGAGGAGGGCGGAGCCTTTGGTAAAGAACTGCGTGCCTCCCCGTTCAAAAAGGGGGCGAGGAGAGCGCTGTCTTTCCAAGCCCCGCTACAGATGGTCCGTAGGGGGCTCAACTTTAGCGGGGAGCAGAAGGAACGCGTTACGTCGGCTATAGGTTCTTCCTCCCTAAATGGCGGACATCGGAAGTGGGGGGAACGCCTTGCTGGAGTGCCACTGCGGTCGTCGGTTGATGCAGACGCGGCTACGGAGGAGGTGCTGGTGCTCGGTGTGGGGAAGTTGGTGATGAAGACGCCTTTGAAAGCTGCTGGTCCAGCTAAACGCTCGAGTCAGGAGGGGATAAAGGGCCAGGGGGCTGGGGCTGAGTATGACATGTGTCACGAAGGCCGGGACAAGATATCTGGACTTGACTCATATGATGAGTCAAGCGACGCTTCGATGGCAAGGCAGGAGGATGAACAAGAGCGGCTGGCTGGTCTGCAGGAGAGGTTGCGGGTGGCCAGGGCGAAGACTGGGGGACAGCAGGAGCGCAGGTCGACCATGAGGAGCCCCGGCGCGCAAAGAGACATTACAAAGCTGAAGAGAAGCAAGACTGTTTTAAACCCAGTGAAGATTGCTCAATCCTTCAGGGCCTTCCAATCGGAGGAGACGCTGGGGGGGAGTCTCTGGGTGGGACGTGGAGATGCGACATGCTGTGGAAGGGGACCAGGGGGGCGCGGCTGCTGTTAATCTGGTGAGTGAAGCTACTGATAACCTGGTGGGTGCTCAGGGCGAGCCCCACCAGGAGAAATGAATGCGATGGCTTGGAACTGCCGGGGGTCCGGGCTCTCCCAGACAGTTCAAGAATTATTGGCTCTGGTTCGAGCCAACAGCCCGAGTTTGGTCTTTCTGTGTGAGACTCATAATTCTGAAAGTAGGGTAGCGAATTTGAGATGGAGATTAGGGTTAAAACATTGCATTGCAGTAGACAGCGATGGTAGAAGTGGTGGTCTAGCTTTGTTTTGGCACGAGTCGGTTGAAGTTAAGTTAATGGAAAAGAACTTTCGCTATATTGATGTCTCGACTAGCTTGAGTCCCACCGAACCCTGGTTTCGTATTACGTTCTTTTATGGTGAGCCTAGAGCTGAGCTCCGTTACCGCATGTGGGATGCCTTACGGCGTCTCCGGTCCGTGTCCACTCTCCCTTGGGTGGTGATTGGGGATTTTAATGAGGCTTTGTGGGGTTTTGAGCATCTTTCAGCGTGTGAGCACCCGGAGAGGCAAATGTCCAATTTTCGTGATGCTCTTTCTGACTGTGACCTTGTGGATCTGGGTTTTACAGGCTTGCCTTTCACGTACGACAATGGAAGGAGGGGGGCAGCAAATGTCAAGGTTCGCCTCGATAGGGCTGTGGCTGATACGGGTTGGCGGGACTTATTTGGTGAGGCATCTCTTCGCCATCTAGTCTCATCACGCTCGGATCATTGCCCACTCTTGCTTGCGATCCAGAAGGAGGAATGGGAGCACCATAAGCCCAGGATTTTTCGGTACGAGATCATGTGGGAGCGATTGGATTCACTAGCCGAAGAAATTACGGAGGCGTGGTGTACCGCGCCAAACCGTGAGGGACTTGGCGGGGTGGTTGCCTCTCTCAAGCGTGTACAGGGTGCTCTGCGGTGTTGGAGCAAGAAGAACTTTGGGGGGGGGGTCACTTCTGAATTGGAGGCTCTGAGGGCGAGGCTAGAAGAGTTAAAAGGGGCTGTGGTTGTGGACAGAACTGAAATGAGGAGGGTTACTGATAGAATGGATGAACTGCTATACAGGGAGGAAATGATGTGGCTACAACGATCCCGTATAGCATGGCTCAAGGATGGTGATAAGAATACGAGATATTTCCACAGGCAAGCGGTATGGCGAGCACGAAAGAATAAAATAAAAAAGTTGAAAGGTAGCAATGGGAACTGGCAGGAGGATCAGAAGATGCTCAAGCAGATGGCTGCGGACTATTTCCAAAGTTGTTCCTGGTCGACCCTGATGTGGAGTATGAGGAACTACTAAACCTTACGGAGCCCAAAGTTTCGCATGAAGTGAATGAGCAACTCTGCAAGGAATTCACAGAGAAGGAAATCTCGGATGCACTTTTCCAGATGGGCCCTCTCAAGGCGCCAGAGCCAGATGGATTTCCTGCTAGATTTTACCAAAGACACTGGGAAACGCTGCGTGGTGATGTGGTTCAGGCTGTGAAAAGCTTCTTTGCAGATGGAGCCATGCCGCCGGGTATCAATGACACATCTATTGTCCTGATTCCAAAAGGTAACAGCCCAGTTGAATTTAAAGATTTTCGGCCTATTAGTTTGTGTAATGTTATCTATAAGATTGTCTCAAAATGCCTGGTGAATAGACTCCGCCCTTTCCTAGGAGATATTATATCCCCGGAACAAAGCGCCTTTGTACCGGGACGTCAAATCACTGACAATGCTGTTATTGCCTTTAAGTGCATACATGCCATACAAAAAGGAACAGGTGATAGAGGGGATTTCTGTGCGTACAAGCTGGATTTATCGAAGGCGTATGATCGGGTGGACTGGGGATTCCTAAAGTCTCTTTTGGTGAAGCTAGGCTTTCATAACAAGTGGGTGCAGTGGATCATGACATGTGTTTCATCTGTACGCTACACTGTTCGCTTCAATGGGGTTCCCTCGGAGCCCTTTTCCCCAACACGTGGTCTACGACAAGGTGATCCGCTGTTGCCCTATATATTCCTGTTAATCGCTGACGGTCTTTCTGTGTTACTAAGGAATGCCGAACAGATGGGTGGGCTGGAGGGAATCAAGGTGTGTCGCAGGGCTCCTAGTATCACCCACTTGCTTTTTGCAGACGACAGCCTTCTCTCTTTCTGGGCAACAACAGATCAGGCAATGCAGGTTAAACAGGTCCTGTCAACCTTCAAAAAATGCACGGGCCAATTATTGAGTCCGAGCAAGTGTTCTATGCTGGTCCGGGAGGGTTCAGATGATGCACGGATCCAACAGGTACGCGATATCCTGGGATTAGAATGAGTTGATTTTGAAGAAAAGTATCTAGGGCTTCCCACACCGAAAGGCCGTCTAAAGAGAGGGACTTTTCAACCATTGGAGCAGAGATTCCTAAAGAGGATGGTAGCTTGGAAGGAGAAAGATCTATCAGCCGCAGGCAAGGAGATTTTAATTAAGGCGGTTGCCCAATCCTTGCCAAACTATATCATGAGTGTCTTCAGACTAACTGATGGCCTCTGTGAGGACCTAATGAGAGCCATCCGTGCTAATTGGTGGGGCTCTGAAAAAGGGAGGAGGAGAACTCAGTGGATTCCTTGGAAGACGATGGTGCTCCCAAAAGCTTTGGGTGGTATGGGTTTTAAGGATCTGATTCTGTTTAATCAAGCTCTACTTGCAAGACAAACTTGGCGCCTGATCATATATCCAAATAGCCTTTGCGCTAGGGTGTTGAGAGCCAAATACTATCCCAGAGGGAACCTGCTTGATACTGTGGCTGCGGGTGAAGCTTCCCAAACCTGGAGGGCCATTGAGTACGGGTTGGAATTGCTCAAGAAGGGAGTAGTGTGGAGGGTGGGCGATGGGGCCTCCATCAGAATATGGCGCGATAATTGGCTGCCTAGGCCATATAGCATGAAACCAATTGGCAGTACCAGGACATGCAGGCTGAGACGAGTGTCTCATTTAATTGACCAGAGGTACAAAACTTGGGATGAAGTCAAGGTTAGGAGGTACTTCCATCAGTGCGATGTGGAGGAAATTATGAAGATCAAGCTTTCGCCTAATATTGACACTGATTGGGTATCCTGGAACTTTGAGAAGTCGGGCTTGTTTTCGGTGCGAAGCGCGTATAGACTGGCCATGAGGGAGAAGTATGAGATGGGAGTTATGGGTTCGAGTATCACCCCTGAAGGCGAGCGGTCCGTCTGGAAGTCCATTTGGCGTGCAAACGTTCCTTCAAAGGTCAGAGTGTTTGCGTGGAAGATGGTGAGAAATGGACTGCCAACCCGCCTGAACAAGAAATACCGACATCTGGAGCACGAGAGCAGCTGTCTCCTCTGCGAGCACCCGGAGGAGGATTGCTTCCATGCTGTTATAACATGCCCACATGCGAGAGCTTTGCGGGAGGAACTCCGCAAACACATTGCCCTTCCCAACGAAATTCACCTGAGGAATGTGGGACCAGAGTGGCTGCTTGCGATCCTGTCCAGGTATGACGACATTACTGCTGATAATTTCCTTATGCTGATTTGGCGCTGCTGGATGGTCAGGAACAGTGTCCTTCAGGCAGGCGAAGGGATCTCGATTGCAGGTTCTGTACTCTTCCTGACGAGATATGTGGATGCACTGTTGCAAATCTGACAACGGTGTGATCGAGCTGATGCACGTGGGAAGCAGAAGCTCTTCCCAGAGAAGTTTCAGAACGGGTCCATGGCAAGACGCGAAGACCTCCGATGGGTGCCCCCAGGTGCGCAAGCTATCAAGATTAACGTTGATGGCGCTTTCAAGGAGACAGGAAGGGGGCTGTCGGGGTGATTGTACGAAATCAGGAGGGACAACCGCTTCTTGCACTCTGGGGTAGTATTGCTCATTGCACAGATGCTGAAGAAGCGGAGGTGCTGGCCTGCTTGGAAGGAATCACTTTGGGCCAACGCTGGCCGGATCATGAGGTCATTTTGGAGTCTGATTGTTCCCAGCTAGTTGACAAGCTCCACGCAAAAGACCGGGACAGATCATTGGTAGCCCCCATCATCTGTGACATTCTGAAAGAGAGCTCCTTTCTAGTTTCAGTGAGCTTTAGCAAGGTTAGGAGGGAGCAGAATAAGGTGGCGCATGAACTTGCGCAATTTGCCATGCGCTCTGGTAGTGTGCGAACCTCCTCTGAGAGTGTTCCGGATTGTATCCTCCATACCCTGTACTCGGACCTCACTTAATATATAAGCTCTCCTTTTCGCAAAAAAAAAATCTGTCGACAGTTCGGTTGAACTATCTTGGGTCTTCTTACATGTGAAGTCAGCATATTTTTCAGATAACGGATACAAAACCGGTCTCAACAGACCCGAGGGTCTGTTTACGACCAACATTACAACAAAGATGACAGTCTTAGCTGCAAAAAGTCGGATATACACACAAAACACTCTAAAGGCCTCAAGGAAGAACCGCCACAACCTGAACTAGATCTTAGTCCTTATGACGCTTCAAAGTGTTCCAACCTGATTTGCTCACGATCTCCATAGCAATGGTCTCTAGCAGACGACTTTCAAACTTCAACATAATTCTTCCTTCTTCCCTAGAGAGGATAGACCAACTCCTGATCCAGAAGGTTCCTCTAAAATTCACCTGCAATATAGACTTATATTTCGACTTTTGAAACACCAAATCATTCCTACTAATCCATACTGCCCAACAAAAGGTAGCAGCACCAACCAACACAAGGTTCCTTTGCTTCTTTGAAAAACTTCCAAGTCAAGGACCAAACAAATCATCCATACTTGCGGGTTTTGTTATACTAAAAGAGCAGCTTATAATACACCACATCAACCTAGCCATAGGACAATAAAAGAAGAGGTGTTGAATGGTTTCATACTCACTACAAAAACAACAATCAATGCACCCCTTCCACTGGCTTTTAGCAAGATTATCTTTGGTTAAAATCACCCCATTCTTGACGTACCAAAGGAAAATTTTTAACTTTAATGGAATCTTAGCCTTCCAAGTTGAGCAATTTACCGGAATCCCGGTTTTCAAAACCAAATCATTATACATGTTTTTGACTAAGAAACTTTTACTAGCCGTCCATATGAAGGTGTCCTTATGTTCCGTAAGATTTACCGTCAGAATGCTCTCCACCAAATTGATCCACTGATCCCAGTTCTCCCCCACTAACGCTCTTCTGAAAGAGACATTCAATGGGGTAGTGCTTAGCATTTGGGCAACCAAAGCATGTTTCTTCCTCACTATATTATAGAGAGATGGATACTTTACCATTAAAGGTTCATTCTCTATCCATCGATCCTCCCAAAATCTAGTTTGGGCCCCATCGTGAACTCTAAATCTGCCTCTCTCCAAGAACAAACTTTTAACTTCCATTAACCCTGACCAAAAGTGAGAATCACCTTTCTTTCTTTCTACTTGTGATAGAGTCTTATCTTTAAAATATTTCTTCTTGAGCATTTTTTGCCACGTACCCTCTTTGCTCATTAACTTAACAATCCATTTGCTTAACAAACATTTATTTTGGATGTCTAAATCCATAATGCCCATCCCCCCAATACTCTTAGGCTTACGAAGGATGTCCCATTTGTCAAGTCTGTATTTTTTTGTGCTCATCACATTGCCAAAAAAAACCTTGATCTATAATAATCTAGCTTTTCCAGGACACCTTTAGGTATTCTTAAAAAAGACATCATGAACAATGGCAAACTTGACAAGACCGAGTTAATCAAAACGAAACGCCCTCCTGACGAAAGCAGCTTGCCCTTCCAACTAATAACTTCTTCTGAAATTTCTCCTCCACCACTCTCTAATCCTTATTTGATAATCTGCGTGGACTCATCAGAATCCCTAGATATTTGAAAGGAAGCTCACCCTCCTTACAGTTGAAGAGCTCCACATATTCTAATGTCCTATCTTTTGTATCCCCAAAAGAAAATAATTCACTCTTATGAAAGTTAATCTTAAGGCCCGATAACATTTCAAAAGCGCTAAGCACCATTTTCAGGTTTCTAGCCTTCCCTAAATCATCATCCAGAAATATAATTGTCATCCGCATACTGCAAGATGGAGAGGCCATCCTCCACTAAGTGAGGAACCAAACCGTCGAAATAATCCAATTTTTTTGATCTCTCCATCAAGACCGCCAACATATCTACCACAAGGTTGAAGAGAATAGGCGATAACGGGTCGCCCTGTCTCAATCCCTTCTTAGTTTGAAAATAAGGCCCCAAATCGTCATTCACCTTCACATAAACACTTCCTCCCGTGACAATTTTCTCAATCCACTGGCACCATTTCATAGGGAAGCCTTTAAGCCTAAGCACCTACTGTAGAAATGCCCAGTTTACTTTTTTGTATGCCTTCTCGAAGTCTAGCTTGAGATTTAGGCCCCTTTGCCTTTTCTTTTTAAGCTCATGAATTGTCTCATGTAGGACTACCACTCCTTCCAAAATATATCTTCCAGACAAGAAAGCCGATTGAGAAGGCTTGGTAATCCTACACGCAGTTGAGGAGAGCCTATTTGCCAACACCTTGGTAAAAATCTTGAAGCTCACATTTAGCATATAGATGAGTCGGTACTGCTGAATTTTCTTGGCCTCCTGCCCCTTTGGAAGTAAGGTTATAATTCCAAAATTAAGGCGGAAGAGCCGGAGCTCCCCGGTGTGGAAGTCTTTGAACATGGACATTAGGTCATCCTTTATTAGACTCCAAAAAACTTGATAAAATTCAGCAGTAAACCCATCCGGTCCTGGTGCTTTGTTATGCTTCATCTAGAAGATAGCTTCCCTAACTTCCTTTTCAGTAAACTCACTCTCCAAAGCTTCACTTTCTGCACTGGTGATTTGAGGAATATCCTCCACCATCGCCTCATTCAGCGACATACTACTGCACTCTGGGCGTCCAAAGAGCCCCTTATAATAATCTGTAATAAACTTATGCCTTCCTCTTGCTCCAATCGGAAGATCCTAGTCCTCCTCCTTTCCCCATTTGCCACCATTTGGAAGTATTTTGCATTATTATCCCCTTTCAAAATCTTGGTGGTCTTTGCTCTTTGAAACCATCTCACCTCCTCCTCCCTCAGTAGTTGAGTAATTCTTTCACTAATGCTCTGCTTAAGGTCCCACTCTCGCTGACTCAGCACCTGGGACTCCGCTTTTTTGTCTAATTCATCTGCCCTCCTTAATAGTTCTTTTTTTCCCATCCTCTCAAATATTGGCTCAACCTTCTGATTTTGTTTTGCCATCTTTGCATAGGGGTTACCCCCCTGTTTTCTTTCTTCCAGGCCCCTGAAACCACTTCAAAGAAGCCATCCTTCAGAAGCCATCCTAGCTCAAATCTAAATGGTGGCGGATCCTTGCCCTTGGTCTTCCGCCACTGCTAAGCAGAAGAGGGGTATGATCTGAAACCTCCCTACTAAGTGCCTCCACCGTCGCCAGTGGGAAATTTTGCTCCCATTCAGTACTAACCAACACTCTGTCCAATATATCATATGTAGGTACCCTACGAGAGTTAGCCCATGTATACTTACGCCCAGACAATTCAATTTCTCACAAATCCAAGCTCTCCATGACAGCGTCAAAAAGGAAAGGCCACCTTTCTTCAAATTTGTCATTGTTGTTTTCACTATTGTTCCGAATAATATTGAAATCCCCCCAATGCAAAGGGGAAGATTCTCATTGTAGCATGACTGCACCAACTCAGTAAGAAATGATTCCTTGAATTCGGGTTGGGCTGCCCCATAGACCGCCACCAAAACCCACTTGAAATCACTACTTTTGTCTCTTAGTCTAAATTTCACAAAAAGTCCCCCTCATCAACGCTCCCTACATCCATCACATCCAAATTCATTCCGATTAGAATGCCTCCGGACCGCCCATGTGGCTCCGTCCAATGCCATACAAAGTTTCTCCCCCCCCACACACAAAAATTATTTAGTGTCTTTTGAGAGAAATCTTTCTTGCGTGTTTCCAAAAGAGCGATAAAATCTAAGCTTTTGTCACACCTGTTTTTCCAAAGAAAACCAAGTGCAAACCTATATGCATGCCAGGATCAAGTTTCATGCATATAGTGACATATAAGTGTATACAGAAACAATATCACGAAAAAAAGAAAGATTATCAGAGTTTTACGCTTTATCCTAGAAACGAAGACACCAAACATCACAGGCAGTCGACTGGGGGTTGCATACGCCTAGCACCAGCAACATCTTCACAAGACTTCAGAGTAGCTTCCTCCTTCTGAGCAATATTGTTTATAGCAAGGGTGAGCACTTGTCGTACTCAGCAAGTGTGGGGAAAAGAATGAATGCAAAGGCTTTATAGTGGACTGGCTCAAAGCATTTAGCATTTTAGTTGGTCAAATTTTATTAGCACCTGATTACTAATAAAGTATAAGTTTATACCGACCCTCATTAAGCATAAAGATAAGAGAAACGCCATAAGCATATGGCTAAGATAACCAGAAACCACGATTTAAGTCCATCTTCAAGAACCGGAAAGATCACATTGAGATAGAGCTCGATTCTATTGGTTACGCAAGCGCAAGAAGCACTGAAAACAGAACTAAGCTCGAAACTATCGTGAGATCATTATCAAACAACAAGAGACTAGGCTTGGCATAATTAAGAAATCATGTGAAAGAATATTTCAGAGAAATACTCTATGTTACCATTAAATAAGTTACATTTAATTAAAGAAATCACGATAAACCACATCACATTTTATTTATAACATTCGAGTAGAAGTTATGTCAAATTAACCATTACTTTGGAAAGATAAAGCAAGTATAAGATATCTAGACGAGTAACTTTATGTCACGTGTTCAACTAAACATATTTAATATTGAAAAGGCATTTATGATGTCATTAGGCATATTAACTTTATTATGAAAACCGATGTTTAACTCTAACATCTTTTATTTAGAAAAACTAGCTATGAATAGGGATTAACCAATTACATCATGATTAAAGAAAACGGGGTTAGAACCTAATCACTTTTTATTTGTAAAAGCAATGGAATAGTCAAGATTTGCATGCAGTTTTAGTGTTAAAGCAAGTAACAGGTGATACACATGCTAACGTACAAGTTAAGGTGAAACGAACAAAAATGATAGAAGCGAACTATAACGCACACACAAACCTTAGGCTAGGGTTTAGAAGAACTAATCTACAAAGAGAACTCGGATGAACAACTGACACACTAACCAAGGGTGATCTGATCTGACAGGTGAAACAGATAACAGGGTAAACTCTAAGGAAAGGTAGCTACAACAGATTAGGCACAAGAACACAGCTGATTCATGAAGAGACAACCTAATTGAGATAGGATAGACATGAACTAGATATCGATGAACGAGATTCTAAGAGAAACATGAAATAATCCGGTTTTATTTATAAAGATTCGTATATGAATTAACAAATCAAACATTTAATTTAGAAAAACTAAACTATATGAACAATCTAAATGAAACTTTGTAATTCGGGTAGGTCATATTATTATAAAAAATATTATGGTATTGACATTAATCAAATTAATATTTATTATAAAAGCCGATGTAAAAGCCTAATCAACTTTTAATTAGAAAATATTAATTAATCATTAAGCAAATTAATATTTGACTTATGGAAAACCGGGTAAAAGATCTAATTTAGATTTTATTTACAGAAGCATGTGAGAGAAACATTAATCAAATTTAATTTGATTATGAAAAACGGTGTATAGATCTATATAGCTTTTATTTATAAAAGGCATGCATATCTAGGCATTAATCAAAATTAATATTAAATTTATTTTAAGAAAACAATCATGATGAAAAGTCACCACTAAAGCATGCTTTATGTTATTATGGACCTAACACAACTTGAACGGATTAAAACAGAGCAAAAACATGGGAGATATGGACTTTTAAAGATGTAAGGACCTAGTTGCAGAGATTGGAAACTTGAAAGTGCATCTTGGCCCCTAATTATTTTGGTGATAATGACAAGCACGATTTGTGGTATTTAATGCTTCGACAAGATGTGTGCAGGTCTTAAATGAATAAAACTCATATGGTTGATCAAAGGAAGGCCCCCAAATTTCAAGTCGTTGTTTTCAACTCGAATCAAGGTTTTATTTCTTTTTTACTTTTGAATTTGAGTATAGGAAACACCGTACTATAAAGGGGGATGCAAATCGATAGCCAAGAGATGCTAAAAGTGCTCTAGAAGGTATTCCAAGTGAGTGAGAAGAGTTGAGAGTTGGCACGTGCACAAATGCTTCTCTTTTCCCAAACTCTCAGCCTGGGCCGGTTGTACCGACGCCACGTCGGTACTACCGGCGATCGCCCCTCGGTAGTACCGGCGCAGGGTCGGTATACCGATATGGCTTCACTGGCGAGTTTTAGCCAGGGGGTCGGTACTACCGACCCTGTGTCGGTACTACCGATGACCGTACTATTTTAGTTCAGAAAACCCCCCTCGGTAGTACCGACGCCGTGTCGGTAGTATCGGGGTTACACGATTCTGCACAGTAACGGCTAGTTTTTGGCCCCTAGTATTTAAGCCCCCTTCTCCCTTCTCACTCATAGCTGACCAACCACGGGACAAACACTTCCTTGAGCATTCACTCCACCTCTCCCCTCTCCTCTAGAGCTAATCCTTGGTTCCCTTGAGCTAGGGTTTGAGAAGAGAGGTGAATTCTAGTGAAGTGTTCCCAAGCTTTGAGAGCCCCATCGTTCTTCTCCTTCTCAAGAGCACTTGAAGCATCTCCGGGCTTTTGGTTTGCATTTGTTACTCTTGAAGCTTGCTTCTAGACGGTTAGGCGTCGCCCGTGAGTGCCCTCTTGGTGTGGTGCACCCAGGATCATTTGTATTGCCCTCTCCTTGGTGGAGAATTCTTAGTGAGCACCAATCTTCCTTTGTGGGGGTTGGAAGAGGAAAAGAGGCTCTTGGTGATATCCCTCCCTTTGTGGGATCCTCAACGGAGACGTAGCATCCTTTGTGGGTGTGAACTTCGGAGTAAATCTTGTGTCTCCTTTGCTTGCTTGAATTCTTTGTTTCTAACGAACCCTAGAACTTGTTTTAGCCCGATCTATCAATTGGTTGCTATCCAACTCATCTCTGTGGTTGCAGGTGGTTCTTAGCTTCTAAACTTAAACTTTGATTCAAGTAGAATTGCTAGAAACCTAACAGAATTCAAATTTCGCTTTAAGTCATTTCTGCCTGTCGGTAGTACCGACCCGGTACGTAGTACCGACCCCGTCGGTAGAACCGGCACCACGTCCGGTAGTACCGACGGGGAGTTTTAATTCGCTGCTTTTGTTTCAGAAATTTGAAGTGATCCTATTCACCCCCCTCTAGGCATCACAAGGTCCTTTCAATTGGTATCAGAGCCTAATCCCTTGATATAGGCTTAACCGCTAAGGGATCAAGATGTCGGGGATTGGAAGCAACCCAACCGCCGAATAAATTGCCGCAAAAGAAGCTCAAGAGAGAGAGCTCAAGGCAGCTCAAGTCGGCGACCTCGTCGGCAGGGCCCCAAGCCGTACACCATCCAACGAGGACAACTCCGATGACTCATCATCGGATTCCGACTCCGACTCGGATTCTGACTCAAGCGATGAGGATGCCAAGGACGATGATCTTGCGGCAAAGAAGGCGGCAAAGAAGAGAAGAAAGGCTAAGAAGAAGAAGAAGGCCAAGAAGATGGCAAAGAAGCTCCTCAAGAAGATGATCAAGAAGGAGCAAGCCAAGTACTCTCACTCCGGCTTCTACGAAGTGCCCCATCACTACGGGCAAATTCCGGGCAACAACTCTAACGATAAATTTTATTCCATACATTTGGGAAAGCCTCCTCATTTCAATGGGAAGGACTATCCCAAATGGGCTTATGATATGCAAATGCACCTTTACGGACTTCACCCTTCTCTTTGGAAGATTGTGGTTGTAGGTGTGACAATTCCCGCCGAAGGAGAAGCCCTCACTATTGAGCATGAGCAAGATCTTCACCGCAATGTACAAGCCACAAGAGTCATCACGGGATCCTTGTGTGCACAAGAGTTCAACAAGGTGCGGAACATCCAAATTGCCAAGGTAATTTGGGACACACTCAAGGAAGCACATGAGGGAACCGAGCATGTGAGACAAGGGAAGATGGACCTAATCAATGGAGAGCTTGAGCTTTTCTTCATGAAGGATGGAGAGACCGTTCAAGAAATGTATGATAGACTCATGGTACTTGTCTCGGACATTAGAGCTCTTGGAAGCAAAGATTGGGATGACTCAAAAGTCACAAAGAAGTTGCTAAGAGCTTTTGCCCCCAAGGACAAGAACTTGACGCAAATGATAAGAAGAGATCCAAGATATCCAACAATGACTCCCACTCAACTCCTTGGAGAAATATTGCATCAAGAACTTGTTGACCAAGATGTGGAGAAGTCTCTAACCTTGAAGATGGCAAAGAGTCTAGCTCTCAAAGCTAGCTCTAGTGAAGTAGTTGAAGAAAAGCCCAAGGCATCCAAGAGCAAAAAGGAAGACACTAGCGATGAAGAAAGCATGGATGAAGAAACCGCCTTTGCTATAAGGAAGTACAAGAAATTCTTGAAGTCAAGAAACTCAAGAAAAGGTGGAGATGATAGAAGGAAGAAGTCACAAAGGAAGTGTTATGAGTGTGGAGAGTATGGACATTTCATTGCCGAGTGCCCCAAGAACAAGAATGAGGAAGAAAAGAGGTTCAAGGAGAGGAGCAAGGAGTACAAGAACAAGTACCAAGGGCGTGCACACGTGGGTCAACAATGGGACTCAAGTGATGAAGATGAAGAACCGAAGAAGCAAGGGATGGCAACAATTGCCATGGCACAAGGTTCATCCTCAACACGCCTCTTCAACAACCTCTCCGATGATGAAGACCACTCTCATTTTTGCCTCATGGCAAGGGGGAGCAAGGTACAAGAATCTACCGTCTCATCCTCTCCAACATCCTCTTCATCCACCTCTAGTAGCGACATAGAAAACATAGATGAGGAAAAGGAAATAGAGAACAACATGATAAAGAAATTTGGTAAAAATGGCCACAAGGAAATTAAAAGGCTATTGGACAAACTAGAGAAAAAGAAAGAGATCCTTCATGAGCAAGAAGACTTGCTTATCCTTGAAAAGGAAAGAAACCTTGCTCTAGAAAAATCTCTTGCCAAAGAGAAGGCTAAGGTTGAAAAGTTGACCATGGACTTGTCCTTAATCGGCGATTCTAATAAGAAGATGTCAAGGGATTTCACCTTGGCAAATGAATCTTTAGCTTCCCTAAAGGCTACTCATAGTGAGCTTCAATCAAGCTTCTCATGCTTGACGGAGAAGTACAAATCTCTTGAAGCTAACTTTAGTAGTCTTTGGGAAAGCACCAAAGCCACTCCATCGGCAAGCTTGGACTCTAGTGCCTCCACTAGCAAAACTTGCTCTTCTTGCGCTAACATTGATATGAATGCTATCAATACTAACCTTGCAAGGCTTGAAGAGAAAATTAAGAGCAAGGACAAGGAAATTGCCCGATTGAACATGTTGTTTACACAAGGCAACATTAGTGCCAAGTCCATACCCAAGGTAGTGGACAAGCAAGGACTTGGACACCGCAAGAACAACAAGGCAAATGGTAGAGTGACGGTGAAAGGGCATGAGATCCCCTTATGGAACAAGGGAGGCTACCTCAACACAATAATGGATATTGCCCATGGAGTCACCACATCTACCACAACCAAGGAATTTCCGAAGATGGTGCAAACCACAAAGGAAATTGGTGGGAGTAATACCCCACCTAAGGCATCGAAGAATGTGGTTGAGCACAAATCCACACCCAACTACACTTGTGATTACATTGTAACCTTGGACCAAAATGGTAAAATGGTCGTCAAGTATGTTGGGGCCTATGCCATGAAGGCCATGAGAAGGAGTGTGTGGGTTCCAAAAGTTTTTGCATCTAACCTCCAAGGACCCAAATCCTTTTGGGTACCTAAACCAAGAGCTTAAACTTGTTTTGTAGGCCTACTCCTCCGGTGGAAGTGCATGGTTGATTGATAGTGGTGTCACTAATCACATGACCGGAGATGAAGGCTTGTTTGCATTCCTTGACCGTTATGACAACCCTACGGAAACTATCATTTATGGAGACAATGGTCAAGGGGATGTCATTGGTTTAGGTAAAATTGCTATCTCAACAACAAATTCAATTGAAGATGTTTATCATGTGCAAGGGTTGGGATACAACTTGTTGTCGGTTTCACAACTTTGTGAGAAAGGCTACAATTGTCTCTTTACTCATGAGGGTGTGACCGTCTCTAGAAGGGAGGAATCCTCTATTGACTTTGCGGGTCACCTACGGGGAAAACTTTACTATGTGGATTTCACAAAAGTAAAGGTGGATCCTAAGGCTTGCTTAGTGGCAAAATCCGACTTGGGTTGGCTATGGCATCGCCAACTAGCCCATGTTGGCATGAGGAACTTGGCCAAACTTCAAAAAGACAAGCACATCCTAGGACTAACAAATGTTGTCTTTGAGAAAGATAGGTTATGTAGCGCATGTCAAGCCGGGAAGCAAGTTGGAGCTCATCATCCCGCCAAGAACATTCTATCCTCATCAAGACCATTGAAGCTACTACACATGGATTTATTTGGACCAATTGCCTATATAAGCATCGGTGGTAATAAATATGGTTTAGTAATTGTTGATGACTTTTCCCGTTTCACTTGGGTATTCTTTTTGCAAGATAAAAGTGAGGCAAAGGGAATTGTGAAGAAGTTCATTAGAAGAGTTCAAAATGAGTTCGAGCTCAAGGTCAAGAACATAAGAAGTGACAACGGCTCGGAGTTTAGGAACACACAAGTTGAAGAGTTCCTAGATGAAGAAGGCATCAAGCATGAACTCTCCGCTCCATATACACCTCAACAAAATGGCATTGTTGAGAGGAAGAACCGCACATTGATAGAAGCGGCAAGGACAATGCTTGATGAGTACAAGACTCCGGACTCATTTTGGGCGGAAGCCATCAACACCGCATGCCACGCCGCCAACCGACTCTACCTCCACAAGTACTTGAACAAGACTCACTACGAAATCATCACCGGTAAGAAACCTAGTGTGCATTACTTTAGGGTCTTTGGGTGTAAGTGTTTCATACTTAACAAGAAACCCAAAGCCTCAAAGTTTGCATCCAAGGTTGATGAAGGGTTTCTACTTGGTTATGGAACTAACGAGCATGCCTATCGTGTTTTCAACAAAACCACCGGTTGTGTTGAGACCACGGTAGACGTGAAATTTGATGAATCCAACGGCTCTCAATGAGAGCAAGTTAGTGAAAACCTTGTAGATGATGAAGAGCCCCCAAACATATCCGTCTTTAGAATGGGGACGGGTGAAGTAATGCCTCGGGAGATTCAAGCACATACTCCGGATGACACAAGCACTCATGATCCATCATCATCAACAAGAGTGGAACCACCTAGCTCTCAAGTCCATCAAGATGAAAGTCAAGTTCATGGTGACGATCATGGACGGAGCTTTGATCAAGGGGGAGAACTAAGTGATGAAGCTCAAGAAGATGTACCACAAGTTGAAGATGATGATGATGGACCTATCCAACGTCAATCTCAAGAACCACATCCAAGGGTACATCAAATGGTTCAACGAGATCATCCCGTTGACAACATTCTTGGAAGTATTCAAAGAGGGGTAACAACTCGATATAGATTGTCAAATTTTTGTGCATTTTACTCGTTTGTTTCCTCTTTGGAACCTCTTAGTGTGGAGCAAGCTCTTGAGGACCCGGATTGGATTATTGCCATGGAGGAAGAATTGAACAACTTCAAGAGAAATGAAGTTTGGGAGTTGGTACCAAGACCCAAGCAAAATGTGATCGGCACCAAATGGGTTTTTAGGAACAAGCAAGATGAATTTGGTGTTGTCACGAAAAACAAGGCAAGGCTTGTTGGCAAGGGTTACACGCAAGTTGAAGGCTTGGACTTTGGAGAGACTTATGCACCGGTAGCAAGGCTCGAGTCAATACGTATTCTTTTGGCCTATGCTACTCATCATGATTTCAAGCTTCATCAAATGGATGTGAAGAGTGCCTTCTTGAATGGGCCTCTCCAAGAAGAAGTGTATGTGGATCAACCACCGGGCTTTGAAGACTCAAGATTTCCAAATCATGTGTACAAGCTCCATAAGGCGCTCTACGGGCTTAAGCAAGCTCCTAGAGCATGGTATGAATGCCTTAAGGATTTTCTTCTCAAGAACGACTTTGAGATAGGCAAAGCCGATTCTACTCTTTTCGTACAAAGAAACAGAAAAGATATTTTCGTTTGTCCAATTTATGTCGATGATATCATTTTTGGGTCTACTAATGATAAATTTTGTGAAGAATTTAGTAAGATCATGACCAAGAGGTTTGAGATGTCTATGATGGGAGAATTGAGGTTCTTTCTTGGATTTCAAATCAAGCAAATGAAGGAAGGGACTTTCTTGTGTCAAACCAAGTATGTGAACGATATGCTCAAGAGGTTTGACATGGCCGATTCCAAGCCCATCAAAACACCCGTGGCATTAAATGGACATCTTGATCTCAGTGAAGAAGGGAAGTCGGTCGACCAAAAGGTATTCCGTTCCATGATTGGCTCCCTCCTTTACCTTTGTGCATCTAGGCCCGATATAATGCTTAGTGTGTGCATGTGTGCAAGATTTCAAGCCAATCCTAAGGAGTGCCATCTAATGGCCGTTAAGAGGATCTTTAGATATTTAGTTCATACTCCTAACCTAGGCTTGTGGTATCCCAAAGGTTCCACTTTTGATCTACTTGGCTACTCCGATTCGGATTATGCCGGTTGCAAAGTAGATCGAAAGAGCACTACCGGGACTTGCCAATTTCTTGGTAGGTCTTTGGTGTCGTGGAGCTCAAAGAAGCAAAATTTGGTTGCTTTATCCACGGCCGAAGCCGAATATGTGGCGGCCGGTGCTTGTTGTGCACAACTCTTATGGATGAAGCAAACGTTGAGTGATTATGGTTGCAAGTTTAGTAAGATTCCACTCTTGTGTGACAACGAGAGTGCTATCAAACTAGCGAACAATCATGTCCAACACTCTAGAACAAAGCACATAGACATTAGACACCACTTCTTACGGGATCATGAGGCTAAGGGTGATATTGCTTTACGGCATGTTTGCACCGAAAAGCAACTTGCCGATATTTTCACTAAGCCTCTAGACGAGCAAAGGTTTTGTGCTTTGAGGAGTGAGCTAAACATCTTAAATTCTCGTAACTTGGCTTGATCTTTTGCACATAAACTTATTTGTTGCCTAGATAGGAAGCAAAATGTTTATTTTAACTTTCCTTGTGTGTGTGTTTTACAAAACTTTGGATCTTTACATAGTGAGTGGTGACTATAGCTTTGATTGATTGTTTGAGACTAGTCACCAACTCCTATGGGGTCTCTACATGTCCATATTCCCTTTACCAAAAATCTCAATCTAGACCTTCAATCTATTCCAAAAGCATTTAGAATCTTTGGGTACAACCGACACAAGGTCGGTAGTACCGATATGAGTTCTCTGTTGGAATTTTTGGCGTTCCCCGGTAGAACCGACGCCGTGTCGGTACTACCACCCCCCGGTAGAACCGACCCGGGGTCAGTATACCGATATGACTTCTCTGGCATATTTTCGAAGGACCGCCGGTAGTACCGACGCCCTGTCGGTACTACCGATAAAAGCCGCTGGGCTATATAAGCCCTGCGACCTGAGGGCTAGGGTTTCATTTTTTTTCCAACCATTGTTGCGCCCTCTCTCCTCCACTTCTCAAATCCGTGAGGGGATCTCAAGAACCAACCGTGCAAAGTGTTTCTAGTCCACTTCTTTAGATTCTCCACCCTCCGGAACATCCGATCCTCGCCGGAAGTTCGTCGATTCGCGCGGGAAGCATCTCAAGGTATACATTCAAAATCTCCGTCGATCGATCTCTCAATGTAGTTGTTTCTAGAGGCGATGCTTTAGGGAATCATCATCTTTTCAATCCTAGAACTCGTATCTATGTTCTCATAGCTTTTGGTTGGCTAAATCATCCGGATTCAAACTTTTCACCCAAAACCGACACCCATCGGTAGTACCGACGCCATGTCGGTAGTACCGATGGGGGGCTGTCAACTAAGCTTCTCCCCTAGGTTGAGCCATCCCTTTCCATAATCATTACACCCATCTTATGCACTCTTTGCTAATCTTCCAGATGGGTCGTGCCGGCAAGCAAGTGGTTCGTGAAGGATCCGATGAAGACGACGTTCCTCTCGCTCAAAGGAAGAGGAAAGGGGGAGCTAGCTCTCAAGCTCCTCGTGGTCGTGGTCGTACCAATCCACCGGCTGCTCCTCGCCAGTCCACGGGACAAGGTCATCGTGCCCGTACCAAGCAAGCTCACCAACTCGATGATCACTATGATGATTATGAGGACATCTCCTTGGAAACCCTCTCCTCGTTCATCCTTCGGTCATCCATCCCTCCTCATCCGGCCACTCAAATGGGGATTGTCAGGATGGTAGATTACACAAGGGGGTCGCACAATGTCTACAAGGAAAGGTACTCCGACCCCGCTCTTTGGCAAAAGGAGTTTGACGCAGACATCCGCTTTTGGCTCAAGTTCAATGTCGATTGGTATCAATCAGTTATTCTCAGCAAGGACCACATGACTATTGATATGAAGTCAATAAATTGGGATCTCCTTAGGTCACTTGACATTCCGGCCGTCAATGATGCGATTGATATATGTCATGCCAAGGGGATGACCAATGTGATGGCAATCAACTATGATTGGAATGAAGAAGTGGTCGCCCAATTCTATGCCAACCTCTACATCCGTCGTGAGACTCGGACCTTTCATTGACTCCTCCAAGGCAAGCCCCTCTCCGTCTCATATGAGCGTTTTGCTCAAATCCTTGGTTTCGGTGAGGAGGATCTCGCTCGTCCCAAGCTGCATGGTGGAGAGTTTCCTCTTGACAGTGAGATGGCTTTCATGTATGACTCCATGTATGGCAAGGTGGAGTTTGGTACCACACATGGGATGAAGCCGGTTTATCGGATGTTGAATCAACTCTTTCGCTACACTCTCACTCCCAAGATAGGTGACAACACCAATATCTCCAATGTGGCAAAAAGGATCCTTGTGAGGATGGCACCGGGCAAGGAGGACTTTAGCATATTCAACTTCATTTGGGAGGAAATCATTGTGTGCTCCGTATCCGCCAACAAGAGTTGCCAATATGCTCCTTGGATATTCAAGATGATTTGTGAGGTGGCGGGAGTTGATATCCTCCCCGACAAGACTCATTCTTGGTACAAGCCAAACAAGGGCAACATTGAGCGGCTTCTCAACTTGGGCAAGCATGCCCCTCCTCGTCCCTCTACCGCGGGTGGCTCCTCCTCCGGTGGCCCATCCACCTTTGAGCCACCCTCCTCCTCTCGTGGGCCATCCGCATCTAGAGGCACCGTTCCCCCCGGCAAGAAAAAGAGTATCTTCAATTTCCTCTCTCAAGGTCTTTTTGCTTGCTTCAATGTGGGAAAACACAATGCACAGGAAATTCATGCACATAGGCAGCATGTTGATGAGCAGCTCCTTAAGTTGGAGACGCGTCAAAAGTCCTTGCTCGCTCAACACAACATTGAGCACTCTCCCGTCCGCGAGCCCATGGATTTTCCTCCTCCACCAAACTTCTACAACCCTTGGGAGATCTACGGCGACGCCACCATGATGTATGGAGCTCCTCCGGCCGACATCGACGATGAGGACTTTGGTGGTGGTGAGACCGACGACGACGACTCTCCTCCGGCTTCCCACTCTCCACATGACTATGATGATTGAAGGGCCTCCTCTTTTTGGCGCTTGATGCCAAAGGGGGAGTGAGCTCACAATTTACTCATGTGTGGTGTGGGCTTGTATCTTCATTTATCTATCTATCCTTAGGTTTGTGGACATGTATGGACTATTTGTGTATTTGTGTGGTGTAATGCTTGTTGAAGAACCTAGAACTCACTTAAATTTGTAAGACCTAAAATTGTGCTTGTGGTGTGAGGAACCTTGTTTATCTATTTGTGATGCTTGTTGTCTCTCACTTTATTGTTTTGTATACCATGTCATATGCATCACGGTTTATTTATCACACTCATGCACTTGTGTATACAATTTGAGAGTGAAAAGTCTTCTAAGTGTGTGATGGGCATTTGAGGCCTTCATAAAAGTCGAAGCACACATTTAGGGGGAGTTTCATTTTCAAATTCGTCAAATACACACATCTTTTATATAAACAAATTGTGGTTGTCATCAATCACCAAAAAGGGGAGATTGAAAGTGCATCTTGGCCCCTAATTATTTTGGTGATAATGACAAGCACGATTTGTGGTATTTCATGCTTCGACAAGATGTGTGCAGGTCTTAGATGAATAAAACTCATATGGTTGATCAAAGGAAGGCCCCCAAATTTCAAGTCGTTGTTTTCAACTCGAATCAAGGCTTTATTTCTTTTTTACTTTTGAATTTGAGTATAGGAAACACCGTACTATAAAGGGGGATGCAAATCGATAGCCAAGAGATGCTAAAAGTGCCTTAGAAGGTATTCCTAGTGAGTGAGAAGAGTTGAGAGTTGGCACGTGCACAAATGCTTCTCTTTTCCCAAACTCTCAGCCTGGGCCGGTTGTACCGACGCCACATCGGTACTACCGGCGATCGCCCCTCGGTAGTACCGGCGCAGGGTCGGTATACCGATATGGCTTCACTGGCGAGTTTTAGCCAGGGGGTCGGTACTACCGACCCTGTGTCGGTACTACCGATGACCGTACTGTTTTAGTTCAGAAAAACCCCCCCTCGGTAGTACCGACGCCGTGTCGGTAGTACCGGGGTTACACGATTCTGCACAGTAACGGCTAGTTTTTGGCCCCTAGTATTTAAGCCCCCTTCTCCCTCCTCACTCATTGCTGACCAACCACGGGACAAACACTTCCTTGAGCATTCACTCCACCTCTCCCCTCTCCTCTAGAGCTAATCCTTGGTTCCCTTGAGCTAGGGTTTGAGAAGAGAGGTGAATTCTAGTGAAGTGTTCCCAAGCTTTGAGAGCCCCATCATTCTTCTCCTTCTCAAGAGCACTTGAAGCATCTCCGGGCTTTTGGTTTGCATTTGTTACTCTTGAAGCTTGCTTCTAGACGGTTAGGCGTCGCCCGCGAGTGCCCTCTTGGTGTGGTGCACCCGGGATTGTTTGTATTGCCCTCTCCTTGGTGGAGAATTCTTAGTGAGCACCAATCTTCCTTTGTGGGGGTTGGAAGAGGAAAAGAGGCTCTTGGTGATAGCCCTCCCTTTGTGAGATCCTCAACGGAGACGTAGCATCCTTTGTGGGTGTGAACTTCGGATTAAATCTTGTGTCTCCTTTGCTTGCTTGAATTCTTTGTTTCTAACGAACCCTAGAACTTGTTTTGGCCCGATCTATCAATTGGTTGCTATCCAACTCATCTCTGTGGTTGCAGGTGGTTCTTAGCTTCTAAACTTAAACTTTGATTCAAGTAGAATTGCTAGAAACCTCACAGAATTCAAATTTCGCTTTAAGTCATTTCTGCCTGTCGGTAGTACCGACACAGTGCATCGGTAGTACCGACCCCGTCGGTAGAACCGGCACCACGTCGGTAGTACCGACAAGAGTTTTAATCCGCTGCTTTTGTTTCAGAAATTTGAAGTGATCCTATTCACCCCCCCTCTAGGCATCACAAGGTCCTTTCAAAACTTCAAGGGAGTTTACTGCGAAAAGGCAGGGCACATACATAATTATGTATAAAAACCCGAGGGTTTATTTGCAAAACTGCAAGGAAGGGTTTATGTACAGGAGGTGGGGTCCTTGCAGGGGGTTATGAGCAAGGTTCACTAGAGACAGATTAGATCCAAGGGTTATGGAGTTCTTCAGGGGTTTTTTTGCAAAACTGTCATCTTCCTCCTTGGATTCGAAACAGGACAGGAGGATGGGGATGCCCCCGGCGGCACTGGCCATCGGGGTCGCCGGTGCTCCGGGGCAGGGGGGGGGGGGCTCAGAGGAGAGGGGGAAACGAAGAGGGAGGAGAGGGGATCACACGGAGCTGCTTACCTCGGTCGGAAGACGACGACGGCTGCTCGTCGGCGTGGACCAGGGTCGGCCAGCGGCGGTCCAAGGTGACAACAGCGCTCCGGCGTCCGGCGGTCGACGGGAAAGGGCGGAACTTGAGAAACTCGGCATCCTGGGGCTTGCGGCGGGGGTCAGCTGCTCCGGTTGGGCTCCACGCCGACGTATCGACGATGGCGATGGCGATGGCGGCGGGCTCGGAGTGGCCGGCGGCGCAGTCAGGCAATGCGCGGGCGGTGAGATGCAGGAGCAGGCGTAGGGGAAAGCTCGGCCGCGCGGCTAAAAAGGGGCGCGGTGCGGGAGTTCGTGCTGTGAGCGGCATGGACGCCGAAGACGGGGAGGCGCCGGACTCCAGCAGAGTCCCGGCGGCGCACGGAACAGCTCGGCCCAGATGGGCTTCGCGGCGGTCTTGGGGCCGGGCCGGCGGGTTGGGTTGCTGGGCTGTGGCCTGAGAACCTGAGGGAGCTTGAGTGGCCTCGCGAAGAAGCTAAGGGGGCAGCAGTAGACTTCGAATAGATGGGCCGGAAGCAGCTGTGGGCCGAAAAAGGAAGGGGAACAGGAAATTCCTTTTCATTTTCAGAAAACATTTCGTGAAAAATAATAATCTAGAAATAGCTAGATAATTCATTAAAGTCACGAAAAAAATATTCTGAAAATCCCAAAAATTCCAGGAAAATTCCCAGAGCTAGATTGGAGCATGAACAATCCAAATAAAGTATTTGGAGATCATGAAAAAGATTTTAGAGCCCTCTAATAAATAGAAATAGCTCAAGGAAAAATGAGAATAAATTCCAGAAAAATCCAGAAAATTCTCGGGAGAGTTAGGACAGTTCCTAAACGCATTTTTGAAACCTTTTGCACTCAAGAAGCACTGAGATGCAACGACATGAATGCAACACACATAACAATTTATTTATTTTAGAAAATCAAACAATGATTTTTTTTCTATACTATATTTCCTGTAAAGAAAATAAATGTTGAAAAAAAAATTAAAATTATGAGAAAATTGTTATTTAATTATTCTTTCTATTCACATCCTGAAATTGAAAATTTCAGGGTGTGACAGCTTTGCTCCTTGGAAGTCTCTCTCAGGAATCTAGTTTTAGCCAAGTCGCTAAGACCTGTGCTATTCCAGAATACCCCTTTCATTTGAAACTTTTCTTAAAGACCTTTGCCTTTCTTGCCTTGCAAGTCTTTGTCAAGCACGACTTAGCGTGTGACTTGCCCTTACGACGCAAACCATTAAGTTCGCAATTTAGAGGGAAACTATACTCATCAAAAACCTCTTCCATTAATTCTCTGCATAAGCTCTTTAAAGCGTTCCTCTCAACATCTTCTAAACTTTCCTCCTCACTTTCAGAATCCCCCCACTCTTGATCACTAACCCCCTCCTCTACTGCTTCCTTTTTCATTGCACTATCCAACAGAAAATTAAAGTTATTGTCTTTGTCTACCCAAGATTCCCCAAAATTAATCCCTATTTGTTGCATGCAATTTATCACCATGTCTTTGTCAACCGAAAGTAAAGAAGAAAGACAGGGAATACCGAGTTCAAGATTCCTCCTAGCCTCGCTCTTACTAACAGAAAAAAGAGAAGTCAGACAGGGAGTACCTCCACCGAACTCAGGATTCTTCCTAGCTGCAATTTATCACCATGTCTTTGTTGTCTTTGCCCAGCCTGGTCACCACCCCCGCCTCAGTTTCAACCTACTGTCTTTCCTTGACTTCTTCCACTACCTTGTCTGCAATTTCATCCAACACCCTGCGTGGAGCAACCTTCAGTACCTCATCCGCTTTCTCTTTCATAAAAGGAAAAAGTCCATTTTGACCATCCAATTATAGGCTAAGTTTGGTTTTAGTCATCCAACTTCAAAACCGGAGATCTTTGACCATCCAACTGTCAAAACCGTTCAAATTTGGCCATCGGGTGGTTTTGACAGGCGATTTTCAATTTTTTATTTACAATTTAGTCCTTAGATCTTAAAATGATTATTACTTTTTGCTCATACTTCCGATTTCGGTGATTCTTGCGGACACACGTTCATAATAGTGAGCTTTGTCTTTTCAAATGTTACTTATACTATTTTATCATTATTTATTATATTATTCTTATGTTGTGGTGTAGGAACAACAATATACGAAAAGTAAAATAAACGGGTACAAAATAATATGAACAACATTTCAAAATATAAAGCTCATCGTTAAGAACGCATGACCACAAGAATCATTTAAATCAGAGATACAAGTACAAAATAGTAATCATTTTAAGTTAGGAGGACTAAACTGTAAATAAAATGATTAAAATAGTTCTTGGATCTTAAAATGATTACTATTTTTTCCTCATATCTTCGATTTAAGTGATTCTTGCGGGCATGCGTTCCTAACGATGAGCTTTATATTTTAAAATGTTATTCATATTATTTTGTACCTGTTTATTTTACTTTTCATATATTGTTGTTTCTACATCACAACATAATAATAATATAACAAATTGTGATAAAATAATATAAATAACATTTGAAAAGAAAAGGCTCATCATTACGAATGCATGACCGCAAGAATCACCGAAATCGGAAGTATGAGAAAAAAGTAATAATCATTTTAAGGTTTAAGGACTAAATTGAAAATAAGAAAATTGAAAACCGCCCATCAAAACCGCCCGATGGCTAAATTTGAACGGTTTTGACAGTTGAATGGTCAAAGATGTTCGGTTTTGAAGTTCGATGGCCAAAACCAAATTTAGCCTATAGTTGGATGGTCAAAAATAGACTTTTTCCTTCATGTGCTGCACTCGCTCCTTCAGAGGAGCTTTTTCCAGAAGTTTTACTGATAATTATTGCAGTAGCAGCGACAATTTCCTATCCACAACGAGAACATTTGATCCCAGTCTTCACCTCTCCACCATCGGACTCCTTCCCTTCACCGGCCTCTCCCACCTCAACATAACCTTTTGGCGGCCTGAACTGCTGGAGATTCACCATCTGAACAGGCTGCTCCTTGCGAGCTTCCTGTTGAGTGCCCCTTTGCCTATGCTTCTGCCTTGTAGACAACAGTCCACGACCGCCATTACCTCTACCACCACCGTGTGGCCCATGTCCCTGATAGGAACCACGACCACGAGGGAAGGGACTACCAGCGACATGGCCATCAGCACCACGGCCTCCACCATCCATCTAGCATCCCGACCTCTCCTCCAAACCTTTGCTCACCTGCTGCCCCATAGGAGCACAAAACAAAGGATCTGCCTGCACTTGCCCTGCGCTCCTCCCCTGGTATAACCCCCCCCCCCCCCCCCCCCCCCCCCCCCCCCATTCGGAACCTTCTCGTCCGCCACTGCCTGCCCGCCACAGCCGGCAAAGTCGTCGCCGTACGAGAGCCAGGCGATAGACAGTCACGCGTTCGAGTAGATAGACCGACCGGTTTTCCAGGTCTTTAAAAGAGCATGCCTAAATTGGTAGAGAACCGAAAAGCTGAGAGGGCCTCCCTCTGGCCCAAAACAACCCGAAAAGCCGGCCCAGGAAACTGAAACGTCGCACCCTTTCGAAATTTGAATTTCTCATCTGGATCTAGCCACGGAGCGCACGTCTTCTCCACCTCCTGTGGCCCCTCGGCCGGCGGCACCTGCTGCACAACCACGTCCCCAAGCCGACAGAAGAGCAAGACTTTCCGGAGCGACGGTCTTCAACCCAAAAGTCACCTCGTGGCCTTCCAAGGCTTGCTCGCGTTCAGATTGCGCTGCCCACCGTGAGATGGCACAACCCGCAACCTGCCGCCCCTGCTAGGACGAAACTCAGCACTTCCATTTTGCATCGCCAATCTTTCTTTACTCTCAATTGACCTTTGCACCCGGGGTTCCTCTGCAGCCAAATCCTCTAGTGATTTGCACAGCAGTTTCACACCCGACGCTGCTTCCTTCTCCTCCTCATCGGAGATATCCTCATCTGCCACAGGCCAAAAGCGACGCAGCCCCGACATCGGGTCCGCTGAGGAGCCTACACTCGAGCCTGTAGAACTCCAGCTCAACCTCTGTTCCAGCCCTGAAGCTCCCTCCGAGAGCTCCGGCCCAACTTCCTCACTCGCCTCCACCGCTGTTCCGCCGCTCCTGCCGGAATCTGCATAGACAAATGAACATACCTTATCCTCCTGCTCCCCTTGACCCGTCGTCTTCCAAGGCTTCGGTGCGAGCGTCAACCTCCGTCGCCTTCCGCCGGCCGGCGGCACCTTGACATTCCCTCTGCTCATCCCCCCATCGATCAGCTGCGATGGTTCATGTGAAGTCAGCATTAGAGGTGTTGTCGATGAAGTCTGAAATTGCAGGGCTCATTCTCCAGCCAGGAGCTTGTAGGATTGGGTCTTGGGTGTTGATGCAGTTTGCTAATATCTGACAATCAGTGTGGAATCTGACTTAATTCAGATTTAGCCACTTTGCCATCTTGGAGGTGTTGTAAACCTTCCTGTAGTATGCTCCGGACACTTGTGACCTGTACTATGTATTGCTACTATTGAATGTTGTGTCGTTCCATGAGATCCCAAGTCATCTGAGTCTTCTGTTGGGAGTGGTGTTGTTGTTGGGCAATAGGTCTACCATCAATAGGATTGGTCGACATATTTGTCCCTTTGTCTGTCTTTAGCTAGATATTACTGCACAAGGCCTTAGTTTTGAGCTGATTCTACACATGAAGGATTAGGTTTTTAGGCGATTTACTTGGCAGTTGTCACATAGAGAGAATTGAAGATCTTGTACAATGTGCTTCATCCCCTTGAGCAAATCATGGCTATTGAACCCTCAAAGTCTTTTGTCTGTCAGGCTAACTGTTCTTGAGCGAAAGTTAAATCTTTAGGCTAAGTGGTGTCTGCAAATGTGCTCCTGGCCGCCTTCTTGTTGTTTCTCCTTTTATTCTTGTTAGAATAAATGGGCCTAGGTCCATTTATTGTAATAATGAGTCCGTGTGTTTAATGCTAAGGAAAAGAGAGATACGTATGGGTATTGGAGGAGTCGTCCATCCAACTTATTAGGTAACCTTTTGGTACACCTCTTGTAAAGTTGAATAAAGTAGATAGGTGTACCTCACTGTTGACACATTTTATCTATGAATTTTATCCCTCACGTTTATTGGAAAAAGGACTAAAATATAATTAGATCACCTTGTTAGGGTTTATATTGACAATTTCCACGAGTTTTGGTGAATCTATAAATCTACAGGGATTATTGAAAATATGCAAAGAAACCACTCTAGAACACTCCAGAAGGCTCCAGAACTCAACGTGACTTAGCACCTAAGAAAGAAGCATCTAGAAGGATTGAGGACCCACCTGGCCGAAGTGGACCCCGAGGGGGGCCCACCCCAGCCCGAGCGACCTGGTGGTGGGGTCGGTCCCCCTGGGTCCCGAACCGCCTCATCTTCTGGAATGTTCCTCAACCGCCTCCTAGGATCAATCAAAATCACATGTTTAGGTCGATTTGATCCTACGACGCACGTCTACTCCTCGGGACTATATAAGCAGCCCCCTGGCAGAGGCATCTGGAACTCATCTGGAAACCTGAGTTTGCATACACCAGATCAAGTCATCAAGTCAGAGATACTACGCCCTAGAAACACCATATAGCAAAGTAGCTAGCTAGTTTAGATCTAGGAGGAGGCAAAGCGTCTACTTGGCTCATAATCGTCTAGAGGCTGATCGAGATACTGATCTACCTTCACTCTTGTAAGTTCTTATCTAGTTCCTTACATTTGTTATATAGACATATGTTCTTATCAATGATTATATTCGACATATGCTTTGGTGTTTATTATGATTACATGTTTAGCATAGTTGATTTGCCTTTGTATTCATATATGGAGTCGTATAGCCCTCACCTAGATCATTTGTTAACATGGGTGAACGGTAAAGACAGTGTAAGCGTGGTGCTTATATTGTATTTATCTGCGATTGCACCCTATATGTCGGGTCATGTGGTAGATCGTGGTGGTGACAGCACTATTGAGTCCTTCGCAGTCCACACCCCCCGTGTATAGGACTAGTGGAGCCTTATACTGTTTGGGTTGTTTCAATTTCGGCCTTGATCCTCTTGGATAGTCTCCCCATGCATTAATATAATAGTTCTTCCATGATTGTTAAATGTTTGCACTAATCATAGTTTGCATTGACATATAGTTTAGAGTTACCGAGGAGTATCCTCTCTAACTAGACTTTGCTATGTTGCTCTTGCTATAATGACACTTTCTAGCTGCTCATGATGTTATGACTTGAACAATGCTATCTATATCTTTATCTTTATGTGACTTACCCCTGTTTATAGCAATGATATATTTTGGCCACTCTACATTATAAAACTGAGAGATGAGCATGTATTAGCTATTATGGATTAGAAAGACTTCTTTCCCTGTGGTAGAATATAAATACGATACCTAGTTTTACTCCTCGTTAAAATGCTACAATGGTATATTCATATCTGTGCGCTTGCAGATTCCCTGTTTATTTATATATCTACTTTTCTAGAGATCCAAGGCATATGTAAGAGTACCATATCCATGCGTTTTCAGGCACACCTGTCAGGGCTGACAACCTATATCGAGTTGTGCTATGAATCGTGTCGGAATTCACCTTTTAGTTTATCTGAAAGCAACATCTAATATACACTTAGCATCATGTTAAGATATAGCTTTGCATTTCTAGTACCGTCGATAGAGATGGATGTTATATCTGTTTCTAGTCGATGACGTTAGCAATGTCAACAAGCATTTTTGGCGTCGTTGCTACGGAAAGAAAGTCTATAGCCTAGATGAAAAAGTTTCAGTAATAGCATGCATGCATCTCTCACACATAATGTATCGAGAACCCAAATTATCATTGCTTAAACAGGTTTACCCTTGTTCTTTCCACTTTTGTTTATCTTATTTCAGGGTAATGTATGAATAAGAATCTTCCAGAAAACTTCATTTCAGATCCAGAGAAAATCTTAAGGAAGGCAAGGTCAAAGCTCAGGTCTACTGATTCTCGGCCCATGACTTCTGCCTTGGGAGATTCAACAGCGCGAAGCTTAACACCCACGTTTGAAGTAATGGCAAACAAGTCCCTACGCAAATACTCTGCACCGACCCCGGACAACATTCATACTGGTCCGACAGTCGCTGTAGGAATGCTGCTTTTGAGCTCAAGCCTGCATTGATCAACATGGCACAAGCTAGCCAATTTTGTGGAAAAGCTCATGAATATGCCAACAAACACCTTCAACATTTCTTGAATATATGTAGCACCTTCACGATCAAAGATGTGCCAAGTGATGTAGTCGTACTGCGTTTATTCCCATTCTCATTATTGGAGAGAGCGAAGCAATGGTTTTACTCCAACAAAAACAAATTTACAACTTGGACATTGTGTTCTACTGCCTTTCTGGCAAAGTTCTTTCCTATAGGCAAAACCAATGCCTTACGGGGGAAAATTTCAATTTTCCAGCAGCAACACGAGGAATCTGTTCCTGAAGCATGGGAGCACTTTCAATACTACATTTCAGATTGCCCACATCATGGCATGGAAAATTGGTTGCTCTTGCAGACCTTCTACCACGGGCTCTCTACCAACACCCGTGAAATGATGGATGCTGCAACTGGAGGTGCTTTCCTGTCCCCTTACACTTACTCAAGCTATTAACCTTGTGGAAAAGATGGTGTCCAATCAAGCTTGGAACGAGGAACGTCAACCCCGCAAGAAAGAAAGAGGAATGCACCAGCTCAAGGAGGTAGACATGTTGTCTGCCAAAATGGATTTACTGATGAAGAGGCTCGAAGACAAAGCCCCTGAGAAGAAGGAAGTCATGCAACTCTTCGAATCCCGCATGACCTGTGAAGAGTGTGGAAACACTAGACACTTAGGGAGTCAATGCCCTCAGCTGGAGGAGGATGTGAACTACATCATCAACAACAACAACCAATATCACCCCCAACAGAATCAAGGATGGACTCAGCAGAGGACCAACTACCCAGGTAACTATTCAAGTAATTATCAAGGTAATAATTCTTCTAATAATTTCTCACCTTTAAGAGACTTAGTCCAAAACCAGGGTAGAATTATGGATAATCTGCCTAAGAAGTTAGCTTCCAATGATAAAGTACATGAAACTATTAGTAATAAAATGGAAATTTTTTCTTCTGCCATCAAGAATCAGCATAGCTTTAATAAAATGCTTGAATCTCAGATTTCCCAGCTGGCATCATCTGTTCCCACGGCTAACCTAGGTAAGATTCTGGGCCAGCCGGAAGAATTAGAATCTGCAAATCTTGTCGATATCTATTCTGCAGATCTGTGTTCGAGTAGGACAGAAGAAGGCCCAAGATGGATTGACTGGGGCATGCCCGCCAAAAGAGGAGATCCAGGAAGGCCCGTCATCGCCATCACTATAGGAGCCTACACCTTCAAGAATGCACTTTGTGACTTTGGGTCTAGCGTTAATATAATGCCTAAGGTAATATATAAGAAAACCAATGGTTCACCTTAATTGTATACAACCATGTGCTTGAAGCTTGCAGACCTGTCACTATGCCACCCCGAGGGCATCCTAGACGACGTATGTTTGGGGGCAGGACGCTCCTACGTGGCTGCCGACTTCGTTCTTGTCGAGACTGGGGGAAGTGAGAATGCTCCAATCATTTTGGAACGTACTTTCCTTGCCACAGCCAGAGCCATCATCTACGCCGACGCCGCTAAGATCGTCTTCACCATCAATGGGAGTAAGGAGAGATTCAATTTCAAGAACAAGATCCTAAAAGCTCCTGCACACCCCTGATATCCTTGCCCCCAAGAACACGAGCCAGTTGTCGAGAAGAAGAGAAGAGATAGAATGAGGAATAAGAAGAATAATCGACCTCAAACGCATGTGAAGGAAGTTTGGATGATCAACATGATTCAATCAGAGAATGAGAACCTGTTCCCTTCACCATTACTGCCAAAGCTTGAACACCCTGGAGTTCCATCAATCCACTGCTCCATCAATCAATGGAATTTCCAGCGAGTTGTCTGCGACACGGGATCGGGCATCAACCTAATGTCTAAGGTAACCTACGAATTAATATATGGTGGTCTGCCTTTGTATTCCACATATATAATGTTGCAGATGGCGGATCAATCACAACGGTTTCCGGAAGGAATTGCACGAGATGTACATGTCAAGATAAAGGACCACTATGTCCTAACTAACTTTTTAGTCATAGACATGGGAGATGAGCAAGATCCTCCCATGGTGCTTGGAAGACTATTCCTAAACACAACAAGAGCAATCATCTACATCAGGACTGGCAAGATCCACTTCCAGTTCAAAACTGAAAAGGTATGCTGCTACTTTAATACTTATACTGATCCTGAGCAGCCCAAGAAGAACAAGACGCAGAGACGCCTTCAGAAATTACAACGCAAGTTGAACACAAAGTTGAAGGATGTCAAGAACATTGAAGAAGAGATTAAGGAGAAGTCCGCTCAGCTTCTACCAGCCCAGTATTCTGAACCTGTTACTCCAGAAAGGTCTCCACCGAAGAAACAAGTCTGGAGGAAGAAAGATCAAAGTACACCTTCGGAAGACCAATCACTAACCATGTCATCAACTGATCAATTAATGGCCACTACATCTATACCATGGGAGTCCTCTAAACTCTCACCGAGAGATAACTCGGTATTAATCTTTATATTATGCACTGCATATTTAGATTAGCATGTTTATTTCCCTATACTTGCATCGAAAAAAATCATAAAAATATTTTTTGCTTTTGCATTCTTTAAGGCCCCATCTACTCCATACCATGGCAGCATAAAAAAATAAATAAAAATTGCATTCACATGTTTTTGCATTTAGCATCCCTTTTGCATATAAAAATTCACAAAAATACGTGGGCACATGAAGGTCCACACATTTCAGAAAAATCCAAAAAGAAGTGGGCACATGAAGGCTCACAGCATAATCCTAGAATTTGTTCCTTCGGGTATGTACGAGACTAATATTTATAGGGAGAATTTAATAAGGACCTGAAGGCAAACAAGTTCCAAGGATGAATCAAGAATCACTTCAAGATCTAGCTTGGGGAGAGCACCCCTAGTTATCACGATAAGTATCACTATACTATGTTTTTAGCTAGTTATTTGAGTATTAGTTAAAAGTCTTAGTTTGAATAAAATGCTAGAGTCTGCTAGTTGGCTTTTCTCTTTAATAATGATCTTGATGATATATGCTTGGAGATGATGAATAGTTGCTCCACCGTAATCCCTTTTAAAAGTGCTTCGTTTTCAGACCTAGATTCTCCTGAAGCTTAAATACTTAATTTGCTCTAAACCCAAAACCTGTGCAAGTACATGCTTAATCTGAGTCTAGGCTTTGAAAGATGATTCATGAAAAGTTGAGTTGCTATTGTTCATTTTCCTAGAGAAGCTTGATTCCTGGATTTATCTTAAAAATCATGAAATTTTATATGATGAGTTCCTGTGTCTATGATCCTTAAGAGCTTGTCATTCACATCAAGATCATTCCATTCCACCATTTATGCTGCTTCTGACATGGAAGTACGCATTTTTCATCAAGCCATATAGCTCATGTGTTGACGGTCCTTACAACAAATTTTTGACCGTCATTATCTCAAGAATGAGAGGAGGATATAACAAACTTCATGCACATTTTTAAGTACTACTAAGGTTCCACGAGCTTTGTTGGTATTTTTACTTGCAGGTACACATATATGACAATAACAATGAACAAATGAACCTCAGAGGGTTGCACCAAATCAAAGGTGCAGGGCCGGCCGCACCTGGCCAGGTCCAGCCGCACCACAGCTAGGTCCGGCCGCAGCTTAGCCAGGCTCGGCCGCACCATAGCCGGCCGCCCCCAGCCGGCCGTAGCCGCCGCCGTAACTCGGCCACAACCGGCTATACTTGGCCAGGGCTAGGCTCGGCCGCACCTATCATATGCCACGTCTTGGGTCCACGGCACCAACAATCCCACGAACAAGTCTTGGATGGATGAGAAACGTTGATTCTATGTCGGTTGGATCAAAAGGCTAAGGTTGGAAGCACTTGGATCGATGGACCCACACTTAACCGCCGCAACCGCCATCAAGGAGTGATCCTGGAAGTCCCTCAACACCATCGGTGCATCACACGATAATTGGGTAGGTGCGCCCGCACCTATAGGACCGGCTGCACCTATCAACTTGCGTGCCGGGCGAAACTGACCCAAGGAGCCGACCTACAACCGCCTCAGGAGTAGTAATCAGGGTCGTCTAAGTCCATAGGCGGTGGATCATAGGGTCGGCCACACATGGAGATACGGCCACACCTCCTTGCTCGGCACTGCAGCTCCCTCTCGCCTACAAGTACCCCCTCCTACCGCCACCGACCTACTGGAGCTACAAATTGAGCCAGGCACCTTGTAGAAGGTGACAAGTGATTAGAAGAAAGTGGTGGAGCCCTCCAGAAGTTAGCATTCATATAATAGGGAGAGAGAGAGTTGCGTCATGGAGTAGAAGCCGGAATCGGTCTTCTTCTTGTACCTCGGCAGGTGCGGTACACCTTCGGTCGTCCACACCCGGGATATTTTGTAAGTTCGAATTCGTGAGTAACTAAGTCTCAAATCATTTCATAGTTCACTCTTTGGTTCTTCGATTGCAATTAGTAGTTTCTGCTTATTTTGATTGCTTTGCTTTGGATCCGAGTAAAGTAGTGCTTGGTTAGTGTAGACATGGTGTCTAGGCTTTCCAGTACCTTGGAATGCTTCCCGGTTCAATGGAATAGTTGTGGTACCCTAGGGAGGTGACAACTCCGGACGGGCTTTGTAGTCCACCACGTTAGTTCCGGCAGGTAGGAGTTACGACATCAGAGCCCCCTTCTCATCCCTTTCTGTGGCTCTTTTCCCTCTGGCCCCAACGAGTGACAAGTTATGCCTTGATTCTATCCGTGACCCTCATGAGTCCCAAACTTCGTTAGCTATCCCCTCTCTACCCAAAATCTAACCTTGTCTTTATATCCTTTGTCACCATAACCCCCGGACGAATTAGTTCAAGTTCTCTACACTTCTCGTTCCCCGAGGAAATCGATACCTTGGAATACTCCTGGGTGAAAGCTACAACGGTATCCGTGCGCTTGCGGATTTATCTATGACCATATAGTATACCAACAGGCTTTCTGGCACCGTTGCGAATTTAGTAACGACGTAAGAAACACCAACAAGCTTTCTGGCGCCGTTGCCGGGGATATAAACCTGGTGGCGACGCTAGTGAGCGTCAACAAGCTTTCTGGTGTCGTTGCCGGGGAATGGTAGCTGTTTTGATCCCGAACCCAGTTCGTCCGTGTATCACCCCATTTATCTTATGGATTCCGATCCAACCCTTTTTGAGATTTCCACTCCAAAGGGTGATCATTTGGAGCCTCCATCATCATCACATCCCATCAACACATGTGGCTATGAGCTTCGCCCTGCTCTTATAGCCTTGGTCCGAGAGACTTCGTTCGCCGGAACGAAAGAGGAGAGACTGTACATTCACTTGCGAGGTTTCGAGCAAATTTGCTCAATAATCGTAATTGAGGGAATGACTCAACAAACCCTCAAATGGAAGCTCTTTCCGTTTTCATTAACGGGAGGAGCAAAGAAATGATACTCTTCCTCAGTCGGAAGCATGGAGGGAAGTTGGGAAAAGCTTAGAGAAAAGTTTTGTCTGACCTTCTTCCCTACGTCTCGAGTAGTGACCCTCACTACGTGAAAAACTGGCTTTGGTAACAGGCGTAGATCGTCTTTGGTAACGGGCAATGCACCCGTTACCAATCAAGTGTTACAAATAAGCGAAGAAAGGCAACGGGCAGATGCCCGTTACTGATAAGACATATTCGTAACGGGCATTAAACAACGACCGTTACCACAACTAGCCACCAGTCATGTGAAATGGCTGTTTTTCTGGGCCCATAGGGAACTTTCGTAACGGGTACCAAAGCAAAGGCCGTTACAGAAGCTCAATATCAGAGACGTCTGATGTGCACCTGCGTCTCCACTATCTTGATGAACTGAGACACGTCTATTTCACACGCGTCTCAGTACATATAGGATTCGTAACGGCATCGAACAACGACCGTTACCACAACTAGTCACCGGTCACGTGAAATGGTTGTTTCTTTGGGCCCACATGGAACTTTGATAACGGGCATGAAACAGAGCCCATTAATGTGAAATTAACTCCAGAGACGCGTTCCGTGAACCTGCGTCTCCACTGTCTCGACGAAATGAGACGCATTTGTTTCCACACGTGTCTGCGTTCTCTCTATTAAAGGAGACGCTTGCTTTCAACCTGCGTCTCCTATATCTCGATGAATAGGCCAGGTCCTGGGGCCCACCGGTCAGGACTGGTAACGTGCTTTGACACTACCGTTACATTGTGGGCATTTTTGTAACAGGCTTTCCGAATGAAGCCCGCTACTCACTGATCAATGTTTGTAATGAGTTTTGATTAATGCCCATTACAGATACGGCGGCCACCCCTACAAGAACTCCGTTCGATTGCGGAAAGCATCCCGGAACCGGCCCAGATTTGGCGACCATCGTGGGCCGCATCCCGGGAACCGGCCTAGGATTTAGCAGCCACCATAGCAAGGAGACATCAAAAGTACATTCTCACATCATAGATATAGGCAAGGCAAGATCACATTTATAGACAAGCTAGGATCACATCAAGTTTCAAGTTACTCTCATCAGGGCTTTGTTTGGATGGAGTCATGAGAAAACTACCTGAACCAGGCAGTATCTGACCCCAACCAAGCAAGCCAAGTAGGTATCTCAGGCAACAACACCTGACTAAAGAAAACTGAATGAGTTTCAAGTTTCTGGTCACAATAAACTCACGGTGCACCAATGTAGAAGTGGCCCTTTCGGTCGATGGTCTCCTTAAGAATGTACTCGCACAACATCTCCCGGACGCGCTATACATCTTCTGTGGAAACATCTACAAGAGGTTTGAAATTCTGCAAAATACAATTATTTATGAGAATACAAGTAGAAATCATTTTCTAAAATCTGATGGATAATATGAGCATAGACAAGGTTGAGCATTATTATCTACTTACAACAGCCTTCTTGATGTCAGGTATGGCATCATGTAGTCTTAACATATGGAATGTCACATGGAATCCAGCTGCTAAGCACACTGCATCGAGGTACCAAAATGACATGTTAATGCAATACCAAATAGGTAAAAAGGGACCATAAAAAACCTCAGTCTTATAGCAAGATTTCTTTTGTGCTTGAGTGTGGCTTTTGGCTTTTTTTCTTTCCTTGAGTCACTCTGTCCTGTGCATCACCAAAGGCCCTGCATGATCAGCAATACCAATTAGAAACACTAAGGGATTGATTTTTTTGTGAACAAAAAATACTGTACCAAAGGCCCTGCACGGTTAGCAATACTAATTAGAAACACTAAGAGATTGAATTTTTGTGAACAAAAGCTACAAGAAACTGACCAGTTCAAAACATTTTGGAGGTCTGGGAACTTTAGCGGGGGATGTTGTTTAGCAGAATCTAGATACCAAACCTCTTTGAACTTCATACAGATGATCACTGTTACCCAGTGGCTAGTGTAGTAGGCACCCACCACGTAGTAGTTGTTCATCATTGCATTTGAGATTGCTTTGCCAACTTGCTAAGAACGCCGAGAAATATTAGTTGAAGTAAACAAATCTGGATCTAAAAACCCAATACTGATCTGCATCCCGTTGCCTTGTTCATCATTTTCCTACAAAAAATCAATTTGTTAGCATGCATGAACTTTGCAGTCAAAATTAAAGAAATATCTTTTTAGGTTTTAAAGGACTTACAATGTCCACAACCTCATGAAGGTAACATCCAGAGAAGCCAGGGTTATAAGGTTATACACGCTACTGAATTCAATGTTTAACATTAAAGCACCACAACCACCTTTAAATTAGTCTTGATCCACCTTTGCTGGAAAGGCAGGTTTATTTTTACTGTGTTCCATGACATAAGCATGAAACTTGGCACAATTTAGTCTAGCATCCTTTACATTTGCTTCTGACAACATAGGTGCACTAGGCTTGTATTTTGGTCGGTCCTGTTCTATCCCATTAACATAGTTAAGAATCTCATCTTTAGACAGAGGTTTCCTGGCCTGGTTCCCCTTCTGCAGTGGAGATTGTCCGGGTTCCTCCTGTTGTAGAGGTTGTTGTACTTGTTGCATCTGCTGCTAGGGGGAGATTGCCTGCGCTCCTCCTCCTGCTGCTGGAGAGGCTGTTGTTTTGTCTGTTGCTTATCCTCATGTTGCAGCTTCTTCTTAGGCGTAGTTTGCCTGGGCTCCTCCTGCTGTTGTCGACGCTCCTGCTGCTGGAGAGGCTGCTGTTTCGTCTATTGATTATCCTCAAGTTGCAGCTGCTGCTTTGGCGGAGTTTGCCTGGGCTCCTCCTCTAGTTGTTGTCGATGCTCCTGCTGCGTAGTTTTGCTGATCTGTTGTTGTTGTTGTTGTTGCTGCTGCTACTACTGTTGAGCCTTCTCTTGCTGACACTGAGCTGCAGCACCTCCGTCTGATGTTGTACCCCTGCTACCCGTTGCGGCTTCAGGGTTGGGATGTCTCGTCATGGGTGGTATAATGATCTTGTCCTTTGGCCATTGGATCCTTTGAACGAGAGCCTGAGCTAGGGTTGCTACGTCCCATACATTACAAAAAGGATTGAAATTCCACCAATACATCGCATCCTTTATATTACAAAACGGATTCCATTTCCACCAATAGACATATCCTCTGGCATTACAAAAAGGATTCAGCAAAAATCAGGCTTGCTTTTTCTTCCTTGATTTCTGTATATGGATTTTTTTCACTATGGTCGCTTCGCAAGTACGGTGTTTTGTTAGTTCCCAAGAGACGGGGCTTGTATGAAGCGTCAAAGGATGGAATTTCGTCAAACTGGTTGTATTCCTCCTCCTCAACAACATTTTCAATCCCCACAATATAAACCTTTTTTCAGGCATAACCACAGACCAGTTCTTGTTTGCAAGGTCAGGTACATAAAACACTTGCTCAACATCATTGGCGAAGACAAACGGTTCATTCTTGTAACCAAAGACCCAGAGATCAACACTAACATAACCATATTTGTCCTTGCTCACAGCTCCCTTCCCATTAGTGACCCATGGCCACCTTCAATCCTACATATCGGTAACGAACTTTATAGCCCGTTACCAATACGGCAGCGATCAGTAACGGACTTAAGCTGCCCGTTACTGAAAGGGCATTGGTCGGTAACGGACTTTACAAGCTCGTTACCGATAGGTTTGACATTTGTAACGGGCTCTTTTAACATTCGTTACAAAGAATTTATGTAACGGGCGTTTAAGAAGCCTGTTACGAGAAGTTCACATTGGTAACGGGCGTTGTGGAGGCCAACCCTAGGGTCATCCTAGTGCGCTTATAGGTAACAGGCGCCAAACAACAACCGTTACAAATGTGGGTGGATGTAATGGGCGCTAAGGGCCCGTTACAAATGCAGTGTGACCTATTTGAGGTTTTCACGTAGTGCCTACGACTAGAAATCCTCTCATTCAAACAATTAGACAAGGAGTCACTTGGGACTACTTGGGCACGATTCACCAATTCTTTGGCCTCTAGACCCGACATTGGGATCTCAAAACCTATTCTTCTACAACATTTTAGAATGGGTCTCTATGACGAGTTAGCCAAATTTTTGGACACTTCATCTGGAGGCTCATTCTCTCACTTGACCCCTAGGGAAGGGAAGGTAGTTCTAGGAAAAATCCTAGAAAACACTCCCTACACAAGAACTTTTAACGAATTCCCAGACGAAGAAGAAGAACCCAAGCCCGACGCTCTCTCGGAACAAAAACCCATAGAGGAGAAACCCACTAGCATCTTTTTGCATGAATGCTGATGGATAAAAGACGTATCCCTCTATGATCCGCAAGCGTACGGACCCCACACCTTTTTCACCACGGGATTCCCAAGGTTCTTGTCAATCCGCGGAGCAAGGGGATTACAAGCGTTCGATCTACCTTCACACTCTAGCTACTCAAACCTCTAACTACGATTAAACTAGAAAACAACTAAACTACACTAGAGAGAATGATCAAGATATCAAGATAAAAGACATTCACCCATGGGTCTACGATACTAGAGCATGCAATTGCTTAAAGACATGATAACCAATCTAATCTATCAGGGGTTGTGACCACGGTTTCGCCCTTTCCCTCCCCTCATACTGTCACTACGCGAAGGTATTCATGACTAGACCTATGATGGACACGGCGTATTGAATGGATCCAAGGAAGCATTGGAGCTCATACTCCCTTTACGGCATGGTAGCTAACCTTAAGCATTAAAGTATATTCAACACAAGATGATAGATAGATAATCTGACAAAGTATGATTACATCTCCAGATCGATTACAACCCATGGATGAATAAGGAGATTACCCCATCAAGGTGCTAGACATAGCACCGTTGATCATGGTTTCCCTTCCGACGGTGTCTTCCTTCTTCTCCACTTGTGGGTGCTTCCTTCGAGGTGGACGATCTCCCTCCGGAGATCTCCCTCCTCTCTCTCTAGCTTGTCGATGGCCTCCTGGTGCGAATGGCTCTCTCCCTCTGTCGAATGGCGGCGCCTCCAGGGTTTTAGGGTTGAAGATCCTTCGGGTGCAAGGAAAGGGGGGCCGAACCGACACCGGAACTGGGCTGGGCCGGCCGGCCCAGGCCCATCTCTGCCCGGTTCGGTCGCTCCTTCGCTCCCGTGGGTCCTCAGGTGATTATGCACTTTGCCCCCTCCACTTGCATGATTTTGACGATGTCATCCTCGCGTCTAAGATGGAGGTTCTCCGCGCATGAAGTTCGGTCTTTTACGCTTCAATCCCCGGGGGGTGTTCCTCGTAGCACTTCGGTCCTTGCCACCATTGGAAGTGATTTCATCAAGCTCATGAACACGAACAAGACTCCGTAAATGCTCCTCTGAACTTGTTGCGAATCCGTCCTTTATGTCCATGTTTTCCTACATAAACATAACACTTCCAAATGCATGCACATAGATGAACATGTTATATGATTAGTGTGCCTAGTGGCGGGTTAGTTCCATAATCAAATCCAAACCAAAGTGTAATGAACATGCTTGGTGTACCAAAATACACCGTCAACATCTCCCCCACGCTTAGCTCTTGCTCGTCCTCGAGGAAATACTCGTAAAAGAACTTCGTCCAAAGTGTTGTAATCGTGTACCGCTAATCCTTTTTCACAAGTTAGTCAATCCTTTCATCTTTAATACATAAACATAAAGTAATGATCATCAAACATAAACATAGGCATTTAGAATCTTTACCACATCAAGATTTACCCCACAACTCAAACTCTTCACTTGAAGCCTTCAATCTCAGCCATGCTTACTTCTTTGCTTCCATCGGAGGGTTTTTATAATTTTTCAAACAAAATTCCTGCAACAAGTATTAGACAAAAACCTTTCTCCAAGCTCTCTCAAGTCACTCATATGAGGTGGCTATCCTAAACCAATTTTATAAAACTCTCACCTCCCATATGTCTCTCATATAACATGTAAAGTGGAGCTATAGGTAGGGCTAGCGCAATTAACACAAATATTGTCAAACTAAAAACTTCCTCTAATGGTTGCTTACCTTTCAAAGCCAATGATCATGAGAATAAACCATATGTAGGGATATCAAGGATGAGAAGATTTAGAATGGTGGACATGTGCAAGGGCAAAAGAAAATTATGACTACGAGGCACCGATGATGTCCTCGTTGTCGTATTGCACATGGTTGGAAAAAGAGTGAAAGTTTCGTCTCTCAACAACGTGACATCCTTCCTTGCACTTTTATTTTTTTTCTTTTACTTGATTCATCCCTCTCATATCCTTCTTGCCACTCCTCTTTTCTCTTTCTCTTCTTTTTCTTTCATTCTTCCATACTCATATTTTTCTCTTTCTTTACTTTTCTATATTTTTTCTTTTTTTCTTTCTTTCTTTTCCATACTAATACTTTTTCTCTTTATTTTTCCCTCTCTTGACAACTTTTCAAAGCTCTCAACTCTTCTCTTTCTCGCATGCATACAATCTGAAATTTTTAAATAAATCATGCTAGAGACGAGACGAAACTTTGAGAGTAGGTTGTGTTCAAGGAATGCGATGTACAAAAGAGATGTATAGGTTCGGGTATGGAATTCGGCGATGTACGGGACTTCCGATGTGAAAGTCACGTTAACGAATCCATGACGAGGCTAGAAACAAAAGATAAGCACAAGAACATGATCATTGCTCGAAATTAAAACTCCCAAGAGAGAAGGATCCTAGCCTAACTCATCGTGCTAATCACACTTATGCTGGAGCAAAAAATAAATTGGCTTTGTATAGGATTTTTTTCTTACTCTCAACTTGGAAAAAGAGGTTTTGCTAACCTTTATTACAAGGTTTTTAGATAATTTTCAGAACTAAAATCCTCCAACTTTTAGCATTGAACATAGCACAACTATTATGTGAAGCTCAAGATCGAAGTGTGGTATGGGTACTTTAAATAGTAGCAATTCCACTAAGCACCACGGTAAACGTTTTTCGAACCACACACTTATGTTCATATATCAAGAATAAAAGATAAACAAACAAGTGAATAAAGATAAGCATCACACAAGACACAAAATATATAAAGACTCTTTTTATTTGATTTTCTTTGACTCAACACTAATTTAAGACACTTCAAACTTATTTAAAAACACACTCGAAAACTAAGACTCTTTAAACTCTAAGACTCTCTTTAAACTCTAAGACTCTCTCGAAGACTAAACCGAACCTAAACTTTGAAACTCAAAAGCTAAGGCTAGCTAGCTAGCTCTCCCCCACGCTAAAAACATACGACGTCCTCGTCGTATCTTACAAAATTCCTAAGGGGAAAACTAGACCTAGTGGTACTTTCCGCAAGTATTGCACCACTTGCCTCTCATGTTCCCAACCATGCCAAAGAGTTTGCGCACGTTGCGGTTAAGGAACTTGTAGTCGTCTTCAACTACGCGCTCCAAATCCTCCAAATGCTGCTTCGTCACCTCCATGGCTTGGAGACATTCGTCGACCAACACGTAGAGATCCGCGATGGAGTGACGGCAAGCCGCACAACAATCGGATGCAATCCAAATGGGTCGTCATTGCCATCGTCTCCACCGTCGTCGCCACCGTCGTCACCGCCGTCGTCGCCGCCGTCGTCGCCGCCGTCGTCGCCACCACCATTGTCGTCGCCGCCGTCGTTGGGGCCTTCGGGAGTCTTCCCCTTGGACACCTCATCTCAAATGCAGAGGTCGTTATCATCTCTTCCGGCGGCCGCCCACGAACTCGGGCTACAATCGTCGGAGTAGTCGCTACCCCCATAATCCTTAGGTTCGGGCAACACCTCCTTGTAGTCTTTCCGCTTCATGCCTTGGATGCGCGCCGACCTTCGAACGGGCGTAGGGACCTTCTCTCCTTCGACGGGGTTGCGAGATGCAATAGCTCCGGTCGGGACACGCCCTCCGCAACGGATGCGGGCGGTCCTCTTGATCTCGACGGGTAGCTTGAGCTCGCATTGCTTCGCCTCCTCCATCGATGGCTCCTTGGCTCCTTGCTTCAACTCTAAGCTCCTCGGGGACACAATGGCTTCTGCGTGGGTGCAAAATATTGCTTGATGGGATTGATTCCCGAGCTCCCAATTCGGCCAAATAAATAGCCCGAAGAGAAAAACCCTAGGAACCTCATTTTCCTTATTCAAACTTCCATTAAAATTTCCTGACCGAAGAAGGAAGTCGAAAAGGAGCAATTCGGGCAAAAACCGGGATCAACCGCCGCCGGGACCCACCTAGGCCGGTCGGACTGGGCCGGCCGGCCCACCCTGTCTCGGGGGCCGGGCTGGTCCGGTTTTTCATGCACCGCCCTTATTTCACCTCCTTAGCCCATGGGAAAAAGTTGGCCCAGTAAATCTTCGCGAGAAACTCCAGAAAGTTAAAAGAAAAATTATTTACAGAAATTCATGCCTTGTTTTTCGTCCTAGGCGGGACGTTCGGGCTCTTCTTCCATGGTGAAGACATCAACATGGTGAAGGGGCACAACGTCAGGTTCGTAGTAAACCTTAAGTCGTTGACCATTCACCATAAATTGATCGCCTTTTATATCCATAATGGTTACCGCTCCGTTGGAGAGCACCGAATGCACAACATAAGGTCCGTTCCACTTGCTTTACAATTTCCCCTTTCCGAAGGTTTTAAACCTCGAATTGGAGAGGAGGACCTTATCTCCTTATTTAAACTCTTTCTTTTTCAATCTTTTATCATACCACCTTTTGATTCTCTCTTTGTATATGCTTGCATTTTCATGCACCTTCAACCTCATCTCCTCTAGCTCGCTTATTTGGATTCTTCGTTTCACCACCGCGGCATCGAGATTAAGGTTCATCTCTTTAATCGCCCAATAGGCTTTATGTTCCAACTCAACCAGAAGGTGGCAAGATTTTCCATAGATGAATTGATAAGGGATCATACCTATCGGTGTCTTGAACGCCGTTCGATAAGCCCATAAAGCTCCGTCTAATTTCTTTGACCAATCGTTGCCTCCCTTCTCTATGGTTTTGTTGAGAATGCTTTCTAATTGCCTATTTGATGTTTCCGCTTGTCCGTTGGTTTGTGGGTGATAGGCCGTAGAAACCCTATGTTCAATCCCCAACTTGGACAAGCACTTTTTGAAATTCTTCCCGGTGAAGTGAGTTCCTCCATCACTTATCAAGATTCTCGGTGTAAAGAAATGAGGAAAAATCACGTTCTTGATCATAGTAATGGACTCCTCTGTGGAAGCTTTACGACATGGCATAGCCTCTACCCATTTGGATACATAATCAACCATGACTAGAATGTACTCATATCTGCATGAGTTTTTGAAAGGCCCCATGAAGTCTATACCCCATACATTGAATAAATCGATTTGTAGATTGTAATTCAAGGGCATAGAATTTCTTTGAGAGATGTTTCCGGTTCTTTGGCATTCGGGGCATGATGCAACATATCTTTTAGTATCTTCATGCCTCTCCGGCTAATAGAATCCGCTTGACCATACTTTTGCTTGGGTTCGAAAATGGCTATAGTGTCCACCGTACTCCGCCGAGTGGCACTTCCTTAGAATTTCTACCCTCTCTTCTCTTGGCACACATCTTCTCATAACTCCATCATTGCCAAGTTTGAAGAGGTATGGTGCATCCCAAAAGTATTTCCTACTTTCGGAGATTATCTTCTTTTGAGAGTTTTTATCTAGATGATCGAGAGGCATCTTCCGAATTGCTCGAATGATATCGATCATCCAAGTATCTTTATCAAGCACTCGATAGAGGTGGTCATCTCTCATCTTATCTTCTATGGGCTCTTTATCATCTTGTCCACGATTCATCCTAGACAAATGATCGGCCACAACATTCTCCCACTACTAGAAAAGTTGCTATCTGTGACGATTTGCTCGTGACGCTGCTCACTTTCGTCACAGAATGGTACATCTTATATGACGAATTCTCCAATTTCGTCATAGGTGGCAAGTGACGAAGATTTGGCTTGGAAAATTATGACGAAAATGAAAATAACGTCACAGAATGGTAAAAGGAGATCGTCATAAAACTTGTTTTGGGTATACCGTATTGGAATGACGAAACTTGATCGTCACAAATTAGTTTTGATATTGTCACCATTTATTGAAATTGTTTGACACACTTAATGATGAAACAAATTGGTCACAAATCAGTGGTGCACTTGACGGCGTGGGATGCGTGTTCCAAATGGGTCGCTCTGCTCCCATTTTTTTGGAATTGGGCCACAAAAAATGGGCCACTCTTTTGGCTTTAATCAGCGTGAAAAAGAGGGACTAGGGGGATTAGAACCCTGGTCTGCACAACGGGAAGGGAGGGAGTTACCACTGAGCTATAACATGATTTCTGTCCCATTGGTGTATGTCATTCATCTTATCAACATTTTAATGGTACACCACCCACATTTAAATTTGCAAAACAAAAAAAGGTGCACCCATGGGATTTGAACCCTGGTCTGCACGATGGGAAGGGAGGGAGTTACCACTAAGCTATAACATGATTTCTGTCCCATTGGTGTATGTCATTCCTCTTATCAACATTTTAATGGAACACCACCCACATTTAAATTTGCAAAACTAATGGAACACCACCCACATTTAAATTTGCAAAACAAAAAAGGTGTACCCATGGGATTCGAACCCTGGTCTCCTTAGTGGGAAGAGAGAGACTTACCACTAAGCTATAACATGAGTTGTGTCCTTTTGGTGTATGTTGTCCTTTTATAATAGTGTTCACCAAGCGATGGAGCTTCGCCGGGACCATGTGGCAGCACAGGGTTGGTCAAGTTGCTTCGCCGGGACCACGTGGCGCACGCTGAGCTGGTTTTCCCCTCATTTTTTCTTTTTAATCCACAATTAAAATTTAAAACTAGTGTTTCTCAGTCATATTAACTCCAAATTTATTGATTTTTTTTCTGATTTTTTGTAAAATCACGATCTTTCATGTAATTTCGTTCGTTTGCATATTAGTTACTATTTCATTTACCTTTTTTATACAACTTCTTTTCTTGTAGTGAAAGATAATAAATAAAACATATTTTGGCATAGCAAATGCTAACATAACTTCATATTTTATAATGTTATGATAAACATAAGGTTGTAACCAAGTTATCCAGGGTAGGTTATCTTGGTGACTCACAGTGACATGTGTGAGACATGTATGCTTCAGTGGGGAAGTGCATCATCACTTTCTCACAATCACTTGAAACTTTTTTGACAACATACCGTACCAAAAGGAGGAGCTCCAGCAAAATTTCAGATTTTTTAAGCAAGGTTACAAGTTTTTTACATTTATTCCTTATTAAATCAACAAATATTTACAATAATAGGCAAATTTGGTCAGAAAATTCCGAAACTTCCCCCAACATCTTAGATTGCATCCATTAGCATCCAAAAAAAGTTTCACACGATTTCAAGCAACTTGTACTACACGTCCCACATAAGGATGAACATCTCGTGGTGACTCACAGCGACATGTGTGAGACATGTATGCTTCAGTGGGGAAGTGCATCATCACTTTCTCAGAATCACTTGAAACTTTTTTGACAACATACCGTACCAAAAGGAGGAGCTCCAGCAAAATTTCAGATTTTTTAAGCAAGATTACAAGTTTTTTACATTTATTCCTTATTAAATCAACAAATATTTACAATAATAGGCAAATTTGGTCAGAAAATTCCGAAACTTCCCCCAACATCTTAGATTGCATCCATTAGCATCCAAAAAAAGTTTCACACGATTTCAACCAACTTGTACTACACGTCCCACATAGGGATGAACATCTCTTGGTGACTCACAGCGACATGTGTGAGACATGTATGCTTAAGTGGGGAAGTGCATCATCACTTTCTCAGAATCACTTGAAACTTTTTTGACAACATACCGTACCAAAAGGAGGAGCTCCAGCAAAATTTCAGATTTTTTAAGCAAGGTTACAAGTTTTTTACATTTATTCCTTATTAAATCAACAAATATTTACAATAATAGGCAAATTTGGTCAGAAAATTCCGAAACTTCCCCCAACATCTTAGATTGCATCCATTAGCATCCAAAAAAAGTTTCACACGATTTCAAGCAACTTGTACTACACGTCCCACATAAGGATGAACATCTCGTGGTGACTCACAGCGACATGTGTGAGACATGTATGCTTCAGTGGGGAAGTGCATCATCACTTTCTCAGAATCACTTGAAACTTTTTTGACAACATACCGTACCAAAAGGAGGAGCTCCAGCAAAATTTCAGATTTTTTAAGCAAGATTATAAGTTTTTTACATTTATTCCTTATTAAATCAACAAATATTTACAATAATAGGCAAATTTGGTCAGAAAATTCCGAAACTTCCCCCAACATCTTAGATTGCATCCATTAGCATCCAAAAAAAGTTTCACACGATTTCAACCAACTTGTACTACACGTCCCACATAGGGATGAACATCTCTTGGTGACTCACAGCGACATGTGTGAGACATGTATGCTTCAGTGGGGAAGTGCATCATCACTTTCTCAGAATCACTTGAAACTTTTTTGACAACATACCGTACCAAAAGGAGGAGCTCCAGCAAAATTTCAGATTTTTTAAGCAAGGTTACAAGTTTTTTACATTTATTCCTTATTAAATCAACAAATATTTACAATAATAGGCAAATTTGGTCAGAAAATTCCGAAACTTCCCCCAACATCTTAGATTGCATCCATTAGCATCCAAAAAAAGTTTCACACGATTTCAAGCAACTTGTACTACACGTCCCACATAGGGATGAACATCTCTTGGTGACTCACAGCGACATGTGTGAGACATGTATGCTTCAGTGGGGAAGTGCATCATCACTTTCTCAGAATCACTTGAAACTTTTTTGACAACATACCGTACCAAAAGGAGGAGCTCCAACAAAATTTCAGATTTTTTAAGCAAGGTTACAAGTTTTTTACATTTATTCCTTATTAAATCAACAAATATTTACAATAATAGGCAAATTTGGTTAGAAAATTCCGAAACTTCCCCCAACATCTTAGATTGCATCCATTAGCATCCAAAAAAAGTTTCACACGATTTCAAGCAACTTGTACTACACGTCCCACATAGGGATGAACATCTCTTGGTGACTCACAGCGATATGTGTGAGACATGTATGCTTCAGTGGGGAAGTGCATCATCACTTTCTCAGAATCACTTGAAACTTTTTTGACAACATACCGTACCAAAAGGAGGAGCTCCAGCAAAATTTCAGATTTTTTAAGCAAGGTTACAAGTTTTTTACATTTATTCCTTATTAAATCAACAAATATTTACAATAATAGGCAAATTTGGTCAGAAAATTCCGAAACTTCCCCCAACATCTTAGATTGCATCCATTAGCATCCAAAAAAAGTTTCACACGATTTTAAGCAACTTGTACTACACGTCCCACATAGGGATGAACATCTCTTGGTGACTCACAGCGACATGTGTGAGACATGTATGCTTCAGTGGGGAAGTGCATCATCACTTTCTCAGAATCAACAAATATTTACAATAATAGGCAAACTTGGTCAGAAAATTCTGAAACTTCACCCAACATCTTAGATTGCATCCATTCGCATCCTAGGTGTTAGAAAGCCATTAACACTAATATTTGATGCATCAAAGAAATCGAGATGCAACTGGACCCCTTGACCCCTCTCAGTTACCAAAAGCCTAGGATTTTCGTTGAGATTAGAAATCGAGTTAGGGTGCGTTTGGCACAGCTGTGGGTGTGGCTGTGGCAGCTCCAGGTGTGGCTGCGCTGGTGAAGCAGATTCTATGGTAAAGCTGAAACAGTTTTAAAGAAACGTTTGGCAAAATAGCTTCTCTTGTTGTGTAGCATTGATAAGGTGATGAAATGTCCATAACACCCTTTTTCTTTTCTTTTTACTCCTATTTTCCTTTTACTTTTTTCCTATTACATTTTTCTCTTTTTTTATCTCTCCCTCCACTTCTCCACCGCAAGCCTAGCATCCTTATCCACACCTCCACGGCCCGAGTGGATCTGCGCCGTGCCGCCGTCATGCTCGCGCGACTGGCCATGGATGAGAGGTGGCCCGACCGGATCTGCGTGCGCCGCCGTTGAGCTGGCCGGCCACCCCGTCCTCCATCTCTGCGTCCCCCGCGCCCGAGATGTCAATCGGCCTCCAGCCGTCCGTCCGCCGGCCTCCATGTACGCCGTCGGTCGCCTCGTCCCCGGCATCTAGCTCTGCCGTCATGCATCTAGCTCGGCTAGACGGACTACTAGAGAGACGCCTCCCCCCCTTCCGTTCCCTTCGATTGCACTTCTCCCCCTCCCCCCAACCCAAACCCATCACCAATTCATTCGGCCCCCGTGCCGCCGCCGCCCGCACCGGCCACGACCAAACCCTAGGCGCCGCCGCCCCCGGGGCCCCCGGCACGCCTCGCCTCTCCCCCGCCGGCGGGATTCCCCCCTCCGCCGTCCGACGCGCGCGAGCGATTCGTGCTAGGGTTTGTCGCTCTTCGCGGATTTTGTTCGTTTTGGTTGTTTCGGTGTGATTAATCGGAGTGTTTTCCCCTCTTGTTGGTGGGTGGGTGTGATTGGATCCGGGGCTGCTCGCCGAGAGAAGAAGGAGGAGCATATCGGAGGAGAGAGACACGGGGATTTATGTCCCGGGCGAGGGGACGAGGGCGAGGGGCACGGGAGACCCGGCCGGTCCCGGCGGCCTTCGGCGGCCACCCTTGGGGCTCGTCTCCCACCCGAGCTCCACCTCCTGCCGGCCTCCTGCATCAAGGACCCTAGGGTCTCGTGCTCCACCACCATACTCTGGCCAACGCCTGCCCTTCATATCTGAGCAGGCACGGGGCCATGACAGCGGAGCATGCACAGGAACAACCATGGTGAGTATATATGCATATATGTTTCTTATATTCCCTTAATTTCCAGATCTGAGCAGGTGGTGTTCTCCCTTGCAGGTATAAACTATTTTTTCCTCATTTCTTGCAGGGCGGCCATACTCCCGTCAAGGTGTTTTCCTCATTACATGTAAGTACCTCTTGTTGACCCCTTTTAAGTAGAAGTATTTACTGGAATAGTAGCATAGTATCCTTAGTAGCATAGTATCATTAGTAGCACGACAAGTTGAAGTGACTCTGGAAGTGACTCTGTTCAATACTCCTTTCAATTATTTAAAACATGAAGCCCTGAATTTTAATTAGATGCACATCTGGAACACAAGCCATACAACCATACCATTTTAGTTGCATCATCATTGCTTAAGGGTTATGTGCAGCTCATGTGAGTATTTTTTGCCATGTTGTTTTGCTACTTAGTTATGTGAGTTTTAATGTTATTTCTTGACTACGGGAGTGCCGACTTGCCTCGACATAATTCCTAGCGCCTAGTTCACATCTTTTCCGGGCATTTACTCAAGTCATAACGTACCGCCTTCATTTAGCTTTTTCTTTTATATTTTGGTACTTGGAATGTTAGTTACTGAACCTAGACATGGCTCGGAAAGCTCATTTTCACTGAAAATTATAGATATACTTGCACTGATAGGAAAATTTATTGAATTATTGTGTTTGTTGGATCATTATAATTTCTTCTTACTTCTGTTGCAGGTTTTAGTATGCAGATAGATAGACAGGCCTCTGCGAACTACTATGCCCAAGGGGTTTTACTATGAAACTCAAGTTCTATCCGGGTAATTTCCGGATAATCTTATTTTCCGGATAATCTTATTCATATCTCTCGCTCACAATGTACTACCTACTCGACTACACTGATCCTATTTTCCAGATAATCTTGTACCTCACTAGTTTACTCTATTCCTTGGGCAATATGTCAATATCCAATCTTAATGTGCACATATTGAACCATATGAGCAATCTATTTGTTCCTCATTGCAAATCTATTGCAGTTTAATTTTTTCTATAAATTGCTACTCTATGCTCACATGGTTGTTCCTAGCTCCACTACAATCCCTTCATTGATATCACCTGTACTGTATTTCAGGGTCCAGAGTTGTGCTGCTGGTCACCGTGCCGTTGATAGGTCCGTCCAGAGCCACTACTGCTCAAGTCTACTGTCTGCAGCCCCCTAGAGCTGTTCATGCAGCCAATTCATGTTGTTGCTCACCTCTGTTTCAGTTTCAGTCATGACAGGTGTGTCGTTCACCAATATTTGGTCTACTCTTTGCAACTTTAATACTTTTTGATATGACTATTCTGAAATTTGAGTGAATCAATCTCTCTTTCTAATTATAAATACATCACATTTACATTAGTGAGGACTGTTATATGAAACTTCGACAGGGCAGGAGTTGTCAATGTGGCTCCTTCTATCTTGCATTTGATCATATTCAACCTTCAAACAAATTTGAAATAGTTGTGGCACTATAGTATTTGCAGACAAGATGGTTATTTTAGATGTAGGCTTCCTATGTACTGCAAATAGATAGATGATCCTAGGCATCAGAAACCTGTAAACATGAGCAATTGTATGTGTAGCATGGTAGTGCTTCTCCACTGAAATCCCATCTGAAATTGACCATGTGTATGTGCAGGTATAATGCAATTATGGATATGAAAGAGATGGCATGTGTGCAGGATGCTGAAAGGAAGTGTGGTTTCTATGAGAAGTACAAGATGTAAAATAAGATGTGAAATAAGATGTAACTTGTAGTTAGAATCTATTGTAATTTGTAGTTCGAATTTGTTGTAATGTTAGTAACAATATGAATTGAGTTGAGTTATGGAGTTGTATGGTCATTGGAATACTGGATCTGTTAATTTATACAAGTTTTTTGTTATTTCAGTATATTTGTAAATTGTATTGATAATTACCATTTGCACTTTTGTGACGAAATAAAACTGATCAGATCAAGCCACGTGGCTCAATAAAGGACAACCTGTGACCAAAACAATGGCAAATTTGTGACCATTTTATATCAAAAGGTGACGATTCCAAAAAGATGACGTCACCGCCACGTCATAGCTGACGTCAGCGCCACGTCAGATGTAAATGCCGTTAACGGGAGATTATGACCAAAACATAGGAACATCTGTGACCAAATTTGATCGTCACACATCACAAATGGCGTTAACGGCGACGTCAGTTAGCCAGGCGGACGTGAAATTATGACGAAAACAGGGTGTAATTTATGACAAAAAACGTTTGTCATAGAATGAATTTAAATCCATGACGACACAAAATTCGTCACAGATTGGAGACACATCTATGACGGAAAAACCAATTTCGTCACCGATGAACAAATGTGACGCCACCATAGTGACCAAAACAAAATCGTCACAAAATCGTCACAAAAGACTAATTGTGACCATTCTAGCGTCTTCAATGACGATAATGGAACGTCATTGATGACAACATCCCTACTAGTGTCCACCCCCTTTTTATCACGAATTTCAACATCAAATTCTTGGAGAAGAAGGATCCAACGAATCAAATGTGGTTTAGCTTCCTTCTTAGCCAAGAGATACTTGATGGCTGCATGATCGGTGTAAACAATGACCTTCGAGTTCACGATGTAAGATCTAAATTTTTCGAAAGCGAATACCACCGCTAGCAACGCCTTTTCCGTAGTGGCATAATTTAATTGCGCCCCACTAAGAGTTTTGCTAGCATAGTAAACGGCGTGAACTCGGCCTTCCTTTCTTTGACCCAAAACCGCGCCTACGGCGTAGTCACTTGCGTCACACATGATCTCGAAAGGTTGGACCCAATCCGGAGGTTGAATAATGGGAGTACTCACCAACGCACTTTTCAAGGTCCAGAATGCCGCTAGGCACTTCTCATCAAAGTCAAAAGCCACATCCTTTTGAAGGAGATGCGTTAAAGGCTTCGTGGTCTTTGAGAAGTCCTTAATAAATCTTCTATAAAATCCAGCATGCCCTAGAAAGCTCCTTAAGGACTTAACATCCGTCGGAGGTGGGAGTTGCTCAACCGTCTCTACCTTAGCCTTGTCCACTTCAATGCCTCTCTCGGATATAACATATCCGAGCACTATGCCTTGCTTAACCATGAAGTGGCACTTTTCCCAATTTAATACCAAGTCTACCTCCGCACACCTCGTGAGGACCTTTTCCAAGTTTGCCAAGCAATCCATGAACGTCTTTCCATAAACGGAAAAATCATCCATGAACACCTCGACAATTTCTTCGATGAATTCCGAAAACACGGCCATCATGCAACGTTGAAAAGAGGCCGGAGCGTTGCATAGACCGAAGGGCATCCTTCTATAAGCAAACGTTCTGTAAGGGCATGTAAATGTTGTTTTGTGTTGATCGTCCGGGTGAATGGGAATTTGCATGAACCCCGAGTACCCATCGAGAAAGCAAAAATAAGCGCGGTTTGCTAATCTCTTGAGCACCTCGTCGATGAACGGTAGGGGGGAGTGATCTTTCTTCGTTGCTTTGTTAAGCTTACAATAATCAATACACATCCGCCACCCGGTCACGGTTCTTTGCGGTATCAATTTGTTCTTCTCATTCTTCACCACGGTTAAACCTCCTTTCTTTGGTACACAATGTACTGGGCTTATCCATTCGCTATGCGGCACCGGGTAGATGATTCCGGCATCAAGTAACTTGATGACTTCCTTCTTTACTACCTCCCGCATGGCATGAGTTAGTCTCCTTTGGTGGTCCACTACGGGCTTATTACATTGGTGTTCCATTGGTATACGATGAGTGCAAAAGGCTAGGCTAATACCTTTGAGATCATTAATCGAATATCCAATCACCTTCCTATGTTTTTTCAATAAAATCAGCAACTTCTCATTTTCTTCGGGACTCAACTCGTCGCTCATGATGACTGGATAAGTCTTGTCTGGGCCCAAAAATTCATACTTTAATCCTTTGGGCAAAGGTTTAAGGTCTACCTCGGGCACTTGTGGCTCCTCGGGTTTTATTTCTCCTATGTCCTCAAATTTTCCTTCCTCCACGCTTCCATCATGTGGTTCTAAGCCTTTTGTTGCTTCTTCTAGTTCTTCATCTTGTTGATTACTAATTTGATTTTCCATCGCTCTTTGCAGCGGGTCTCTAAAGGGTTTCAACAAAACAAAGACTATCTATCTCCTCTACTTCTTCGTCTTCGGGAGGAAACGGTGTAGGGTGTTTAGATACGTGAAGAAAATTATATGTGTACTTTGTTCCATTAAGGTTCATTGTTACTTTGCCTTCTCCGGCATCCAACACGGCATCAACCAACTTAAGAAAGGGCCTACCTAGGATTATGTGATCATGATTACTATGGTAAGCATCAATAACAAAGAAATCGGTTGGTATACATTTTACAGAGATTTTTACTTTCATGTTGCAAGCAATACCTAGAGATTTAATAGTTCTACCATCTCCCATAATTAATTTCGTTGATGTTGGAGCTAAGTCTAGGTTGTGGTCTTGAACTTTATCGTAAATTTTAGAAGATAGGACACTTACTTGGGCTCCAATGTCGCATAAAGCTTTGCATTGAATTCCGTTGATCTCGCAACTCAAGTGTGGTACCATCTTCTCTTCTTCTTCGGATCCTATCGCGTAAATTTCAGCGAGGCGAGCGTATGGTGATGCTTTGGGCTTGATCCCCATGATTCTCTTCACCTCGGCTATGTGTTCCGGATCAACTTCATCATCTCCAAAGAGCTTTTGAAAGATCTCATCGGTGGTTTCAAAGCTGTATGAATCTTCCGCTTTCTTCTCCGGTGGGAAATCCACTTCCAATGCTCTCGCCATTCCCTTTTGATTAGGGAACGGTCTTCTCTTGTCGAATACTTCTCCGTAATCGATAGGAACCCAATCCATTGGTTTGAACTCCCTTAGTGGCTTCACGCTTGACATGCTTCTCTTGTTTGTTTCATTCGACGCGGCGAAGTCAACGCTCGGGGTAGTTCTTGACTTGATGTGTTCTTCTTCAAGCTTTTCCGGGATTGGATCCTTTTTTGTGACTTCCGGGGTTGCCTCTTTAGAAAATTCAGCACACTTCTTCTTCCTTGAATTATATTCCGTCTCTTCCGCAAGTCTTGTTTCCCAATCTCTTCGCATGCAGCCGCTTTACTAATTTTTTGTAGAAGTTGGGCGGCTTCCGTGAGTGTTTTCTCCATGAGATCCCTACCTGCACACATTTGGACGTGTTGCATGCAACTGGGGGTTAGGGAAAAGAAAAATGTATGCAAGAGTACGTCACCGGAGAAGCCGAGTCTTGGTCCTTGTTCGATTAACTCATTAAACCTATCCCAAGCTTGGTCTATCCCTTCCTCTTCTCCTTGCATGAAAGTGATCACTTGCCTCCTTAGATATTGAACCTTGCTAATTGGAAAGAACTTCTCGCAAAACTTTTTTGTCAACTTGTTCCAATTGCCTTCAACTTCAAAGGACGCAAATGAGTACCATGTCTTTGCATTGCCGGCAAGTGAGTAGAGAAAGAGATTCCATTTGAACCATTCATCGGGAACTCCTTCTTGACGCACCGTGTTGCATAGCGTTGTGAAATGCCTTATGTGTCTGTATGGGTTCTCCGTAACCATCCCTTCGAATGGGTTTGCCGCCACCATCTCGATGGTCTTGGATTTAATTTCATACTTGGTCGCTTCGAGCTTCGAATCCGACTCTTGCACTTTTATGTCTTCACATCGAGGGCTAGCATAATCCCTTAGTGATTTCTCTGGTTCTTCCATGGGTTGATTGATGAACGCCATCTAGACAATAAGATAAAAACAAAAAACAAAAACAAAACAAGTGGTTTTCTAGATAATATGTGTTAGATATAGCAAACAAAAGATAAACTAAATATAAAACCAAGTTAGATGCAAACCAAACGATGTAAACTAGCTTGCTCTCGGGCAACGACGCCAGAAAAAGGGGCTTGTTGACGGATAAAAGACGTATCCCTCTACGATCCGCAAGCGTACGGACCCCACACCTTTTTCACCACGGGATTCCCAAGGTTCTTGTCAATCCGCGAAGCAAGGGGATTACAAGCGTTCGATCTACCTTCACACTCTAGCTACTCAAACCTCTAACTATGATTAAACTAGAAAACAACTAAACTACACTAGAGAGAATGATTAAGATATCAAGATAAAAGACACTTGCCCACGGGTCTACGATACTAGAGCATGCAATCGCTTAAAGACATGAAAACCAATCTAATCTATCGGGGGTTGTGACCACGGTTTCGCCCTTTCCCTCCCCTCGTACTGTCACTACGCGAAGGTATTCATGACTAGACCTATGATGGACACGACGTATTGAATGGATCCAAGAAAGCATTGGAGCTCATACTCCCTTTACGTCATGGTAGCTAACCTTAAGCATTAAAGTATATTCAACACAAGATGATAGATAGATAATCCGACAAGTATGATTACATCTTAAGATCGATTACAACCCATGGACGAATAAGGAGATTACCCCATCAAGGTGCTAGACATAGCACCGTTGATCATGGTTTCCCTTCCGACGGTGTCTTCCTTCTTCTCCACTTGTGGGTGCTTCCTTCGAGGTGGACGATCTCCCTCCGGAGATCTCCCTCCTCTCTCTCTAGCTTGTGGATGGCCTCCTGGTGCGAATGGCTCTCTCCCTCTGTCGAATGGCGGCGCCTCCAGGGTTTTAGGGTTCAAGATCCTTCGGGTGCAAGGAAAGGGGGGCGAACCGACGCCGGAACTGGGCTGGGCCGGCCGGCCTGGGCCGACCGACCCAGGCCCATCTGGGCCCGGTTCAGTCGCCCGTTCGCTCCCGTGGGTCCTCAGGTGATTATTCACTTTGCCCCCTCCACTTGCACTATTTTGACGATGTCATCCTCGCGTCCAAGATGGAGGTTCTCTTTGCATGAAGTCCAGTCTTTTACGCTTCAATCCCTGGGGATGTTCCTACGTAGCACTTCGGTCCTTGCCACCATTGGAAGTGATTTCATCAAGCTCATGAACACGAACAAGATTCCATAAATGCTCCTTTGAACTTGTTGCGAATCCGTCCTTTATGTCCATGTTTTCCTACATAAACATAACACTTCCAAATGCATGCACATAGATGAACTTGTTATATGATTAGTGTGCCTAGTGGAGGGTTAGTTCCATAATCAAATCCAAACCAAAGTGTAATGAACATGCTTGGTGTACCAAAATACACCGTCAACAATGAAGAACCACTCCTCTATCCCCGTGTGTACCCAGCTGATTTCTCGTATGACTTCAACGAGGAATCAACAAACTCCGGTCCACCCTCTGAATCGGAATAAATAGAGGAGGAGCCTATCCTAGAAAATTTCATATCCACAGACAGCCATCCTCCTCTTACCAAAAATTGGTTCACAGGGGAACCATTCCAACCTTATAGTGAGGTTGACGACCCCTCGTGTGATTTCGTCTACGAGTTTTATGATGAGTTATTTGATAAACATTGGATGGGGAAATCCTTCCCGAGAAGGGAAAGAGACTCAGCACACGAGAGAGAAGAAGTGCTGATACCCAACCCAGAAGTGGTAGAAAGACGGAGACAGGTTGGAATATGTCTCCACAATCAGTAGCCAGGAATGGTTGAGAGAAATAGAAGTCATGGATCACTCATTCAGCTATATCCCGAGCTAAAGTTACTCTCGTGCCAAGTAGGAAACCTCTCTTACCAGGATGTGTTCTACAACCCTAGGGTCGGTATCAATATCATTCCTAAATCCTTAATATTAGAGGCCTTTCCCGACAAACCCCTCTCTTTCTCTCAGAAGAGTCTCTGGTGGATTTCGGGTAAAACCATAGAGACAGAGGGAATCCTTAGAGTCGTCCAAAGAAAGATCGGAGAGTATGGGATCTTCCTAGATTGTCATATCTTTGACATCCCAAAAGGAGATCCACCCTTCATTCTCATCGGAAGACCCAATGAAGGGGTACTATGTAGTGTGCTCGACCATGAAAAGCATCCATATCATCTTGAGGTTTGAGATGCACATCTCCAATGCCATAGACCTGAGGTTAAGAGAGAACAATGTGGTCTATGGACATTCTTGAGGCGTCGACACTGGATTCTCAAAATAGAATCGAGCATGAAGGTTTTACACTAGAGGGATCACAAATACCATGCTCATATCAAAAGTTTCCAGAGTTATCACGCCCCATTACCAATGACCCTTATGAAACCTACAACCTCCTCATTTTCCTTGTGCAAGCTAACTTTGAAAGGAAGGTTGTAGGTGCTTTTGTTTACCATAAACATTGCAAATTTCGTGGTCATTTTTGGTACTAACCTTACAGCTAGAGCTATGATGGTTTCATCATCTCGATTAGCTGCAAGATGAAGGTCTCCAGTGGTCGAGCTTATGACCCAAAACAAAGCACTATCGGGATATAGCCCGAATAACCATTTAGATTTCCTTTTCAAATATAAGAAAGAGCATGTCTTTTTAGGATTAGTCATACTTCGGATATTTTTGGTCGCTAACATTTCAGGTGGAGATTGAAAGGACCGATGGATAAGCAATGCCTAAAAACATGAGAGCTACACCAACTACAACACCAAGGTAATTCAGGGAGAGAAAGTATTACAAGGAAGCTTGAACTCCGCACACTTGAGTTATATTGCCTAGCAATGCAAACTCCAAGTGTGGGGGAGATATGTGAGCACCCTTGAGTAAGTTTCTCTCATACTAAATCTTATTTTGGTTTGAAGATGGTGTTGGTTCTTGCATCTTGCTCTCTTAAAAAACAAAACCCAAAAAATATTTGAATTTGAATAAAGGCTTCCTAGCTCTTCAGCTAGTAGAGCCTCCCTTTTTGTTTCCATCCTTTTCTTTGAATAATAACACCAGGTACAAGAATAAGTGTGGGGAAGATCTTCCAAGCTCGTCAAAACACACAATTGAGATCTCCCGCCATGGTGCCACACAACACCGACTACACTAATCGACGAGGGATGAGGTAAGTGCACTAGAACAAGTCGGCCGCCCCTGTGGTTTGGCTGAATCAACATTAGTCTACCTCATTCCGCACTTTCTTCAAGAACGATGGTATGTTCACCCCTATCTCACTACCTTTGGAAATGATGAATGGTTGCTATGTTAAAACTTTGCAAAAACCTAGTGCATATTTTTGTGCTCTATGCCCTTTTGAATTTGTTGGTATACTTTGAGACAAGAGCCTGAAATAAAACTTTGTGGGAAGCAAATGCTTATGACCAAATCTAGGTTGTTGACTAGTATGATATGGTGCGACAATGTTGATCTGCTCTATCTCAAAGTATGGTGAAATCTCGGATGATTTCTTTTTGAAAATAAAACAAGGCAAGTTTCCTCTATGGTCATATTACCTACCAAAGTCATATGTCGATATCAATGCATAAACCTTCTACATATGCTTTCTTGTGACCCATTGAGTTTTGCCAAATTGTTGTGACCCTTGGTAGAATCTTTTCATGCTTCCATGATTGAGATCACGTACACCCACATATACATGCTAACTCCTACACCGGGAGTTACACAAAACATGCCATCCATCCACCAAAAATAAATACTCCAAAGTTCAAAGAGATTTCTCTTCTTGTATTCTTGCTAAAGGAGAGAGGGGTCATTGAAAAAAAGTATATGCTCAAGAAGCATAGAAAAAAAATGTGCTCCAATCAAAGAGCATAGAAAAAAGAGTAAAGCATGACTCCCCCCTCCAAAATAAAGGCAAGAGGAGAATCTCAAAGCAAGGATTGTTTAGAAAAACAAAAAAAATATTCCATGCACTTGCACATCTCGATCAAGTTGCATGACTAGTTTCTTCTTGCATCCGGTCTTTGGCTCAACAACATCATGGGGCACAAGTGAGTCTCTCTTATCCTACCCAAAGCTCCACATACAAGCCATAAAAGTAGGAAGTTGAGGCTCTCTTAAAGCCTTTGGTGAGGGTGTTAACACCAAAATTTGGTAAGGAGTCTGACCTGTGGGTCCAGCTCGATGAGGAGTCCGTCTAGCGGAAGGAAGGTTTTTCTCAGATGTATTCGGCAAAGAGATCTGCGGTCGGCTATCTGCTTCCGTTCGGCAGAGGAACAGTTGAGCTGATTTTGCGGGATTGGACGGTGACGTGGCTCAAGCAGGAAGGACGAATGGATGGATAGGCGATCAAGCTTAGAGATAAGTTAGGCAACGAATCCATTCGAGGTTGTACTTGGCAGGGTATAAATATGAGCCCTGAATGTATGTAACGAACACAATCATTCTCAATACAAACCGGCCTTACGCCAAATCCTAGAGTCCATTTGTCGTGTCGTCGAGTTCTTTGAGAGGGTTCATCGATCCGTCGACCTCTGTGAGTACCGGCAACCTTGTATCATGTCTAGTATCATGCGGTGGATTTAGATCTGATGCAAGTAGTCTTGTTACCATGCTTTGTGTCATGCGGTAGATTCAAGCTTGGTTCAAGAGGGTTTCTTGTTAGGTCATGAGCCATGCGGTAGGCTAAGATCTAGCTTGAAGCTAGTTATCGGCTCTATTGGATTTTGGCAAGATCCAATAGATTCATTAAGTTACCTCGTGTTGCTTTGAGTTTTTACTTTATGTTTAAATTCATGTAACACCTTTTGCCCAATCTAGATGGGTTTGGATCGGCTTTATCCCTTTCGTGATCCTTATGCGAATAGAATTCGTGTTTTAACACGTGGATCTTGTGCTTTTCGATAGCCGAAACCGAATCGATCTAGGTTGTTATGTGTTGCGGGTTCAAGCTTGCCAACGTCGGTATAAATCTTGAAAGAACTGAGTATCATGCGGTAGATGCAGGTTTTTGGGTTGCTTTGGAGCTAGTCATCCGGTGGATTAGATTTCGAACCAATCTGGTAGATTTATTCGCTTGGTAATGTTCGTTCCTTCTTCATGGACCCCGAATCGGCTGTTCAACCGTATTCGGTTATGTTTTTTCACGAGTGGAACACGTGCGTAATTCATGCTTTAAATAATGTATGCTTTTAGCTTTCCATATTTAGATTGTATCATGCGGTGGATAGATCTATTTGTGGAAAGTGGTACGATTTTCATGCAAGTTGTATCATGCGGTGGATAGATTTGTTTGACATCGTACCCGATGGGTTTCAAAGTACCTAGACATGCGGTAGACTAGTGCTTTGGATCTATGCATGCTTGTTTATCACATGTTTATGCTCGTGCTTTACTTTATTTATTTATTTAATGTTAATCATCATGGGGGTCGGTCATGGCTTCGTGCATGTGCATCTTTGCTCAAACAAAGACCGATCGCCGTCATGCTTACGTCATCCATTCGGCTATGTTACTTTTCCTTTTACAAGTTCCCGAATGGTTTCAGTTTATTGGCAGATAGCTCTTTATAGCTATGTGTCATCTCGTTTGGCTTCCCAGTCGCAAATATGGAACTGTCTGGTACCACCCGGCAAGTTCCAAGCTTTGGTATCTGACTACATTGTCTTTTGTTAATTTTCAAGAAAAATTGACTGGCACGTCTTGTGATTCTTTGCACGTGTGAAGCCAGCTTGTTCGGCTTGCTGTGTGCTTGGCGCTAGGTGCACATTTTGCGTCAACACACTTTTTGGCACGCCCAGTGGGACCACAGCCGAAAGATCAAGATGCCTGAAATCGCGGATATCATGGATGTCAACATTGAGGACCTCTCTCCTGAACAACGGCAGCAGCTCCAAGACGCCGTGGACCAGTTCCAGCAGAAGTGTCTGCTGTCCTTCAAGAAGAACAGAAGTGGCGTCCCGTACCTGAAAAATGACATCCCAGGATGTTGTTACCAGGGGAGAGCGACGCCACGACCCAGCAGGAGAGAGAGGAGTGCATGCAAGCATTCCGGGATTCTGCGGACCACGTCTTGAGCAAGCACCACAAAGCTTTCCTTGGTGCGTTCCAGCAAATGATGGTGGCTGTCTTTGGCCCAGGCATGGAGCAGGCATTCAGCAAGGCACCCATCCAGGCGGGCACCGTGGAACTGGGCGAGTCAAGCTCTCAACCACCATTACGGAGCCAGCCGGTCCAGCCTCCTCCTCAGAGCACTGGGAGTCAAGCTTTCCAGCCTCCTCCGCAAGGCGCTGGGGGTCAGCCAGTTCAGCCCCCACTACAGGCCTCAGGAGGACAACCAATCCGGCCACCACCGCAGGGCAGCACGGGTCAACCCGTGCAAATGGCCCGAACTCGTACCGGCCCACGTACGGGGAGATAGCGTTCGGCTCGCACGGGGCCCCGCTTGCCTCCGGCCACGGATTGCTCCGCAAGCAAGCGGCTACAGAGGAACCTATACGGCGGAGGCTACCACGAGGTGGGAAACTACGGAGCCATTGACGCTTTCCCACATCCAGGTTACGCGCCAGCTGCAGGCACACAGGAGGACGACGCCCTGGCGCGGAAGATGGCTGAGTTGATGCAAAATCAGTTCGGCCTCAAACCGAAAATGCAAGGACCTGCCTACAAGCCGCCGTTCCCAGAGTGATACTTCAACGTGCTCCTTCCGCCAAGGGTGAAACCTCCGATGGAGTTCACGAAATTTTCCGGGCAGGACGACACAAGCACGGTGGAGCACATCGCTCGCTACTTGATGCAGCTCGGAGAATGCTCAGCTGAAGAAGCATTCAGGGTCAGATACTTCCCCGCGTCACTGATGGGCCCAGCATTCCAGTGGTTCTCGTCCTTGCCCCCTGAGTCAGTTAGCAGATGGAAGGACCTGGAACGGAAATTCCACGCCCACTATTTCAACGGCAGCTCAGAGAAGAAACTGATCGACCTTGCCACCCTGAAGCAGAGGCACAGCGAGACGCCGTTGGAATTTCTCAGGAGGTTCAGGGAAGTTAAGGGCATGTGCTTTTCGCTCAACTTGCTAGATGACCAGTTGGCCGACATGGCCGTTGCCGGGATGCTGCCGGCCGTGCATGAGAAACTGTTTGGTATGGAGTTTGAAAACCTGGGCCAGCTGTATCAAAAGCTGTCGTTAATGAGCAACCAAGCGTATGGCTTCAAGAAGGATGCCAGGTTTGGCAAACAGCATGATGTGGCGGACATCTACAACCGAGTTCTTGGACAAGGCCGACCGATCGAAGATTCGATGATGAATCGGACGTGGCCGCAGCCCGAAATCATGTGGGGGAAAGGGCCATTAACGATGAATCAACGCTGGGTCAAACAGACCAAAGGCACCTACGATTTCGACATCACAAAGGTCGACAAGCTGTTTGAGCTCCTAGTGAAGGAAGGCCGAATCGATTGCTCCGAAGGGCATTCCATGCTTCGGCCCGATGGGGTAAAGGAGAAGCGTTACTGCGGCTTCCACGACAGGAACTCGCACTCCATCAATGACTACCGGGTCTTCAGGATGAGGATCCAGAAAGCCATCCAGGAAGGGCACCTCAAATTTGATAACAAGATGAAGCTGGATGGCCACCCCTTTCCTCGGAACATGGTGGGTTTCTCTGTCAACATGGTGACAGCTGAGGAGAAGGGCAAGGTCAAGGTCTTGACCTCGGCCAGGGCCAGGCAGGACGGAACCATAGACCCGGAGCGTCAAGTAACTTTGGAGCAGGTCCATGGTGAAGCCCCCCGCATTCTCAAGAGCCACATCGAAATTGGGGAATCATCCAAAGCCAAGCCCAGGGTGACCACGCGTATCCTCCTCAACAAGTGGCAGCGTCAGTTGGAAAAAGAGCACTACCAGAAGCGAAGATACGAGGAGGAGAAGCGCAGAGCTGAAGAAGAGGCACACAGAAGAGACCTGGAGCAATACACGCGCGAGCAGGAGCGCGCGCACTGGGGATGTGCGTTCTTCAGGCCGTTGGAATGAGGGTTTGAAGCTGCCTACACTGAGGAACTGCCCTGAGTGCAGTGATAGGTATTTTGAGTACAGGCAGGAGACTGCCAATCGCCGATCCGTCCATGAGAGAATTGGAAGGATCCATCCTAACGAGGATTGGCGCCAAAAAATTGAAATCATTGATCATCCCAGGAAAAGGCAAGCTGATTTAAGGTGGGCTGATCAAGAAGAGGACGAGGACGAGTACATCTGGCAAAAGGGGCAATGGTGCCCGCCTGGCCTAAGGAAAAGTCAGAAGAGACGGGTTCAACGCTTGAGGAACCGTGAACCGAGGCAGCCGGGATCCAAACAAAGGGTGTGTGGCGTCCAAAGGATCAACTCGAAGGGTCAAGGCGTTCGGCTCCAACATGCATGGTATATTTTCTGCCGAATGAGTTTATGGCTCCTGCTAATCAGGTTGTGCAGGAAGAGGCGTCCCTAGATGATGAGCAGATAGAGGGGATGATGGCACAACTGGTGCTGGCCAAGCAGGCAATCTTCGACAAACCGGCCAAAAATCGACATATGAGGCCGCTGTACTTGAGGGGATATGTCAATGGCAAGCCATTAACCAAGATGTTTGTCGACGGTGGAGCGGCAGTCAACGTAATGCCGTACACCACCTTCAAGAAACTTGGCATGGGCCCTAGCGATCTGACACCTACAAGCATAATACTGACCGATTTCGCTGGGAATCCTTCAGACACCAAGGGATGCGCTCACATGGATCTGATGATCGGGTCCAAGACATTGCTCACGACCTTCTTTGTTATCGAAGGTAAAGGAGCCTACAGCCTACTGCTTGGACGGGACTGGATTCATGCCAATTGCTCGCGTCCCATCCACCATGCATCGGCGGCTCATCCGGTGGGTGGATGATGATATCGAGGTTGTCCAAGCGAGATGACTCCGTGAGTGTTGCAAACATGGAACCGCTTTTCGGGAGTATCAAGGCATTGATCGTTTCTCAGGGAAAGACTGGGGAGAAGATCCTGTTGAACCTGTCAGCAGCGATCAACAGCCGATTCAAGCAGTCGGCTCTTATAGTAATTTTTAATGGAGAACCCCGTCGATGGCACTGATGGCAAGTTGGGGCGAGGATTTATGTTGGCTGATAAATTAGAGGAAGTTGACATTGGAAGCGGTGATAAGCCAAGGCCGACGTTCATCAGCGCAAACTTGCAGCCAGACTTTAGGGAGGAATTAATCAAACTGCTCAAGGAATACAAAGATTGCTTCGCCTGGGATTATTCGGAGATGCCTGAACTGGATCGTTCTATCGTTGAGCATCGGTTGCCAATCAAATCTGGTTTCAAACCATACAAGCAACCACCCCGGAAAATCTATAAGGATGAGGTATTGGCCGATGTGAAGAAAGAAGTTGAAAGATTACTTGATGCAAACTTCGTTCGGCCATGCAGATATGCGGAGTGGATTTCTAACATTGTCCCTGTGTACAAGAAGAATGGAAAGATGAGGGTCTGCATAGATTTCAGGGATCTGAACAGAGCTACTCCGATGGATGGTTACCCCATGCCTATTGCCGATTTATTGATTGACTCCGCAGCTGGACATAAAGTGATCAGTTTCATGGATGGCAATGCGGGATACAACCAAATCTTCATGGCAATAGAGGACATATCAAAGACGGCCTTCAGATGTCCTGGTCATATAGGCCTGTTTGAATGGATAGTCATGACATTTGGGTTAAAAAATGCCGGTGCAACTTATCAGCGAGCCATGAATTACATTTTTTACAAGTTGATCGGCAAAGTAGTGGAAATCTACATTGATGATGTGGTGATCAAGTCCCTTAGTCATGACACACATTTGGAAGATGTGAAAAAGACCTTGGAGTGCACCCAGAAGCATGGTTTAAAGATGAATCCAAACAAGTGCGCTTTTGGGGTATCAGCTGGAGAGTTCTTGGGATTTTTGGTCCACGAAGGGGGAATTGAAGTTGGCAAGAAGAGCATGAAGGCCATTGATGAAGTTGTTCCTCCAACTAATCTCAAGGAGTTGCAATCACTGCTCGGCAAAATTAATTTCGTGGGGAGATTCATTTCAAATCTGTCACAGAAAGTTTTGCCATTCTCTCCACTGTTGAAGCTAAAGAAAGATCAGAGGTTCACATGGGGCGACGAACAACAAAAGGCTTTCGATGAGATAAAGCAGTACATGAAGGAGCCACCAGTGTTGGTCCCTCCTCAGCTGGATAAGCCTTTCAAGTTGTACGTGGCGGCCGATACCCAAACCATTGGATCGGCCCTTATTCAAGAATTCGAAGGAAAGGAGCGGGTAGTAGCGTATCTTAGCCGAAAACTACTTGATCCTGAGACCAGGTATTCGGCTACAGAAAAGCTGTGCCTGTGCGTATATTACTCGTGTACAAAGTTTCGGCACTACTTGTTGAATGCCGAATGCACTGTGTATTCCAAGTTTGATGTAATAAAACATATGTTATCTATGCCAATTTTGAATGGCAGGATTGGCAAATGGTTCTTGGCTTTATCAGAGTTCGAGTTAAAATTCGAATCGGCAAAGGCTATCAAGGGACAGATCATTGCCGATTTTATAACTAAACATCGCGATCCGTCAATTGATTTGCTTGAAATTACTTCTTGGTCCTTATTTTTTGATGGATCATCATGTGGTAAAGGTGGGGGAGTAGGGATCCTACTAATTTCGCCTAGGGGTGAGATGTTTGAATTTGCCATCCCTATACGTACCCCTTGTTACAAACAATCAGGCCGAGTACGAGGCACTGCTTCGAGGGCTTCAGTATTTGAGAGAAGCTGGGGCCGTTTCAGTTGAAGTTTATGGAGACTCAGAGTTGGTAATCAAGCAATTGAACGGCCAATACGAATGCAAAAGCGAAGCACTGAGGAGTTACTACGAAGAATGCAGGGAAATCTTGAAGAGCTTCCCGTTGGTAACTCTACAACATATTCCTAGGGAACACAATGAAGAAGCAAACAGGCTGGCTCAAAGCGCCTCTGGATACAAAGAGAGTCAAGAAGCGTTTGCTGCAGATGTATGTGCATTGGGGACGGATCTTGCGGAAAATGATTGGAGAAAAGAGATCGTTGATTACTTGAAGGATCCATCCCGAAAGGTCTCTAGGAAGCTCAGGTACAAGGCCATAAAATTCGTTCTTCTGGATGACAATTTGTTCTATAAGTCATTAGATGGGGTATTGTTACGATGCCTGGGTCCAGAAGAAGCCAAGAACATGATGAACGAAGTGCACGATGGGATATGTGGAGCACACCAATCGGCCTACCGTATGAAATGGGTTATCAGACAAGCTGGGTGCTTTTGGCCGACGATATTGGAGGATTGCTTTGAGTATTACAAAGGATGTCAAGATTGCTAGAAGTTTGGAAATATTCAAAGAGTCCCTGCGTCAGCGTTAAATCCCATCATCAAGCCATGGCCATTCAGGGGCTGGGGTATAGACTTGATTGGCCAGATTAATCCACCGTCTAGCAAGGGGCATAAGTTTGTGCTTTTGGCTACGGACTATTTTACTAAATGGGTTGAGGCGATCCCACTGAAGAAGGTGACGTCGGAGAACATGGTTGAATTTGTCAAGGAGCACATCATCTACCGGTTTGGGATCCCTCAGACAATCACAACTGATCAAGTGGCCCAATTCGTGTCCCTGGAGTTCAGAGAGTTTGCAGAAAGCATGGGGATCAAATTGTTCAACTCTTCCCCTTATTATGCCCAAGCTAATGGTCAAGCGGAGGCTTCTAATAAGATCATGATCAAGCTGATACAAAAGAAGATCGACCAGAAGCCAAGAAGGTGGCATTCGGTACTCAGTGAGGCACTGTGGGCTTACCGAATGGCCCCCCATGGAGCTACAAAGACATCTCCTTATGAATTGGTTTATGGACACCACGCGGTTTTACCTTGGGAGATGCAATCAGATTCAAGGAGAGTCGTGTTACAGAAAGATTTGAGCTCCAAAGATTACAGTGGCCTAATGATGGATGAGTTAGAGGATTTACACATGATCCGTCTTAGGGCCCTGGAAAACATCGAGAAGAACAAGCTGCGGGTTGCCAAGTACTATAACAAGAAAGTAAAATTCAGGCAATTTGCAGAAGGGGATTTGGTTTGGAAAGCGCTATTGCCGATTGGAACTAAATATAGCGAATTCGGCAAATGGTCCCCTAACTGGGAAGGGCCTTTTCGTGTGGTCAGATGCGTCCCTGGTAATGCATATATATTGAAAACTTTACTAGGGGAAGAATTTTCCGCCGCAATAAATGGAAGATATCTGAAGAAATATTATCCTAGTATTGAGATCGATCGATGATCACCAGCAGTGGGAATACACGCATCTGACACGGAAACAGTCGGCGCTCAAGAACGAGGCCGCCTTTAGAACAAAAATTCACAAACAGAAGAAATGGTCAGTGCCTAGATGCATTGCCCTTAGCACAAACTACATTACAATTGCTTCTTGCAGGTTTACATCCAACAACCTTGGTGATCAGGACCTCAAGGAGGTGGGAAGCAGAAGGCGTGGAGGAAGAAGCGAAAGTATGAATCAATCTTTTCTTTGCTTCTTCGGCTGCTCCCTCTTCAGTTGTTCCAGGACCACCGTGACGGCAACTTGGAATGCACGGGGGTGACCATGATTTGCGGCCTCCACCAAGCTATCCCAAGCCGCTTTCAGGTTGTTGTACCTGTCAGAGACATCTGAAACAGAGGAGTGGGTGTTAGGGGCAAGAAATCCAGATGTGGGCACAAAGTCAAGAAGAAGTCAGAAACATTTACCCCCTACTAGTGCCTCCAGAGCCATGCGACGCTCGCGTTCGGCTTGGCAACGAGCGGTGATGTCCCTGGGGCCGTGCTCCAGGTGCCGAACGCGGCGGCGTAGTTGATGGCTGGTCCTCTGTTCGGGCGTGGCATCCTCTGCTTCGAGGGAGGAATCGGAGGAGATGTACTCAAGCACGTCTTCGGTCCCGATGATTTCTTCAGGAAGCAAATCAAGGCTGAAAGAGGAAAAGAAGAGGAGGTAAAGCGCGAGATCATATGGGAAACAGGGAGTAAATCAAGGGAAAACTCACCTTCGAATCGTGCGTTTCTTTGGAGGGCTGCTCTCCTGGGGTTGCTTGCCTTTGTCCATGGCCTTGGGGTTTTTTCCTCTTGGAGACAGGGGGAAATGAGAAGTGATGGATGAGTGTGCGAGTGGATTTGTAGGGCATCTCAGCAGGCTATTTTATTGACCGAATGGGTGCATTGGGAGTGATGACTGGCCAACGTACACTGTTAGAATACCAAAGGGCAGGGTTTTCTTCCCGAATGCGAAGGGTTTTCGCTTGAACAGTGCTTGTGGATTGCCGATTCAGGGATCTTCTGTGGATTTTGCGCCAAGGGGCATCTGTTCTCACGTATTCGGCTCAAGACAGTTCCCGGATACGCTTAAGGAAAAACAAGATTCACGGATGCGAACGTAAAGAAAATCATCACAGAGCAAGCACAGAATTCAAAAGTTCTTTATTTATTGCCGATATTCAGACATCCCTAATACAATCTAGTCAAAAAGCCTATTCAGCATAGATTGGGGATGAGTGATTTCGGCAATGGCGTCGCCGTGGCCATCGAGGCGCTCCAAGATGAGCTCAATCTCCTCAATGTCCTCTGGCGCGCCGCCCCGGAAGCCGCGCGGCCTGATGGAGTAGTCGACGTCCGTATGCGTCGCCATGGCAGCCAGGCCCAGGGTGGTGCCCAAGCGAACGCCATGGGTAGCCACCTCATCAACACGGTGCTCCACCGCGGCAAGGCGCTCCGCCGGCGTGTCACCACGGGCGTTCACCTTGTCGGCCAGCTGCTCCACCAGCATCTTTAGCTGGTTGTGCTCGGCATCGCGGGCTGCAAGGTGCAAGAAGAAAGGAGATTAGCATCAAAGGCCGGATTGGATCAAAAATTGATTTCAGAGCTGTACCGTCGATGGTTTCCAGCAGTTGCTTGCGCTGGTCCTCCCACTCCAACTCGGCTATGCCCGTCTTTTTGGAGACGTCCTCCAGCTCGCGTTGGGCCGTCTCCAGTTTCGCCTTGAAGCGGAGAGCGTCGAGTTCCCCGTAGGGCACGGGGGAGTGGCCGTCAGACTCCGAGGAGTCGTCCGGAAGGGGCTGATTGGCCGGCGCAGGAGACAGATTCCACTGAATCAACCTGAAAAGGAGATGATCGTCAAAACAAGAGAAGACAAAGATGAATCAAGGAGGAGGAATTGACGATCATTGCCTCCGGCGCGCATTAGCGCTACTCCCCTCCGCCTCATCAGAGGCGCGGCGTCGGTTGAGGCGGCGCACCATGCTGCTCTGGGGTGTGCACTGTTTGAAAAAAAAGAAGAGTTGAGATTGGCAAAGATTCGAGAGCTAAAGGCTTGGTGGAGAGCTAGGGGCACCTACGGTTTCATTTATAGGCCTGGCAAGACAGATCGTGACCTCAAGTCGTGGCTCTGGGTCGTGGCGCATATCCCAAGAAAATCGGAAGGTGGAAAGGTTTCCTTGACCAGTCCGCCAAAGGGTCGCTTGGAGTTCTAGGCTGAGTCATATTCAGTTGACTGGCTCGGCTGAGAGGAGTCAAAGTGCCATTCGGGTGTTGGAATGGGTCGTTCAGCATTACATTTGAAGGAGCGCAGAAGAAAAAGGAAATAAAATTGCAAGAACAGATATTACAAGAGCGACCAATTCGGTTATACATCAAGTGAAGCATCTAAATATTCAAGTATTTCACAATTACACTACGGACATTTGATGTTGTTTGGCGAAAATTATCCAACCGCTCCTGGCAATCCTTCTGGGCACTAGACAAGGTGGTGAGTTCTGCATCGCATTGTTCCACCTTGGCTATAGCCGATTTTGCTTCCTCTTGGGTCTTCTCTATCAATCCAGGGAGCTCGGCTATTTTCTTGTTATCGACCACTATCTCAGCTGACAGGCTTCTCAGTTCTGCCTCCAGAGCAACTTTCCTGGCAATTTTTAAATCACAAGAAGCTTGCAGATTGGCCAATGTATCTTTATGGCTCTCGGTCTGAGATTGTGCCCCTTTCATGGCTTGTTCAGCACTGGCCCTCTTCTTTTCAACAGCCGGGCGGGAGCGCACCTTCCTCAAAGCTTGCCTTATGGGCACGTAGTGCATTTCCAGGCCAGAGATAGATGCGAGTGAGGCGATGATGTCCTCAGGGAGTTCTTGGCTAATAGATTCGAGCATTTCTTCAAAGTAATCGAGATCCTTGAACTGATCTCGTGCATCTCTTTCCAGCCAGGCAAAGATCTCCCTGAGCTTTTCTAGCACTTCCTTTGACAGGGTTTGATGCACTCCTTCCATCGCCTCGGCAACTGGATTGTTCCCCATTGACAGACTTGATGGTGATGGGGCCTGATCCTAAGAAAGCAGTATTGCCGAGTTAGGAATGCTGAAAGTAAAGGTAGCAGAGTTAAGTGCAAATGAATACCTCATGTCTGATTTCCTGAGCTGGGGCAGGACTTTGTTCAGGAGCAACCACAGGCGAAGGAGGTGTTCCAGGTAGAGCTGAAGCTTCTGAGTAAGAAGGCGCTGATGCAGTTGCTGGCAACTCAAGGGCTACTAGCTGAAGAGGGAATGGGTTCACCTCTACTGGGGTTGATGTCTCTGCATGACCAGCAGGTGATTGGACCCTTGGAGGGCTTGATGATTCTGGTTGGATTGGGAGACTCATCTCTGGAGAATTCATTGCTTCTACAGAGGGTGATTGAGTCCCTGATGAAGATGAGATCTCCACTGGGATAGGTAATTCAACCCTGGGTGGATTTGTTTGTTGAGACACTGGGACGTCCACAAGTTGCTCTTCCATTGTTTCTTCTGCAAGTGTCAAATTAAAAGATAAATGCCAGTGTTCATCCTCAAGAAGAGGACAGTGAAGGTCATACCAGTGGATGGGGCATTTGCAGGTTCTGGAACTGAAGATTGTTGGGCTCTGGTCTGAAAATTCACAAGATATGATTTATCAGAAACAGAGTAATCTTGTGATCAAGAAAGGAAAAGATTTTTACCTCAACAAGGACTTTCTTGACAGTTCTTCTCCTCTTGGCATTTGGGGGAGCTATTAGAGACAAACCTTGCCTCCTATCAGCAGCAAGGCTGGAAAGGCTTGGGTCTGTTGTGGCAAACCTGGCCATTAGCCGAGCCAGAGTTGGGGACTTGAATCCCAGTGCTGAGATCGGGCCTACGGTATTGTAGGCAATATTCCTGGCTCGAGGGGCAGGCACTGTGTTCTGTGGGTAAAAGAAATAAGATCAGAATCATGATTAGAGGAAGAAATTTCTGAGCCAAAGGTTAATTATATTACCTCCGAGGTTGGGCGGAAATCGGGCATCAGTTTCGGCACGGAACAAGTGTACGGGCTCATTGAAGATGTGATCATGGGAATTCTTGCCACCAGGAGTTGAAGGTGGAATGAGCCATTGTTGTGGGTACAAAAGGCCAGGCGTAGACAGTGGGACTGCATACGTAGCGAAATACTGCGCTCGTGCATGAGTTCTTTGATTTCCTCTCGGGCTTGAGGAATTCATGCGGAAACGATCTCGGGGGCATCCGGCCACATCCAAGTTGCCGAGCCATTACGTTGGGCTGATAATATTCATAAGTGCTATAGGTCAGCCTTCCTCCATTGAATTCAGCTGGCAGAATGCATGGGCGGATTATGACATTGAGGATCTCCAGGAATCTCCCATCTTGGCGTTCAGTTTCAAAAGAGAATTCACAGGGAAAGATCAAACTGTCATTGTCCAGATAAGGGAGCCAGAGAGGATTTTGGAAGCTTTTGAAGAATAACTCGAAAAGCTGGCTGATATCCCGTTGAATAAGAACGATTAGAAGCGACTTCTCCATAAGTTTGGCATCCTCTGGTGACTTGGGGTTCCCCTTCAGGATGATTGGATGAAGGGAAGAGCCGAGTGTTCAGGTCAACACCAACGATCTGATGCATGTGTAGCTGCAGCCACATTTGAACAAACCACCAAGGACCGTTGACACATGCTATCCTCTGGCTAGTATACATCTGGGTGACAGTTTGATGGAGCATATGGTACACACTGCCTAGGAGGAATTTCCCAAGGGGGAGGTGTCGTATGGACCTCCCTGGGCCCACTACCTCGGTGGGTACCAGGACCGACTACTCGGTGGGCCCCTGGGACTACCCGGCTTGCGCTACACAGCACCTGAAGGCGTGGAGCACAAGGACAACACAGGAGTAGTACTCGGTTAGGACTCTGTACACGTTCCGCACTGTGTAGAGGTCTCCTAGACGTACTCGACTAGTACTCTTTCCCTACTCCGACTTGTAACCCCGCACTCCCGGCTATATAAGGCGAGGCGGGGACCGATCTCGGGATCACCTCATCCAATCTCAACTCACGGCGCACTATTGCACCATCCCGTAATCGTGCCCTATCAATCCGAGCTACGCGGCATACGGGACGTAGGGTATTACGCACCTCGCGGCCCGAACCTGTCTAAATTGTGTGCCACGTGTCTCTTCCTTCGAGTTACCGATCTCGGCGAGTCACATTCATCTACTTCGGGTACTCCCCGTAGTAGGTTGCCGGTCCAAAACATCGACAGCTGGCGCGCCAGGTAGGGGCCCTCGCTCGAGATCACATGGCGAACTCGACGGCTTCTGTTCACATCAAGCCAACCGTCGCCTTCAACCGCGGCGACACCTTCGTCTTCGGCGCCCGGGTCCGCACCGGCCGATGGCGCGGGCTCCTTCCAGCGCCGCTTGATCATGCAACCCGACTCGAGGACGGGCCTTGTGGACGCTTCCCGAAGTTGTCACGGGCAAGCTCGCCAGGCAAGTTCGGCGAAATTTCGCTTTCCAACCTCCACGGCCGACTTCGAGCTCGAGTCCATCTCCAACTCGAACCCGACGTCGCCATGGGCCATCGCTTGCGAGCCGGCTCCTCGGCCATCGCGAGCGGTCCCCTCTCCACGCCAGCGCTCCGCGCGTGGCCCTCGCGTTCCCAGCCGGGCCCGCACGGAGGCTTCTACACCACGCCGGGCCGGCAAGGAGCCCGTAACCGAGTACAACTCGGACTCCGACGCCGTCCCCAGCCGCGTCTCGGACTCCAGCCCTCTCTCCGAGTTCTACTCGAACCCGGACTACGAGTTCGACTTCGGGTCGGACCCTGAGGAGCCCGAGTCCGAAGACGACTCTTCTGAGCTTCCCTTGTCGGGGCCGGCCTGCGGGGCGGTTATAAGATCGACGCCGGCCGGAAGATACGTCTGCGGCGACCGCAAGCCCGCCGAGGCGACAAAGGAGGACTCACGCTACGTCGCCTACATCGACTCGCTACCGTTCCGGGAGGGAACACCACGCGACCCGGGCCGACTCAAACACACCAAGCGAGGTGGCACCTTCGAGCCAAGCTTGGGTACGCCCCGATCGTCAAGTCTTCATGGCTGCGGCGACACCCCGGGAACCTCAGGCACGGCCACAGACAAGTACTTGGAGGACATCTCCGCAGACGAGCTGTCTGCTGATGCCCCTGCGGACGAGACCGACGCCAACAGGGACGCCCGACGCGAACGCAACAGGAAGCGCAACGAACGACGCCGGCGGCTCAGAGACAACCTTCCCATCCGCAACCTTGCGGAAGCTCTCGAAGCAGTTGAGAGCAGAGTCCACACCACTCCTGGACGTCATGATGATCGACGTGGACTGGAGGCAACCCTTCATCGACTACCTCAGCGAGCAGAAGGTCCCCTCCGACAAGAACGCAGCCGAACAACTCGTCCGCCGCGCCAAGTCTTACGTCCTCGTCGGCGACAAGCTTTACAAGCGAGGCGCATCTTCTGGAGTACTCATGAAATGCGTCCCTCGCGAAGAAGGCAAGGACATCTTGGAGGAGATCCACAAGGGTGTGCGGCAACCACGCGTCCTCCCGCACGCTGGTCAGCAAGGCCTTCCGGCGAGCCTTCTACTGGCCCACAGCCCTGGGCGATGCCGAAGAACTCGTCAGAAGGTGCCAAGGATGTCAGTTCTTCGCCAAGCGACAACACGCCCCGCCTACAAGCTAGTCACCATACCGCCAACCTGGCCCTTTGCCTGCTGGGGGCTCGACATGATTGGGCCACCGCCAACGCGCGCCGGGAGGATTCAACAGGTGCGGTGGCTATCGACAAGTTCACCAAGTGGATCGAGGTCAAGCCGGTCACATGCCCCAAAGGCCGACAGAGTACTCGACTTCTGGATGAACTCGTACCCCGCTACGGGCTACCCCACCGCATCATCACGGACACCGGGGTCCAACTTCAACAACCACCGATTGCGGGAGTGCGCGAGAACGGCGGAATCGACGTCGGATACGTCTCCGTCGCCCACCCACGGGCCAACGGACAAGTCGAGCGCGCCAACGGGATGGTGCTCGACGCCCTCAAGAAGCGGCTACACGACGCGCTAACTCAAAAGGGGGCAAGTGGATCAAGGAACTACCCAACGCACTGCGGGGGCCGCGGACTCAACCATCCAAGCCAACGGGGCAATCCCCCTACTTCCCGGTCTACGGTTACGAAGCCATCCTCCCCGCCGATGTCATATGGAACTCGCCGGCGGTGGAGCACTACGACGAAGGCGTTTCGGAAGACGACGGACGAGTTGATATCGACGGCCTCGAAGAAGCTCGGCGTGCCGCCCTAGTCCAATCGGCAAGGTACACGGAGGGTATCCGACGCTACCACGATCGCAACGTCAAGGAACGCTCCTTCAACGTTGGAGATCTTGTCCTCCGCCGTATCCCGAGAACACGGAAGGACTTCACAAACTCGGCTCCCCACGGGAAGGGCCCTTCACCGTGGCTAAGGTGGCCGGGCCGGAGCTCCTACCGCCTCCAAACACTCGAAGGCGAAGAAGTCAACAACTCGTGGAACGTCGACCAGCTCTGTCGATTCTACGCCTAGTCTACTCGACTACTCCGGGGCTCAAGTCCACGCGACTACATCAACACCCCCTTGCCGCAGGCGACCCTCCGGGTCCCGGCTTCAAGTCTCGGACTACTCTCCCTCCGGAGTCCGGCCCTTGCGGCTACCTACGGACCACGCGGGCCGCAACGAGCATCAAGGACTCTAGCAACGGTCTACCAAGAGACCACACTCCAAGATCCAGCCCGCACGGCTACCTACGGATCTGCGATCCAGCCTACACGGCTACCTACGGATCACTCACTGTAAGCGGCTACCCGCTCCAGTACTACCCAGCTGTAAGCGGCCTTCGGGTCCAGGCGACTACTTGTAATTACGGCCCTGGCCACCCAGGTGTACTTCTTCAGTAATAAAGTTTGATTGTTCATCAACTTCTTTACTGTCTACTCCCTGCGACGGGACCACTAAGCCGAGTGCCACTACTCGCACCTACTCCACGATGGGCGCTCCGCACTCTGAGATCGCGGTCACGAGTACTCATTGATGGAACATCTCATTTCATTGATATATGAAAAAGTTCATTACAACTGTTTCCTATACATCTACGGCTACCAGCTATCTATGCAGGGCTACTGGAGGTTCAACTTATCGGCTACGCCGCTCCGCGATGGGAGCCATCCGCTCCGGCAACTGCGCGTCTTGCTCATCCGAGCGGTTGGCGGCTACCCCGCCGGCGACTACCTCCACGGGGCCTTCGGGAAGTACGACTTCATGAAGGCCGGCACCTGCTTCGGGATTGACTTGGCCATGTGCTTCACGTAGGCGGCCGGCCGGCTGGCGCCTCACGAAGTCGGTCCGCCAACGGAGCGATCTTGGGGCCGCCGGGTGCGGCACCGGGAGCCTCGCGATCGGGAGGGCGAGCCTCCTCAAGGTCCTTCGGGCCCGGGCCGGAGCGCCTCGCGGTCTTCGTTCAACACGCAAAGATTTGTAGCCGATTGACGAGATCCCGTCGGATGCAATTCTCAACTCCATGTGCTTCTCGCACTCGAAGGCCGGCTCCTTGTAGTCGAGTTCAAGTACCCGGCGGGCTTCTTGCTCCCGTAGAAGAGATTCTTCATGCCGATCTCCGAGCCCTTCGGTCGCTCCACCGGCCTTCGAGTTCTGCAACATCGGAACACAACAACGGGTCAGAGCTTGATGACTCCCAACAAGTACCCGACAGGTCAAGAGACATACCTTTATTCTTGTTGCGGAGACCTTTGTTCTTCCGCACCAGCTCGTCGCTCTTCGCCTGCAAGTCCATCACATCGTTGTGGTACTTGGCGAAGGCGGCGTCAAGCTTCGACTGCATGGCGTCCGCGTGCTTCCTCGACTTCATGAGCTGCTCCTCCAAGGCCTCAGCTCGCAGTACCGTGTCGCCATAGCCTTGCAGCAGATTGGACTTCTCGCGGGATCGCTCCGCGACGTCCTGCACAAGACAAATTCAAGTCAAGCAGAGTACTCAACGAAAGGATTGACTACTCGGGAGGCAATGGCTACGTACCTTCATCCACTGTTCGGCTTGTCGCATCGCCTCCAGATGCTGCGCCAACACCGCCGGCTCGACCAGATCGTCGGCAAGCAGCTCAATCCCGCCACGGCTACTCGACGTAGCCTCGGTCATTGGCGCCGGCGGATAGGCTCCGCGTCTTGGATCTCGGGAGATCGGATCGCCACCTCCCGGGGCCACCCCTGGCGACGTGGCCGCCGCCTCCTCCTCGGCGGACTTCTCGACGGTTTCCCCCACGGGCTCGGGGGCTCCTACCGCAGCCTCTGGGGCCTCTGGTGTCAACTCCTGCATGGGCACCCCTGCAGGGATGTCACCTCCTTCGGCGCCTGTCACCAAGGAACACGCGCATCAGCATCTGCGACTACTCCTTTTGGGCTATATAGCTTCAGGAGGAGTACTCACCTTCGACTACGACCGCCTCCGGCGAGGGCGCTTCGGCCCGGGGGGGGCTCGGTCGCGGCTTGGGCTTCTGGAGCGGGCTCCTCGACGGGCGGCGCGGCCTTTTCGCCTCTCTGCCGCCGTGGGCTCCTCTCCGTCCCGGCTCAAGTCCGTGGATTTTTACGCACAAGTATCCACGAGAGGATCGTCAGATAAAATCGACTACTACAATAAGTACTACTCACGAAGGCGTGGTACTTACAAGTTCGACCGGACGATAGTCACGGCGGAGCACCGAGGATGTTGGCGATATCAACCAGTCCACCCTCGGCGGGCGTTTCTTCCTCCGCCTCTCCGACTACCGCCTCCTCCACGGCGGCGGCGGCGCGCGGCGGTTCCGCGCCCCCTGCGGCTTCCACCTCTTCGGCGGCGGCGGTCGCGGGTACTCGCTCCCCTGCGGGGCGGGGGGCGGCGCTCCCGGCCGCGCCGGAAGTTCATCGACGGTGGGAGGCCGGACTTCGGCTTCCGGCCGGTTCCCCCACCGTGGGCCACATGCCCTCATCGCCCTCCTCCACGGGCTCGCCGGCGGCCTCTCCCGCACACAAGGACGACTACTCGTCGGCACCGTACTCGATCACCGGTACTCGACTACTTTGCTCAAGATGACTTACCTGCGGAGGCGTGGTCTGCGAGACCTTCATCTTCTTGGCTACCCGCTTCTTGGCGGGGTTGCGCGGCTTCCTCGGCGGCGCGGCAAGGCTAGCCTCCGGAGCTGGCGGAGGGTCTTGGATGAGAGGCACATGAGGCAAGCCCGGACGGCTAAACCTCGACCGCGGTGGAAGCGGTCTGCGCGCGTCTCCTCGTCTTCTTCGTCATCGGAGGTATCCTCCACAATGACGGGATCGTCGTCGTCTCCGACTATTCGGCGCTCCTTCACCTTCTCCACCGTCGGGACCTCGATTCCGCTCGGTGGTGGCTGCGGCTCGGAGACAAATCGTTTCACATCATCCTGCGCAAAAGACACAAAAGCGTCAGCAACTCTGCTACAAGTGCCTACTACTCGACGAGGGGGGTACGGCTACTTACCTCGTTGGGCGGGCGCGCGGCGGAGTATTCCTCGACAGGGCACGCCGTGTACTCCGGCATGTCCTTGAAGATCCTCGACAACCTTTCGATGATGTCGTTGTCCTCAATTTCGCCCCCCCCCGGCATCCGCGACGTGTCGTCGTCGCCGGTGTACTCGAAGCCCATCGTATCCCGCGCCGACGGCGGGCTGGATCCGGCGCTTCATGAAACTGAAGGCCACATGTTCGGCCCTCAGTCCTGCATCCCGCAGGGTCTTGATGCGTGCCAGCAACTCCGGGAGCTGGATCCCCTCTTGCATGGTGGGCTCCGTGTTCCACCACTCTTGGTGCTTGGGCTGCCGTCCGCTCGGCTTCGGCAGCTCGGGATGGTGGTTCGTGGTGTAGAACCACCTCGTTTTCTAGTCCGTGTTGGAGTCCACGAGCTTGTACGCCAGGTACTGCTCGGCGGCATCTTCCCTCAACTGGATCCCGGCCCCTCCGACTACTCTGGGGTTGGAGGCGCTGGGCTGCGGCTTCACGCGGAAGAATTTCCGGAAGAGAACCCAGTGGGGTTTGATCCCCAAGAATGCTTCGCAGAAATGGACGAAGACAGAAGTATGGAATATTCGTTGGGGTTCAAGTTGAGGTACTCGATGCCATAGTACACGAGAAGCCCCTTGAAGAAGTCACTCGCTGGAAGCGCAAGACCGCGCTCCACGAAGCGCGAGAACATCGGGATCTCGTCTTGTGCCTTCTCCATCGGATAGGGATCTCCCGGCGGCGGATCTCCACATATCGATCTCCTTCTCCCCGATGAACCCGCCGTTCAACGGGGGTCGGCAAGTCTTCGGTCTTCACCTTCGACTTTTTCCACTCGCGGCTAGGGTCAGCACGCGGTGGAGACGTGGGCGGCGCCGCTCCGGTGCCGGCCGCGGCGGCCTCTCGCATGGCTCCTCTTCTTCCCGCCGGCCTTCGACGTCTTCGACGGGGACGGCTTCATCCTCCAAGAACAAGGGGAGTCTTCACTCGCATCCGCTCGGGGGCTACCCTACGGCTTTCGGGTGGCGATGCGCTCGGATCTACTACGGCGGCGGTGCTCGGCCGGAGTGGATCTACTTCAAGATTCAAGTGGCGAATGACTGCGGCTCACTTGGGTGAAAAACCCTAAGGGTTTCAGCTTGAATTTATAAGCCAAAATGCCTCCGTAACGGGCGGCCGGATAAGTCCACGCGCGGGCGACTCGGCGGGCCGCGCGTGACTCTTCGTATTCTACTAGTCGACGCGCCTCACCTCGGGGGCTCGGCTACTTCTGCTCGACTACCTGGGACGCGGCTAGTCTCAAGAGCATCTCAGGACACATTCTCCAAGAAGACCCTTCAATTCGAGAGGAAGTACTCGACTCAAGGCTCGGGGGCTCCGTGCCACGTGTCCTTCGGTTTTTTTCTCTCTCGGATTTTTCGGGATTTTCTCGCCAAGACTTCGGATAGATCCTCGCCCGAGCCCGCGGCTCGAGGCTCGGGGGCTACTCCACGTGGATTGTGGTTCCGCAAATCGCATCTTCTTGACGGCTCCGGCTTCAAGACAAGGCGGGGCATTTTTGAAGACCTTCGAAGGCGATTTCAAGGACGCTTGGGACTACTCGAGAAGACTTCAAGATTGCTCAAACATCGACTGGAGTACATTCCCAGCCTCGGGATGCTTCGACTACTCTTGAGGACTTTTGACTTGTAGCACTCAGGGACGCTTGAGGACTACTTGTTAAGGCCGTCAAGACTACTTGAAGCTATCCTTCTCGACTACAAAGTACTCGGGGGCTTGTCGTATGGACCTCCCTGGGCCCACTACCTCGGTGGGTACCAGGACCGACTACTCGGTGGGCCCCGGGACTACCGGCTTGCGCTACACCGGCACCGAAGGCGTGGAGCACAAGGACAACACAGGAGTAGTACTCGGTTAGGACTCTGTACACGTTCCGCACTGTGTAGAGGTCTCCTAGACGTACTCGACTAGTACTCTTTCCCTACTCCGACTTGTAACCCTGCCTCCCGGGCTATATAAGGCGAGGCAGGTACCGATCTCAGGATCACCTCATCCAATCTCAACTCACGGCGCACTATTGCACCATCCTGTAATCGTGCCCTATCAATCCAGAGCTACACAGCATATAGGACGTAGGGTATTACGCACCTCGCGGCCCGAACCTGTCTAAATTGTGTGCCACGTGTCTCTTCCTTCGAGTTACCGATCTCGGCGAGTCACATTCATCTACTTCGGGTACTCCCCGTAGTAGGTTGTCGGTCCAAAACACCGACAGGAGGCGGTTGCCACTGACCAGTTGAGAAGCCATTGCAATGTGATTCAGGGCAGGCTCATTGGCTTTACCACAGAAGATGAACCTGCATAGCCACATGTTCAGAAATGCCCTGTATTCAATTTCACCAAGGGGACCGTCCTTCATGTGGTTCAAGATGTAGTTCTTGTATCCGCTCCCTGGTTTCACCCCTGTTTGCCGTGAAGAACTTCTGAAATCCCAGGGTTGAACGGATCCTGTAATGTCAAGGCCGGTGATCATATACACATCGGCCAGAGTTGGAGACATCGGGCCGTGGCCAAAGAGGAAGGCGTTGACGCCGTTTGACCAAAAATGACAAGCTGCTATCAGGAGGTCTTCATTCTTGGGGGTCTCGGCCAAAGATAACTCCAGGCACTGAGCAATGCGGAGGGTATCCCAGTTTTGGGTCTTGGCACTCTTGTCTGCAAGAATCCTCCGGTACCAATTTTCCCGACTGCGATTGGAGGCAAGGGCCCGTTCTTGAAAGCATCTTGCCACCGAGGGAGGTGGGGACGAGCCGCTTTGAAAGGGATCCTTTGAGATTCAACCGCGATGAAATCTCGAGGATCAGAGTTTCCCACGGGACCAAGGTAATAGGATCTTGAATTGGCCTCGGTGCGAATCAAAAGCTCAGTGGAAGGCTCCTGAAGGAAAGCGGAAAAGAAATCTCAGGTAAAATTGAAAACTTAAATGCCGATTGAAGCTTACGGGAGGAGAATTTACCTGAGCAGCTTGGTTTTGAGCCGCCATTGGGGATTTGAGCTCGGAACAAGGGGATCTAAGGTTTGGATCTAGACGAGGATTCCGGCGGATTGCGAAGAAAGAAGAATAGGTGTTGACAGATTCGATTTGAAAATGTTTGTGGCTGGAGTCAATTCCGGAACAAAATCACTTTTATCTCGCAATTGAAGGGGCATGTGTTAACACCAAAATTTGGTAAGGAGTCTGACCTGTGGGTCCAGCTTGATGAGGAGTCCGTCTAGCGGAAGGAAGGTTTTTCTCAGATGTATTCGGCAAAGAGATCTGCGGTCGGCTATCTGCTTCCGTTCGGCAGAGGAACAGTTGAGCTGATTTTGCGGGATTGGACGGTGACGTGGCTCAAGCAGGAAGGACGAATGGATGGATAGGCGATCAAGCTTAGAGATAAGTTAGGCAACGAATCCATTCGAGGTTGTACTTGGCAGGGTATAAATATGAGCCCTGAATGTATGTAACGAACACAATCATTCTCAATACAAACCGACCTTACGCCAAACCCTAGAGTCCATTTGTCGTGTCGTCGAGTTCTTCGAGAGGGTTCATCGATCCGTCGACCTCCGTGAGTACCGGCAACCTTGTATCATGTCTAGTATCATGCGGTGGATTTAGATCTGATGCAAGTAGTCTTGTTACCATGCTTCGTGTCATGCGGTAGATTCAAGATTGGTTCAAGAGGGTTTCTTGTTAGGTCATGAGCCATGCGGTAGGCTAAGATCTATCTTGAAGCTAGTTATCAGCTCTATTGGATTTTGGCAAGATCCAATAGATTCATTAAGTTACCTCGTGTTGCTTTGAGTTTTTACTTTATGTTTAAATTCATGTAACACCTTTTGCCCAATCTAGATGGGTTTGGATCGGCTTTATCCCTTTCGTGATCCTTATGCGAATAGAATTCGTGTTTTAACACGTGGATCTTGTGCTTTCCGATAGCCGAAACCGAATCGATCTAGGTTGTTACGTGTTGCGGGTTCAAGCTTGCCAACGTCGGTATAAATCTTGAAAGAACTGAGTATCATGCGGTAGATGCAGGTTTTTGGGTTGCTTTGGAGCTAGTCATCCGGTGGATTAGATTTCGAACCAATCTGTTAGATTTATTCGCTTGGTAATGTTCGTTCCTTCTTCATGGACCCCGAATCGGTACATTCACCGTATTCGATTATGTTTCTTCACGAGTGGAACACGTGCGTAATTCATGCTTTAAATAATGTATGCTTTTAGCTTTCCATATTTAGATTGTATCATGCGGTGGATAGATCTATTTGTGGAAAGTGGTACGATTTTCATGCAAGTTGTATCATGCGGTGGATAGATTTGTTTGACATCGTACCCGACGGGTTTCAAAGTACCTAGACATGCGGTAGACTAGTGCTTTGGATCTATGCATGCTTGTTTATCACATGTTTATGCTCGCGCTTTACTTTATTTATTTATTTAATGTTAATCATCATGGGGGTCGGTCATGGCTTCGTGCATGTGCATCTTTGCTCAAACAAAGACCGATCGCCGTCATGCTTACGTCATCCATTCGGCTATGTTACTTTTCCTTTTACAAGTTCCCGAATGGTTTCAGTTTATTGGCAGATAGCTCTTTATAGCTATGTGTCATCTCGTTTGGCTTCCCAGCCGCAAATATGGAACTGTCTGGTACCACCCGGCAAGTTCCAAGCTTTGGTATCTAACTACATTGTCTTTTGTTAATTTTCAGGAAAAATTGACTGGCACGTCTTGTGATTCTTTGCACGTGTGAAGCCAGCTTGTTCGGCTTGCTGTGTGCTTGGTGCTAGGTGCACATTTTGCGTCAACAGAGGGAACAAATACCACTTGAGCGATCGAGGGAACCATCCAAGGAACCTTGTCTTTCTTTGCAAAATTTTCAAAAAAAACTCCAAGATAGGATCCAGAAAAGAAGAAGAGTGAGAGAGGCAAAGTCAAAACTCATTCTACTTTTCAACCTCCGAAGGCAAGGTGGAAAGCTACAAGCCCCACGGGTAAAGTAAGGCTAAGCTTCTCCTGTACCAACCTTTTCAAAATAGCAAGAAGAGCAGGGAGTTTGTGCGTAGGTACTTGCCGAGTGATAACATCATGCAACTCCTGATCCGTCGAGGCCGAGTTTAGACTTTGCTCGAGGACGAGCAAAGGACCAAGTGTGGGGGAGTTTGTTGACGGTCCTTACAACAAATTTTTGACCGTCATTATCTCAAGAATGAGAGGAGGATATAACAAACTTCATGCACATTTTTAAGTACTAATGAGGTTCCACGAGCTTTGTTGGTATTTTTACTTGCAGGTACACGAATATGGCAATAACAATGAACAAATGAACCTCAGAGGGTTGCACCAAACCAAAGGTGCAGGGCCGGCCGTAGCTGGCTAGGTCCGGCCGCACCACAGCGCAGCTTAGCTAGGCTCAGCCGCAGCTGCCCAAAGCCAGCCGCAGCCAGGCTAGAGCCGGCTGCAGCTGGCCAGAGCCGGCCGCAGCTCGCCACAGCCGACCACACTTGTCCAGGGCTAGGTCCGCCCGCACCTCTCATATGCCATGTCTTGGGTCCACGGCACCAACAATCCCACGAACAAGTCTTGGATGGATGAGAAACGTTGATTCTATGTCGGTTGGAAGCACTTGGATCGATGGACCCACACTTAACCGCCGCAACCGCCATCAAGGAGTGATCCTGGATGTCCCTCAATACAGTCGGTGTATCACACGGTAATTGGGTAGGTGCACCCGCACCTATAGAACCGGCCGCACCTATCAACTTGTGTGCCGGGTGAAACCGACCCAAGGAGCCGACCTACAACTGCCTCAGGAGTGGTGATCAGGGTCATCCAAGTCTATAGGTGGTGGATCATAGGGTTGGCCACACTTGGAGATACATCCGCACCTCCTTGCTCGGCACTACAGCTCCCTCTCGCCTACAAGTACCCCCTCATGCAGCCATCGACCTACTAGAGCTATAAATTGAGCCAGGCACCTCGTAGAAGGTGACAAGTGATTAGAAGCAAGTGGCGGAGCCCTCTAGAAGTTAGCATTCAGATAGTAGGGAGAGAGAGTTGAGTGATGGAGTAGAAGCTGGAGTCGATCTTCTTCTTGTACCTCGGCGGGTGCGATACATCTTCGGTCGTCCACACCCAAGATACTTTGTAAGTTCGGATTCATGAGTAACTAAGTCTCAAGTCATTTCATTGTTCGCTCTTAGGTTCTTCGATTGCAATCAGTAGTTTCTACTTGTTCTGATTGCTTTGCTTTGGATCCGAGTAAAGTAGTGCTTGGTTAGTGTAGACGCGGTGTCTAGGCTTTCCAGTACCTTGGAATGCTTCCCGGTTCAACGGAATAGTTGTGGTACCCTAGGGAGGTGACAGCTCCGGACGGGCTTTGTAGTCCACAACGTTAGTTCTGGCACGTAGGAGTTACGACATCAGAGCCCCCTTCTCATCCCTTTCTGTGGCTCTTTTCCCTCTGGCCCCGACGAGCGACAAGTTATGCCTTGATTTTATCCGTGACCCTCACGAGTCCCAAACTTCATTAGCTATCCCCTCTCTACCCAAAATTTACCCTTTCCTTTCTATCCTTCGTCGCCATAACCCCCAAACGAATTAGTTCAGGTTCTCTACACTTCTCATTCCCTGAGGAAATCGATACCTTGGAATACTCTTGGGTGAAAGCTACAACGGTATCCGTGCGCTTGAGGATTTATCTGTGATCATATAGTATACCAACAGGCTTTTTGGCACCGTTGCAAATTTAGTAACGATGTAAGAAACGCCAACAAGCTTTCTGGCGCCGTTGCTGGGGATATAAACCTGGTGGCGACGCTAGTGAGCGTCAACCTCGTGCAACTCTAGGATATATCTCTCTCAATGTTAAAAAGTATTCTGGGGCTACATTCGGAAAAAACAAGAAGAAGAGAGGAAAAAGTGAGAAGAGAGAGGGAGAGAAAAGGACAAGTGTCATACTAGGCGAGAAGGGCCTGCCTCCCTAGAAGAAATAAATTTAGAGATGAATAATGGACATGTATCTGAGGGCGAGTAGAGCCCGCATCTCTAAGGAGAGAGAAAAATGGACAATAGTCCGGAGTGAGTAGAGCCCACCTCTCCAAGAATGGAAAGCCTAGATCTTAAAGATCTTAGAAAGAGAGATATAGTCCAAGAGCTAGGCTAAGAGGCTTACCACCTTTCACCCTCATCCATCCAACACTATCCATACATTTCTTGCCAAGTGTGACTCCATACTTGAGAAGGTCATACATAGGGTCTCTGAGTTTTATCTGAAAAATGTTGCAAAACCCTAGGATGATAGCTGATCAAAGAATTTGAGATATACTGCTTTACTTGATTGTTTTATCTTTTATTTGCTCAAGATTTGTGAAAAGGCTATGCTTAAAGGTTGAAGGTAAGAGAGAGAAATCTTGTTGAAGAGAATTGGTTTTTGAAAACCATAATACTTTTGAGGTGTGAAAGCGTTGTAGCAACTCCTGATCCTGCTAAAGCATATCTTTGCTAGGGACTAGCAAAGGGTAAGCTTGGGGGAGTTTGTTGACACATTTTATCTATGAATTTTATCCCTCACATTTATTGGAAAAAGGACTAAAACATAAGATCACCTTGTTAGGGTTTATATTGACAATTTCCATGAGTTTTGGTGAATCTATGAATCTACAGGGACTATTCAGAAAATATGCAAAGAAACCACTCTAGAAGACTCTAGAATTCTCTGGAACTCAACGTGACTTAGCACCTAAGAAAGAAGCATCAAGAAGGATTGAGGACCCACCTGGCCGAAGTGGACCCCGAGGGGGGCCCACCACAGCCCGAGCGGCCTGGTGGTGGGGCCAGTCCCCCCGGGTCCTGAACCGCCTCATCTTCTGGAATGTTCCTTCACTGCCTTCTAGGATCAATCTAAACCACATGTTTAGGTCGTTTGATCCTACGGCGCACGTCTACCCCTCAAGACTATATAAGCAGCCCCCTGCCTCCCTGGCACAGGCATCTGGAACTCATCTACAAACCTGAGTTTGCATACACCAGATCAAGTCATCAAGTCAGAGGTACTATGCCCTGGAAACAACATATAGCAGAGTAGCTAGCTAGTTTAGATCTAGGAGGAGGCAAGGCGTCTACTTGGCTCCTGATCGTCTAGAGGCTGATCGAGATACTGATCTAGCTTCGCTCTTGTAACTTTATATCTAGTTCCTTACATTTGTTATACAGACATATGTTCTTATCAATGATTATATTCATTATATGCTTTGGTGTTTATTATGATTACATGTTTAGCATAGTTGGTTTGCCTTTATATTCATGTATGGAGTCATATAGCCCTCACCTAGATCATTTTCTAACATGGGTGAACGGTAAAGACAGTGTAAGCGTGGTGCTTATATTGTATTTATCTGCGATTGCACCCTATATGTCCGATCGTGTGGTAGATCGTGGTGGTGACAACACTATTGAGTCCTTCGCAGTCCACCCCCCCCCCCCCCCGTGTATAGGACTAGTGGAGCCTTATACTGTTTGGGTTGTTTCAAGTTTCGGCCTTGATCCTCATGGATAGTCTCCCCATGCATTAATATAATAGTTCTTCTTCCATGATTGCTAAATGTTTGCACTAATCATAGTTTGCATTGACATATAATTTAGAGTTACCGAGGAGTATCCTCTCTAACTAGACTTTGCTATGTTTCTCTTGCTATAATGACACTTTCTAGTTGCTCATGATGTTATGACTTGAACAATGTTATCAATATTTTTATCTTTATGTGACTTACCCTTGTTTATAGAAATTGCTATATTTTGGCCACTCTACATTATAAAACTGAGAGATGAGCATGTATTAGCTATTATGGATTAGAAAGACTTCTTTCCCTGTGGTAGAATATAAATACGATATCTGGTTTTACTCCTTGTTAAAATGCTACAATGGTATATTCATATCTGTGCGCTTGCAGGCTCCCTATTTATTTTTTTCTATAGATCCAAGGCATATGTAAGAGTACCATATCCATGCGTTCTTAGGCACACGTGTCAGGGCTGACAACCTATATCGAGTTGTGCTATGAATCATGTCAGAATTCACCTTTTAGTTTATCTGAAAGCAACATCTGATATACACTTAGCATCATGTTAAGATATACCTTTGCATTTCTGGTGTCGTCGATAGAGATGGATCTTATATCCATTTCTAGTTGATGACGTTAGCAATGTCAACACACACACGTGCGCTCGCTCACCTCGTTGAGGTCGAGGCCGAGGCCATGGGCGTGACGTGTCGAGTCGAGCGGGGGGCACAGTGCGAGGCCGTGGGCGTGACGTGTCATGTCGTGTCGAGCGGGCGGTCGGTCGGTCGGTCGGATGGACGGACGTGATGTGTTGCGGACTACTCAGCACCTCCAAGTTCACCCCCCTTCCGCAACTGCTCGCTTCAGTACGACTACTTCCTCTATGACGACGATCGAACGAACGACTACTTTATCTACAGCCTATCATCTAACAATCCAAAAACCTTATTATGTTGATAGGACTATGTTTGGTGCCACTAGCTTTGCAAATGCAATTAAACCAAAGCCTTTTGATAGTTCAAACTTTAAGATGTGGTGTGAGTTGGCCACCTTGTGGCTCATCGCCATGAACGTGATGTATGTCACCACCGGAAAAGCTCCCGAGGGTGTCTCGGAAGAAAACTTCAATACATATGATAACCTGTTCTGGGGTGCCATCATTAGCGTCCTGGATGATAACTTGGTGGATACCTATCTTCAGAGGAAGATGGGGAAGGATATTTGGGAGGCTCTTGAGGCTCAGTACGGAGTTTTTGACGTCAGCGGTGAGCTGTATGTAATGGAACAGTTCCTAGACTATAGGATGGTTGAAGACCATTCTGTGGTGGAACAGGCCCATGAAGTACAGGCGCTGGCTAAAGAGCTTGAGAACTATAGCAAAGAGGTCCCATGTGTGTTGCCCAACAAGTTTGTGGCAGGAGCAATTATCACAAAGCTGCCACATTCTTGGAGGGATTTTGCTACCTCTCTAAAACATAAGAGAAAGGAATTCACTTTTGATGACCTTATCGCGACTCTTGATGTTGAAGAGAAGGCGAGAGCAAAGGACACACATGGAAAGACAATAGTCGGCCCCTCAAGTGCAAACTTTGTGCAGAGGGGCAATCCTAAGTTCCAAAATAACCAGAACAAGAGGAAGAAGCCTTCACAAAACCCGCCTAAGGCTAAGGAAGCCGACGGGCCTAATAAAAAGAAGAGAAAGCCGGGGGTGCTTGCTATACTTGTGGCAGTCCGGATCACTTTGCTGCAAAGTGCCCAGATCGTAAAGATCGCTAGGCTCCAAAGATAGTGAACATGGTTGTTAGCGAGGGTGGAGGAACAACGGGGTATGGTAATTTCTTACCTACAGTTTTTTCAGTGTGTTCTTCACCAGAGTGGTGGATAGACACCGGTGTTAATATTCATGTATGTGCTGATATTTCTATGTTTTCTTCTTACCAGGTGGGGGGGGGGGGGGGGCTACCTCCTTGTAAATGGGGAGCGGTGCCCATGCGCGTGTTCTTGGTGCTGGTATGGTCACTCTGAAGCTCACTTCGGGGAAGACCATACAATTGAAGAATGTGCAGCATGTACCTACCATCATGAAGAATCTAGTCAGCGGGTCTCTACTGTGTAGAGATGGTTTTAAATTAGTCTTTGAGTCGAATAAATGTATCATTTCTAAGTTTGGTACTTTTGTTGGAAAAGGCTATGATAGCGGAGGCTTGTTCCGCTTTTCTTTATTGTTCGATAATAATGTTGTGAACCATGTGATGAATGATGAATCAAATGTTTGGCATTCGAGGCTTTGTCATGTTAATTTTGGTTGTATGATGCGCTTAGCTAGTTTGAGTTTAATTCCAAAGTTTACCTCTGTCAAAAATTCTAAGTGTTGCATATGTGTTGAATCGAAACAAACTCGCAAGCCACATAAGACTGTTGAGGTGAGAAACTTGGCACCTCTAGAATTAGTTCATTCCGATTGGAGTGAAATGAACGGTGTGTTGACAAAGGGTGGTAAAAAATATTTCATGACTTTGATAGATGATATAACTAGATTTTGTTACATCTACTTGTTAAAATCAAAAGATGAAGTGTTACATTACTTTAAGATCTATAAAGCTGAAGTAGAAAATCAACTTGAGAGAAAGACTAAACACCTAAGGTTGGATCGAGCTGGCGAATACATCTCTAATACTTTTGACACATTCTGTGAGGAACACGGTATCATTCATGAGAGGACACCGCTTATTCAACCCAATCCAATGGGATTGCCGAAAGAAAGAACCACATGTTGACTGACTTGGTGAATGCCATGTTAGAGACCGTGGGACTATCTAAGGAATGATAGGGTGAGGCGATATTGACGGCCTGTCATGTCTTGAACTGTGTGTATATGAAGAATAAGGAAGTAACACCATTCGAGGAATGGGAGAAGAAGAGGCTAACTCTTTCATATTTACATACTTGGTGTTGTTTGGCCAAAGTCAGTGTGCCAATCACCAAGAAACGTAAACTTGGACAAAAAACGGTGGACTGCGTTTTTCTGGGGTATGCTTTTCACAGCGTCGAATATAGATTCTAGGTAGTAAGATCTGGAGTGCCTGACTTGCTTGTCGGCACAATTATGGAGTCCAGAGACACTACAATTTTTTAGAGTATTTTTCCAATGAGAGATGAAACAAGTTCATCTATGCAAGAGTCTGTCAAGAAGGACGACTCCACCAAGCCGATGGAACTCAATGAGCCCACATTGATTGAGAATCCTGAGGAGGATAACGATGAGGCTCCTATGAGGAGCAAGAGACAAAGGATAGAGAAATCCTTTGGAGTTGATTTCATCATGTACCTTGTGGATGATACTCCCAAGACCATTGCAGAGGCCGTCTTCACCTAATGCTGACTATTGGAAAGAAGCAGTGAGGAGTGAGATGGACTCTACCATGTCAAATGGAACTTGGGAGGTTGTTGAACGTCCTTATGGGTGCAAACCCGTGGGATGCAAATGGGTGCTCAAAAAGAAGCTTAGACCTGATGGTACTATTGACAAGTACAAGGCTAGACTTGTGGCCAAGGGTTACATCCAAAAGGAAGAAGACTTCTTCGATACTTACTCACCAGTCGCTCGATTGACCACCATAAGAGTACTACTTTCCTTGGCAGCCTCTCATGGTCTTCTCGTTCATCAGATGGATGTTAAGACAGCTTTCCTAAATGAAGAGTTAGGAGAGGAGATCTATATGGATCAACCGGAAGGATTTGTAGTAAAGGTTCAACAAGGAATGGTGTGTAAGCTAGTGAAGTCTCTCTATGGCCTCAAGCAAGCACCTAAGCAATGGCATGATAAGTTCGACAGAACTTTGACATTTGTTGGCTTTGTTACAAACGAAGCTGGCAAATGTGTGTACTATCGCTATGGTAGGGGCGAAGGAGTGATTTTGTGTCTGTATGTAGATGACATACTCATCTTTGGCACGAGCCTTGAATTGATCGAGGAGGTCAAAGACTTTCTATCTCAAAAGGTTGAGATGAAAGATTTGGGAGAAGTTGATGTTATCCTTAACATAAAGTTGATAAAGGGAGAAAATGGTGGGGTGACCCTGTCACAGACTCATTATGTTGAGAAGATGTTAAGTCGGTTTGGCTACAACAATTCTAAACCCACACCAACTTCTTATGATGCCAGCTTGGTTCTAAGGAAGAACCTGCGGATAATGGTGGATCAGTTGAGGTACTCCCAGATCATTGGTTCATTGATGTATCTGGCTAGCGCCACGAGACCTGACATTGCCTATGCTGTTAGTAAACTGAAATGGTTTGTTTCAAACCCAGGCAGTGAACACTGGCGTGCTCTCGAGCAGGTAATGCGCTATCTAGTGGGCACTATGAACTATGGCATTCACTATTCCGGAGACCGTAAAGTCTTAGAGGGATATAGTGATGCAAACCGGATTTCTGATGCGGATGAGTTAAAAGCCACAAGTGGATATGTGTTCACACTTGGAGGTAGCGCTGTTTCCTGGAAGTCTTGCAAACAGACCATTCAAACCAGGTCAACAATGAAAGCCGAAATCGCAGCATTGGATACTGCCACTGTAGAGGTTGAGTGGCTTCATGAACTCCTAATGGACTTGTCGATAGTTAAAAACCGATATCGGCAATTCTAATGAACTGTGATAATCAAACGGTGATTGTCAAGGTGAACTGTTCAAAGAACAACATGAAGTCATCCAGGCATGTCAAGAGGCGGTTGAAATCTGTTGGGAAATTGAGGAACACCGGTGTCACAGCTTTGGATTACATCCATACGTCTAAAAACCTGGCAGATCAATTTGCAAAGGGTTTATCATGTATTGTGATAGATCATGCATCTATGGAACTGGGTTTGAGACCTACGTGAGTTACTCCATAGTGGTAACTTGTCTTATGTGATCGAAGATCCCGTGAATTAAGATGGTGAAACAAGCTATGGTTTGACTGAGAGAAGAGAACCTTTGAGAAGGCTCAGTTCATGGAAAAGATGCATTTCTCTTCAAAACTGTATGGCAGGCTGGTTTTTATACCTTAATGTGCTCCAAGTGGCTTTCATGAAACAAGGTAGTTGTTTCTTTGAAGGAAAGACATAGTCCTACAGTATGTCTTGAAGGAAGACACATATATGAGTATTGACTACTGGTCATACTCTATGAGAGTTGGGTGATCTCTAGAAAACTCATGAAGAGGCACGGAGTGTGACCCATAAGCTCCAACCCGCGGGGATGCTATGTGCAGCCAAGTATCAGTAAAGGGCTCTATCCAAGCTTAGATGCAAAAAACTGTCAATTCAAGGCATAGTCCATTGCTCAGTTGCAAATAAGTGTAACTAGAGAAACTGGTGGGTGTTCAACTTAACAGTCTCCATCGTAGTACTGGTATATCAAAAACAAAAAGGAAGATGAAAGCATTTCCAATGTGGCTTCAAATTCTTGGTGGGGATTGTTAGAATAAATGGGCCTAGAACCATTTATTGTAATAATGAAAGAATTAAAAGCTCATGTGTTTAATGCTAAGGAAAAGAGAGAAATACCGTATGGGTATTGGAGGAGTCTCACATCCAACTTATTAGCTAACCTTTCGGTACACCTCTTGTGAAGTTGAATAAAGGAGATAAGCGTGCCACACACGCGCGCTCGCTCGCCGAGTCGAGCCGGGCCGAGGCCGTGGGCGTGACGCGAGTCGAATCGAGTGGGCAGTGCGGTGCGGTCGGACGGACGGACGTGATGTGTTGCAGGGCGGGAGCATCTTTTTGTTGTTGATGGTTGTTGATGACTCCTTAATTGTGACTGTTGTTGTTGGCTGTTGATGGCTCCTTAATCGTGACCGTTACTAGGAGCCCTTAACCGCGACAGTTACCAGTACAATTAACTGTGACCATTACTACTCAACACGTCCAGGTTCATCCCCCTTCCCCACATGTTCGCCTATATAAGGAGGCCTTCCTCCTCCTCCTGATTTGGCCCCAAGTCACAAACCAGGTACTCCTACTTAGGAGACCTATCTCTTCTCCCTCTGTTTGCTGCTTTCTTTTGCATTCTCATCGCTTGCACTGCGCGCACGGTACCGGTGAGAGCAGAGCCTCCGGAACCTCGTCCTGCTGCTGAGATCCTGCTCGGGATAGGTGGGCGATGAGGTTTTTGGGAGCGTCTTTATGCAACTGCTCGCTTCAGTACGACTACTTCCTCTATGTCAACGACGAACGAACAAATGACTACTTCCTCTACGTTGACTACGAGTGAACGACTACTTCATCTACAGCGGGTCTGCACTGCGATCATCTGCCTGTATCGACTGTGTACGGCTACACTGATTGAGGTCACTCACAATGAGTGATATCGAAAAGTCGGGTGACGTCGTCACCCAACCTTCCACAGGGTACTCTCTCAAACCAATGTTCATGTTTATTAGTTGTATAATCATGAGTATTGTTATGTTTAATTGTTGTTTAAACATACACTCATGCACATGGATTGTTTCACTCACCGTAATATTGAAATGTCTTCTTAATTATGGAATTAAAATATACCAAAATGTTGCCTATCATCTAACAATTCTCATTTCTGTATCATGACTTTGCTGGTTTGCAAGTGATGGATGGTCTTGTATGACCGTTCAAATAAAGACCTCAACTTGTCAACAAGGTGTTGGTTCAGATTGTGCTGAAATAAGAGGATGCCAGGTCCAGCTTCCAGAGGTAAGAAATGAGATCCTGGTACTACTGATAGTCAACCATATGTACAATCATATTTGCTGGTAAATTTTGTATCGAATTGTGATAGTCTCCTCTGGTGATGGTTATTGTTTGTAACCTGATTATAGGACTTGTTTTTGTTTTACCAATAGAAAAGGTTGTTGTTGCCCACGGTATGTGCACAGTTTAATAATTTGTTTTTGTTTTATCAATAGAAAAGGTTGCCCTCAGTATGTGCATAGTTTAGTAATGATGTGTTTGCTTTGAGGAATTACTTCATGCTGGATGAGATAGTCATCAAGTTGAACCCATGAATTTTGCATAGTTGTGAGAAATGTGAGGTGGTGGTAGATCAACCCGTTCTATCCCTCAAACCAAACAAAAATAGATGGATAGAACAGGTTGATCTATCAAAAGAGAATTGTTGGTTGGATAAGGGGCGAATTCAAGCCCCCCATACCCCCATGATGTCCATGAGTGAAGAGGAGGAAGAAGAGAAGAAGGAAGAAGAATGGTTGTGAACGGGCCCTAAGTTGAACCTTGCTCTGATCTGCATCCTAGTTATGTTGACCGCTGGCTTCAAATTTCCATGACTCCTAGGATTGAAATTTTTGAGCCAACAATGTTCGGACGACGTGACATGTTCAACTTCCCGTGGTCTGTTTTATCAAGTGAGCAGAGAAGCTCCATTAAGTCTTTTTCTTCTCGATGTATGTTCTCTTCACTCTGATTGCATTCCGTCGATGTTAGAGCAACTCCAGCTATTAGGGTAACTCCAGTAAGGACCTCCATATGGGTCTTTACTATAAAATTTAGAGGTTTGGTGTAAAAAATCAACTCCATCAAGGCCTCCAAATGAGCCTCTATTTTGCATGCCCCTCCAAATTTCCCCTCCAAGCCTCCATTCCTAGAGGCCCTCCATCCTCCCCTCCAAATGTGGGTCCCACCATTTTTCTTTTTCTTTTCCCCCCTCTGCTCCTCTCTGTCTCTCCCCGCGTCCACCGAGACGGCCGCCGCCGCACGGGCCGCACCGAGACGGCGGCCACACGGGACGTCGGTGCCGTGTGCCGCCTCGCCGCGACCGTGCGTGGAACGCGTCCGCGAGGAAGGATGACGGCGACACCGAGGCGGTGTGGCGCGCGTAGGAGGTCTCCACCCTGTCGCCGCCGCCGTGGCTCGCGGGCGCACGTAGGCAAGCTCCACACCGGCCGCCGCGGCCGCGTGCGCGAGGGAGCTCCACCCCGCCGCCGCCGCCGGGAGCGCGCACTGGTGAGCTTGGCCCTGTCGTCCACATGGAGCTGGAGGCGGAGCGCGCCGCGGTGGAGGGCGCTGCCAGCAAGGCCGTCTGCATCCCGCCACGACTTCTCCCTCTACGCACGCGTACCTGCCGCCGCCCTCACTACCGTCCCCGTTGAATCCTCCCTCCGTGTCGTCGACCTCTCCTACTCCGACGAGCAGGGGCCCAGGTGTCGGGGAGCAGGGGCATGACGCAAGGGCAGAGGTGCCCATGCGTGGCACACGGGCCGGTCGTGGGCCTGTCCGGTAGTGGAGGCGGACAGTGCAAGTCACGGGACATGCGCCGACGGTGGATGCGGCTAGCGGCGCATGTGCGTGTAGATGGCTAGAGGTGGATGTGGCCGGCCGCGTGCGTGTGTCGCGGCGAGGAGCGCAGTGAGGCGATCGTTGCTGAGGCGCGCTCCATCTGCACCAGCACCAGCTTACTGTATGCTCACGCAAGAAGATGATGATGAGGTCTGAATCCTCCACCATGATCCCATCCAATAGGTGTTAGAATTTTGCTGCCTTGCGAGCTGTCACCCGATTGGGGCTAGGATGATTGTCTAGAGGAACGGTGGTGTGGATCATGGAGATGATGGAGCGCTGCGTTTGTGCAATAAGCAAGCAAAGCAAGTGAAGCCTAGTTGTGTGTGTCCGCCGGCCACCTGGGTTCAACTTCGGCGACGCGTGTCGTGCCGACTGCGCCACCATCCAGCAGAGTGGCGCCTGCTACTCGGACATGTTCCTGGGCCAAATGTTATGTGTCGCTTAAGAGAAAAAACATCCCATCACGCCGCGGGTCCCACCTGCAGGTTCTTCTTCTACCTCCGTCCCCGAGCTCCCCGACCGAGCCGGGTTAGTGTGGCGGTGGGCGACGGTAGAGGATGCGGCGGCGGGAGCCGTCGCAGACGCTGGAGGAGGGCGGCGCGGGGGCTCGCCGCTGACGAGGTTAGGGTTAGGGCTAGGGTTATGGCTAGGGTTAGGGTTCGGGGTTCGGGGCTTCGGGGCTGCTGGGGTCCATCTCCATTGCCGGCGACCTTAGAAAGGAGGTGGGGTCGGAGGGAAGCCCGGCGGTGGAGGCGGGTTGCGGGGGCCGGGCGGTCGGCGGCGGGTACGCCGTCGGCCGCGGTCGGCGGGCCGGACAAGCGGTGGGCCGGGGACGGGGCGGGGGCGGCGACGACCTTCCTCCGGTGATGGCTCGTCGAATTAGCGCGCGGGGGTAGCGGCGGACGGATCCGACGGCGGGAGCTGCCGGAGATGAGGGAGGAGGGCGGTGCGGGGGAGCGGCGGCCTTCTACGATGCTTGGCGATTTTTTTGCTGAAGCAACATCTAAGAGCGCCCGGTTCCTGGGGTTCAACTTCTTCGATCTTGGGCAGTTCAATCCCGACTCTGCAGCACACAAACAACAACGAAAAGGAAATTCTAGTTTAAAGAACCAATCGATCAGATTGTTCCATGGCGGTGCATTACTGGTAGTGTCAAGGGGCGAAGATGATGGCGGAGCTGGCAAGGCAATGATTGGCGTCTCACCGGTCAATGCGGTCCATGAACTTGGAGAGGAAGCGCTGGTGGTCGTCGCCGACGCAGGCGAGCCGCCGCAGCAGGGCGTGGCTCTCATGCGGGTCCAACTTCTACATGTTCACCTCCCGGAGCTCGCCCTCGGGCGGGGGGGCTTGGCCGCGTCGCGGGCGGGCGTGCGGCTGTCGCGGTCGGAGTTGGGCGAATCACTTGTTGCGGCATGGGCACCCGGCCGGAGCTCGGACACCGGGGGCCACCGCCGAGCTCGCCTGCCCTGGGCGCGGCGGCATGGGCTCGCCAGCCGACGAGGCTGCTCGCGACGAGGAACACCGGGACGAATTGTCTTTCCCCTTCGGCCACGTGGGACCCACAGAAAATATAGGCCCCAATTCATTTTCTTGCTGGAGTTGAGATGTAATCTTGAGCCTCTATTTTTTAATTAAGAGTGCAAATAGGGTTCTGAGGTCTCAATTTGGAGGCTCTTGCTGAAGTTGCTCTTTACTAGGAGGAATTATACGGTTTTTCCAATTCTTGTGCATTGAAGAAGCATCAAGCAAACGGAGTCGGCCGGAGTGGATTCCGAATCGGTCGGAGATGGTTATCGGAACTGAAAACACCAATCCATAATAAATGCGTGCGCCGCTCTCGCATCAATCGAAGGAATCTCTTCGTCGTCGTCGTCCCTCAGGGAAGCCCCGACTTTGTGGCGTGGCGAGAGGCGACGGCGGGGGTGCAGCAGCTAGCCGGCCGGAGGCTACGACAGAGGAACGGCGGCGCACATGGCCCTGCAGGCCATCAAGATGACGGTGTCGGCGGGGGAGGCCGCGGTCGCGGCCGCCACCGCCCGTGGGCGTCGGCGGCGGCGACGTTCTTGGCAGCGGCGGCGGCGGTAGCGTTGTGATCGGTCGGCTGCCATTACAACACGTAAGGGAGGAGGAAGCAGACGCGGTTCTCGGCGCGGATGACGGCCTCACCGACGAGGACTTCAGCGACGAAGAGGACGACGACGATGACGTCGATAGCGACAGCGAGTTCGAAGATGAGGACGGCGAAGCAGCGGCGGCCCCGGGAGTCCCCTTGCTGCTGGGGACTTCAGTGTTTCTTGGGCGGCTGACGCCGTCGGCCTCCGTCCAGAACACGAGTGGCTTCATGCGTCTCGCCGCCGCAGAGGCCACACCGCACGAGAACGGCGGCGGCGAAATCCTCGTGCACTACCGCTACACCCGCTTCTCGAGGGCGCAGAGCGGTGGCGACGGCGTCGACATGCACGTCCTGGGCCCGAAGCTGGCCCACGTGCGCTTCCACCTCCCCTCCCACCACGCCGCCGCCTCCGGCCCGGCGACCTCGCTGCTGTCGCTGCGCCTCGCCGTCGCCACTCTGGCGGCCCTACTCTACCCTGCCCGCTTCGGCGCGCAGCTTCGGGAACTGTGGACCGTCCTTGTGACATCCCGGCCCAAGGCTTAATAGGATTGATAAGGATACTCATATAAACAAGTTGCAATTTCTTTTCCGGAAGCCCATCACTAAAAACTCCAAAGTTAAGCGTGCTTGGCATGGAGCGATGGGTGACCGATCGGGAAGTCCTTCCCGGGTGCGCATGAGTGAGCACAAAGTGCGCAGGAAAGACATGTGTTGGTCTGTGGGGATATTCTTGGGGTCCTAGAGAGCTGCCAGGTGTAGGCGGGCCCGGCCTCGGGGAGGCGGGTCGTTACAGTCCTGATCGCCAATGCGCGCGTCCCGCCGCAGGCTGGACGCCTGGTGGTCACCGTCGACGTGGGCATTCTCCGGCCCGGGGACTACACGCCGGAGCGCATGAGAAGCATGCGCGCGGCGCTGGAGACCGTGGCGCGGGAGCGCGACGGCGCGCATCCAGCGGTGTCCGACGTCGGCCCGCAGGAGCTCTGTCTACCGGCGCCCCTGGCGTCGGAGGATGACGTGCGTCCGGCGAAGCGGAGGAAGGTCACAGGGGAGGACTGCCCGATCTGCTGCGAGGTGCTCGAGAAGGGCCTGATGGCGTGGCCACGGTGCACGCACATCTTCCATGGCAGGTGCTTGGAGGAGCACCTTCTCAGGGGATCTTAGGAATGCCCGATGTGCAGGAGTAGATTGGAAGTCGATGGCAAGAACAGATGAGTGAAGGGCATCAGACAGGTCGTGTTGTGCTGTAGTTGTGAATTACGGTTGCAGTTTGTTTGTCCTTGCAAAGTTGCAATGTACAGTAACATTTGTTGTAAGAAGCTGTTGTCCTTGCATACGTCCCAAGGATCAGTATGTCAAAGCCCTTGAGTTCGTTATCAGATTTAACTGCTGTTTCGAGAGGAATGATTCTGAATCAAATTCTTATGGTCTGTTTTTTAGAAGAGACACCCAATAAGAGTGTACTTATATATGATTCATATCAAGTAGAACAAATTGACAGTGCAAGGGAATGACAACTTGACGCACAACAACGCGAAGAAAATAAAAATACATTGAAGAGCACTCTAGTCGTCTTCTTCCTTCCAAAGTTCGTCGTCCACCGGAGCTGGAAAAATATACTGAAAAGGCAACAAGGGAAAGGAGCACATGCATACACCATCGCCACACAAGGCTTTGAAGACCGCAAGAATCACCCACTGCTTACAACGACATCTAGCAAACGCTGAAAGAACATCGGCTGGGGCAACACCCCAAGCAACATAGGCTTGCAATCCTTCATCACAAAACCAGCGGACTGAAGAAACCGGAACTTGACCGGAACTTGACGAAGAACAGACCGAAGAAAGAGACCAAAACCGCCACAACCAAAGACAGCCAAATTGCATCTCCTGACGAACACACCAACTGCAAAGATCTGAAGAGAATTTACAGATCTGGCAGAGCCAACTCTCACTGGCCCTTCACCGGCGCCGGAAAGTACGTCGTCGAGGTAGGGAGAGGCTGGAGAGACCTTATTCCATAGTGTCATCTTTACCACCTCCCAGTTGATCTCCTTATGGTCGGTTTTACTTTGGAGAAGTCCCTCCCATCTGAATTGTTGTCCCAAACATGCATGATCGAAATAGGTAACCCTTTAAGGTTGTGTCAACTTCGAGGATACAAAAAAATTCCCCTTTGAATTCGAAGACGAGCAACGGTTGATCAGGGACCCATAAGCCAGTAATGAGCTCCTCTGCACCTCAGTTCTTCGTCTTGTTCAAAAACTAGTTCTGAAATTCTACACTTGGCTTGCAACAAGGAGCTGGCTTTGGATTGTGGATCCGCGATGACTGCACAATCTGGAGGCTTATGATGTTTGCTGGATGGGCGACCAAGAACAAGAAACTGGGGATCACATCCTAGTCAACTGCCCCTACTCGAAACAACTGCTCCTACGGCGACCAATTGTGTTGCATGAGTCCTGCCTCATGTTGCTCCTACGCGAACAACACAAACCTCTTCTTCTTAATACAAAGATGGGCAGCTCACGTAAATTAGTTCTAATTAGAGCAAATTTGGCTCTTCTCTTCTGTTCATCATAATAAGTGGTGTTCTTGCACTACGTGAAGATGAGTTCAAATTGCATGCACTTTTATCTGACGAGATAAGAGCCATAGACAATGTCAGTATCTTGCCTTTCCACATGTCCTTTTTTATCCTATAGCTGCTCTTAGGTGTGACAAAAGATATGCTCCCTCCGTACCATTTGTCGATTGTTTGACTGACGGTTCAATTCTTAATGTGGCGAGACTGAACTGTTAGATTGTTTGACAGCATGCGTACGAGGGGCAAGTCCGGCATTGCCCAGCCCGTGGACAGGCTCAACCTCAACGCCGCGGTTCTCTCTCCGCTGCCGGCGTCCGTTCGGTCTGCTCTCGCCGACCCGAACTGGCGCGCGGCCATGCAGTCAGAGTTTGAAGCTCTCAAGGCCAACGACACTTGGTCATTGGTGCCTCGACCCCCTGGCGTTAACATTGTCACCGGCAAATGGGTGTTTCGGCACAAGTTCCTGTATGATGGCTCTCTTGACCGCTACAAAGCTCGTTGGGTTCTGCGTGGCTTCACCCAGCGTCCTGGCATCGACTATGATGAGACTTTCAGCTCAGTTGTCAAGCCTGCCACAGTTCGTCTGGTTCTCAGCTTGGCTCTTGCTCGGTCTTGGCCTATGCATCAACTCGATGTCAAAAATGCCTTTCTCCATGGTCACCTGACAGAGACAGTATATTGTGCTCAGCCCTCTGGTTTTGTTGATGCATCACGTCCTCATCATGTCTGCCGTCTCAACAGGTCACTGTATGGTCTCAAGCAGGCACCCCGGGCATGGCGGACTCGGTTTGCATCCTTCCTCATCTCCATTGGGTTTGTTGAGTCCAAGGCTGACACTTCTTTATTCACTTTTCACCGCGGCAGTGAAGTGGCATATTTGCTCCTATATGTTGATGATATTGTGCTCACAGCTTCGTCCCAGAGTTTCCTTCACCGGATTATTGCAGCTCTTCGGCAGGAATTCTCTATGACTGATATGGGTCCGCTTCATCATTTTTTGGGAATTACAGTTGAGCATCGTGGTGATCGCCTCTTTCTCTCCCAGCGTCAGTATCTCTTGGACATTCTGGACAAGGCCGGGATGCGTGACTGCAAGCCTTGTAACACGCCCGTTGAGACCCATTCCAAGTTGTCAGCTGAAGGTACGCCTGTGGAAGATCCTACTCACTACCGCAGCATAGCTGGAGCCTTGCAGTACCTCACTTTCACTCGTCCAGATATTGCATTCGCAGTCCAGCAAGTATGCCTGTTCATGCATGACCCCAGAGAGCCTCACTTCACTGCTATGAAGCGGATCCTTCGGTATTTGCAGGGCAGCCATGACCTCGGCCTTTACCTCTCTCGAAGTGCCCCTCTAGACCTCACAGTGTACTCTGATGTAGACTGGGCTGGCTGTCCAGATACACGCTGCTCCACCTCAGGCTATGCTGTGTTCCTTGGTGATAATCTCATCTCTTGGTCTTCCAAGCGCCAGGCCACAGTATCCCGCTCGAGTGCTGAAGCAGAGTATCGTGCCGTGGCAAATGGTGTTGCAGAAGCATGTTGGCTGCGTCAGTTGCTTGGTGAGCTTCATTGCCCCCTTCGCCGAGCCACCATCGTTTATTGTGACAACGTCAGTGCAGTTTACCTCTCCACCAACCCAGTTCAGCATCAGCGCACTAAACATGTGGAGATTGACCTACACTTTGTTCGTGAGCGTGTTGCCCTTGGAGAAGTCCGTGTCTTGCATGTTCCCACCTCTTCGCAATATGCAGATATCTTCACCAAGGGGCTTCCGTCGTCTGTGTTTACAGAGTTTAGGTCCAGTCTTAATGTTCGTAGTGCTCCCAGTTCTGACTGCGGGGGTGTGTTAGATTGTAAACGTATGGCCCATGGGCCTGCCCCTAGTGCCTCCCCTAATGGCCTATATGTACTCCCTCATTGTCACTATGTTTGGTAATCCAAGTATTATGTTACCCTAATACTCTCTCATGAACATCTCTCTGTGTTGTCATGTGAAGATCGATCCGGCTGTGCTCTACACATGAGCCAGCAATCAGTTGTCAATTGAAACTTTGGTCTTGTTTGCGGGAGCTTCTGCAGCTTTTGCTTCTCCCAAAAGCTCCAAAAGCTACAAGCTCCCCCAAATGGGGTTGCTTCCGCAACTAACGAAAAGCTCCAAAAGCTCAATTTGCACTACAATCATAGAAGCTGCTCGGGAGGAGCTTCCCAAGCTCCCCCCTCCCACCTTATTTCTCCCCAATAGTTTTCCCCTCCGTCTCCTTTCACCCGTCGACCGTTGTCCTCATTCGGCTCCTAGACCCGACCACAGCTGCCACTCTCGGGCCGGCAGTCGCCATCCTCTTTCGCGCCCGAGTCCCTCCCCCACGCGCAGCCCACGCTGCCCTCCCCTCCGCGCTAGGCACGACAGTTTTCCCCTTGCACCGGTCGCGACCTCCCATACCCTCGATCCTCGACGTCCGTCGCCGCTGCATCCTCCCATCTCCTCGAGGTCCGCCGCTGCCGCATCCTCCCATTCCCTTAACGTCCACCACCGCCGCATACACCCATCTCCTCAAGGTCCTCCGTCGCTGCATACACCCATCTCCTCGAGGTCCGCCGCCACCGCAACCTTCCTCCACTTGATGGCCGCCGCCGTCGCGTGCTCCCCTCCCCTCGACATCCTCCGCCGCATTCTCCCATCTTCTCAAGGTACATCGCCACTGCCGCGACCTTCCTCCCCTTGATGGCCTCCACTGTCGCGTCCTCCACTCCCCTCAAGATCCACTGCCTCCGCATCCTCCACCTTTGAGGCAACCCTGGTCGCCCCTCCCCACCGCCGAGGCAGTCCCGATCGCCCCTCCCCTCCGCGCTGCCTGCCGCTGCAGCTCGTCACCTCTGTGCCAAGAAGCTGATGCCCAAGAAGCTAACACCAAACAGAGGAGCTTCTATGAAAAGCAGCTTTTTTGACTAGCGGTAGAGCTTTTCCAAATATGAGCTTTTGGAGAAGCTACCGCTCCCCCAAACAGGGCCTTTATTTGCTTGTTGTTTTATGTTCAGTATTGTCATCCCAACAAACTATAACCACTGAGATCTAGGCTATCGCGCTTCATGCTAGTGTTTGGTTCAAAAGGAGTAACACAAACGTAAATGTTATTTAGTAATGCAAACACAAACGTAAACCGCTATATCCAGATCCATAATAATATACACGAACCTAAAAAATAAAGCAACCTACAATTTGAATAGGAGAGAGTACTCCCCCATTTCATAATATTTGTCCTTTGGTTTTTCTAAATACATTCCTTTGCAATGTATCTAAACATAAGGCCAGTCTCAGTGGAGTTTCATAGAGAGTTTCATTGCATTAAATATACCGACGTGGCGAAAACAGAGAATGTAAGAGTTTCATGGGATGTGAGGAGAGTTTCATCACTATGAAACTCCACTGGCACAGTTACCTAGTTTTTGTCAGATGGTGAGATCTGGACAGTCCACGGGGGTGTTAATCCCTGTGGTTTAGTTGTTTGGCGGGGAGATCGGGAGCTATGAATGCAACGGTTATGCTAGCGTAGCACACAGAAATCATGACGAGACACAAGAACAAAGCGATTTTATACTGGTTCGGGCCTCCGAAGAGTAAAACTCTATGTCCAGTTCTTCGGTTTGTATTGCTGGTGTAGCGAAATTACATGACGACCTGTCGATGGTCTGCTGGTTGTCCTCGGGAGGACGCCCTTGCCCGCCTTATATTGGTTGACAAACAAGGTCGGTGGACTGGAGTCCATGTCGGTTACAACAGGGAAACCTATCTCTAGGCTGTTTACATCATGGAAGGCTTATTCGAGCTGCCTTAATTTGTCTGGACTGCCTTGTCTTCTACGCCAAGCTGTCTTCTTGTATTCGGGTCCACATGTAAGGTCGGGCAGGCCTACTGACAGGTCGGCTGGTTTTCTGGTAGGCCGGACCCACTTGTCGGGGACGGCCGTGAGCCTGGTCGGTGGGGACCCAGGGGTACCCATGTCTCACAAGCTCCCGAGCGAGGTGTAGGCGCAGCGACCTTAGAAAGGTCATGACGAAGTCGTAGAGCTATCGATGGGTCGAATAGCATGCACGTCGGTCCAAAAAGAAAAAAAGAACAAGTCAGCTTTGCTGCCGACCTGTTTGTAGTCTTGCCGAATGAAGGGAGGTCGAGTGACGACCTATAGGAAGCAGGCTTCCAATAGATCGAAACAACGATTAAAAAATTCAGAGGGCATCAAGGATGCACTCATAGAGTAGTATCCGAGCATCATGGCCGGTATGGTGATCCAAAAAAGAAAAGAAGAGAAAGGAGGTCGAGTATTGACATGATGAAAAATGGGTTTCCCATCAGGTCGGTACGATGAGGAAAACAAGAGGGCGTCGAAGACGCACTCGTAGAGTAGTCCCTGAGCATTGAAGTAGGCAGCATGGCTAGTTTGATGCTCAAAAAAGAGAAGAAAACTGAGTCATGGTCTTGATCAAACGAAGTGTAGAGACACCCAGATCTCTGAGCATAGCTGCAAGGAGTCTGGCAGGGCCGGCCTCAAGGAGGCCTTGTAGGCGTGCCGACCTCGAGGAGGCCTCAAATCACCGATGTCCAGTATCCGAGGATACCTAGCAAGATTCTGAAAGACGCGACATATGAAGAGGTTGTCAACGATGTCGTAGATGAGGTTGCGATGTCCGGGGTCAATGATGAAGCCAGAAATATGTTGGTCTTAAACGTGTGGAGTGTAGAACACCCAGATATCTTGCATAGCTGCAAAGAGTCTGGCGGAGCCACTCGAGGCATGCCGACCTTAGGAAGGTCTCAAGTCTATAGCGCCCAAGAACCCGGAAGCACTTGGTAGGGCCATCAGGCACGCACCCCATAGGGAGGCCTTCATTCCTGATGTAAAATCCTATGGAGGTCTTCCAAGCAGGCGAAGACGGCGACGGAGCCGTAGGGAGGTCGAGCGACTTGACGAAGATGGCAACGAAGCCAGAGGGAGGTCGAGCGACCTGACGAAGACGACGACGGAGCCGGAGGAAGGTCTAGCGACCTGACGAAGATGACGACAGAGCCGGAGGAAGGTCTAGCGACCGGTCGAGGACGACGACGGAGCCGCAGGGAAGGTCTGGCGACCTGACGCCAGCAACAATAAAGACACTAGGAGGTCTAGTGACCTGAAAAAATGACAACGCAGACACCGGGAGGTCTAGCAACCTGACGCCGACGAAGACGGAGATGCGGGGAGATCCGCCGACCTAAAGCTGATGACGACAGAGACGCCAGGAGGTCCGCCGACCTAAAGCCGACACTGATGAAGCCGCAGGGAGGTCTACCAAAGGCGACGCCGGAGCTGGAGAGAGGTCTAGCGACATGATGAAAGTGATGCTGAATGTGACGCCCCAGGTTTTTATTTGACCCTAATTGTCGGTCAAAGCCGCTGACAATTGTCAAACCACGGTCAACCTGGGTCCTCACCTAGAAAATCTCACCAACCAACCCTAATGACCCCATTGATCAAGTTGACAAACATGTGTGGCCGACCCTTGGTCAAAGTCATGGTCAAACCCCACCTAAACCCTAGTGACCCTGAATGTCTTCCGGAACTTTTGCCGCGTTCTCCAACTTTCACCTAAACACTTAAAATTCTACCTTTATGAAAGTTGTCCAGTTTGTTGAGGGACACAACTTTCATGTAGATTGGCATTTCAAATTTTGAGGGGAAAGGGGTGAAAAGCTTGGTCAACTGACAGGACCTCCTGTTCACTGACACACAATGGCATTCAAAGTTGGCAAGCCTCTCCTGCAAAATCTATTGAGAAAAATACTATATGGCCTTTGTGAAAGTTGTAGAGGGTAGCTAGATCTACAACTTTCATATTCATCTATTGATGCACTTCAGTAGAAATTTTTGGAGAAAAACGCGCTCAAACAGGGGATCAGCAACACGTCCAGGCCAAGGCACCGCCGCGCCGCGACGTCTCGCACGCCCACGCGCCGACCGGCCTCGGCGTCCGTGCCACCGCCGCGCCGCCCGAGGCTACTCTCCGCGTGAGGCCGCGCCTTCCCCATGTGCCGTGCCCCGAGGCTCCTTGGATTCCTCCCGGGCCGTGTGCGCACCATCGACCGCGCCGTACCGGCCGGTGCGCGCCGCGGACCGCCGGTCCGGCGGTGGCGCCCCCGCCGTACGCGCGCCGGCCGAGGCCGCCGTGCCACGGTCGCATCTCCGCGGTCACGCCATCGTCATCACGATCGAGCCATCCCCTATTTAAGCCGCGCTCCTTGCCCCTCCTCGCGCCGACACCGCTGCCTACCGCGCCATCCACGCCGCCGCCGGTGAACTCACTCTCCCCATCCATCTCCAGTGCGTCCAACCACCAGTGACCATTCCTTAAGCCTTGCTAGAGCTCGAGCACTCACGCATTGCCCCGCCGAGAGTCCTCCTCGCCGCCAACCTGCCGCGGCCACCACCGCCGGCCGCTGCCGCGCGCCCTCGCCAGAGCCACCTACGCCCCAACTTCGGCCACCAACGGGTCATAGGTGAGCTCCTAGTCGAGCCTGACCCCTTACCCGGCCGGGAGCGCCGCCGGCCCTCGCCCCCCCCCCCCCCCCCCCCCCCCCACGGCCAAGGGTGGGATTGCAAGCCCCCAAATATTTCCGGGGTGCTCTGTGTAATCTAAGGGCATATTTGTAAAGGATGAAAAACTTCTAGGGACCTCTGCGCAAAAGTACATCTTCAATAGTGTATTCAAATTACTGAAACTTGTAAAATCTCTAGAAAATCGTAGAAAGCTCAGAAAATTGCAAACTAAATTTTGCTAGACTCCTGGTGAGGAGCACTACAACTTCTGTTATACTTGTATAGGCTGGATCCAAATAGTTTTGGCATCAAAAATAGAAATGTGGAAAACCTAGATCTGTTATATCTCAAAATCCATAAGTCCTCTGCATCTAATCTTTGGATATGTTGTGTGTCATGTAATAACAAGCTCTTGTACCAAAAATTGTACAAAGTTATGATGTAAATCTTTTTATATGAATTGTTTTCCATTTATGCAGAATCTATCTAGATGATTTTTGTAGCTAACAATAATCATGTTTTTGTACTCAACTTCTGCATGTTGTCTTGTTATGCCAAAATACACCTTTGTTGAATTAATCACAATTTTTGGATGATCAGAAGTATTTATTCTTAATATATGCATGTTTTCCTTTGTAATTTAATAATGCAAGATCAGTAGTAGTTCTTGGTGTGCTTGCTGCTTTCATAGGATAGTTTTGGACCAGAGAACATGTTTGAGGAAGTTTGGAGCAATTGGTGCTTATTTATTTTATATGCTTTTATCTTGTTAATGTGTTTAACCCTTGTTATTAATTGGTATAATTAATTTCTTGCCCTTCCAAGCATGCATGTGTGTTCAGTGGCTTAGTATAAGTGTTTTGGTGCTTAAGAAACCCTCCACTGAATTTTGAATGATTTATTGTTTGAATAAAAGTGAGGACCAGGAGCGTCCCAGTGGTCGGTGGATGACCGCTCCTTAGTGATGAGTGATTGACAACGGGTGTTGGACTGACTCTTGGCTTAGTGCGCAGGTGTAGGCTGCGGCCTAGTTCGTGTTGTTGCAGGTGAAGAACGGGCGCGAAAGGTCTTCAGCCTTGAGGGGCCTCCGGGAGATGGAGAGACAAGTAGGCTCGGTTCGAGGGACCCGGTGGACGGCGGGGCACGGGTGCGGGCCACATGGTGGCGACACAAGCAAGACGAAGTCATGGACAGTTGAGCCGGTGCATGGTGGCGGTCAAGTCAAGTGGTTTGGCGGGAGGCCGGACCGGGCACGCGGGGTTTGGTGGTTTGCCCACAAAACCATCGGCGGACGGTTTCTTGGTTTGGGCCTCAAAACCAAGTCCGAGGGCCCAACACGACGGAGACGGGATCCGGGCGTGTCGGGAAGCTTCGAAGCGGAGGACACGCGGCGGGATCGCATGGCTTGCGTCGGGAGGACGCGGGGTGCGGCAAAGGCGTGGCCGTCCGATGGCAAGACCCACAAACATTACCAAAATACCCCTACGTGGGTTGTATCGCCAGTAGTGTAGTTAGGGGTAGTCGAGTCATTTACCACTCCGGCGGGACCTGATATATAAGCCTGGAGTGTGTGTTGATGGCTCTCTCTCTCTGCGACTTAGGGTTTCATTTGCCCCCTCCTCTTTCTCTTTTTCGTAGCTATTTTCCTTCCTATTTTCTCTAGGCTAGCATGAGAGCTTCATGAGAGATTTGTTGAGAGGGATGGATGCTAGGGCGGCATGCTAGACCTTGTGAATCTTTCCTGGTTTGTATAGAAGATTCGGGGTTGTTTTTCGTGGCTTTTTGTGCTTATTTTCGTGCCTTTGTTCCGGTGTGATTCCGCGGATTTGAGTGAGTTTCTTCCCGGATTTCTTTAAAGAAAACATGGATAGATGTCTTGTGCATCTTTGTGCTTGATCTTGTGTCCTCAAACGCCGGGAAATCACTTCGATTCGTGAGTTTTCGTTCGGTGTTCTAGTTTTTGGTGGTGCTCAAAGGATTCGCGATTCCCGGTGATTTAGGGAGTTAGGAGGCAAGATTTTTGGGCTATAGCATCCTTGTGTGACGTTTCAAGTACCCAAACCCTTATCTCCACAGCTTCAACCGTTTGGGAAATCCGATGATGATTTGGGGGAGTTGACTTTCGAGGTCGGGCATTTTTCTGTTCTGTCCGAGCCTCGCGGACGGTCCGCGCCCTCCTGGCGGACGGTCCGCGCCGCTCGAGTTCGTCCCGAGTTCTTCGTGTTCTTGCTCGTCCTTTGTTTCGATCCGTTGTGATTTTGGTTTTTGGTTGGACGAAGTTTCGGACAGTCCGCGGTGTCGTGCGGACGGTCCGCGGGTGCTTGGCGGACGGTCGCGTGCTCCCCGCGGACGGTCCGTGGCACGGGGGTGTCTTTGGGTCGTTCCGTGTAAATTAACGGACGGTCGCGGCTAAGGCCGGACGGTCCGCGGCCGGGTGCGGACGGTCCGCGATACTCGGCCGGACGGTCCGCGCGGCTCTTGCGGACGGTCCGCCCCTCTGCGCGGACGGTCGCGAGCTCGTGTGCTTTGCTTCTTGGTTCGATTCCTTCCTCCCCTTTCTAGTGCTTCCGCGTGTGCTTTGAGGAATCGTTCCTAAGGCTAGAGGTTGATCCATAACCTCGTGGTCTTGGCGATTGGTGCGTGATTCGATCCATCGCTTGTGTGTGGCGACCGGATTTGAGTAGGACATAGGTCGGTTTCTTTGGGAAGAATTTTTACCGGCTCCTATTCACTCCCCCCCCCTCTCTAGTCGCCATCTGATCCTTCAATTGGTATCAGAGCTTGGTGCCGGATTCTTTGCGACTTTGACAAGTCTTGAATCCTAAGATGGCGTACGTTGAGCGGGGCGGTCCGCCGCACTTCGATGGCAAGGGTTACCACAAGTTGGCGGCTCGTATGAGGATTTTTCTTCGAGGAAAGTTGTTGGAGTTTATTGTGCTTGACAAGACATATGCTATTCCGATCAACATCCATACTCTTATGGTGACCGATGCCGATGCCAAGGCCAAGTATGAGGCTAATGCAAAAGCCGTTGATCACTTGTGCCGGAGCTTGTGTGATCCAGAGTTTGATCGTGTTCGCCATTTGGATCTTGCTTGGCAAATTTGGGATAAGTTGTTGGTTGCTCACGGTGGTGATAACCATGTGAAGGCTCGCCTCTTTGTCTCTTACCGGATGCAATATGAGAATTTCACTCCACTTCCCGGTGAGGACATTGATGCGATGTTTCAGAGGTTCATCGCTATCGTGAACAACATGAAGGCTAATGTTGAGGATTTTCCGTACTCCGAGCATGATCAGGCTTTGAAGCTCTTGCATGTCTTGGATCCAAATGTTTGGGGTGCTAAGGTTGAGGCCATCAAGGAGTCTGGGAATTATTTGACTATTGAGTTGGATGACCTCTTTTCTAAGCTCAAGTCGGCCGAGGTTGACGGGAAGATGCTATCCAAGCATGAGGGCTCGACCGACCATAGTCTTGCTCTTGTGGGAGGATCAAAGGGCAAATCTAACCCTTCCGTCGACGAGTTTTCTTTGTCCTCTCTTATGTCCATTCCGGATGAGGAGTTTGATGTCTTTGGGCGAGGAGGAGGCGGCCTTGCTCTCAAGAAGGTTTGAACGACTACACGAGAGTCGGAGGAACGCAAGGCGGAGCTCGGGGACGTGCTACAAGTGTGGCAAGCGTGGCCACTTCATCGCCGAGTGCCGGATGCGAGAGGAGAACAAGTACAAGGTGAACGAGTACAAGGCGCACCCGAGGCGTGAAGACAAGTACTCCTCCAAGGGCAAGCACTTCAACAAGTCCAAGAGCAAGGACAAGGACAAGCGGCGATTGAGCAAGAGCGCCTACAAGAAGAACAAGGCAAGAGCGATGGTGGCCGGTGCGAGCGACGTCGACTCAAGCTCAAGCGAGGAGCAGTCAAGCTCAAGCAGCGAAGATGAAGACGCCGGGAGGCGCGGTGGCAAGAAGAGTGCAAGCCGGAACCTCAGCGGGCTGAGCTGTGTGGCGCTCGAGGGCTTTTGTGGCATGGCCCATAGCTCAAGCAGCAAGAAGTGTGTGAAGGAAGACAGCGACTCCGACTCGGAGGATGAGGTAAACCGTGATCCCGATTCTTTGCTTGCTGAGATTGCTAGGTTGAATGGTTTGCTTGATAACCGTGATAGTGTGCTGAGAGATGCCAAAAAGATGAGGAAAGATCTTAGGGCTCAGCTTGAGAATGCTAGTGAGAAAGTAGGAGATTTAGAGTCAAAATTGCTTGAATTAAAACTTGAGAATGACTCTTTGAAACTTGCTCCTACTTCTCCTGATGATGTTGAATGTGTTGAATGTGATGCTTGGTTGAATGAGATCAAACTCGCTTAATGAGAAGAATGCTTCTATTTTGGCTCAACTAGATGCTCTTAGGACCGAACATGATGAGCTTAAGGCTAGACCTACCTTGCTTGGTGCTTGCAAATCATGTCCTACTATGCATGCTAAGCTTGTTGATGCTCGCTCTACTATTAGTTCTTTGGAAGCATCTTTGAAATCTCCCGTTGCAAATGCATGATCTAGTTGTGATGAAGTCACTTTGCGTAATCTTGAGCTTACTTCCGGTTGGATGTCATCTATGAGGAGAATGACTATTTGAGGAAAGTGTTGGGTTGGTTGTACGGCGAGGAACCTCAATTGAAAATCATGATTGAGGAGTTCAAGAGAGCGATGGTCGTGGTTTGGGGTTTGAGAAGTTGGGTGAGAAAGTGGGAGAACAAAGTGGGGAGAGTGTGTACGAGAAGTGTGTTGAGTCTAACCCGGGTTTGAGGTGATCGGAGAGATCCAAGTCCCACTCCCAAAAGCACCCAAGAACTCTTTCACACCAAAGCCCAACCACCTTTGCAACAAGCTTGACACAACCCAAGATCCACCCAAATTCCCACCTAAGACAAATGATTTCCGAAACCGGTGAAGTTTGTGGGTGAGAAGGGTGAGAAGCCTAGAGAGAAGCCGAGCCAAAACCAAAACCCATCCCCTTCGGGTGTGAGTATTGTGGCAAGGAGAGGCATCTTGCGAGTTTTGCTACAAGAGGAAGAGGGATGAGAGGCTTGCTAGGGAGCAAGCAAACCGGGACGGTATCGCCAGCCTCGCGGTATTCCTGAGCCTAGAGTGCCACTTCCACGGGGTGTGGGAAGTGTGAGGAGTGTTGGCAGGTTCCCACAGAGAGGTGGTGGTGGTGAGAGGTTTGTCAGGAGAGATGATGGTGTGCGTGCTGGTGAGAGGTTTGGTCGGGCTCGTGGTGGTTTTGCTGGACGTCCTCCTACTCGTCCTCAGTACGGGTTTAGGGGAGATGATCGCAGCTTTGGGTTCCAGAGGAACTACGGACCACGTTTTCCCCCTCGTGGTGCTCGTACTCCTCCCATGGGACATGGGAAGTTTGGTGGCAAGGGAGTGATGTTTGCTAACCCCTCTTTTGAGCAGATGGCTCGACACTGGTTTAACTTTCTCTCGTGCTAACCCCGGTGTCGAGTCGCTAGCTCATTCTCGTTCTTGTTTTCGATCGCAGCGGGGAGGCTTGGAGAACATTTGGTTGATCGACTCCGGTGTTCTCGACACATGACCGGAGATAAGAAGTGGTTCTCCGGCCCTCACCCCGGTGAAGGAAAAGATGTACATCACATTTGGGGACAATGGACGAGGTAGGGTCTTTGTCTCGAGGGTGTTGTGCATGTGAGTGACAAGGTAACGTTGAAGAGAGTGGCTCTTGTGAAGTCTTTGGGTTTTAACTTGCTTTCGGTTTCTCAGTTGCTTGATGAGGGTTTTGAGGTGCGTTTTAAGTCTGGTGAGTCTCGCTTGCTTGATTCTCGAGGTGATCTTGTCCGTATGATCATCCCCGAGGGTCGATTTTCGTGGCTGATTTCTCTCGTTCTTTGGGTCCTCGCTCAGTTGTTTGATGGCTGGTCCTTCTTCGATTTGTGGAAATGGCATAGGCGGTTGGGACACTTGAGCTTTGATTTGGTTTCCCGCTTGAGTGGTCTTGACCTTGTCCGAGGATTGCCGAAGTTGAAGCTTGAGAAGGATTTGGTTTGTGCTCCTTGTAGGCATGGTAAGATGGTAGCCACTCCCCATCCACCCCCGACCGATGTCATGACCGAGCGTCCGACGTAGCCGTTGCATATGGACCTTGTTGGGCCGGCTCGAGTTCGCTCGGTGGGTGGGAAGTGGTATGTCCTTGTTGTGGTGGACGATTACTCTCGCTATGCCCGGGTGTTCTTCTTGGAGGATAAGAGTGAGACTTTTGGTTTTGTTCGAGATCCGATCGTGAGGTTGAAAAACGAGAGGCATGGGAATGCTATTCGAGCTATCCGCAAGTGATAATGGCTGCGAGTTCAAGAACTCTCGTTTTGATGCCTTTTGTCGTGATCTAGGTCTTGAACATCGGTATTCGACCCCTTATGTGCCCCCTCAAAATGGAGTCGTGGAAAGGAAAAATCGGACTCTTTGTGAGATGGCTAGGACGATGCTCGATGAGCACGGGACTCCTAGGAGGTTTTGGGCTGAGGCGGTCAATACGACTTGTCATGTTTCCAATCGGATTTTATTGAGAGCTTTCAAGAAGAAGACTCGTTATGAGCTTATGCATGGTCGGGCACCCAAAGTGAGTCATTTCCGAGTTTTTGGCTGCAAGTGCTTTATTTTGAAAAAGGGAAAACTCGACAAGTTTGAGGCTAGGTCTAGTGATGGTATTTTCTTTGGATATGCTAACCACTCTAGAGCCTATAGGGTGCTTAACCTTGAGACTAACAAAATCATGGAGACTTGCGAGGTGACCTTCGACGAGACAATGCCATGTACCTCTCTTGGCTTTGAATGTGCAGGTGATGAAGAGATGGCCGAGGACCTCTTTGAAGAGGAGACAGATGAAGCTGGAGATGATGATGGGGAGAACCATGCGCCTGAAGCTGAGCATGTACCCACTACTTCCCCTACGACTACTTTGGAGCATGGACCGTCTACTTCATGGACAACGACGGTGCAACAAGAGGACCAGGCGAGAGAAGCTGAAGTTGAGGGGGAGGTAGTCTCGAGGCATGAGGCTCCCCGGCGGATTCAAGAAGTGCATCCCCTGTCGAAGATCATTGGAGACATCAATGAACGCACTACACGGTCGAGGTCCAGAAATTCCTCTCATTTTGCTCATCTCGCTTTTGTTGCTACTTTTGAGCCCAAGGACATTGGACATGCTTTATCCGATGCAAACCGGGTCAATTCTATGCATGAGGAGTTGGAAAACTTTGAGAGGAACCAGGTGTGGGAGTTAGTTGAACCACCTCCAAATTGCCATCCCATAGGAACCAAGTGGGTTTGGAAGAACAAAGAGGGAGAGAATGGGATGGTTGTGAGGAACAAGTCCAGACTTGTTGCTCAGGGGTTTAGTCGAAGGAGGGGATCGACTATGAGGAGACCTTTGCTCCCGTGGCCCGTCTTGAGGCAATTCGGATCCTTCTAGCCTTTGCCATGGCTAAAGGGTTCAAGTTGTTTCGGATGGACGTGAAGAGTGCTTTTCGAATGGGGTCATAGAGGAGGAGGTGTATGTGAAGCGACCCACCTGGATTTGAGAGCGAGTTGTACCCACACGGGGTATACGGGTTGAAAAGGGCTCGTATGGGTTGAAACGGGCACCCCGTGCTTGGTATGGGAGATTGAGAGGTTTTCTTTTGAGCGAGAGGGTTTGTGATGGGTACGGTGGATAGAACCTTGTTTCTCCTCAAGCATAGGAATGACTTGCCGATTGTTCGGATATACGTGGATGATATTGTCTTTGGTGGCTCGTCACATAACCTTGTTGCCAAGTTTGCGGATGAGATGAGCAGGGAGTTCGAGATGAGCATGATGGGCGAGTTGCGGTATTTTCTCGGGGCCGCGAGATCAAGCAAGTGAAGGACGGTACATTTGTGCACCAAACCAAGTACACGAAAGACATGCTGAGGAAATTCCAGATGCAAGATGTGAAGCCGATGTCAACTCCCATGGGGAGTACGGCCACTTTGGATGCGGATGAGGACGGAGAACCAGTGGACCAGCGGGAGTACAGGAGCATGATCGGCTCCCTCCTCTACTTGACGGCGACGAGGCCAGACATACAGTTCAGCGTGTGTCTGTGCGCTCGTTTTCAAGCTTCGCCGAGGACATCACATCGACAGGCCGTCAAGAGGATTTTCAGGTATCTACAGTCTGCCCCTGGTCTTGGCCTTTGGTATTCTTCCTCCTCGACTCTATCTCTTCATGGTTTTTCTGATGCGGATTTTGCTGGTTGTCGAGTCGAGAGGAAGTCTACTTCTGGTACTTGTCAGTTTCTTGGTTCTTCGTTGGTCTCATGGTCTTCCCGTAAGCAGTCTAGTGTAGCTCAGTCTACCACAGAGGCGGAGTATGTTGCTGAAGGACCGATACGGCGAACCAGAGAGGGGGGGAGTGAATGGGAGCCGATAAAAATTCTTCTCGAAGGAGATGAAAACTCCAACAAGACGAACGCGGCTTCCAACACACGTCTCCGACTCACTACCAAGGTTGGTCAAGCCCACGTAGCCACTGGAGTGCCACTGGACCTAGGAACCAACACACCACCTTCCGACCCGAGAAACGCGGCGGAAAAACCAAGCCTCGAGTCTACGAGACCCACACGGCCGGACCGGTGAGCACCACCGGTCGACCGGTCCCCGCCGGTGAAACCGAGCAACTTCCACTAAGTGGCTCTACACCGGTCGACCGGTGAGACACACCGGTCGGACCGATGGCACCGAAAGCCCCCAAGGCACCAAACAAAGCCAATCGACCACCAAACGGACCCAAACTTGAAACAAAGAAGCAACACGGGACAACAAGGAACACACCAAGACGTTCACCCGAGCAAAAACCCACACGGGCTTGCACCGGTCGGACCGGTCAAGAGCACCGGTCGACCGGTGTAGCTCGGGCGACTCGGGATGAACAAAGACCCGCGGTCAACTCCCCCAAATCCAAATCTCGATCTCCCGAATCGCTCCACGGACTTGAACAAGACTTTGGGGATATCATGAACACCTCATGAGGAGTTCATAGCCAAGTTTAATCCCACCAAAACTCGTCCAAAAAGGAGGAATCGAAGAAATCCCGCCGGAAGCACTTCCAACCCAAGAACTCAAGAAACCCCCAAAATCGAGCACTTTTCCTCACGGATTTGGGAGGGGAATCACAGCCCAAAGAACCACGAAGGGTTCCCACAAATTTCCCCCATCAAATCCCCAAGAGAAAAGCCCCGAAAACACCCCAAAGAAATCACCGAGAGAGGGCTCCGAAAATCACCACCAAGAACAACCGGGGAAAACACATCCAAACCTTGAGGAACCACGCCGAATCATCTATACATGAAACAAAGGTTCGTACAAGGTCTAGCAAGCCGCCCGATCATCCATCCCTCTCTACAAGATCTTTCCGTGAAGCTCTCTTGCTAGTCCTAAGGAAAACCTAGAGAAAATAGGTGGAAAATAGGAAAACTAATGAGCTAGGGTTCCAAGAGTTGGCTGCCATCCTCTCACCTCTTGGGTTATATAGGCGGCAACCGAATGTCTAAAATGCCCCTCTCTACTAACTAGGGATACAAGCCCCTCAAGGGCGGATTTGGAATTCTTGATGTCTTCACCATCGGACGGATGCCCGGCAACCGCACCCGCGTAGCCTCGACGCAAGCCATGCGATCCCGACGCGTGTCCTCCGCTTCGAAGATTCCGGACCGCGTCGTCGCACACCGGGCCGACCGGTGCTCCTCACCGGTCGACCGGTCCCCACCGGTCGGACCGGCCGACCCACCGGTCGACCGGCCCGCGCCGCTCGCTGCGGCTCCGTCTTCGGTTCTCCGGTCTTGGCTTTGTGGATCAACCAAGGAACCCGGTGGTTTTCTCGGTGAACCACCGGAAACCCCGCGAACTCGGTGTAGCCTCCGCCAATCTCCACTCATGACTTGGCTCCCACGTAGTCCCGGCTCGACCTTGGTTTTGAGGCTCAACCAAGAAACCGTCCACGACTTCATCTTGCCGTTCATGCCACCATGCGGTCCGCACTTGACCCCCGCCGGCCACCGGTCCCTCGAACGAAGCCTACTTGTCTTCTCCACACCTGGAGGCCTCACCGGCAACGACCTTTCGCGCTTGTTCTTCACCTGCACCAACACGAGTCAAGCCGCAACCTGCACCTGCAATACTTCGCCAAGAATCAGTCCACACAACGTTGTCAATCACTCATCACACAAGGAAGCGACCATCCACCGGTCCTTGAACCACACATGGTCCTCAATCTCCCCCTTGATGAGTGCATTGACAACACCCACACGGAAGTAACAAGAGAGAAAAGAAAAAGAAAAGAAACGAACAAAAAGAAACTCCAACAAGCGATCGAAAGCCAAACAAAGGCAAAAAGCAAGATCACTTGAAGAAGACAAGTCTCGGACCCCTTAGGCAAGGGCAACGGCTCGACACATCCGAGACAAAGCAAAGCTCAAGCAAAGAGCGCAAACCACCAAAACAAAGCTCGAACAACCACAAAGAGCTCCCCCTGCACACATGCAAGCTCCCCCTGAACCAATGCAACTCCCCCGGACGAATGCATGCAAAAACGGTGAAAACGAAAAAAGGGGCAGGCTGCAGCAATTTCAGCTCACACCGGTCGGACCGGTCATCACCACCGGTCGACCGGTGCCCAACATATGTACGGGACCAAGACTCACACCGGTCGGACCGGTGCTCATCACCGGTCGACCGGTGTACAACAGAGCCCGTAAAATGGCTCGAAACCCCCTGAAAACCTTCTAAACGCGTCCAACAAGCCATTTCAAGCTCAAACTTCTCCCCCTTGTTGGCAATGCATGAATCAAGCCAAAAATGCAAAACTTTCAACCTAGAGCTTCTCAAATATACAAAATTCAACATAGGATGCTACACATGTCCAAATGAGCAAGTTAGGTACTCGACGGCTTCGTATCGATCTCAACTACATGATCACCAAGTTTCACAACCATTGGACGAAGCTAAGATGGATTTTGGCAATTTTGCGAAAAACTCGCCTCTCATGAGCAAAGTCCTAAACATGATCAAAGCATATCAAAATGGCAAAGCCACACAAACTTCATGCTAGGACAGCTATTCTAACCATAAGACCATCACAAACACCCACAAGCACCTCATGTCATGTCAAAGCCACCGAGCCATGTGCCTACTTCTATTTATGAGACTTCTCATTGGTAGGCATCATGCAACGGTTTAGCACCCAAAGCAAATTAAATTCAGCACATATGACATGGGAGCACATTTCCAAGCATTTTTCATTTCATTTTCAGATTTGTAAATGGTACATGAAATGTCTTTGCGACAAAAAGGAACTTATGCCCCTCCACAAGATAAGTCAAGAGGGCTAAACATTCATGATGGCAAATGAGCCTTTGGCTCCATATGATCAATAAACTAGCTATCCAACCACAAATTAAGCATAGCAAGGCCACAAAAACATGTCAAGAGCATGTAAAGGTATTTACACATGAGAGAGCATACATGTAACCTTTTTCAAAAGTATAGCTATCAACCATGGATTATTCATCAAGATCATCAAGAGCTAAGCCAAAACTAACCGTAGCATACCAAACGAGCTCACAAAGACATATATCTCATTCCATGGTGAACTATGTATATGAGAGAAGCTTTTCCTAACCAATGCATATGATACAAAATGCATGCAATCTAAGATACAAGGATGCCTATACATCATGTTACATATGCCATGCAAAATGCAAGAAATGCACAAAGAAAAGCTATACATATGCTACAAAACCGGCTCCTCGAGGGGAGGCAAAACGGGCTCGACACCACCGGCAAAAGACGGCTCCCACACACCCAACTCAAGAAATCAAACACACACCAAGTTCTCCCCGCAAACGAGTGAAAGTTGCTTGATCTAGGGGTTTGGTGAAAATATCGGCTAGTTGGTCATGTGTGGGTACATGGATCAAGGCTATCTTTCCTTTCTCAACATTGTCTCTCTCGAAAATGATACCTCACTTCTATGTGCTTGGTTTTGGAATGGAGCACCGGGTTCTTTGCAACGCTTATGGCACCGGTGCTATCACACCGAAGTGGGACATGGGTATACTCCTCACCAAAGTCACTCATGGTGTAGGTGATCCAAAGGAGCTGAGAGCAACAACTAGCAGCGGCAACATACTCGGCCTCGGTCGTGGATTGAGCAACACTCGACTGCTTACGGGAAGACCAAGACACCAACGAAGAACCCAAAAGCGGCAAGTCCCGAAGTGGACTTCCTATCCAACCGACACCCGGCAAAATCCGCGTCTGAAAAACCATGAAGCGCCAAAGAGGAGGACGCGGAGTACCAAAGGCCGAAGTCGGGAGTGTGACGCAAGTACCCGAAAATTCTCTTCACCGCTTGCCGATGCGAAGTCCTCGGAGACGCTTGAAAACGAGCGCACGGACACACACCGAGAATCGTATGTCCGGCCTCGTCGCCGTCAAGTAGAGGAGTGACCCGATCATGCTCGGTACTCCTTCGGTCCACGTGTTCACCTTCCTCGTCCGCATCAAGAGCCGTAGTCGTACTCATCGGCGTCGTCATAGCCTTGGAGTCCTCCATCTTGAACTTCCTCACAATGTCCTTGGTGTATTTAGCCCGGTGCACAAATGTTCCTTCCTTTGATTGCTTGATTTGTAGCCCGAGGAAGAACTCGCAACTCACCCATCATGCTCATCTCGAACTCCCCGCTCATATCATCCGCAAACCTCGCAACAAGAGAGTTAGACGAGCCACCAAAGACAATATCATCCACGTACACCGCACAATCGGGATATCTCTCCGCCCTCGCCTCGGCAAAAACAAGGTCCGATCGACCTTCCCCATCTCAAAACCTCTCTCAAACAAGAACCCCCTCAACCTCGCCATACCAAGCTCTAGGCGCCCGCTTCAACCCATACGGCGCCTTCCTCAACTTGTACACCCGGTGGGGATACTTCTCACTCTCAAACCCCGGAGGTCGCCTCACATACACTTCTTCCTCCAACACTCCATTCGTAAAAGCACTCTTCACATCCATTTGGTGCAACTTGAACCCTTTAGCCACGGAAAAGGCTAGAAGGATCCTAATCGCCTCCAAACGGGCTACGGGAGCAAAGGTCTCCTCGTAGTCGATCCCCTCCTTCGACCGAACCCCCGGGCAACAAGTCTCGACTTGTTCCTCACAACCTCACCCTTCTCTCCCTCTTTGTTTTTCCACACCCACTTTGTACCAATCGGCTTACACCCCGGGGGAGGGTCAACCAACTCCCACACCCGATTCCTCTCAAAGTTCTCCAACTCCTCATGCATAGAGTTAACCCAATTGTGATCGATAGTGCGTGTCCAATGTCTTTGGGCTCGAAAGAAGCAACAAATGCAGCATGAGCAAAATGGGAATTGTTTCGAACCCTCGACCGTGTAGTGCGTTCATTCATGTCACCGATGATCCTCGAAGCTGGGTGATCCACTTGAACTCGCCGGGAGGTTCTCGCCTCGAAGCTACCTCCCCCTCAACATCAGCTTCTCCTCGTTCTTGATTTGTCGTCGTAGGTGTAGCAGAGGGTCCATCCATCATCGTAGTCGAAGTAGTGGGTACATGTTCAGTCGGGGGCACCGCACCTCCATCCTCATCATCTCCATGTTCATGCTCCTCCTCCCGAAAGATCTCCTCGCCAAGCTCATCATCACCCGCACACTCAAAGACAAGCCGACTACGTGGCTCGTCTCGTCGAAGGTTACCTCGCAAGTCTCCACGATTTGGTTAGTTTCAAGATTGAGCACACGATATGCTCTAGAATGAGATGCATAACCAAAGAAAATGCCATCGACAGACCTAGCCTCAAACTTATCCAACTTCCTCGCCTTTCTTCGAATGAAACACTTGCAACCAAAGACATGGAAGTGACTCACCTTGGGTGTGCGGCCATGCATCAACTCATAGCATGTCTTCTTCTTGTGCACTCGAGGTATATCCTGTTCGACACATAGCATGCGGTATTCACCGCCCTCACCCCAATACCTCCTCGGAGTCCTATGCTCATCAAGCATCGTCCGAGCCATCTCGCACAAGGTCCCGTTCTTCCTTTCCACAACACCATTTCGGGGAGGCGTATACGGACTCGAAAACTGGTGCTCAAGACCCAAGTCATGACAAAAGGCTTCAAAACGAGAGTTCCTGAATTCCGAGCCATTATCACTACGGATAGCTCGTATGGCATCTCCGTGCCTCTCGTTCCTCAACCTCAAGACTAGATCTCGAACAAAACCAAACGTCTCCCCCTTATCCTCGAGAAAGAACACCCACGCATACCGAGAGTAGTCGTCCACCACAACAAGGACATACCACTTTCCACCGCGAGATCGCACACGAGCCGGGCCAACAAGGTCCATATGGAGCAGCTCGCATGGACGCTCGGTCATCACATCGGTGAGAGGCGGGTGAGAAGAGGCCACCATCTTGGCATGCCTACACGGAGCACAAACCAACTCTTTCTCAAGCCTCAACCGTGGCAATCCTCGGACCAAATTGAGTTTACTCAAGCGAGACGAAGGTCAAAGCTCAAGTGACCCAACTTCCTATGCCACTTCCACAACTCACTCGAAGAACCGGCCAAGAAACAACGCTCCACACCCGAAGACCGAGAAAAATCAGCACGAAACACCCGACCCTCGGGAACGACCATACAAACAAGGTCCCCTCGAGAGTCCACAATCCGAGAACCACCAGGCCGAAACAACACCTCAAAACCCTCATCCAACAACCGGGACACGAAAGCAAATTGTACCCCGGCGATTGAACAAGAGCAACACGCCTCGAGTGATCTTGTCACTCACTTTTATCTCACCTTCGAAAGCACACGCCCACGCCCATTGTCCCCAAAGGTGATGTACCTCTTCGTCACCACCGGGACGAGACTTGAGAACCACCCCCTGTCTCCGGTCATATGCCTCGAACAACCGGAGTCAATCAACCAAATGTTCTTCAAGTCTCCCACCTGTACATCAAAAATAGGCACGTGAGCGAACAAACGACTCAGCACTGGGGTTAGAACCAAAGGAGGAAAACCAGTGCCGAGCCATTTGCTCGAAAGTGGGGTTAGCACCAACCAAAGCATCTCTCCTACCAAAGTTACCTCCACGAACACCACCACGGTAACCACCCTGAGGAAACCACCCCTCTCTGCCTGGAGGAGGACCAAAACCACGCAAGAAAGCCCGTGGCACGTCCTTCCTTTCCAACACACCGCCACGACTCCTCCAATCCCCGTATTGAGCACGAGGAGGAGAACGCCTAGCAACCGACCACCCGCACCCTTTCCGGCCCAACCACCGAACCACGACCACCGAAACAACCCTCGCACCCGTACGAGCACGAAACCCGAACATCCGTCCGCCTGTGCCCGCACCGGTCGACCGGTGTGGTCCGGGGGCGCGCAGCATCGCCTACGGCCTTCTTCTCTCCCCAAGCCCGAACCGTCCTCACAATCGCCTTGCCCCCGGGCATCCGCACACGAGGCTCAAGTACACCATCGGAAGGGTGGTACTTGTCCTTGTTAGCCCACTCCTTCTCCATTCTCTCATCTCGCTTCCTCTTGAAGCAAAACTCCTCCTTATGGCCATCTCTCCCACAATAGCCACAATGGAACCTCACAAGCTTAGGCTTTGGCTTGGGATGTGGTCGCTCACTCGGTTTCTCTCCACTCAAACCCTCCACCGGTTTCTCACCACTAGCCTTCTCACTCTCCTTCCCAAAGAACACTTTCCCCGAAGTGCTTACAAACTTGATAGGCTTTTGTAGGTCATTTGTGGGTGTAGGAAACACGGGTGGAGCCGGGTTGTGTCTAGTCGGTTCCTTAGATGGTTAGGTTTTGGTGGGAAATCATTCTTGTGGTGGGTTTTTGGTGGCTCCGGATATTCTCTCCACTTCCCTCACCAACCTTGTTTACCCCAAGCCCCTCACCATCTTGCCTCTTAAAGGCCTCAATCATCATCCTCAACTGAGGCTCGTGACCGGACAACCAACCCATCAACTTCCTCAAATCATCATTCTCATCCTGCAAACGGTCAACATAATGTGCAAGCTCCAAATTTTTCAATGCATGCATTTCACAGAGTAGAGCAAGATGTAGGCATGGGTTCCTTCAATTTAGCCTCGAGCGAACTAGTGTAAGCATGCATCTCATCGATCTTAGCATGCAAAACGGGGCAAGAAGTGCAAGCACCTAGCAAAGCAGGTCTAGACTTAAGCTCACCCACTTCAACCCTAAGCACATCTAGTTCCTCACACTTTGAGGCATGCTTCTCCTTGAACAAAGCAAGATCAGCAAGGAAAATAGAGCAATCAAGACAATCATTCTCATCGAAACAACAGGCTAGCCTTAAGCGAATCAATCTCAAGCTTGCTATCAAGCACCCGTGTCTCTAGCTCACCCACTCTAGTCCTAGCATCCTCGAGTGAAGCCCTAAGCTCTTTCCTCATTTTCTTGGCCTCTCTAAGCATGTCATCACGGTTATCAAGCAAAGAGCCAAGTCTCTCATTCTCCCGGCGCAAGAAGGGAAGCTCATCACGCACCTCGTCGTCGGACTCGCAGTCCGAGTCGCTCCGTGTGCTCTTCTTGCTCGCCGGAGCTCAACGCCATGGTGCGAAGCCGTCTCTCGCGAAGCGGCTCGGCCCCGCTCAGGTTCTTGGACGACCTCTTGTTCTTGCGGCGATCTCCCTCGTCGTCGCTGCTGCTCGAGCTCGAGGTGGAGTACGCGGAACTGGAATCGACGTCGCTCGCTCCAACCATCGCTCGGGCCTTGCCTCGGCCCTCCTTCTTCCTCGATCGTCGCTCGTTCTTGTACTTGTTCTTGTGCTTGCTCTTGTGGTCGCGCCTCGAACGGTACTTGTCGTCGTTCTTCCTCGGCTTGTGCTTGTAGCCGTCCTTGTTCTCGGCCTTCTCCGGCGGTCGGCGACGAAGTGTCCCGGCTTGCCGCACTGGAAGCAAGTCCTCGTGTTCCTCCTCATGTTCACGCGGTTCTCGTGCAGCCTCTCGAACCGCCTCGTCAACGGCGCCGGCTCGTCCTCTCCAAGGTCATCAAACTCCTCATCCGGCATAGACATCGGAGAGGAAAACGAGAACATCCCGGTGGATGGGTTAGAGTTAGTCTTTCCTTTGGAACCACCAACGAGGGCAAGACTATGGGAATCGGTCGGTCCCTCGAGCTTGGCGGTCATGCCCCTATCCACCTCGGCCGACTTGAGCTTCGAGAACGGCTCGTTCACCGTCGAGTATCGTACCGCTCCGACTCGACTATGGCCTCGAACTTTCCGCTCCATATCGTACGATCCAAAGAGTGTAAGAGCTTGACCGCTCTATCATGATCATCGTACGGGAGCACGTCCACATTGGCCCTCATGTTGTTCACCACCACCGTGAACCTCTCGAAACAAGGCATCGATGGACTCACCGGGGAGATGAGTGAAGTTCTCGTACTCTCTCCGTAGGTCGCATACAACCGTGCCTCGAACTCGGGCGTTCCCAACATGAGCCTCCTTCAACACCGCCCAAATCCTACAAGCCAAGTGCTCGGTGTGCACCCGATCGAACTCGGCCGACACAAAGCACGAAACAAGTAGTCGACCGCCTTATTGTTGGCGTCGAAGCCGTCCCCTCGATCCCGGGAGCGAGGAAATCAACCGGCCGGACATAGCCTCGTGTCCACCGTGACATCCCAAAGGATCCGACCCTTTCCGCGGAGAAAAGCACCCATCCGCTTGCTCCACATCCGGTAGTTCTTGCCATCGAAGTGTGGAGGACCCGAACCCCGTTCTCGGTACGCCATCCTTGGATCTTAGACCGGTTAGAGTCAACAAAGACCCGAACCGGCTCGATACCACTTGAAGGACCGATACGGCGAACCGGGAGAGGGGGGGAGTGAATGGGAGCCGATAAAAATTCTTCTCGAAGGAGATGAAAACTCCAACAAGACGAACGCGGCTTCCAACACACGTCTCCGACTCACTACCAAGGTTGGTCAAGCCCACGTAGCCACCGGAGTGCCACCGGACCTAGGAACCAACACACCACCTTCCGACCCGAGAAACGCGGCGGAAAAACCAAGCCTCGAGTCTACAGACCCACACCGGCCGGGACCGGTGAGCACCACCGGTCGACCGGTCCCCGCCGGTGAAACCGAGCAACTTCCACTAAGTGGCTCTACACGGTCGCCGACCGGTGAGACACACCGGTCGGACCGATGGCAGACCGAAAGCCCCCAAGGCACCAAACAGGGCCAATCGACCACCAAACGGACCCAAACTTGAAACGAAGAAAGAACACGGGACAACAAGGAACACACCAAGACGTTCACCCGAGCAAAAACCCACACGGGCTTGCACCGGTCGACCGGTCAAGAGCACCGGTCGACCGGTGTAGCTCGGGCGACTCGGGATGAAAAAGACCCGCGGGTCAACTCCCCCAAATCCAAATCTCGATCTCCCGAATCGCTCCACGGACTTGAACAAGACTTTGGGGATATCATGAACACCTCATGAGGAGTTCATAGCCAAGTTTAATCCCACCAAAACTCGTCCAAAAAGGAGGAATCGAAGAAATCCCGCCGGAAGCACTTCCAACCCAAGAACTCAAGAAACCCCCAAAATCGAGCACTTTTCCTCACGGATTTGGGAGGGGAATCACAGCCCAAAGAACCACGAAGGGTTCCCACAAATTTCCCCCATCAAATCCCCAAGAGAAAAGCCCCGAAAACACCCCAAAGAAATCACCGAGAGAGGGCTCCGAAAATCACCACCAAGAACAACCGGGGAAAACACATCCAAACCTTGAGGAACCACGCCGAATCATCTATACATGAAACAAAGGTTCGTACAAGGTCTAGCAAGCCGCCCGATCATCCATCCCTCTCTACAAGATCTCTCCGTGAAGCTCTCTTGCTAGTCCTAAGGAAAACCTAGAGAAAATAGGTGGAAAATAGGAAAACTAATGAGCTAGGGTTCCAAGAGTTGGCTGCCATCCTCTCACCTCTTGGGTTATATAGGCGGCAACCGAATGTCTAAAATGCCCCTCTCTACTAACTAGGGATACAAGCCCCTCAAGGGCGGATTTGGAATTCTTGATGTCTTCACCATCGGACGGATGCCGGCAACCGCACCCCGCGTAGCCTCGACGCAAGCCATGCGATCCCGACGCGTGTCCTCCGCTTCGAAGATTCGGGACCGCGTCGTCGCACACCGGTCGCCGACCGGTGCTCCTCACCGGCCGACCGGCCCCCACCGGCCGACCGGCCGGACCCACCGGTCGAGGCCGGTCCGCGGCCGCTTGCGCAGCCTCCGTCTTCGGTTCTCCGGTCTTGGCTTTGTGGATCAACCAAGGAACCCGGTGGTTTTCTCGGTGAACCACCGGAAACCCCGCGAACTCGGTGTAGCCTCCGCCAATCTCCACTCATGACTTGGCTCCCACGTAGTCCCGGCTCGACCTTGGTTTTGAGGCTCAACCAAGAAACCGTCCACGACTTCATCTTGCTCGTTCATGCCACCATGCGGTCCGCACTTGACCCCCGCCGGCCACCGGGTCCCTCGAACGAAGCCTACTTGTCTTCTCCACACCCGGAGGCCTCACCGCAACGACCTTTCGCGCTTGTTCTTCACCCGCACCAACACGAGTCAAGCCGCAACCCGCACCTCGCAATACTTCGCCAAGAATCGGTCCACACAACGTTGTCAATCACTCATCACACAAGGAAGCGACCATCCACCGGTCCTTGAACCACACATGGTCCTCGTTCTTGTCGCCGCGAGTTGTTGTTCCCCACCGCCGTGGATTTCATACACTTTGAGAGACTTTGGTGAGGAGTGCACCCGCATCCCACTTCTTTGTGATAGCACCGGTGCCATAAGCGTAGCCAAAAATCCAAGTGCTTCACTCCAGAACCAAACATATAGAGGTGAGGTATCATTTCCCGAGGGACAATGTGGAGAAAGGAACCATTGTTTTGAGCCATGTCCCTACCCAAGATCGCCTAGCCGATATCTTTACAAAGCCTCTCGACCAAGCTACATTTGTGCGCTTGCGGGGGGAACTTGGGGTTTGTTGCCCTTTCTAGTTGACTCTTGGGGGATTTCCTTTTTGTACCATATGTATCATACCATGTTTACTTTGATGTATATACATGCTTTGCTTTATGTATAAACCATGGTAGGATAGCCATCTTGTCATATATCATGTTGCATTTGTATCATATTGCATTTTAGGATGATGAGCTTCTTTCATATGCCATATTTGAGTCTCTTTGGCTATTTGTGAGATATTGGTTATATGTGTGGAGAAATGGTGATGTGAGGCTATGCTCTTGGAATATTTGAGATATATGTGTGGTGAGATAGCCCTTTTTGAGATAAATGCTTAACTTGACTAATTTTTGATGAAAATTGCTCCACTCGTGTGTAGTTGTGTATCCATGTCTCAGTTTGGTCTAAATGTGCTTTTCATGCTTAGATTGTGCTTGGATGCCTTGTTCTTGCATTTGGGCCAAAGGCCGGATATCATTGTGAATGTTTAGCCTATGTTGCATTCATGGGGGAGCATAAGCTTCTTTTTGCCGCAAAGGCACTTCATGTACCATGAAATGAATCAATCTTGAAAAGAAGTGCATAATGCTTGAAAAATGCTCCATCCATCATGTCTATGTTTAAAATGTCTTATCTTTCACATATGGGTGCAAAACATGTTGCATGATGTTCACCGGTGGAGAAGTCTCCCGAAGTGGACACATGGCTCATGAGCTTTGACATGACATGCTTTGCTTTATGGGTGTTTGCCATGATCTTTTTGCTGAGAATTTGATATCCTTGTATGATCTTTAAATGGTATGCATGTTTGTGGCTCAAGTGTGACATGGATAGGCTTTTACATGTGAAGCGAGTCTTCTTTTGGTAAACCGCTTAAATCTGAAAATTTTGCTTTGTCACATGCTTGTATTTTCATATATTACTTGTGGCAATGCTTTGACTATGCTATGATTCATGGGTGTGATCTTTGTCTCATTTTTAGCCTTTGACACTAGATTTGGCTTATTTGAGAACTCATGTAGATGTTTATATGCTTTGCTTTGCATTTCTGCATTTTCACCTTGATTCATACATTGTCAACAAGGGGGAGAAAAGGTGAGCTGAAATTTGGAAGTGTGCATCCACATGTTCAGGGGGAGGCATTTGTTCAGGGGGAGCTTTCTTGCTGTTTTCGGTGTGGATTTTGTGCTTTGCTAGGCTTGTGACCTTTCTTTGCCTTTCTTCGGTTTTGGTCATGAGTTGAGCTTCTTCGTTTTTCTTTCTTCTTCTTTTCTCTTTTACTCTGAATTTCATTTCGCGTTGTGTGTTGTCAATGCACTCATCAAGGGGGAGATTGAGGACCAGGAGCGTCCCAGTGGTCGGTGGATGACCGCTCCTTAGTGATGAGTGATTGACAACGGGTGTTGGACCGACTCTTGGCTTAGTGCGCGGTGTAGGCCGCGGCCTAGTTCGTGTTGTTGGGGTGAAGAACGGGCGCGAAAGGTCTTCGGCCTTGAGGGGCCTCCGGGAGATGGAGAGACAAGTAGGCTCGGTTCGAGGGACCGGTGGACGACGGGGATCGGGTGCGGGCCACATGGTGGCGACACAAGCAAGACGAAGTCATGGACGGTTGAGCGGTGCACGGTGGCGGTCAAGTCAAGTGGTTTGGCGGGAGGCCGGACCGGGCACGCGGGGTTTGGTGGTTTGCCCACAAAACCATCGGCGGACGGTTTCTTGGTTTGGGCCTCAAAACCAAGTCCGAGGGCCCAACACGACGGAGACGGGATCCGGCGTGTCGGGAAGCTTCGAAGCGGAGGACACGCGGCGGGATCGCATGGCTTGCGTCGGGAGGACGCGGGGTGCGGCAAAGGCGTGGCCGTCCGATGGCAAGACCCACAAACATTACCAAAATGCCCCTACGTGGGTTGTATCGCCAGTAGTGTAGTTAGGGGTAGTCGAGTCATTTACCACTCCGGCGGGACCTGATATATAAGCCTGGAGTGTGTGTTGATGGCTCTCTCTCTCTCTGCGACTTAGGGTTTCATTTGCCCCCTCCTCTTTCTCTTTTTCGTAGCTATTTTCCTTCCTATTTTCTCTAGGCTAGCATGAGAGCTTCATGAGAGATTTGTTGAGAGGGATGGATGCTAGGGCGGCATGCTAGACCTTGTGAATCTTTCCTGGTTTGTATAGAAGATTCGGGGTTGTTTTTCGTGGCTTTTTGTGCTTATTTTCGTGCCTTTGTTCCCGGTGTGATTCCGCGGATTTGAGTGAGTTTCTTCCCGGATTTCTTTAAAGAAAACATGGATAGATGTCTTGTGCATCTTTGTGCTTGATCTTGTGTCCTCAAACGCCGGGAAATCACTTCGATTCGTGAGTTTTCGTTCGGTGTTCTAGTTTTTGGTGGTGCTCAAAGGATTCGCGATTCCGGTGATTTAGGGAGTTAGGAGGCAAGATTTTTGGGCTATAGCATCCTTGTGTGACGCTTTTCAAGTACCCAAACCCTTGTCTCCACAAAGCTTCAACCGTTTGGGAAATCCGATGATGATTTGGGGGAGTTGACTTTCGAGGTCGGGCATTTTTCTCGTTCGTCCGAGCCTCGCGGATGGTCCGCGCCCTCCTGGCGGACGGTCCGCGCCGCTCGAGTTCGTCCCGAGTTCTTCGTGTTCTTGCTCGTCCTTTGTTTCGATCCGTTGTGATTTTGGTTTTTGGTTGGACGAAGTTTCGGACAGTCCGCGGTGTCGTGCGGACGGTCTGCGGGTGCTTGGCGGACGGTCCGCGTGCTCCCCGCGGACGGTCCGTGGCACGGGGGTGTCTTTGGGTCGTTCTGTGTAAATTAACGGACGGTCCGCGGCTAAGGCCGGACGGTCCGCGGCCGGTGCGGGACGGTCCGCGATACTCGGCCGGACGGTCCGCGCGGCTCTTGCGGACGGTCCGCCCCTCCGCGCGGACGGTCCGCCGAGCCTCGTGTGCTTTGCTTCTTGGTTCGATTCCTTCCTCCCCTTTCTAGTGCTTCCGCGTGTGCTTTGAGGAATCGTTCCTAAGGCTAGAGGTTGATCCATAACCTCGTGGTCTTGGCGATTGGTGCGTGATTCGATCCATCGCTTGTGTGTGACCGGGATTTGAGTAGGACATAGGTCGGTTTCTTTGGGAAGAATTTTTACCGGCTCCTATTCACTCCCCCCCTCTCTAGTCGCCATCTGATCCTTCAATAAGCTTGGAGGCCTTTATAGATTTAAGGTTTTGTTAATTAAGAATATGTACCTTTTTCCTTGTAACCCTTTATAAAATGGTTGCAAAGCTTATTTAAGATCCAAGAATACACCCTCACTGTTTAAGAAGTTAAATGTAATTAATTACAATTTATGCACACTTTTGCTATTGAAAGATGGGATGACAAATCCTCACATGAAATAACAATAAAAGGAAACATTAATTAAATGTTTAATTAAAAGAATAAACACATAACAAAACCTTCATGAAAAGGAATTAATAATTAATTATTTGTTAAGGTGAATGTGTCCAACAAGAGTTGGATAAGATAAATAATCTATCACATCACCTGAATCCTGCATTGCATTCCGTGTAGACTTTCCCGACGGTGACTACTCGCTCATGCCGGAAGCCGAGGAAGGAGGAGCAGAAGCTGCACTGCAGTATGTGGAAGTACTCGAAGACACCAAGGGTGCTCAGGCTAACACTGCCGTCGAAGGCAAGCCCCGGTGCATTTAACCTAGTATTTCAAAATTTATATTGCAACTATATATGGATAATTGTGCATTTAAGTTCAGGAGTTGTATGGAACCTTAGATGCATGATCCCTAGGTACCTGGTCCTTACTAGTAAGATAGGTCGATAGCTGCCACGCTATAGAACCGTTACAAGTCGGGTGATGATGTCACTCGCGAGATTAGGTCCTTATGTTGGAATCATAAGATCTCCTTAAATGGATTGCTCATGTGGTAAGAGCATGGAGATGTGGGCTCTGGTCCGATGACTATTGTGGGTTAAGTGTTTGAACGTACTAAGCACTTGTCGGGAATGGGACCGGTAAGCCTAGTACCTTAATGAGGCGGTGAGGGATCTTACTATTACTCATCTTGGGATGCGTCTCACGGCTAGCTACCGGTGGTGTACGGTGAGTCCGGGTGCCTCGCGGGGTATACCGGATAGCCTGCACCAAAGACCGTAAGATTCGATCCCAATCCGAAGAGTTTTGGGAACCGCTTGGGGGTTGTCCTCACGGGGGCATCCCACCGTGTGTTTAGGTTTACCTTGCAAGGTTTAAATCAATCGATTGTCGGCCTCTCACCGTTATCTGAGACTACTTACTCCACTGACCATGAGATCCCTAATGATGGAAGTTGATGAACTTTATGCTTGATAAATTGTATTGTATAATGTTGTTTGTACTAGATGGCTAATTTAGAGAAGAATACACCCACTAGAACTTGTGCTAAAATCTTGAAAGTAAGGACATACTCTTTGTTACTTTTCAGCAAAAGAAATCCAGTGGCCATAAAGCCTTTCATGTCTAAGAGTTGGTGAAGTAGTTATCACCGATGGGTAAGTATTGCTGAGTATTAGTATACTCAGCCTTGCTAATCTGTTGCTCCAGGTAATGCCTTTGGTGATGTGTGGCCCGGTGAGATCCCGCCCGGCTGGGAGCTGGAGTGGGTGGAGGACGACGAATGAAGGCATCATGGCTGGCCTCCCGTGCTGTTCTTGGTTTCCGCTTAGATTAATTCCACTTGTTTAAAAACTCTGAACTACATTGTCACGTCAAAAACTTTGGTTTGTAATAATTAAACCCTTCGGGATAAATTTCGGATGTTAATTATATTTTATCTCTGGACTCGCCTTCACGTGAGTTTTAATACATATATGTTGATCCTTGTTGTATAAGTGATTTAACGGGCGTTAACCTGGTGACTGACGACAGGATGATACTTTATTATTGCTTAATGACCAAAGTGGATTGGTTTAGGCGATAGTACGGTATTTTCTTGGGTGGGTTGTCACACCAAAGCTGCAGGGAGGTCTAACGACCTGAAGAAAGCAACGACGAAGCCGGAGGAAGGTCTGGCGACCTGACGCCAGCGACGCCGGAGCAAAGAGTTGGTCCTGTAAAATAAAATAAACACCAGGTCGGTGTATCAATCTGTCGAATATAAATACGATGAAAACTTAGCCTAAGCTAATCAAGCAGATGCTGAGTAATGCTAGCCGGAGCTGAACATTCTTGTGCTATGTCTTGTTTTTTTAAAAAGGGCATTCCACTTATCGTGCCAAACACGCATTATGCGGACTCGAAAGCTCTGAAGCTGCAAAGTGTTTCACCCCTCTACAATGCTCAGCAGGGAGACTTAGATGTAGCCGACGCACGGGGAGGGGCCTAGGACCCATGTTTTGCAACCACACAACATCGAATGCTCATAACGAGAGTCAAGCAGTTAAAGGTAGAACACATAAGAGAAGTAGGACCCCACAGGTCTGGTGACCCTTAGATTGGCATGGCCAAGCCCCCGAGCATGTTGAGGGGGAGGGGAACATAGCACAAGATAAAAAAGTTGAACCCTCAGGTCTGGCGACCTACGTGTTGGCATGGCCAAGCCCCCGAGCATGTAGAGGGTGAGGGGTTGGAAGAGCGGACAAAAGCATGTAAAAGCCATAAAATATTTAATTAAAATAGGCACTTAGCTTGTGTGTAGGCGAGGAGGACGAAAGATCGATGTCGTCGACTCGAGCTGAAACCGTGTTGAAGTGTCAAGACATTGAGAAGGTCGTTGATAAAGCATCAGAGATCCGCAGCCTGGCAGCGCAGCTTGGTCGGCGGTGCACAAACTCATTGATGAAGCTTACATGAAGGTTGCGGCGTCGTAGAGGTCTGTCTTGTCGATGCCACCTCCAAACGCTCCACGCATGAGATCCTAGCCCTTGGATGGTCGACATGTTGGCCACATAGTAGATCACAGCTCGCATGGACCAGGATGCATACAAAAACGTTAGGTAAATAAAGGTTAGAATAAAACTTACTGGCCGCAGGAGTTATTCATATCTACGGAAGAAACAAAAAAGCGAAAAATTTCCAATTTAGCTTGTAGCTTTCCTTCTGTACTCCCGAGTCGTTGTAGACCGAGTCAATCAGACTTCATGATGAGGTCGCATCCTTAGCAACAATGCGTCATCTTCAACATACATGGTCGTAAATCCGTGCCCGACCGGCCGCATGCGCATGGTCGGCGACTGGCCGTCTTTCCGTACACACGCGGCGCGTGGGGTACGCGATCAGCAGGACGTGCGGTCTCCTGCGACAGCTGTAGATTGATTTCAACATGCCATTGGTTGCAGATTGATTTCGCCATGATCATTGGGATGTCGCAGGTGGGTGGGCGGACATGAAAACATTTCTTGGCGCGCCGTGTGTAGAACGAAGACGTCGACCTCGCGATTAGATCGGAGGGTGGCGGCGAACAGGTCGCTACAGAGATATCCGTCCTGTCGTCGCGGAAGAGGTCGCCGGAGCGAACTGCCATCACACTACACGAAGAGCTCGCGATCACCCCTACCTGGCGCGCCAACTGTCAGATGGTGAGATCTGGACAGCACACGGGGGTGTTAATCCCTGTGGTTTAGTTGTTTGGCGGGGAGATCGGGAGCTAAGAACGCGATGGTTATGCTAGCGTAGCACACGAAAATCACGACGAGACACAAGGACAAGGCGATTTTATACTAGTTCGGGCCTCCGGAGAGTAAAACCCTACGTCCAGTTCTTCGGTTTGTATTGCTGGTTGGTGAGATTACATGACGACCTGTCGATAGTCTGCTGGTTGTCCCCGGGAGGACGCCCTTGCCCGCCTTATATTTGGGCGACGAACAAAGTCGGTGGACTGGAGTTGAGGACCATGTGTGGTTCGAGGACCGGTGGATGGTCGCTTCCTTGTGATGAGTGATTGACAACGTTGTGTGGACTGATTCTTGGCTAAGTATTGCAGGTGCAGGTTGCGGCTTGACTGGTGTTGGTGCAGGTGAAGAACAAACGCGAAAGGTCGTCGCCGGTGAGGCCTCCAGGTGTGGAGAAGACAAGTAGTCTTTGTTCGAGGGACCCGGTGGCCAGCGGGGTCAAGTGCGGGTCGCATGGTGGCATGAACAGCAAGATGAAGTCATGGACGGTTTCTTGGTAGAGCCTCAAAACCAAGGTTGAGCCGGGACTATGTGGGCGCCGAGTCATGAGTGGTGATTGGCGGAGGCTACACCGAGTTCGCGGGTTTCCGGTGGTTCACCAGAAAACCACTGGGTTCCTTGGTTGATCCACAAAGCCAAGACCGAAGAACCGAAGACGATCTTTGCAGCGGTGCGACCGGTCCGGCCGGTGGGTCCGACCCGGTCTGACCGGTGGGTACCGATCTGACCAGTGAGGAGCACCGGTCTGACCGGTGTGCGACGACGCAGTCCGGAATCTTCGAAGCGGAGGATACACATCGGGATCGCAAGGCTTGCGTCGAGGCTAAGCAGTGTGCGATCACCGAGCATCCGTCCGATGGAGAAAATCTGAAGACTTCCAAAACCGCCTTTAAGGGGCTTGTATCCCTAGTTATTAAGTAAGGGTATTTTAGACTTTCGGTTGCCTCCATATAACCCATGAGGTGAGAGGATGGCAGCCAATCTCTTGGAACCCTAGTCCGTTCATTTGCTTTCATATTTTCCCTTCCTATTTTATTAGGATTTCCATAGGACTAGCTTGAGAGCTTCATGGTGAGATTTTGTGAGAGGGTTGGATGATCGGGTGGCAAGCTAGACCTTGTATGAACCTTCTTGGTACGTATAGATGATTCGGCGTGGTTCCTCAAGGCTTTGTTGTGTTGTTTCCGGTTGTTCTTGGTGGTGATTTTCGGATCCCTCTCTTGGTGGTTTTCTCGGTGTGTTTTCGGGACCTTGCTCTTGGGGATTTGATGGGGGAAATTTGTGTGAACCCTTCGTGGTTCTTTGATTCCCCTCCCAAATCCGTGAGTTAAGGGGCTCGATTTTGGGGTTTTCGGTGTTCTAGGGTTAGAGGAGTTCTTGGCGGGATTTCTTCGATTCCTCTTGATTTGGCAAGTTTTGGTGGACAAAATCGTGGCTATGGACTCCTCATGAGGTGTTCCTATTATCCCCATAGTCTTGTTCAAGTCTTTGGAGCGATTCAGGAGATCGAAGTTTGGATTTGGAGGAGTTGACCCGCGGGTGTTGTTCATCTCGAGCTGCCCAGACTACACCGGTCTGACCGGTGTGAGCACCTGTGGGATTTGTCTCGGGTGAACTGCTTGACTCGTGTGTCTTTGGGTCTTGGTGTTGCTGGTCAGTTCTTGGTCTGTTTGGAGTTGTTTTGTTAGGCTTTGTGTAGGGTTTTCCTTCCTTGCAGGTTGTGTTTTGGGGGTGTTTTTGTTCCAGGGCCTAGAGAAGTCACTGAGGCTTTCTGGAACACTTGTTGTGCGGTTGCTGCAGCCACCGACCTGACCGGTTCTATCCACCGATCTGACCGGTGTCACCGGTCTTACCGGCGCAGGCCATCGGTCTGACCGGTGCAGCACACGCAGCAAGTCGTGCAAGTTTCCGCTGTGCGTGTTGGTGTGTTTTGGCTCGGTAGCTTGTTTGTTGGTTCCTAGGTCCAGTAGCACTTCAGTGGCTGCGTGGGCTTGGCCAACTTGGGTAGTGAGTCGGAGACGTGTGTTGGAAGCTGTGTTCGTCTTGTTGGAGTCTCCATCTCTTTCGAGAAGAATTTTTATCGGCTCCCATTCACTCCCCCCTCTCTGGTTCGCCGTTTCGATCCTTCAAGTGGTATCAGAGACGGTTTGGGTCTTTATTGACTCTAACCAGTCTAAGATCCAGGGATGGCGTACCACGAACGAGGTTCGGGTCCTCCACACTTCGATGGCAAAAACTACCATATGTGGAGTAAGCTGATGGCGGCGTTCCTCCGCGGAAAGGGTCAGATCCTTTGGGATGTCACGGTGGACACAGGCTATGTCCAGCCGATGAACTTCCTTGCTCTAAGATCGAGGGACATGTTCGACGCCAACAACAAGGCGGTCGACTACTTGTTTCGTGCTTTGTGTCAGCCTGAATTCGATTGGGTGCACACCGAGCACTTGGCTTGTAGAATCTGGTCGATGTTGAAGGAAGCTCATGTTGGGAATGCCTAGGTTCAGGCTCAGATGTATGCGACTTACCGGAGAGAGTACGAGAACTTCACTCATCTCCCCGGCGAGTCCATCGATGCCTTGTTTCAGAGGTTCACGGTGGCTGTGAACAACATGAGGGCCAATGTGGACGTGCTCCCGTACGATGATCATGATAGAGCTGTCAAGCTCTTACACTCTTTGGATCATACGATTTGGGGTGGAAAGTTCGAGGCCATTGTCGAGTCGGAGAAGTATGACACTCTGACGGTGAACGAGTTGTTCTCGAAGCTCAAGTCGGCTGAGGTGGATAGGGGCATGACAGCCAAGCTCGAGAGCCCGACTGACTCTCTTAGTATTGCCCTCGTCGGTGGTTCGAAAGGAAAGGCTAACACTAACCCATCCACCAGGATGTTCTCTTTGTCCTCTTTGATGTCTATGCCAGAAGAGGAGTTCGACGTGCTTGGAAAGGACGAGCTGGCGTTGCTGACGAGAAGGTTCGAGAGGCTGCACAAGAACCAGGTGAACATGAGGAGGAACACGAGGACCTGCTTCTAGTGCGGCACGTCAGGACACTTCGTCGCCGACTGCCCGGAGAAGGTCGAGAACAAGGATGGCTACAAGCACAAGTCAAGGACGGATGGCAAGTACCAGTCGAGGCGTGACCACAAGTGCAAGCACAAGAACAAGCACAAGGACGAGCGACGATCGAGGAAGAAGGAGAGCCGAGGCAAGGCCCGAGCGATGGTTGGAGCGAGCGACATCGACTCCAGTTCCGCATACTCCACCTCGAGCTCAAGCAGCAGTGAAGATGAAGGTGATCGTCGCAAGAGCAGGAAGTCGTCCAAGAACCTGAGCGGGCTGAGCTGCTTCGTTAGAGACGGCTTCTGCACCATGGCGCTGAGCTCCGGCAGCAAGAAGAGCACACAGAGCGACTCGGACTCTGATTCCGACGACGAGGTGCGTGATGAACTCCCCTTCTTGCGTCAGGAGAATGAACGGCTTGGCTTGTTGCTTGATAATCGTGATGACATGCTTAGAGAGGCTAAGAAAATGAGGAAAGAGCTTAGGGCTTCACTCGAGGATGCTAGGACTAGAGTGGTCGAGGTAGAAACTCGAATTTGGATGCTAAGCTTGAAATTGACTCTCCGAAAGCTTCACCTCGTTGTTTCGATGATGTTGAATGTGCTGATTGCTCTATTTTCCTTGCTGATCTTGCTTTGTTTAAGGAAAAGCATGCCTCCAAGTGTGAGGAACTAGATGTGCTTAGGGTTGAAGTGGCTGAGCTTAAATCTAGATCTGCTTTGCTAGGTGCTTGCACTTCTTGCCCTGTCTTGCATGCTAAAATTGATGAGATGCATGTTTACACTACTTCTCTTGAGGCTAAGCTGAAAGAACCAATTCCTACATCTTGCTCTACCTGTGAAATGCATGCTTTGAAGAATTTGGAACTTGCACATTATGTTGATCGCTTGCAGGATGAGAATGATGAGCTGAGAAAGTTGATGGGTTGGTTTTCTGGTCATGAGCCTCAGTTGAGGATAATGATTGAAACATTCAAGAGGCAGGATGGTGAGGGACTTGGCGCAAACAAGGTTGGTGAGGGAAGTGGAGAGAATATCCCAGAGCCACCAAAAACCCACAACAAAAATGATTTCCTTCCCAAACCTAACCATCTTAGGAACCGACTAGACACAACCCCAGCTCCACCCGTGTTTCCCCCACAAACAAATGATTTCCAAAAGCCTATCAAGTTTGTGATCACTTCGGGGAAAGTGTTCTCTAGGAAAGAGAGTGAGAAGGCTAGTGAGGAGAAACCCGTGGAGAAGTCGAGTGGAGAGAAACCAAGTGAGCAGCCCCAACCCAAGCCTAAACCTAAGCTTGTGAGGTTTCATTGTGGCTATTGTGGGAGAGATGGCCATAAGGATGAGTTTTTCTTCAAGAGGAAGCGAGAGGAGAGAATGGCAAAGGAGTGGGCTAACAAGGACAAGTACCACCCATCCGATGGTGTACTTGAGCCTCATGTGCAGATGCCCAGGGCTAAGGCGAGTGTGAGCACAGTTCCGGCTTGGGGAGAGCGAAAGGCTGTTGGAGGTGCTACTGGCCGGGCTACACCGGTCAGACCGGTGAGGGGCACCGGTCAGACCGGTGCAGGCCTAGACAGGTAGCGGTTCGGGTTTCGTGCTCATACAGGTGCGAGGTTTGGTTCTGGAGGTCATGGTTCTGGTGGTTGGGCTGGAGAGTTTGCAGGAGGTCAGTTTGCTAGGCGTTCTCCCTCTCGTGCTCAATATGGGGATGGGAGGATCCATAGATTTGAGATGGAGAGGAGGGATAGTCCACGGGCTTTCTTTCGTGGTCTTGGTCCTCCTCCAGGTAGAGAGGGTTGGTTACCTCATGGTAGTTACCGTAGTGGTGTTCGTGGAGGTAGCTTTGGTAGGAAAGATGGTTTGGTTTGTACTAACCCCACTTTCGAGCAAATGGCTCGGCACTGGTTTTACTCTTTTGGTACTAACCCAAGTGCTGAGTCGTTTGTTCGCTCACGTGCTCGTTTTTGAATTTCAGGTGGGAGACTTGAAGAACATTTGGTTGATTGACTCCGGTTGCTCGAGGCATATGACCGGAGACAAGGGGTGGTTCTCAAGTCTCGTCCCGGTGGTGACAAGGAGGTACATCACTTTTGGGGACAATGGACGTGGGCGTGTGCTTTCAGAAGGTCAGATTAAGGTGAGTGACAAGATCACTCTTAGGCGTGTTGCTCTTGTTCAATCGCTTGGGTACAATTTGCTTTCTATGTCCCAGCTGTTGGATGAGGGTTTTGAGGTGTTGTTTCGGCCTGGTGGTTCTCGGATTTTGGACTCTCGAGGGGACCTTGTCTGTATGGTCGTTCCCGAGGGTCAGGTGTTTCGAGCTGATTTTTCTCAGTCTTCTGGTGTGGAGCGTTGTTTCTTGGCTGGTTCTTCGAGTGAGTTGTGGAAGTGGCATAGGAAGTTGGGTCACTTGAGCTTTGATCTTTTGTCTCGCTTGAGTAAACTCAATTTGGTCCGATGATTGCCACGATTGAGGCTTGAGAAAGAGTTGGTTTGTGCGCCGTGTAGGCATGCCAAGATGGTGGCCTCTTCTCACCCACCTCTCACCAATGTGATGACTGAGCGTCCATGCGAGCTGCTCCATATGGACCTTGTTGGTCCAACTCGTGTGCGATTTGCGGGTGGGAAGTGGTATGTTCTTGTTGTGGTGGACGACTACTCTCGGTATGCGTGGGTGTTCTTTCTCGAGGATAAGGGAGAGACGTTTGGTTTTGTTCGAGATCTTGTCTTGAGGTTGAGGAACGAGAGGCACGGAGATGCCATACGAGCAATCCGCAGTGACAATGGCTCAGAATTCAGAAACTCTCGTTTTGAAACCTTTTGCCATGACTTGGGTCTTGAACACCAGTTTTCGAGTCCATATACGCCTCCCCAGAATGGTGTTGTGGAAAGGAAAAACAGGACCTTGTGTGAGATGGCTCGGACGATGCTTGATGAGCACAGGACTCCGAGAAGGTTCTGGGCTGAGGCGGTGAACAACGCGTGCTATGTGTCGAACAGGATCTACCTCAGAGTGCATAAGAAGAAAACCTGCTACGAGTTCATGCACGGTCGCAAACCCAAGGTGAGTCACTTCCATGTCTTTGGTTGCAAGTGCTTTATTCTGAAGAAAGGGAAGAAGTTGGATAAGTTTGAGGCTAGGTCGGTCGATGGTATTTTCTTTGGTTATGCATCTCATTCTAGAGCATATTGTGTGCTCAATCTTGAAACTAACCAAATCGTGGAGACTTGCGAGGTAACCTTCGACGAGACACAGCCACGTAGTTAGCTTGTCTTTGAGTGTGCAGGTGATGATGAGCTTGGCGAGACCTTTCAGGAGGAGGAGCATGAACTTGGAGATAATGAAGATGGCGGTGTGGTGCCCCCGGCTGAACATGTACCTACTACTTCGACTACAGTGGTTGACGGCCCCTCTCCTACACCTACGATGACGAATCAAGATCAAGGAGAAGCTACAGTTGAGGGGGAGGTAGCATCAAGGCGAGAACCTCCCCGACGAGTACAAGTGGATCACTGTTGACGGTTAATAGTTGTATCAAAGTTCGTTTATGACTTGCAAGCGGACAAGACTCCCGTCGTAGTCAAGGGACCCTTCTTCCCTCGAGTGGTGAACCCAAGGTATCGAATCCGTGGAACAATGTGCAACGCAAGGATTCAATCTAGTAAAGCAAGGTAAACTATCTTATGAAGACAAGTTGCATCTAATCTACTAATCTACTAACTCATAAAGAAAACGAATCTAATCTAATCTACTAAAGAGGTAGCAAGAGAAAGCAAGAGATAACCAATCTAGAGAATCTAGATCATGCTTATGTTGTAGCTCCAAACAAGATAGATGAAGATAGAAAAGCGAATCTCATTAAAAGCATCTTTAAATTGTGGCCTTCCATCCGACTCCGAAAACGCCCGCCTTTCGGAACCCCCGTTCTGTCACAACGTATCCCTACTCATGCGGGTAGTCTAGGGCGAGTTCAATAAGAACAAGTTGAAATCACTTGGCCGGTCCGGTATGCACCTCTAGCCACCGCGGCTACAAGAGCACCCTAAGTAATCTAGCTGCAAACTAGATCGTAGAAGAAGCAAAACCAAGAAGAAAACAAAATCATCGAGAAGGCACTTGATCGCTAGAAATCGAATTCATTTACAAACTTCACCATGAATGATTACATGAACAAGATCACCACCGGGATCCTACCTCGATCTTGATCCTTGCTCCGAAGCTCTGACGTGGTCTTCCATGCAAGGTTCCCACGTCGGCTAGGGAGACCCTAGACAACTAGCACGACCCTCATCTCCGAGATGGTGTCCCTCGAGCTTCTCTGCTCCTCGGCGGTGGATTACGACTTCGTTGATGCGTGGCTCTCGGTCAGGGGGCTATTAATAGCCTGAGAAGCAATTAGGTCATAGGGGAGGCCGATTGGGCCCCGAAAAGGGTTGGGCCAGCCGGCCTGGGCCGGCCGGCCTGGGCCGGCCGCCCGGGCCCTTTTCGGCCCGGTTCTTGTCGCCTCCTTCGCCGGTGTTGCTTCTCTCGTCTTCTAGATCCTCTCCCCTTTTGCATGTGGGCCCTTGACGTCGGTTTCTCTCCGAATTGGACTCAACTCCTTGTCTTGCAAGATTCGCACTACGGTTCGGTCCTCGGAGTTTATCATCTTCTCGGGCTTGGTCCTCGGGCTCTTGGAGTCATGTTCACTTCATTGCTTGACTTGTATCGGGCTTCAAGGTCTTGTCATGAGGTGCTTAATGAACTTATCCCCGAAGTCTTGCTTTCAACGTTAAAACCCCGCGTAAACACTTAACTCCAAAACCGACATGCACAAGTGAACTTGTTATACCACGGGGGTTAGTACCAACGAATAAGATACAAAAGTCATGCCAACACCGAAGGTAAACTCATGGCTAGGTTGACGGATTTTCACCGTCAACATCTCCCCCATGCTTAAACCTTGCTCGTCCTCGAGTAAGCCTTCGATGGATATCATTGTTGCCCATCAATGTTTAAACCTTGCACTTGATCATACATGAAAAAAAACATAATGCTCTCAAAAGTTTAATTCGTTAAAGTTCCATAATGTACTAGGCTTCATCCCTACGGAGGGTAGATATTTAATTAAGCTTATCCCACAAGTATTAACATGCTCCCAAAATTCAAATAGATCTCAGAAATTTTGAAATAAAGAACAAGATGAAAAAGAGCTAAACCAAGTTCACAAATTTAAATTACCTTGCATGTTTCTCATGAACTCTCATCTCACTTGTCTATCAAGCCTATATATTCTACTCCTTTCCCTCTCATCACATATGTGGTAGGCTTTATATGGAGCTTTGGGAAAGTTTAGTCCTACCAAGATTTTATAAATGAGGTGTTGTCAAAGCAAGACAAGCTTCTCATGGTCTTACCGAGACTCGTCAAAAAGGTCAATGGAAAATAATGTTAAATCAAGGAGGGGAAAGAGAAAAATACACACGCTTGAGATAGGTGGACATGTGCAAATGACAAAGAGTGATCCCGAGGCACAAAGGAAGTCCTCGTTATCGGATTGCACATGGTTGGGAAATGAGAATGGATCTTTTAAACTTGAAGCCTTGAATGCACTTTTAGAGAACCCGGGGAGTTCACTTTACGCTTACTCATATATACATATTTTTTTCTCATATTTCTCCTTCTTTTCTTTATTTCTTTCTTTCTTTCTTTCATTCATTCATTTTTTTCTTGTGAGACTTTCACCTTGGAAGTCACGTACATCGCCTTTAAATTTTCTTTCATACATTTTTTTATTGCTCCCTATGAACTCTAAAACTGCACCGTACCTACCTCCTCCCCCATGCTTAGACGTTGCTCGTCCTCGAGCAAAGAGGCGATAAATAAGGTCGGTACCGGAAATATTTTTTCCTTGGAGAGATACTTGAAATCTTCAATGTTGGCACCGTCTTGCGATCTTCCTTGAATTTGATGATCCATTCTCAACGATAGGTTGTGGTCAAGGAGGTAATCACAAAAGATGATATTTGGTTTTAAGGGTGGATATCCAGCGAGGTTTGTGAGATCTCCAATGTGGGGATACACAATGCACGGATAAAAGGCTAGCAAAAAGATAGATACGCAAAAACGGAATGACCAGCTTCTTAGTCTTGGGCCAGAGAAATCATGGCCTGCAATAACTCACTCAAAAATAAATCTTGTACACTAAATTTTATGCACTCAAATATATATAAGGCTCTGGATAGGTTGAGCAACACACAAGTGATATTTATGACAAGGTTAGCGATATTTTTGAGCATAAAAGACATCTTTAATCTATTCATAACTTGATAGCACATAAAACACTATGGGTCTTTATTTTTATCATAACCTCCGCTAAAGATTAAGCTAGCATTTAGATAAATTCAGATTTGTATTTTTAAGAGAGAACTAGGTTAAACATGCATAAATCAATTACAAAGATAAACAAAGCGGCAATTATAATCATGTATCATCATGACACAAACTTTGTAACTTTACTAATGGTAAAAACTTGGTGGTGACATTATTCATGATGAAAATAAAAACTAACACACATGCTGAAAAATAAACTAAAAACTAAAAATTAAAGTAAAGCTGAAAATACTACGCAAACATAGGCACATCCAAGCTGAAAATTAAAGAAAAGGGGGTAAAGGAAAGATAACTAAAGCTCCTCCTCTCTCTAATCTTCCGCCGGTGGTTGATATCGATAGTCTTGGTTGTTGTACCCTTACTTGTAATAGGAATGCACCACTCCTCATATGAATTGTCTGACGGTGCTAGGTGAAGGTGTCCAAGCACATAAGAAATGTTTGCATTTCCTTCACCCATTTGGTTTGCATTGGTTTGGATGGCTGCAATAATTTGCACGTTCCTTGCAGCGTATCCTCCAATGGTGGCCACATTTTGTTGTGGTTGAGGAAGGTGTGCATATGGCTCCGCAAAGGCTACGTTGGGCACCGCAAAAATGGTGGGGGTATGGCTGCACCACTCCCCCATGCTTGCATTGGTACACCACCGTAGTAATTTGGCGGCGCCGGAATTTCTGCAAATGGTGGCACATAATTTTGTTGTGCACCTTCTTCTTGGGCCATAGAAGATCCTTCTCCTATAATCCTTCTCCCTTATTTTTTTTCTTCGCCGGCACAAGAAGTCCTTCCTCTAACCAATCTTCTTCCCCTCAAGAAAAAGTCTTAACCTTACTTCCGAAAGGGGCAAATTCACCTAGGCCACTTTGAAGCCTCCTCTCTCATCTTCACTTATATATTTTCCTTTCTTCATATATTCCTAGGGAAGTCCCGGGTAGGAGATGATTCGGGTTCCTTGTAATACCCGGTTTTAAAGAGATAGCCAATATGGAGAGGTAACACCCGAACCAATATCTCCCGAACTCGATGTTGCTTAACAACACCACCGGTTGATCATAGGTGAGTGGGGTCTATTGGCCACTTGGCAATCAAAGCCGAGTAAAGCCAATTCAACTCCGTGTTTGTTATCTTTGTCTCTCTTATTCTCCCAAAAATCCACTTGCACAAAAGTGACACACTTGGATGATGGGGTTCCGGATAGTATTTCTTCGTTGATGGTCTCCTCCCGTGATCATACTCCAAAAACCTTCCCATGTGCCTTTATGCACATCCACTTGTTTCGGAGCTCCCTTTTGAAAATAGGAGACACTCACCCATGGTTCTACGATACTAGAACATGCAATCGTTTTGAACATGAAAACCAATCTAATCTATCGGGGGTTGTGACCACGGTTTCGCCCTTTCCCTCCTCTCGTACTCTCACTACGCGAAGGTATTCATGACTAGACCTATGATGGTCACGGTGTAAGATGATAGATAGATAATCCAACAAGGTATGATTACATCTCAAGATCGATTGCAACCCATGGATGAAAGGAGATTACCCCATCAAGGTGCTAGAAATAGCATCGTTTGATCAAGGTTACCCTTCCGACGGTGTCTTCCTTCTTCTGCACTTGTGGGCTCCCTCCAAACGGAATGAAAGACTCAGCACTCCTTCATCAAGGGTATGCGCCATGGTCATGAAAATTTCCTAGGCGAATTCCTTGTGGGTGTTTGCCGACACTCCGTTAGAGAATTGCACCGGTGTCCCGTGTGAAAACCCAATATGTGGAGAGCTTGGTCGTCGAAGTCGACGTTCGCTGCAAGCCTCTACTCAAGGCGAGTGAACTTCTTCTCCACCTCCTCCGTCGTGATGATAAACCCATTGGAATACCATGGAGCGCATGGAGGTGGAGCGGATGATCGTGTCAAGTGGTGAGGTTGGACGGGCGGCTCCTCTATATGGCCTTGAGGTTTGGTGAACCTCATAGACGAGTTTCGTGTAGCCCTCATGCCACCGAGGAGAAGAGTGTGGTTCCTCCTCGGCGGTGTCGTGTCCTCCTCCATACTCCGAGGAGACTCGGAAACCGAGTGCCTCCTCGAAGAGGTTGTCGATGATGGCTTAGATGACAATGATCCCTTCCTTTTTTTGTGAAAAGGCTTGTAGTTTTCTTCCATGATTGCAGCGCTCTCCCTCACAAATATATATCCGGGGTTTTCACCTGGTAACAAGGTACACAAATATTATTTTGGAGTCTGGACTTTGAGTGGATTAAGGGTGTGGATTTTTTTTGAGCTATCAAGCTTGGGAAGGTTGGCTATGCCTACGGAGGTTCTGGGCACACAAACTTGAACACACAAACTGAGGAAGGAGAGGGAAGCTTGCCTGCAGAAAACGGGAGCCGGGGGGCTCCTAAAGTAGGGGAGGCCGGCCGGCTCGGGCCGACCGGCCCGGGTGGCTCGGTGCTCCTCCCCGCCTCGGCTTTCTTCCAAGACGATCATTTCGCCTCTACAACTTTCCTGCCCGCGTGCTCCACGAGTTGCACCGCCCAAACGCTCTCGTCCACTCATTGGTCCTTCCACTTGATGCTTCATGCCTTGAGTCATGTCCATGCTCCCTTGCTCCACTTGCTTCACATGCCACCATGAATTCCTGCAAAGTTTATGCTTTCTGCCCACCATGCTTGTCCTTTGCATGTGGACTTGGTGGACTTGGTGCATGCATGATTAATTCAAACTAGATTGCCCCCCTTTAAGTGTGTTTAAGGTTAAGCACCCCTCTAATTTCGAAATTTAAAAATATTTTTCAGAGCCATGCAAGAGCTCAAGCATAAATTTAGAGAAGTTTTTAAATCATTAAAAACAAATGTAAGTCGAAAATATTTTCCGACTACGTTGATATCGGTCTCACCGATATAGTTTACCTTCATTGGTTGAGAGCAAACTTTTCCCGGCTTGATCATGGGGGCATAGGTTTAGGTTCTAATTTTGATTAGATGAGAGAGATTTTGAATGAAATAAAATTAAGTGAGGCTTAGAAAAATTCTAATCTTTAGAGAAACCAAGGATATGGATTTTTAAATCAACCAAAAATTTTAGTTTCTAGGTTCACACGAGTCCTACCACGTGCTGAAATTTAAATAACATCTAGATACAAGTCGTGGCTCTACTCGTGTGTTTTTAGCATGCAAAACAAGTCAACCACAACATCATAAAGATGATGAAAGGTTGAGTTAGGTTCTGAAATTATTTCGTTGTGATTTCTCGAAAAAGAACGAACAAACACATAGAAGGGTTCATGCAGAGGGTTTATGATCAAGCAAAATATTCAACCAAGAATTATGTCTCTAATATTATTCAACCATTCTAAGTCTAATGTTTTGCGTAGTAAAATTCAAAACTGAATTATTAAAAAGACTTGAAAAACCTGGAATCGGGTCGTCCTCCCGGTAGCTTATTCTTGACTCGACGAAACGGGTTGCCTCCCGCCTAGCGCTTCGTTCATAGTCCATGGCTAGACTTCTTCACTTGATTACTTCGGATCAACGCTCTTTGCGGGTGTTGCAATCTTGGGTACTCACTTTGTCTTAGTCATTTTTTTTGGTCTTCACAGGCTGGCTTTGTCCTTCAGTCTTGACGGATGCAACAACTTCCTTCATGTAGTGGCTCGGTATCTCAAACTCCGGTCCTTCGGTCGTGATCCTCATGGTCTCCTAGTGTGATCCTCCATCTCTCCCGAATGAGTTTGAGTAGCCTTCGCCATCTTGGGACCTTGGAGTTGTCTCGGATATTCTTCTTTGTTACCCATCGGGCGCCCGGCAAGTTGTCCCACTTGCGTCTAGCATCTTCATCACGATGAACACTTCACGTATAGAGCTTCCGACCTCCGTCACCTTGCCATCTAAATTCTTCAATATTTTCTCCATAGCCTCGAACTTAGTTACGGCGTCCTTGGACATGGTCGTGCTCCACACACTCCTTGCATGTGGATCTTGCTTCGGCGGCCTTTAGGTGTTGAGCTTCTTTCTCTATCTCCATCTTCTCCATCCTCCTCTTGATCTTTGAACGGCCTTCCGGTGTCTTGAAGGTTTATGATAGGTAGATCAACGATGTTCGGGGTGCATAGCTTGATCTCGCGCTCCAGTTGTTGAGGTTGATCTTCCTTTGGACTTGGAGGTGGTGATTCCCTTGGAGATTTTGACGGTCCTTCGACTTTGGCTTTTGGATCTAGGGTTTCCAACCCTTTAGCTTGTGTTGCACGTCACCTTTGCCTGTAAAGTTTTCCTGGATCATCCACAAAAAAAGTTTGGGTTTCTTGGAGAGGTAGCCAACCATCTCCAGTTAGGGTTAGCAATAAAATAAAAATCTAAAAGAAAAATTAGGGTTAATCAAAACTAGATTAGATTGATATTTTTTTCTTTTTGAGGATGATCAAACTTAAGAGATGCAAAAGAAAATCAAAAGAAAAACTGAAAAATAAGCGATACTAGATTGGATCTTGATTGCTTGTTCCCCGGCAACGGCGCCAGAAAAAGGGGCTTGTTGACGGTTAATAGTTGTATCAAAGTTCGTTTATGACTTGCAAGAGGACAAGTCTCCCGTCGTAGTCAAGGGACCCTTCTTCCCTCGAGTGGTGAACCCAAGGTATCGAATCCGTGGAACAATGTGCAACGCAAGGATTCAATCTAGTAAAGCAAGGAAAGCTATCTTATGAAGACAAGTTGCATCTAATCTACTAACTCATAAAGAAAACGAATCTAATCTAATCTACTAAAGAGGTAGCAAGAGAAAGCAAGAGATAACTAATCTATAGAATCTAGATCATGCTTATGTTGTAGCTCCAAACAAGATAGATGAAGATAGAAAAACGAATCTCATTAAAAGCATTTTTAAATCGTGGCCTTCCATCCGACTCCGAAAACGCCCGCCTTTCGGAACCCCCGTTCTGTCACAACGTGTCCCTACTCATGCGGGTAGTCTAGGGAGAGTTCAATAAGAACAAGTTGAAATCACTTGGCCGGTCCGGTATGCACCTCTAGCCACCGCGGCTACAAGAGCACCCTAAGTAATCTAGCTGCAAACTAGATCGTAGAAGAAGCAAAACCAAGAAGAAAACAAAATCATCGAGAAGGCACTTGATCGCTAGAAATCGAATTCATTTACAAACTTCACCATGAATGATTACATGAACAAGATCGCCACCGGGATCCTACGTCGATCTTGATCCTTGCTCCGGAGCTCTGACGTGGTCTTCCATGCAAGGTTCCCACGTCGGCTAGGGAGACCCTAGACAACTAGCACGACCCTCATCTCCGAGATGGTGTCCCTCAAGCTTCTCCGCTCCTCGGCGGCGGATTACGACTTCGTTGATGCGTGGCTCTCGGTCAGGGGGCTATTAATAGCCTGAGAAGCAATTAGGTCAAAGGGGAGGCCTATTGGGCCCCGAAAAGGGCTGGGCCGGCCGGCCTGGGCCGACCGGCCCGGGCCCTTTTCGGCCCGGTTCGCCTCCTTCGCCGGTGTTGCTTCTCTCGTCTTCTAGATCCTCTCCCCTTTTGCATGTGGGCACTTGACGTCGGTTTCTCTCCGAATTGGACTCAACTCCTTGTCTTGCAAGATTCAGCACTTTTCTGGTTCGGTCCTCGGAGTTTATCATCTTCTCAGGCTTGGTCCTCGGGCTCTTGGAGTCATGTTCACTTCATTGCTTGACTTGTATCGGGCTTCAAGGTCTTGTCATGAGGTGCTTAATGAACTTATCCCGGAAGTCTTGCTTTCAACGTTAAAACCATACGTAAACACTTAACTCCAAAACCGACATGCACAAGTGAACTTGTTATACCATGGGGGTTAGTACCAATGAATAAGATACAAAAGTCATGCCAACACCGAAGGTAAACTCATGGCTAGGTTGACGGATTTTCACCGTCAACAATCACCCAGCTTCAAGGATCATCGGCGACATGAATGAATGTACTACACGGTCGAGGGTTCGAAATAATTCTCATTTCGCTCATGCTGCATTTGTTGCTACTTTTGAGACCAAAGACATTGGACACACACTATCTGATCATAATTGGGTTAATTCGATGCATGAGGAGTTGGAGAACTTTGAGAGGAATCAGGTTTGGGAATTGGTTGATCCTCCCCCAGGGTGTAAGCCGATTGGTACAAAGTGGGTGTGGAAGAACAAAGAGGGAGAGAAAGGTGAAGTGGTGAGAAACAAGTCAAGGCTTGTTGCTCAGGGGTTCAGTCAGAAGGAGGGGATCGACTACGAGGAGACCTTTGCTCCCGTAGCCCGTTTGGAGGCGATAAGGATCCTTCTAGCCTTTTCTGTGGCTAAAGGGTTCAAGTTGCACCAAATGGATGTGAAGAGTGCTTTCCTGAATGGTGTGTTGGAGGAAGAAGTGTATGTGAGGCAACCACCGGGGTTTGAGAGTGAGAAGTACCCCCACTGGGTGTACAAGTTGAAGAAGGCGCTTTATGGGTTGAAGCAAACACCTAGAGCTTAGTATGGTAGGTTGAGGGGGTTCTTGTTTGAGAGAGGTTTTGAGATGGGGAAGGTTGATCAGACCTTGTTTCTTCTTAGGCAGGGCAGAGATATCCTGATTGTGCAGGTGTACGTGGATGATATTGTTTTTGGTGGCTCGTCTAACTCTCTTGTTGCAAGGTTTGCAGAGGATATGAGCAATGAATTTGAGATGAGCATGATGGGCGAGTTGCAGTTCTTCCTTGGGCTACAAATCAAGTAATCGAAGGAAGGAACATTTGTGCACCAAGCTAAGTACACCAAGGACATTGTGCGAAAGTTGAAGATGGAGGACTCCAAGGCTATGACGATGCTGATGAGTACGACTACAGCTCTTGATGCAGACGAGGAAGGTGAACACGTGGACCAGAAGGAGTACCGGAGCATGATCGGGTCACTCCTCTACTTGACGGCGACAAGGGCGGACATCCAGTTCTCAGTATGTCTGTGCGCGCGTTTTCAAGCGTCTCCGAGGACTTCGCCTCGGCAAGCGGTGAAGTGAATTTTCAGGTACTTGCGTCACACTCCCGACTTCGGCCTTTGGTACTCCGCGTCCTCTTCTTTGGCGCTTCATGGTTTTTCGGATCCGGATTTTGCCAGGTGTCGATTGGATAGGAAGTCCACTTCTGGGACTTGCCAGTTTTTGGGTTCTTCTTTGGTGTCTTGGTCTTCCCGCAAACAGTCGAGTGTTGCTCAATCCACTACCGGGGCAGAGTACGTTGCCGCAGCTAGTTGTTGCTCTCAGCTCCTTTGGATTTCATACACCATGAGTGACTTTGATGAAGAGTATACCCATGTCCCACTTCAATGTGACAGCACCAGTGCCATAAGCGTTACAAAGAACCCAGTGCTCCATTCCAAAACCAAGCACATAGAAGTGAGGTATCATTTTCTGAGAGACAACGTAGAGAAAGGAAAGATAGCTTTGATTCATGTACCCACACATGACCAACTAGCCGATATTTTCACCAAGCCCCTAGATCCAGCAACTTTCACTCGTTTGCGGGGGGGCTTGGTGTGTGTTTGATTTCTTGAGTTGGGTGTGTGGGAGCTCCTTTGTAGCATATGTATCGCTTTCCTTTGTTTCTTGCATTTGGCATGGCATATGTAACATGATGTATAGGTATCCTTGTATCTTAGATTGCATGCATTATGTATCATATGCATTGGATAGGAAAAGCTTCTCTTATATAATTAGTTACCATGGAATGCTATTTATGTCTTTGTGAGCATGTTTGGTATGCTATGGTTAGTTTGGCTTAGCTCTTGATGATCTTGATTTATAATCCATGGTTGATGGCTATGTTTATGAAAAATGTCACATGTATGTTCTCTCATGTGTAAATGCCTTTACATGATCTTGACATGTTTTAGTGGCTTGGTTATGCTTAATTTGTGGTTGGATAGCTAGTTTATTGATCATTTGGGGCCAAAGGCTCATTTGCCATCATGAATGTTTAGCCCTCTTGTTTTATCTTGTGGAGTGGCATAAGTTCCTTTTTGTCGCAAAGACATTTCATGTACCAAACATGAATCTGAAAATGAAATGTAAAATGCTTGGAAAATGTGCTCCCATGTCATATGTGCTACATTTAATTTGCTTTGGGTGCTAAACCATTGCATGATGGCTACCAATGAGAAGTCTCATACATAGAAGTAGGCACATGGCTCGGTGGCTTTGACATGACATGACGTGCTTGTGGGTGTTTGTGATGGTCCTATGATTAGAATGGTTTTCCTAGCATGAAGTTTGTGTGGCTTTTCCATTTTGACATGTTTAGATCATGTTTAGGACTTTGCTCATGAGAGGTAAGTTTTTCGCAAAATTACCCAAATACATCTTAGCTTCGTCCAATGGTTGTGAAACTTGGTGATCTTGTAGTTGATGTCAATACGAAGCTATAGAGTATCTAACTTGCTCATTTGGACATGTATAGCATCCTATGTTGAATTTTGTCTATTTGAGAAGCTCTAGGTTGAAAGTTTTGCATTTTTGTCTTGATTCATGCATTGCCAACAAGGGGGAGAAGTTTGAGCTTGAAATGGCTTACTGGATGCATTTAGAAGGTTTTCAGGTGGTTTCGAGCCTTTTCTGGGCTCTGGTGTGCACCGGTCTGACCGGTCGAGGTCACCGGTCTGACCGGTCAGAGTGCTGGTCCTGTGCACATGTTGAGCACCGGTCTGACCGGTGAGGGCTGAGTTGTTGCAGCTGCCGTGTTTCAAGTGATGTTTTGCATGCATTCATCCAGGGGGAGCTTGCATGTGTGCAGGGGGAGCTCTTTGTGGTTTTTCGAGCTTTGGTTTGGTGGTTTGTGCTCTTTGCTTGAGCTTAGTTTTCTCTCGGATGTGTCGAGCTGATGCCCTTGCCTAAGGGGTCCGAGACTTGTCTTCTTCAAGTGATCTTGCTCTTTGCCTTTGTTTGGTTTTCGATCGCTTGTTGGAGTTTCTTTTTATTTGTTTCTTTTCTTTTTCTTTTCTCTCGTGTTACTTTATGTGGGTGTTGTCAATGTACTCATTAAGGGGGAGATTGAGGACCATGTGTGGTTCGAGGACCGGTGGATGGTCGCTTCCTTGTGATGAGTGATTGACAACGTTGTGTGGACTGATTCCTGGCTAAGTATTGCAGGTGCAGGTTGCGGCTTAACTGGTGTTGGTGCAGGTGAAGAACAAGCGCGAAAGGTCGTCGCCGGTGAGGCCTCCAGGTGTGGAGAAGACAAGTAGGCTTCGTTCGAGGGACCCAGTGGCCAGCGGGGTCAAGTGCGGGTCGCATGGTGGCATGAACAGCAAGATGAAGTCATGGGCGGTTTCTTGGTAGATCCTCAAAACAAAGGTCGAGCCGGGACTACGTGGGAGCCGAGTCATGAGTGGTGATTGGCGGAGGCTACACCGAGTTCGCGGGGTTTCTGGTGGTTCACCAGAAAACCACTGGGTTCCTTGGTTGATCCACAAAGCCAAGACCGAAGAACTGAAGACGGTGCTGCAGCAGTGCCAGACCGGTCTGACCGGTGTGCGACGACGCAGTCCGGAATCTTCGAAGCGGAGGACACGCGTCGGGATCGCAAGGCTTGCGTCGAGGCTAAGCAGTGTGCGGTCGCCGGGCATCCGTCTGATGGAGAAAATCTGAAGACTTCCAGAACCGCCCTTGAGAGGCTTGTATCCCTAGTTATTAAGTAAGGGTATTTTAGACTTTCGGTTGCCTCCATATAACCCATGAGGTGAGAGGATGGCAGCCAATCTCTTGGAACCCTAGTCCGTTCATTTGCTTTCATATTTTCCCTTCCTATTTTATTAGGATTTCCATAGGACTAGCTTGAGAGCTTCATGGTGAGATTTTGTGAGAGGGTTGGATGATCGGGCGGCAAGCTAGACCTTGTATGAACCTTCTTGGTACGTATAGATGATTCTGCGTGGTTCCTCAAGGCTTTGTTGTGTTGTTCCCGGTTGTTCTTGGTGGTGATTTTCGGAGCCCTCTCTTGGTGGTTTTCTCGGTGTGTTTTCGGGACCTTGCTCTTAGGGATTTGATGGGGGAAATTCGTGTGAACCCTTCGTGGTTCTTTGATTCCCCTCCCAAATCCGTGAGTTAAGGGGCTCGATTTTGGGGTTTTCGGTGTTTTAGGGTTAGAGGAGTTCTTGGCGGGATTTCTTCGATTCCTCTTAATTTGGCAAGTTTTGGTGGACAAAATCGTGGCTATGGACTCCTCATGAGGTGTTCCTATTATCCCCATAGTCTTGTTCAAGTCTGTGGAGCGATTCGGGAGATCAAAGTTTGGATTTGGAGGAGTTGACCCGCGGGTGTTGTTCATCTCGAGCTGCCCAGACTACACCGGTCTGACCGGTGCGAGCACCTGTGGGATTTGTCTCGGGTGAACTGCTTGACTCGTGTGTCTTTGGGTCTTGGTGCTGCTGGTCAGTTCTTGGTCTGTTTGGGGTTATTTTGTTAGGTTTTGTGTAGGGTTTTCCTTCCTTGCAGGTTGTGTTTTGGGGGTGTTTTTGTTACAGGACCTAGAGAAGTCACTGAGGCTTTCTGGAACACTTGTTGTGCGGTTGCTGCAGCCACCGGTCTGACCGGCTCTGTCCACCAATCTGACCGGTGTCACCGTCCGACCGCGTGAGCCATCGGTCCGGCCGGGTGCGGCACGAGCGAAGCAAGCCGTGCAAGTTTCCGCTGTGCGTGTTGGTGTGTTTTTGGCTCGGAAGCTTGTTTGTTGGTTCCGAGGTCCAGTAGCACTTCAGTGGATGCGTGGGCTTGGCCAACTTGGGTAGTGAGTCGGGGACGTGTCTTGGAAGCTGTGTTCGTCTTGTTGGAGTCTCAATCTCTTTCGAGAAGAATTTTTATCGGCTCCCATTCACTCCCCCATCTCTGGTTCGGCGTTTCGATCCTTCAGGAGTCCAGGTCGGTTACAGTAGGCTTATCCGAGCGGCCTTAATTCGTCTGTACTGCCTTGTCTTCTACGCCAAGCTGTCTTCGGGTCCACATGTCAGGTCAGGCAGGCCTACTTACATGTCGGCTGGTCTTCTGGTAGGCCGGACCCACTTGTCGGGGACGACCGTGAGCCTGGTCGGTGGGACCAAGGGTACCCATGTCTCACAGTTTTTAGTCTAGATAATTGTGCCAACGAAACTTGCACCGAAACTAGGCTAAGTATACATATAGGTGCATAATAAAAGGAATGTATGAAAAAGGTAAAACACCGTCATGAAACGGAGGGAGTATAATTTTAGATGGATAGGCAATAATGAGTAAATTGCGCCCACAGTACAACAACTTGTCAGGTGGGTGTAGATTAGTCCAACAAGTTGTAAAATGTTCAATTTACTACAATAACTTGTCATGTGGGTGTGGATTAGTCCAACAAGTTGTAAAATACTCAATTTAGTAAAATAACTTTTCAGGTTGGTGCATATTGGTCCAAAACCATGTAAAATAATTAAATTAGTATAACAATATTATAAGTATGTGCATATTTATCCAAGAACTTGTGTAAAATACTTGGTTCAAGGTAATAACTTGGCAAATTGGTGCACCTATAGTCCAAATTTACAAATTATAATATATTAGACCAAATAAGGTAGCATTCAAATTTTCTTCCAACTAATTTTTTTGTCAATTAAAGTTGCTAATTTTGAATCAAATTTATATACATTACTTATTTTTTATTAGTTAAATTGAATCATATTTTCGAATTACACCATTAGATTACCGAGTTACACCATTAGATTACCGAGAGACTAGAGTTCATAAGACACCGTATGACCTTTTGTTTCTTCTGCACCTTTACTCGTATATTCAACAACTTCAGAGAAACATGCTCATTTTCATTTTTTCATTTTGTCTTTCAACTAGTACATGAAACTTTAAAAATATTTATGTCAAACTTCTAAAAGTTATTAATTGTTAGTACGAGTTACCATATTCTATTACTAGCTGAACAAAAATAATATTATCAAATTTGAAATTATTATTAAATATGAAATTAAAAATATTTCTAATAAAATTTAATCCTTGTATAAAATTGATAACAAAGACATAACATCGAAGGTTCTAGTCCTTAATATTTTTTTTACCATCACAACACAAATATCAATTGTCAAATAATGCACAATAACTTGTTCTGAGGCAAGTATACTCTAGTCCGGTATTGGAAAATATATTCTTTGTGATAACATTTAGACTGTAGATACAACAAGTGTGCACCAAGTTAAGAATTTTGCAAGTTCATGGACCAATTTACACTCACCTATTAAGTTATTATATGAGATCGATCATTTCATAAATTGTTGGACTAATTCGCACCCACCTGACAAGTTATTGTATTAGATTGAGCATATTACAAGTTATTGGACTAATTTGCACCCACCTTACAAGTTGTTGTATGATGAGCGCAATTTACTCGGCAATAATCAACCCATTTCTTATAGAAAAAAAGCATTTTAGACATGTTTAAACATTTACTGCAACAGATATGATATGCCTTCAGGGCTTAAATCGACCTACTGACAGTAGCAGATTCATCACTGCTGCAAATCATAGCATTACACAGACAAGAATACAAGATAACAACTACGACTACGCGAAATGGACTAAGCCATTAAGCCAAAGCAGATGAAAACACCAGCGACTAATCACATCACAGTTCTGATCGATGTTCATCAGCTTCAGCGCGCCCATCTTGATTTTCGTTCTTCAAAGATCATCTATCGCCAAAGGGATCAATTGTCAAACGTCTTTGATCGACAGTGTCCTCCTGCACATAGGGCAGCGATGCCTCACCGTGGCGAGCAGCTGCTCCAAGCACTTGCCATGGAAGACGTGTGCGCACCGGGGCCACGCCGCGAGGCTGCTGCCCTCCTCGAGCACATCCTGGCAGATGGCGCACACCTCCTGTCCCGCGACGTCGTCGAACTCGAACCTCCCCCGCTTCGCCGGCCGGGGGACGGCCTCAACCGGCTCGACGTCGCCAACGCAGCGCACCGGCGCCGGCAGGAGCTGCTCCTGTCCGTAGTACGTCAGCGGCGAGGCGTCGACCTCGCGCGCTTTCTCCTCGAGCACCGAGCGCATGCACTCCATGTGCTCCGGCGTGCGGTCCTCGCTCCGGAGCACGCCCACGTCGACGGTGACCACGAGCTCGGTGGCCCGCGGCGGGACGCGCACCGGCGCCGCCACGAGCATGCCCGACCACAGCGCCTGGAGCTGCGCGTTGGAGTGGCCGTAGGGGTAGACGTCGGAGGCCAGCGACGCGCCGACGAGGCGCAGCGAGCTCGCCGGGTCGGCGGCGAACTGGGTAACGTACCGGACGTGGTGCAGGTCCGTTCGGTAGTTGGGCGCGTCGACGCCGGGCGCCCCGCTTTGGGGCCTCGAGAAGCGGTAGTAGCGGTAGTGCACGGCGATCACACCGCCGCCGGCGTCCTGGCCCGGAGCCGGCTGCGGCGCCGCCTCCACGGCAGTGAGGCGCATGAAGCCGGCCGTGCCCCGGCAGGAGGCGAACCGCGCCGGCTGGCCGAGGAACGTCACCTCTCGGGCCACCACCACCAGGCCGTTGTTGCTCGCGGCCGCTTCGCTGTCGTCGTCGTTCCCTTCCAACTCGTTGTCGTCACTGCCGCCATCCATGTTGTTGTCCTCGTCGTCGTTCACGACGTCAGCGAGCTCCTCCTCTTCGTCCTCCTCCGGCGGCTGGGAAAACGCCGGCAGGGCAAGGACGACGTTGCGGTCGTCGAGCGGGGCGGGGATGGGGTCGAACGCGCGGCCCCACGTCGGCCCGTCCATCCCGACGATGTTGCCGTCGTCGAACGGGGTGGGGATGGGGTCGAACACGCCGCCCCACGTCGGCCCGTCCATCTCGTCCTCCACTGGCAACGTCGTCTTGCCGCGATCTTGCTGGTCCACGTGCTCCTCGTCCATGTCTTCCGTGTGTCTCCAAGGGAGAGATCGAGTGATGCCGGGTCGATGCACAGGCAGGCCGATCGAGAGAGACGGGTGGTTTTGTAGTGGAAATCCGGAAGGCTTGCGGCTTTTGCGAGGCTCTTGGTCGGCTTCGGACTCGAGAGGCGAGACTCGGACTCCGGAGGAACGAACTACTTTGCTCAAACACGGACGGTCCGAAGCGTATTCTGTCAAAAAAAATGAAAATTACCAATGAGTTTTGCTAGACATATATCTGTCATACAGATTTATAGAAATAGGTCGAATTTTTGTACCATTGGATCTTGCTGGGAGTGGTCTTCTTCTCCGGCGAGCACGTCGGCTTCTTCAGCTGCACACATCTTCTTCTCTAGCTACCTTAGGGTCGGAATTCCGATTAGCGATCAGTGTCATGGGGTTTTGGATCTGGGAGGTGGATTTGGTGGCCGAAGTCAGCGATGAAGGTAGGTTGTGGGCTTCTCAACAAGATGGCTTGCCCCGTCGCGATGGTGGAGGATGACGGCCGGACAGATCTGCAACAAAGTTACAGATCTGCAACAAAGTTATATGCTTTGGACAAATCGCGTGCGGTAGTAGTTTGTGTGAGTGCAACTATGGTTGCAGAGTGTGGACACTAACGAGGAAGGGGCATGTGGGTGGAAAGGGTGAGGATGGAGGTGAACGACAGAAGGAGGGTGGCGGAAGATCTGACCTGAAAGTCACGCCGTCGCCAAGGACGATGCTGACAAGGGAGTAAGGAGCCGCCACACGAGGGGGATGAAGGTGAGGGATTGCGGCGAGGGATGGGAAGGGAAGGAAATTAGGTTTGGTTTCCTCTTATATACGAAGTATAAATTGATCTTGATCGTTCATCTAGGAACCATTGTGGAAATCTGATAGATATGTATAATAAACTTATACCTAGATAACAGGCCTATTAGTAATTGGTCGTAATGGGCCGGGAAACAAAGGATAGTAAACTAATTTAGCCCAAAGCTTGGCCTGTTCAGTTGGGTAAATTCGTAAGTATGAATAGTGTTTTATGCAAGTGAAGATATGATGAATGTGATCGGTGAACAGTAACCCTTTTCATCATCTTTCACCCATCTCCGCTACACATATATCTCCGCTCCCTGTGTTTGACCATTGATTTGTCAAGGTAAGATAAAATTTGGGAGTGTCTATAGCTTACCCACGCAATTCTGAGCCTATTCTCACACGAATTTTTGCAATTTTTTACACCCTGGATCTATTATTTTTCCTCCTACCCTCCCCCAAATTTATCCCTTACCCATCCATCTCTCTTTCTCTCTCCTACCTATCCTCTCCCACACGCCGACGCCACCCCGACCCCGTCTTCTTCCTTTCGCCGCCGCCCCCTCCGCCTCCCCGCCGCCACCCCGGCCGGCTCCGGCGGACCCTAGTCCGCCGCACCGGCCGCCCCCGCCTCCAACCACCACCGCCGCCTCCTCCCACCGCCGGCGCCGCCGCCGTGCTCCCCCGCCCGACCCCGGCCCCAACCGCCGGCCTCCTCCACCCGGCCGGCGGCGCCCTCGCCGCCCGGCCTCGCCGCCCCGCCCACCGCCGGCCTCCGTCGGGCCGGCCTCGCCGGCGCCGGCCCTCCCTCTAGGTCCGGCGGGGACAGCAGCCCACCCCCAGAAACCCCGAACCCTAACCCCGGAACCCTAACCCGAACCCTAAACTCGCCGGAGTAGCTCGCCGGAGTTGGAGAAGAAGGTGAGATTGGGGAAGAAAAAATTCGTGTGAGGAGTTGCTCCAAATCACACAGGTGACAGATAGCTTTACCTTAAAATTTAGGAGTTTTTAATTTCTAGTGGAGTGCATTGTGAAATGGATCGATCCTGCTTTACTTGTCTCAAGTTAGGCTACAGCAAAAAATTTTAAGCTAGATGTCCATGTCAGTTCAAGCTAGTCTTAAGCAAGGCTCTACCGAAATGGTCATGTTCTTGATAGTTTCACCATCATAAATGGTCTGTTTTGACAAACCTATTTCAAAACTGATGGGATATAAATGGAGAAAAAAGCTTGCTAAAACGTTTGTGCCAAAAAAAAAAGAGAGAGGACAATTCTCTCTATCTCTATTACGGGGAGCTTGATGTTGGGCCCAAACTACCAATTGACATCAGGATGCGTTTGGATGTTGCGATTGGGGCTGCCGAATTGGATTTGGCATTGAATAGAACCAAATGCAGCAGTTTGGATGGTTTGGACTTTGTAATTGGAAAATCACCATTAATGCCTAACCAGTATTCGCTATACCTGTGCCCTCTTGCCCTCAATACAGAGGTGTGACCAGGGTTTTTTATACCGGTACCGTGAACCGAACCGGCGAGCTCCGGTACCGGTATACCGGTTCGGTTCGACCGGAAACCGGAGGAATTCAAATCTCAATTCAAAATCCTTGTTCAATCGGTTCAGATCGGTATACCGACTGGTACGACCGGTATACCGGTCCGGTTCGACTGGAAACCGGTTGTTGAACCAAAAAAAATCGAATCAGTGGAGAATTTGACGTGTTTTCAAATTTGAAATAAAAATTGAAAAAATATAAGAAAATTTTCTAAAAATATTGCAAGGTGCATAGAGTCTAATGGTGTCAAAAGATTTCAAATATTAGTCCATTTAGTATTTTTTTGCGGGCATGAGAAGTTCAACCGGCCAATTTTTTCTCTTTTTTCTTTTTTAGTTGAACTTCTAATGTTCGCAAAGTATACTAAATGAACGAATATTTGAAAAAAATTTACACCATTAGATTGTACACACCTCGAAGTATTTTTGAGAATTTTGTGATATTTTTTTATTTTTTTGAATTCAAATTCAAAATTTGAATTTGGACCGGTTGGGAACAGTCCAGAACCGGAACCGGTCCGGACCGGTATGACCGGTTCCCACGGTATCCGGACTGGTTCCCACCGGTTCGGTTAACCATGGGTGTGACCCTTTGTATTGCGTGGAATTGGAGGCGAGCAGCGACCCGAGCCAGGAGCCCTCTTCCCCGTGTCGTCCTCTCCAGCGCCCCCTTCTTCCCCATCGACAGCGGCCGGCGATCTCTTCCTCGTGGCTGGCGCCTCGGAGCTTTACCTCAGTCTTCCTCCCCAGCAGCCCTTCGACGTGCCGCCCCTCCCCTGCCTCCCTCCACAGCGAGCCTCGGGCCCACACTCCCACCTCTATTCGCCGGCGAGCTGCGTGTGGCTCCTCCGGTGCCCCTCTCGTGCCCTAAGTCACCAAGTTCCCGGGTCGACGGGGTTGAGGTACAGGAACGAGGAACGCGGGACGCTATTTTGAAAAAGTATGGAACGATAAGAGTATACCCCTTTGGATCCATATTTTGAGAACCGGAACGTGATCCCAACAAAACTGGAACGATCAGAGGGAACGATGACCCAATCTCAATTGATAAATTAGTTCAACACAATATCTAATACAAAAAATTGGAATACATCGATTAACTGGGCTGACTGCATGCCCAGCCCACCATAGTTCTCACAAAACAAAGCCCACATGACCCTTTGGGGCTCTATTTGCTACCGACGGAGCACCCTTGGACCCAATCGTGTGATAGTGCCCGCAGTGCTCGCTGCTCCTCCACGGGGATCGACGGGTCGCGTTCCGTGCACGATCCATGCAGCAATCCATGTATTTCCCGACCCACGTTCTTGGACGACGTTCCGCGGAACAAGGATCGCTGCGTCGTCCCGCGTTCCCGGTGACTATGCTCGTGCCTTCATCTGCCCTGCGCCATGGATCCAGGAGCCGCGTTGCCCCTCCCTTGCCTCCCTCCACGGCGAGCCATGCGCCCCTTTGCCGATGAGCCCCGCACCCATTCGGCAGCGAGTCGCGCGACTCTTACTTCGGCACCGTGGATCCAGAAGGGGCATGTGGTCTCCATGAGTGCTGCTTCACGAGTTGAAGGTGAGCAGAACAATACTGATTATGTGTTTCTCTACATCCGAACATAAAATTGAATTGAGTTCTTTCTCAAGATTCTGAACACTAATGTGATCACATCCAAACAGTAGAATTGGATTCACACTTCAGTTCAATACTAGGACTGATTTGATATTCAACTCAATTAATTCCATACCCTTCAATATCTACATCCAAACGAGCCTCCCGGCCAAGCAATCTACACTTTTTAATATCTACGACGGAAATGACAGAGGGGGTGATTGGCGGCGAGCGGGGGATGGTGCTATCTGGTGACGCATACTGATCCATGGGCAGCGGTGTGTGTGTAAAGATTCCTGGCGTCTCGTGTTTGGGATGGTTGGCATGTGGCGTACGCCGGCGGGCGTGACGCATGGTGGCAGCGACCATGCACAGGAGCGTGTGGTGCGCGAAGGTTTGTGCGCCCTGGGCGCTCGTAGATTGGTGGCAAACCCATTTAGGGTTTTGGCTGCAGACAATACTCGGGGGGAGGATGGCTTCTCTTAGCAGTTCTCTCGGCTTCCGATTCGGCGTCCCTGTCAAGAGGTAGCCGGCGTTTGGCCCGTGCTGTCTCATGCGGTGGCGGGTATAGAGGACACCTTGGGTGTCTTCAGGTTGGTGGTAAACTCAGCCAGGGCTCAAACTGCAAGTTTGCTAAGGACGGAGGTAAAGACCAGAGAGTTACAGACTCTGCGTCCTCGGTGGTGGTCTGGGATCATGATGACCGACGACGACCTTGCACCGCCATGCGTGGAGATTGAAGCTGATGGATGCATGGGTGATTACGATCTGGCACTGGACCCACCTGGGGTCTTGGTGGGTCACTCCCTCGGGGTCGTTGATCAAATTTTAGACGGCATGCATGGATGGTGGCAAATCCAGTTTTCCCGCCGGAACACAGGAGATGGGCCCTAGGGTTTTGGCATTGTTCTCTTTTTCTCGTCTGTCGCTGCTCGCTCTTGTTTGCTTCTCGCTTTCGATCTTAGTCCTGCGGTGGGGGTGAAAAGGGATCTCCGGTGAGGAGGTTGCCCACCTGAAGCCAAAGGCCTGAGTTCAGTTCGAGCTTGCGTGGAATTCTGCTTGTGGTGGTTGGGATCCCTATGGCGATGGAACAACACGTGATGGACGCGATCAGGGAGGGCTGTGACAACCCGCCCAGGGAAAATACCGTACTATCGCCTAAGACCGATCCACTTTGGTCGTTAAGCAATAGTAAAGTATCATCCTATCGTTGGTTGCCGGGTTAACGCCCGGTAAATCACTTGGACATCGAACAGAGGATCGACACATGCATTAAAACTCACGCGAAGGCGAGTCCAGAGTACAACGTGGATTAAACATTTGATTACAAACCATTGTTCATGGCATAGATAAAGATTCAGAGTTCGAAAATACAGCGGAATAATTTAAACTAGCGGAACGGTGAACATCACAGGAGGCCGTCCGTGATGTCATCACTTGTCGTCACCCTTCTGATCAAGCACACCTGCAACAACATTTTTAAAGCAAGGCTGAGTATACTAATACTCAGCAAGACTTAACCGTCGGGTGATAACTACATCACCAACCTCTAGACATGAAAGGCTCTTGGCCGGTGGAGTTTCTTTCGCTGAAAAGCCACTAAGAGTGGATCCTTACTTTCAATCTTTTATCACAAGTTCTAGTTGGTTACCATTTCTAAATGTGCCATCTAATTCAATCAAGAATTGGACAAGCAATTAATTCATCCAACCAATTCCTCGAGTTCCATCATTATGGGATATCATGGCCAGTAGAATAAGCAGTCTCGGATAACGGTGAGAGGCCGACAATCGATTGATTTAAACCTTGCAAGGTAGACCCAAACACACGGTCGGTTGCCCCCGCGAGGACAACTCCCCAGGCCGTCCCCATAAATCTTCGGGTTGGGATCGAATCTTACAGTCCCTGGTGCAGGCTATCCGGCATACCCCGCGAGATACCCGGAGTCACCATACACCACCCTTCCCGGTAGCTAGCCGGTAAGGAGATTTCTCGAGAGTAGTAACGGTAGGATCCCGTGCCGCCTCATTAAGGTACTAGGCTTACCGGCCCCATAACCGCATGTGCTTAGTACGTTCAAAAGCTTAGCCCACATGCCCACCGGACCGAGCCCAAATCCCATGCTCTTACCACATGAGCGATCCATTTAAGGATATCTTATGATTCCTATCTAGGAACCTATTCTCGCGAGTGACGAACATCACTCGACTTCTATCGGTCCTATAGCATGGCGGCTATCGACCTAGCATACTAGTGATAGAGCATAGGTACCTAAGGATCATGCATCTAGGGTTTCAAATCAATTCCTGAAACGTAAGTGCACAATCATAGCAAACATAATTGCATAAATTTAAAAAGGCAGGGTTAATGATCCGGGGCTTGCCTTCGCTGGCAAGGTTGGCCTTGGGCCCTTCTGGACTTGGGTCCAGGCCTTGAACTACGTTCATGCTCAGCAGCTCTTGGTCGGCACCTTCGTCTCCTCCATCCGGCACAAGCGTGCGTCTACTGGCGGAAAGATCTACACGAAGATGCAAATGCAAGATTTATTCGGCGGTTTTCACTTTAATCAATTGTAACCCATATTGACAATCAAGGGGTGTATTTGTTGGGCACATTCACCTAGATAAGAATGCATTCGGCATACTCTTCCATAAAGGAACAATATGCAACTCTTTATTAATTATTCTTTTTGATGGTGACTGTGTACATATATATGTACATAATTTACTTTAATTCCATCAACAGTAGTGGGTAGGTACATTTAACCTTTTTAACATGATTTGCAACCACACTCAAGTTACATGGATGGTTGGGTGATTCCTTTTTATTGCACAATTGAATAAAAGTTTCTATATACTTGTCATTTCATGTGAAAGCTTTTAATCATTTTCCTTTCACAAGTAAAGATATAATTAATACTTTTATCCTTGAATAAATTTTCTTATCGGCATTTAGAATTAATTATCTTTTAATTAATTTAGATAATATTCTCAAAAAGGAAAAGAATTAATAAAGGCTTTTCTTTATTTAATTTCCCTTTATTATTAAAAAGGCTTTTAAGCTTTTTATTAAGCAAATAAATTACCAAAAATTAATGGGGTGTTTCTTAAGCCTACTAGCATCTATACTGGTCCATTGGACCCACATGTAAGTGTTGGAGGCTAGGGAATTAAATATTATGGAAAATAACAAAGGTTATCTAGTGATTCAATTTAAATGCATATAAAAATAATTAAGCATCCAAATGATCCAAACTTTCTTGTGGATGCTCTATTGTCCTAAACAAGCTTATAAAACTAACATGTTTGAATGGAACCTCTACTGATCTTGTTTTATTAATTTACCAAGGAAAACATGCATAATTCAAGAATAATTATTTTTGTTAATCCAAAATTCATGATTAATTCGCAAGATGTGTCTTTTGGTATTATAAGACAGTGTGCACGAGCTGGGGTCAAAAACATAAATATATTTAACATGAAAAATCATTTATGCAGATCTGCCAGAGATAGAAAAACATTTTTATAAAAAGATTTACATGATAACTTTGTGCAATGTTTGGCATCGGATCTAGTCATGACCTAACACACAACATATCCAAAAATTAGCTACAGAGGAGTTATGGTTTTTGAGTTATTGCAGATCTAGGGTTTTCACATTTGTATTTTTCATGCAAAAATTAAAAGGAATTAGCTCAAGACAGAATAACAAAAGTTGTACTTTAAATCACCACGGATCTAACAAAATTGGTTTCACATTTTTCTGAATTTTTTGTGATTTTCTACACAATTTACAAGAATTAGCAATTCAGTTCAACTATTTGAGTTTACCTTTTGCGAAAAGGACCCTGGAAAGTTTCTGGGCTTTGCAATGTGGTCCCTAGGGGCGGCTGGCCGGCGCGGGCTGCCGGAATTCGGCGAGGCCGCCGGCGCTCCGGACTGGGGAAGGGGCGGAGGATGGCTAGGGGTGTGCTAGGGTCCGATTTAGGGGCTTGGCGGGCGGTGGCGGCTCGGTGAGCGGCGCGCGCGGTGGGCGGAAGGGGCGGGCGTGGCCGCTGCGTGCGCCGGCGAGGAAGGGCCGGGGTCGGCAATGCGAGGCAAGGCACGCCTCTGTAGGTGCTAGGAGAGGTGACGAGGTGGTTGGAAGGGCGCGAGGTTGGCCTACGGCCGGAGCTCGCCGCGGCGGCTCCTTGGCGCCGGCGGACGGCTCGGTTGCGGCGGGGTGGGGTGCGCGTGTCGTGGGGAGGCCGGGGGCGGCTCTTAAGGCGCGCGCGCGGGCGAGGGCGGCATGCACGGGCGGCGCGGGTATGGCGTCGGGCGGTCGGGCGGGGGGGTACGGCGGCGGGCGAGGGCCGTACCACGGCGGCGCGGCGTTCCGGGCGCGGGCGGGGGTATCTCCTCGGCGTGCGTGCGTCTCGGGAGCGAGCGGTGGCCTCGGGAAGGCGCGGACGGCACACCGACCGAGGCACGGCGGAGGGGGAACGCGGGGTGGCGCCGGCGGCGCGGCGGCGGGGTGCCCGCGCGCGCACGGCGCGCGACGTCGCGCTCGGCGCGGCGTCGGCCGGCTGGACCGCGGAGTGCCCCTGTTTGAAATAAAATTTCTCCAAAAATTTGAATAAAAGTGCACAAAGCAATAAATAGGAAAGTTGTAGATCTAACTACCCTCTACAACTTTCAAAAAGGTCATATGGTGTTTTTCTCAACGGATTTTGCAGGAACGTCGTGCCAACTTTGAATGTCGACACGTTCTGGAAAACAGGGAATTCTGTCTTGCAAGGGGTTTTTCACAATTTTCCACCCAAAATTTGAAATGCCAATCTACATGAAAGTTGTGTCCCTCAACAAGATGGACAACTTTCATAAAGGTAGATTTTGAAGTGTTTAGGTGAATTTTGGGGAACACGGCAAAAGTTCCGGACGACATTCGCTGACGTCGACGGTCAAGCGGGGTTTGACCGCGTCTTTGACCAAGGGTTGACTACGGGTTGTTGTAGGCTTGGTCAAGGGGTTCATTGGGGTTCATTGGCGAGGTTTTCGGGTGATGACCCAGGTTGACCTAGGTTTGACCGGGGTTTGACTGGTTTGACTCGGCTGATCCGGTCATTAGCGTTAATGACGGTAATTAAAAACCTGGGGCGTCACAGTCTACCCCCCTTAAGAAGAATCTCGTCCCGAGATTCGAAATTACAAGGGGAGGTGAAGGATGATTCTGGGATAGAGGTGTTACCCATGATATTTAGTTGGCGTTGCTCCACTCGAGGGCTTGGCTCATTGTTGTTGATAGCAGATCCGGGGTTCTGCTTCTGCTGCTGGGGCTTCTGCTGTCTGGGGTTCGGGCACTTATTGGCAAAATGCCCAGGCTGTCTACAATTGTAGCACAACCGGGGAGGAAGATCTTTGGGTGTGGAGATCGGTTGCTGGGCTTCCTGGATAAGGCGAAGCCTCTTTCTCTCCTTTTTCTTTGCCTTCTTCGAGGTTCGCACATGTGGTGTACTAGCGGTGCGTTGAGTGGTCTTGCTAGGGTTACAGCTTCGTTTGCCCTTACGCGGACAAGTTTCTGTACAGGTAATTTCCCACTCACTTACATCTATCTCAGGTAATCCTCGTTTGTGGCCTTGTCCTGTCTTCTCTTCTGCTCTAAGATCCATTGGTAGTCGAGAAGGTGGTAATATGGAGTCGGAGGCTTGGAGTTGATCTTGATTAACATACTCCTCCAACAAACTGAACAAACGGGCTTGTTCGGCCATAGAGACAGATAAGGACTGAGAGAGACTATCTGCCAAACTATTCTGATATGGTTTCCCATAACGTCCTTCGATGATATCGTACACTATCTGGTTTAGTACTGAATTTTGACCTTCTAATAGTTGAGTTATGCCGACAATGGCGTTTATGTCCTTCTGGGTGGGTACTTCTGGTGAACAGGGTTTGGAAGGTTGAAGCTTCGATTGCATCGGTGGCATTTGTTGCAGTTGTTGAGCCATTTCTTTCGTTGGGTCTGCAGGAGTTGGCACAACACTTTGGTATGTGCTGCTACGAAAGCTTCGGTCAATATCGTGGGCGGCGGTTGCGTAAGATCACCACTACCCGATGCTTCAATTTCATTGGGGTTATTCCATGCTGGTCGGAACATCTGAAATTTTAAGTTCCTAATTAGCGCATGCTCGGAATCTCACCCATAAGCTTATAATTCGAACATATTCTATAAGACTCATTCACGGTAAGCAATGCAAACCGGACATTCAAAAGTCACCAACTCAACTCGGCAAAGCCGGGTCCACTCATCTCATGATTTGAGAAATGCAGATGGAACAAAAAGTACAAGGTGTGTCCTCTCACTATCTCATCGCCGTTCATGAGGAAGCGGACGATGAATGTGCACATGCACAGCTAATAGTAGACACAATCCTCCTATGATATAGAGGTACATCCCTAACAATGTCCAGCGAAACGACTCGAGCTCTTCCGAAGACGGAGTCATGTGTGGCAGCTTGGATTGATTTTTGCCTTCAGTCTGCTCTGAGCTTCTTCTCAACGTCGGAAATGAAGACAGATAACAATTTGCTCGGGAAGATTGAAGTAGCTGGGAGAGGTGCTTCTAGTGGTAAATAGCTAGGCTAGCTAGAAGAAGAACAAGAACAGTGATACTGCCGAGCTCTGGTGGAAATGGGCTTTCGTGTCGGCGGTTCCGGGAAAAAGGTTCCATTTTATAGCCGACGCGGGCTGTAACGCGTCAGTTGACCCAGTTGGTTATCTGGTGTATTCAACACGGAGCTCAACAAAGTCAGCTCACGCGATCACGGCGTCGTGAATACGGTTGCGGAAATCGAGGGTAGAGCGACGTCATGGCGTCGTATGGTCGTGACACTGGTTATGATGGGGCTCAACGGTCTAAATAATCGACTGCGACGTGGAGCGAAATGAGAAAAGCTTGGTGTACTACGCTTCACGCTTGTGATAGCAACATTGAGGAGCGTAGCATACAGCTTTGATCGATCCTGGGCGTACTTCCTTGTTTGATGTGAGAACTTGAAAGTTAAGAGCACGGATCAAGAACGAAAGCACGATGGATAACTTCTCCCAATTGACTATTCGAGAACCTTGACTGCTCGAGAAAAGTTTCTACTTCTGCTGTTTTCCACTTGGCTAGCGAAAAAAGAATCGATGCTGCAAGATCGTCGAGATTCACGGCAAGGGACCAATTGGTCAAGGATTCCCAATAGGCCATTTACCAGGAAAAAAAGTTAAAGATAGATTTCCACAAACTCATGTACGAAAGGCGACATCAAGTGGGGAACTTCAAGGAATAATCTTGCTCACACTTTTACTTATTTCGCAAATTTTTGAGGTTTTGACAACTCGTTGTTTTGAAAGTGTAACACTTTTCAAAATTGACGCGATGCATATGCTTGTGCGGCATGGTGCTTATGATGCACGTTAGAATGACTCGGTTACCCATATGTATTGATGATTGGAAGGGCAATCAATAGTAGGGAGGGGGATATCATGTGACGAGTTGCTATCTCATAACCAAGATACCTAGCGCGCATCTAGTGGCAGTCGTGTGGCTGCAGCACACACGATACCCTAGGTTCCGTCGCGGCACCTTTGACTATGGGGTAACAACATCACCAAACAAAAGAGGCAGGGTAGGGGTACGGAATTTCATGCGGATGCACGTTAGTATACCCATGCTTCCCAAATGCACACGCTATGCAACGCACGCTCAAAGCCACATTTTAATTCAAATCACAAGGTTTGAGCAAGACCGAAAAGAACAAGTTCAGGATTGAGGAATCGATTGGATTTTTGGCTGGCACAAGAATTCATGGAGTACGGATCTTGATTGATCACAACTGAGCATAAATAATGCCTTACGAACATCATTGCTGAAAGGGATGTTTAATCAAAGCAATACATCGATGAGAGTTTCCAGAATTACCAACAACATTTATGATTACGCAGCAGACTAGCTGCAATAACAAGGTTCCTAGTCCAACTGACAGCGATAGCTGACCAAAGGTGGTCAGGGTACACCAGGATTCCTCACAACACTGGATTCTAACGACTCCGAACTTTTATTCCCAACGGACCAACTTCCGAGGGTGGGATCTTCCATTCTGAAAGTCTACGGTGACTCAGGTCCAGACTCAATTCCAGATTCACCCTGGATATCTTCAACATCTTCTTCTTGGGCTGGTCCAGGAATGACAGGTTCTGGGGGTGGAACGGCTAGAACTTCCGGTTGATTTTCTAGTTCAAGCATATATTGATCGTTATGTTGCAACAAGAAATTCTGCTCATGGATGATCTCCGTTAACTCTTGTATCTTTGCTTTGTCCTTGCGTCTTTCCTTCCTGAGAGTAGCGATCATTGCTCGGGCTTCCTTCAACGCTTGAGCTGAACACTCTATTTCCTTAACTTTGTATCTATAGATTTGGTGTCTATAGAATACGCTTTCTCCCACCATTCGCAGATAGGTGTCGTACATGGCTTCTGAGAAGCGGACTGAGGTGACAAGATCAGGACTATAGTGAGAGTTGCTCTGGGCTGGAAGGATAGTTTCTCGTTCACCACCGGTGCAATGTGTCGCTCGGGCACGGAACGACTTTAGCCGCAGAGTTGGCTATCTCGGTCGGGTGCTTCCCACGGAAAGTGGTGAGTGCTTCAAGAGCGACCTCCCCTGCACCGTGTCGGACAAGTTTCTTCCGTGTGCCGTACATTCCCACTCATCCCAAGCGAGGATTGGTCGGGCACGCCGGAATCTTCACCTTCACTTCACAACGAAGGAGTTGGCTCGTGGTCATGATCTCACGTGTCGAGTACTCGGATAAGTGGTGTACCCAAAGCTCCTTAGGGTGTCCCACAAAAGTGCGGGGAAAACCACCCTCCTCGAGGTAGTCCACGAGAGTCCATGATTCCACATCGGCCCGACGTAGAGCCGGCGTTGTCCATCCGGACATACGACAAAAGTGAGAATCGGTGGGTGTGAGTATACAAAGGTAACTCGATCCATGAATACGGGTAAGGTCAAGGTATGGGGTAACCATGCATACTTAAATACCATCGTATGCTGAGCTCGAACGAGCAGGCATACCAACGATACATGGTCTGGCAATCGGGAACTGAACATCCTACTCAAAACCAGAGTTCAACACTTTCCCAAATGGGCGTAGCAACTTAGCAAGGTTATGAAACTTAAGTTGGGTCCTCAAGGTTGAGCTAGGGAGCTAGAAAGGTGCTGAACCAAGCAAGATTCAACGGTTCTAGGGGAATGTCAAGACAGGGTTGGCTACCAAGCATAACTTGCGGCAGACCAAGGTATGATCACGAACTGGGGGCTAGCAGATCGGGATTAGATTGAAGCGGCCTAGGTTAAGATCATCTAGACGAAAGGTTCTTGGACAAGAACAACAATTTAAGCAACAATGCTAATAAATTTAAGCAAGACACACACCTACACCTAAAGAAGCTAAACAGAACAAAGCACGCTATAACTGTTTACTTCAGAGAGCACGAAAACAGACATGAGTTCAGTTTAGGTTCCTTCTCGATTTTTAACATGATGCAAGACGTCCTATTCGTCCTCACAAGGCAATCAAGCCAAAATTCGGAGTTAGCGCCGGTGGCAGGGCATTTACACGTATCTCTCTATAATATCTAGTCGAGGTCTAGTCGATGCTTACTTAGCGACTTACGAACGAGGTTAGTGTACCTGCAGAAGATCACAGAACACAACGAACCTTTCATGCCAGCACTCATGAAAGCGTCCACATTCATTACCGTTCACTATAGAAACGGCATCCATGCGTTAAGCCGCTGCATGGACAGCGTCCAACCTCGGACCTTCTCCGTTTGAATGGAGCATATCCTTGCCTCGCATGAGCGACATGCGGAATGCTCACGTATGAAACACGTGGCAAGACACGACTCATAACCAGACGCGAAGATGGGATCCGTGGAATGGATCACTCCATCAACCCTCGCAAATCCCGTGATGCGGAACAGCACACGTATAAAACACGTGGCTCCTAGTTTGGTTGTGCGAGAAAGTAAGTCTGACATAAAGTAATGTGCTGGAAGTTAGCAAAATAACCCATAGATTAATAAGCCACCTGAAAGAAACCAAAAATTTCCCTCTAGGGCCTCTCGGTCTAGTTTATCCTTAACGGACCAACGGGTTTTGCAATTCAAACAATCTTGGCAACTTTTATTCGAAAATCATGTGCTTAGAGTTGTTAATTAAACTCTGGTGCATGCAGTCGCTCTGATACCAGCTGTGGCAACCCGCCCAGGGAAAATACCGTACTATCGCCTAAGACCGATCCACTTTGGTCGTTAAGCAATAGTAAAGTATCATCCTGTCGTTGGTTGCCGGGTTAACGCCCGGTAAATCACTTGGACATCGAACAGAGGATCGACACATGCATTAAAACTCACGCGAAGGCGAGTCCAGAGTACAACGTGGATTAAACATTTGATTACAAACCATTGTTCATGGCATAGATAAAGATTCAGAGTTCGAAAATACAGCGGAATAATTTAAACTAGCGGAACGGTGAACATCACAGGAGGCCGTCCGTGATGTCATCACTTGTCGTCACCCTTCTGATCAAGCACACCTGCAACAACATTTTTAAAGCAAGGCTGAGTATACTAATACTCAGCAAGACTTAACCGTCGGGTGATAACTACATCACCAACCTCTAGACATGAAAGGCTCTTGGCCGGTGGAGTTTCTTTCGCTGAAAAGCCACTAAGAGTGGATCCTTACTTTCAATCTTTTAGCACAAGTTCTAGTTGGTTACCATTTCTAAATGTGCCATCTAATTCAATCAAGAATTGGACAAGCAATTAATTCATCCAACCAATTCCTCGAGTTCCATCATTATGGGATATCATGGCCAGTAGAATAAGCAGTCTCGGATAACGGTGAGAGGCCGACAATCGATTGATTTAAACCTTGCAAGGTAGACCCAAACACACGGTCGGCTGCCCCCGCGAGGACAACTCCCCGGGCCGTCCCCATAAATCTTCGGGTTGGGATCGAATCTTACGGTCCCCGGTGCGAGCTACCAGGCATACCCCGCGAGATACCGGGAGTCACCATACACCACCCTTCCCGGTAGCTAGCCGGTAAGGAGATTTCTCGAGAGTAGTAACGGTAGGATCCCGTGCCGCCTCATTAAGGTACTAGGCTTACCGGCCCCATAACCGGCATGTGCTTAGTACGTTCAAAAGCTTAGCCCACATGCCCACTGGACCAGAGCCCAAATCCCATGCTCTTACCACATGAGCGATCCATTTAAGGATATCTTATGATTCCTATCTAGGAACCTATTCTCGCGAGTGACGAACATCACTCGACTTCTATCGGTCCTATAGCATGGCGGCTATCGACCTAGCATACTAGTGATAGAGCATAGGTACCTAAGGATCATGCATCTAGGGTTTCAAATCATTTCCTGCAACGTAAGTGCACAATCATAGCAAACATAATTGCATAAATTTAAAAAGGCGGGGTTAATGATCCGGGGCTTGCCTTCGCTGGCAAGGTTGGCCTTGGGCCCTTCTGGACTTGGGTCCAGGCCTTGAACTACGTTCACGCTCAGCAGCTCTTGGTCGGCACCTTCGTCTCCTCCGTCCGGCACAAGCGTGCGTCTACTGGCGGAAAGATCTACACGAAGATGCAAATGCAAGATTTATTCGGCGGTTTTCACTTTAATCAATTGTAACCCATATTGACAATCAAGGGGTGTATTTGTTGGGCACATTCACCTAGATAAGAATGCATTCGGCATACTCTTCCATAAAGGAACAATATGCAACTCTTTATTAATTATTCTTTTTGATGGTATTTGTGTACATATATATGTACATAATTTACTTTAATTCCATCAACAGTAGTGGGTAGGTACATTTAACCTTTTTAACATGATTTGCAACCACACTCAAGTTACATGGATGGTTGGGTGATTCCTTTTTATTGCACAATTGAATAAAAGTTTCTATATACTTGTCATTTCATGTGAAAGCTTTTAATCATTTTCCTTTCACAAGTAAAGATATAATTAATACTTTTATCCTTGAATAAATTTTTTTATCGGCATTTAGAATTAATTATCTTTTAATTAATTTAGATAATATTCTCAAAAAGGAAAAGAATTAATAAAGGCTTTTCTTTATTTAATTTCCCTTTATTATTAAAAAGGCTTTTAAGCTTTTTATTAAGCAAATAAATTACCAAAAATTAATGGGGTGTTTCTTAAGCCTACTAGCATCTATACTGGTCCATTGGACCCACATGTAAGCGTTGGAGGCTAGGGAATTAAATATTATGGAAAATAACAAAGGTTATCTAGTGATTCAATTTAAATGCATATAAAAATAATTAAGCAACCAAATGATCCAAACTTTCTTGTGGATGCTCTCTGGTCCTAAACAAGCTTAGAAAACTAACATGTTTGCATGGAACCTCTACTGATCTTGTTTTATTAATTTACCAAGGAAAACATGCATAATTCGAGAATAATTATTTCTGTTAATCCAAAATTCATGATTAATTCTCAAGATGTGTATTTTGCTATTATAAGACAGTGGGCACGAGCTGGCGTCAAAAACATAAATATATTTAACATGAAAAATCATTTATGCAGATCTGCCAGAGATAGGAAAACATTTTTATAAAAAGATTTACATGATAACTTTGTGCAATTTTTGGCATAGGAGCTAGTCATGACCTAACACACAACATATCCAAAAATTAGCTACAGAGGAGTTATGGTTTTTGAGTTATTGCAGATCTAGGGTTTTCACATTTGTATTTTTCATGCAAAAATTAAAAGGAATTAGCTCAGGCCAGAATAACAAAAGTTGTAGTTTAAATCACCACGGATCTAACACAATTTGTTTCACATTTTTTTGAATTTTTTGTGATTTTCTACACAATTTACAAGAATTAGCAATTCAGTTCAACTATTTGAGTTTACCTTTTGCGAAAAGGACCCTGGAAAGTTTCTGGGCTTTGCAATGTGGTCCCTAGGGGCGGCTGGCCGGCGCGGGCTGCCGGAATTCGGCGAGGGCCGCCGGCGCTCCGGACTGGGGAAGGGGCGGAGGATGGCTAGGGGTGTGCTAGGGTCCGATTTAGGGGCTTGGCCGGCCGGTGGCGGCTCCGGTGAGCGCGCGCGCGGTGGGCGGAAGGGGCGGCCGTGGGCGCCGCGTGCGCGCGGCGAGGAAGGGCCGGGGTCGGCAATGCGAGGCAAGGCACGCCTCCGTAGGTGCTAGGAGAGGTGACGAGGTGGTTGGAAGGGCGCGAGGTTGGCCTACGGCGGAGCTCGCCGCCGCGGCGGCTCCTTGGCGCCGCGGCGGACGGCTCGGTTGCGGCGGGGGTGGGGTGTCGCGTGTCGTGGGGAGGCCGGGGGCGGCTCTTAAGGCCGCGCGCGGGCGGGGCGCGGCGAGCACCGGGCGGCGCGGGTACGGCGTCGGGCGGTCGGGCGGGGGGGGGGGTACGGTGGCGGGCGGGGCCGTACCACGGCGCGCGCGGCGTTCCGGGCGCGGGCGGGGGTATCTCCTCGGCGTGCGTGCGTCTCGGGAGCGAGCGGTGGCCTCGGGGAAGGCGCGGACGGCACACCGACCGAGGCACGGCGGAGGGGGGACGCGGGGGCGGCGCCGGGCGGCGCGGCGGCGGGGTGCCGCGCGCGCGCACGCGCGCGCGACGTCGCGCCGGCGCGGCGTGGGCCGGCCCTGGACCGCGGAGTGCCCCTGTTTGAAATAAAATTTCTCCAAAAATTTGAATAAAAGTGCACAAAGCAATAAATAGGAAAGTTGTAGATCTAACTACCCTCTACAACTTTCAAAAAGGTCATATGGTGTTTTTCTCAACGGATTTTGCAGGAACGTCGTGCCAACTTTGAATGTCGACACGTTCTGGAAAACAGGGAATTCTGTCTTGCAAGGGGGTTTTCACAATTTTCCACCCAAAATTTGAAATGCCAATCTACATGAAAGTTGTGTCCCTCAACAAGATGGACAACTTTCATAAAGGTAGATTTTGAAGTGTTTAGGTGAATTTTGGGGAACACGGCAAAAGTTCCGGACGACATTCGCTGACGTCGACGGCCAAGCGGGGTTTGACCGTGTCTTTGACCAAGGGTTGACTACGGGTTGTTGTAGGCTTGGTCAAGGGGTTCATTGGGGTTCATTGGCGAGGTTTTCGGGTGATGACCCAGGTTGACCTAGGTTTGACCGGGGTTTGACTGGTTTGACTCGGCTGATCCGGTCATTAGCGTTAATGACGGTAATTAAAAACCTGGGGCGTCACAGTCTACCCCCCTTAAGAAGAATCTCGTCCCGAGATTCGAAATTACAAGGGGAGGTGAAGGATGATTCTGGGATAGAGGTGTTACCCATGATATTCAGTTGGCGTTGCTCCACTCGAGGGCTTGGCTCATTGTTGTTGATAGCGGCATCCGGGGTTCTCGGCTCGCCGCTGGGGGCTTCGCATCGTCCGGGGGTTCGGGCACTTATTGGCAAAATGCCCGAGTCGTCTACAATTGTAGCACAACCGGGGAGGAAGATCTTTGGGTGTGGAGATCGGTTGCTGGGCTTCCTGGATAAGGCGAAGCCTCTTTCTCTCCTTTTTCTTTGCCTTCTTCGAGGTTCGCACAGGTGGTGTACTAGCGGTGCGTTGAGTGGTCTTGCTAGGGTTACAGCTTCGTTTGCCCTTACGCGGACAAGTTTCTGTACAGGTAATTTCCCACTCACTTACATCTATCTCAGGTAATCCTCGTTTGTGGCCTTGTCCTGCCTTCTCTTCTGCTCTAAGATCCATTGGTCGTCGAGAAGGTGGTAATATGGAGTCGGAGGCTTGGAGTTGATCTTGATTAACATACTCCTCCAACAAACTGAACAAACGGGCTTGTTCGGCCATAGAGACAGATAAGGACTGAGAGAGACTGTCTGCCAAACTATTCTGATATGGTTTCCCATAACGTCCTTCGATGATATCGTACACTATCTGGTTTAGTACTGAATTTTGACCTTCTAATAGTTGAGTTATGCCGACAATGGCGTTTATGTCCTTCTGGGTGGGTACTTCTGGTGAACAGGGTTTGGAAGGTTGAAGCTTCGATTGCATCGGTGGCATTTGTTGCAGTTGTTGAGCCATTTGCTGTTGGGTCTGCAGGAGTTGGCACAACACTTTGGTATGTGCTGCTACGAAAGCTTCGGTCAATATCGTGGGCGGCGGTTGCGTAAGATCACCACTACCCGATGCTTCAATTTCATTGGGGTTATTCCATGCTGGTCGGAACATCTGAAATTTTAAGTTCCTAATTAGCGCATGCTCGGAATCTCACCCATAAGCTTATAATTCGAACATATTCTATAAGACTCATTCACGGTAAGCAATGCAAACCGGACATTCAAAAGTCACCAACTCAACTCGGCAAAGCCGGGTCCACTCATCTCATGATTTGAGAAATGCAGATGGAACAAAAAGTACAAGGTGTGTCCTCTCACTATCTCATCGCCGTTCATGAGGAAGCGGACGATGAATGTGCACATGCACAGCTAATAGTAGACACAATCCTCCTATGATATAGAGGTACATCCCTAACAATGTCCAGCGAAACGACTCGAGCTCTTCCGAAGACGGAGTCATGTGTGGCAGCTTGGATTGATTTTTGCCTTGATCCGCTTCTGAGCTTCTTCTCAACGTCGGAAATGAAGACAGATAACAATTTGCTCGGGAAGATTGAAGTAGCTGGGAGAGGTGCTTCTAGTGGTAAATAGCTAGGCTAGCTAGAAGAAGAACAAGAACAGTGATACTGCCGAGCTCTGGTGGAAATGGGCTTTCGTGTCGGCGGTTCCGGGAAAAAGGTTCCATTTTATAGCCGACGCGGGCTGTAACGGTCAGTTGACCCAGTTGGTTATCTGGTGTATTCAACACGGAGCTCAACAAAGTCAGCTCACGCGATCACGGCGTCGTGAATACGGTTGCGGAAATCGAGGGTAGAGCGACGTCATGGCGTCGTATGGTCGTGACACTGGTGATGATGGGGCTCAACGGTCTAAATAATCGACTGCGACGTGGAGCGAAATGAGAAAAGCTTGGTGTACTACGCTTCACGCTTGTGATAGCAACATTGAGGAGCGTAGCATACAGCTTTGATCGATCCTGGGCGTACTTCCTTGTTTGATGTGAGAACTTGAAAGTTAAGAGCACGGATCAAGAACGAAAGCACGATGGATAACTTCTCCCAATTGACTATTCGAGAACCTTGACTGCTCGAGAAAAGTTTCTACTTCTGCTGTTTTCCACTTGGCTAGTGGAAAAAGAATCGATGCTGCAAGATCGTCGAGATTCACGGCAAGGGACCAATTGGTCAAGGATTCCCAATAGGCCATTTACCAGGAAAAAAGGTTAAAGATAGATTTCCACAAACTCATGTACGAAAGGCGACATCAAGTGGGGAACTTCAAGGAATAATCTTGCTCACACTTTTACTTATTTCGCAAATTTTTGAGGTTTTGACAACTCGTTGTTTTGAAAGTGTAACACTTTTCAAAATTGACGCGATGCATATGCTTGTGCGGCATGGTGCTTATGATGCACGTTAGAATGACTCGGTTACCCATATGTATTGATGATTGGAAGGGCAATCAATAGTAGGGAGGGGGATATCATGTGACGAGTTGCTATCTCATAACCAAGATACCTAGCGCGCATCTAGTGGCAGTCGTGTGGCTGCAGCACACACGATACCCTAGGTTCCGTCGCGGCACCTTTGACTATGGGGTAACAACATCACCAAACAAAAGAGGGGGGGGTAGGGGTACGGAATTTCATGCGGATGCACGTTAGTATACCCATGCTTCCCAAATGCACACGCTATGCAACGCACGCTCAAAGCCACATTTTAATTCAAATCACAAGGTTTGAGCAAGACCGAAAAGAACAAGTTCGGGATTGAGGAATCGATTGGATTTTTGGCCGGCACAAGAATTCATGGAGTACGGATCTTGATTGATCACAACCGAGCATAAATAATGCCTTACGAACATCATTGCTGAAAGGGATGTTTAATCAAAGCAATACATCGATGAGAGTTTCCCGGAATTACCAACAACATTTATGATTACGCAGCAGACTAGCTGCAATAACAAGGTTCCTAGTCCAACTGACAGCGATAGCTGACCAAAGGTGGTCAGGGTACACCAGGATTCCTCACAACACTGGATTCTAACGACTCCGAACTTTTATTCCCAACGGACCAACTTCCGAGGGTGGGATCTTCCATTCTGAAAGTCTACGGTGACTCAGGTCCAGACTCAATTCCAGATTCACCCTGGATATCTTCAACATCTTCTTCTTGGGCTGGTCCAGGAATGACAGGTTCTGGGGGTGGAACGGCTAGAACTTCCAGTTGATTTTCTAGTTCAAGCATATATTGATCGTTATGTTGCAACAAGAAATTCTGCTCATGGATGATCTCCGTTAACTCTTGTATCTTTGCTTTGTCCTTGCGTCTTTCCTTCCTGAGAGTAGCGATCATTGCTCGGGCTTCCTTCAACGCTTGAGCTGAACACTCTATTTCCTTAACTTTGTATCTATAGATTTGGTGTCTATAGAATACGCTTTCTCCCACCATTCGCGAGATAGGTGTCGTACATGGCTTCCGAGAAGCGGAGCGAGGTGACAAGATCGGGACTATAGTGAGAGTTGCTCTGGGCTGGAAGGATAGTTTCTCGTTCACCACCCGGTGCAATGTGTCGCTCGGGTACCGGAACGACTTTAGCTGCAGAGTTGGCTATCTCGGTCGGGTGCTTCCCACAGAAAGTGGTGAGTGCTTCAAGAGCAGCCTCCTGCACTGTGTCGGACAAGTTTCTTCCGTGTGCCGTACATTCCCACTCATCCCAAGCAGGATTGGTCGGGCACGCTGGAATCTTCACCTTCACTTCACAACGAAGGAGTTGGCCTGTGGTCATGATCTCACGTGTCGAGTACTCTGGATAAGTGGTGTACCCAAAGCTCCTTAGGGTGTCCCACAAAAGTGCAGGAAAACCACCCTCCTCGAGGTAGTCCACGAGAGTCCATGATTCCACATCAGCCGACGTAGAGCCAGCGTTGTCCATCTGGACATACGACAAAAGTGAGAATCAGGTGGGTGTGAGTATACAAAGGTAACTCGATCCATGAATACGGGTAAGGTCAAGGTATGGGGTAACCATGCATACTTAAATACCATCGTATGCTGAGCTCGAACGAGCAGGCATACCAACGATACATGGTCTGGCAATCGGGAACTGAACATCCTACTCAAAACCAGAGTTCAACACTTTCCCAAATGGGCGTAGCAACTTAGCAAGGTTATGAAACTTAAGTTGGGTCCTCAAGGTTGAGCTAGGGAGCTAGAAAGGTGCTGAACCAAGCAAGATTCAACGGTTCTAGGGGAATGTCAAGACAGGGTTGGCTACCAAGCATAACTTGCGGCAGACCAAGGTATGATCACGAGGCGGGGGCTAGCGAGATCGGGATTAGATTGAAGCGGCCTAGGTTAAGATCATCTAGACGAAAGGTTCTTGGACAAGAACAACAATTTAAGCAACAATGCTAATAAATTTAAGCAAGACACACACCTACACCTAAAGAAGCTAAACAGAACAAAGCACGCTATAACTGTTTACTTCAGAGAGCACGAAAACAGACATGAGTTCAGTTTAGGTTCCTTCTCGATTTTTAACATGATGCAAGACGTCCTATTCGTCCTCACAAGGCAATCAAGCCAAAATTCGGAGTTAGCGCGGTGGTGGTGGCATTTACACGTATCTCTCTATAATATCTAGTCGAGGTCTAGTCGATGCTTACTTAGCGACTTACGAACGAGGTTAGTGTACCGCGGAAGATCACAGAACACAACGAACCTTTCATGCCGGACTCATGAAAGCGTCCACATTCATTACCGTTCACTATAGAAACGGCATCCATGCGTTAAGCCGCTGCATGGACAGCGTCCAACCTCGGACCTTCTCCGTTTGAATGGAGCATATCCTTGCCTCGCATGAGCGACATGCGGAATGCTCACGTATGAAACACGTGGCAAGACACGACTCATAACCAGACGCGAAGATGGGATCCGTGGAATGGATCACTCCATCAACCCTCGCAAATCCCGTGATGCGGAACAGCACACGTATAAAACACGTGGCTCCTAGTTTGGTTGTGCGAGAAAGTAAGTCTGACATAAAGTAATGTGCTGGAAGTTAGCAAAATAACCCATAGATTAATAAGCCACCTGAAAGAAACCAAAAATTTCCCTCTAGGGCCTCTCGGTCTAGTTTATCCTTAACGGACCAACGGGTTTTGCAATTCAAACAATCTTGGCAACTTTTATTCGAAAATCATGTGCTTAGAGTTGTTAATTAAACTCTGGTGCATGCAGTCGCTCTGATACCAGCTGTGGCAACCCGCCCAGGGAAAATACCGTACTATCGCCTAAGACCGATCCACTTTGGTCGTTAAGCAATAGTAAAGTATCATCCTGTCGTTGGTTGCCGGGTTAACGCCCGGTAAATCACTTGGACATCGAACAGAGGATCGACACATGCATTAAAACTCACGCGAAGGCGAGTCCAGAGTACAACGTGGATTAAACATTTGATTACAAACCATTGTTCATGGCATAGATAAAGATTCAGAGTTCGAAAATACAGCGGAATAATTTAAACTAGCGGAACGGTGAACATCACAGGAGGCCGTCCGTGATGTCATCACTTGTCGTCACCCTTCGATCAAGCACACCCGCAACAACATTTTTAAAGCAAGGCTGAGTATACTAATACTCAGCAAGACTTAACCGTCGGGTGATAACTACATCACCAACCTCTAGACATGAAAGGCTCTTGGCCGGTGGAGTTTCTTTCGCTGAAAAGCCACTAAGAGTGGATCCTTACTTTCAATCTTTTAGCACAAGTTCTAGTTGGTTACCATTTCTAAATGTGCCATCTAATTCAATCAAGAATTGGACAAGCAATTAATTCATCCAACCAATTCCTCGAGTTCCATCATTATGGGATATCATGGCCAGTAGAATAAGCAGTCTCGGATAACGGTGAGAGGCCGACAATCGATTGATTTAAACCTTGCAAGGTAGACCCAAACACACGGTCGGCTGCCCCCGCGAGGACAACTCCCCAGGCCGTCCCCATAAATCTTCGGGTTGGGATCGAATCTTACAGTCCCTGGTGCAGGCTATCCGGCATACCCCGCGAGATACCGGGAGTCACCATACACCACCCTTCCCGGTAGCTAGCCGGTAAGGAGATTTCTCGAGAGTAGTAACGGTAGGATCCCGTGCCGCCTCATTAAGGTACTAGGCTTACCGGCCCCATAACCGGCATGTGCTTAGTACGTTCAAAAGCTTAGCCCACATGCCCACTGGACCAGAGCCCAAATCCCATGCTCTTACCACATGAGCGATCCATTTAAGGATATCTTATGATTCCTATCTAGGAACCTATTCTCGCGAGTGACGAACATCACTCGACTTCTATCGGTCCTATAGCATGGCGGCTATCGACCTAGCATAATAGTGATAGAGCATAGGTACCTAAGGATCATGCATCTAGGGTTTCAAATCATTTCCTGCAACGTAAGTGCACAATCATAGCAAACATAATTGCATAAATTTAAAAAGGCGGGGTTAATGATCCGGGGCTTACCTTCGCTGGCAAGGTTGGCCTTGGGCCCTTCTGGACTTGGGTCCAGGCCTTGAACTACGTTCACGCTCAGCAGCTCTTGGTCGGCACCTTCGTCTCCTCCGTCCGGCACAAGCGTGCGTCTACTGGCGGAAAGATCTACACGAAGATGCAAATGCAAGATTTATTCGGCGGTTTTCACTTTAATCAATTGTAACCCATATTGACAATCAAGGGGTGTATTTGTTGGGCACATTCACCTAGATAAGAATGCATTCGGCATACTCTTCCATAAAGGAACAATATGCAACTCTTTATTAATTATTCTTTTTGATGGTGTTGTGTACATATATATGTACATAATTTACTTTAATTCCATCAACGGTAGTGGGTAGGTACATTTAACCTTTTTAACATGATTTGCAACCACACTCAAGTTACATGGATGGTTGGGTGATTCCTTTTTATTGCACAATTGAATAAAAGTTTCTATATACTTGTCATTTCATGTGAAAGCTTTTAATCATTTTCCTTTCACAAGTAAAGATATAATTAATACTTTTATCCTTGAATAAATTTTCTTATCGGCATTTAGAATTAATTATCTTTTAATTAATTTAGATAATATTCTCAAAAAGGAAAAGAATTAATAAAGGCTTTTCTTTATTTAATTTCCATTTATTATTAAAAAGGCTTTTAAGCTTTTTATTAAGCAAATAAATTACCAAAAATTAATGGGGTGTTTCTTAAGCCTACTAGCATCTATACTGGTCCATTGGACCCACATGTAAGCGTTGGAGGCTAGGGAATTAAATATTATGGAAAATAACAAAGGTTATCTAGTGATTCAATTTAAATGCATATAAAAATAATTAAGCAACCAAATGATACAAACTTTCTTGTGGATGCTCTCTTGTCCTAAACAAGCTTAGAAAACTAACATGTTTGCATGGAACCTCTACTGATCTTGTTTTATTAATTTACCAAGGAAAACATGCATAATTCGAGAATAATTATTTCTGTTAATCCAAAATTCATGATTAATTCGCAAGATGTGTATTTTGGTATTATAAGACAGTGTGCACGAGCTGGGGTCCAAAACATAAATATATTTAACATGAAAAATCATTTATGGAGATCTGCCAGAGATAGAAAAACATTTTTATAAAAATATTTACATGATAACTTTGTGCAATTTTTGGCATAGGAGCCAGTCATGACCTAACACACAACATATCCAAAAATTAGCTACAGAGGAGTTATGGTTTTTGAGTTATTGCAGATCTAGGGTTTTCACATTTGTATTTTTCATGCAAAAATTAAAAGGAATTAGCTCAGGCCAGAATAACAAAAGTTGTAGTTTAAATCACCACGGATCTAACAAAAATTGTTTCACATTTTTTTGAATTTTTTGTGATTTGCTACACAATTTACAAGTATTAGCAATTCAGTTTAACTATTTGAGTTTACCTTTTGCGAAAAGGACCCTGGAAAGTTTCTGGGCTTTGCAATGTGGTCCCTAGGGGCGGCTGGCCGGCGCGGGCTGCCGGAATTCGGCGAGGCCGGCGGCGCTCGGACCGGGGAAGGGGCGGAGGATGGCTAGGGGTGTGCTAGGGTCGATTTAGGGGCTTGGCGGGCTGTGGCGGCTCCGGGTAGCGCGCGCGCGGTGGGCGGAAGGGGCGGCCGTGGGCGCCGCGTGCGCCGGCGAGGAAGGGCCGGGGTCGGCAATGCGCGGCAAGGCACGCCTCTGTAGGTGCTAGGAGAGGTGACGAGGTGGTTGGAAGGGCGCGAGGTTGGCCTACGGCGGGAGCTCGCCGCGGTGGCTCCTTGGCGGCGGCGGACGGCTCGGTTGCGGCGGGGGGTGGGGTGCTTGCGTGTCGTGGGGAGGCCGGGGGCGGCTCTTAAGGGCTGCGCGCGCGGGCGGGCGGCGAGCACGGGCGGCGCGGGTACGGCGTCGGGCGGTCGGGGGGGGGGGGTACGGCGGCGGGCGGGGGCCGTATCACGGCGCGCGCGGCGTTCCGGGCGCGGGCGGGGGTATCTCCTCGGCGTGCGTGCGTCTCGGGAGCGGCGGTGGCCTCGGGAAGGCGCGGACGGCACACGGACCGAGGCACGGTGAAGGGGGAACGCGGGGCGGCGCCGGCGGGCGCGGCGGCGGGGTGCCCGCGCGCGCACGGCGCGCGACGTCGCGCCGGCGCGGCGTCGGCCGGCTGGACCGCGGAGTGCCCCTGTTTGAAATAAAATTTCTCCAACAATTTGAATAAAAGTGCACAAAGCAATGAATAGGAAAGTTGTAGATCTAACTACCCTCTACAACTTTCAAAAAGGCCATATGGTGTTTTTCTCAACGGTTTTTGCAGGAACGTCGTGCCAACTTTGAATGTCGACACGTTCTGGAAAACAGGGAATTCTGTCTTGCAAGGGGTTTTTCACAATTTTCCACCCAAAATTTGAAATGCCAATCTACATGAAAGTTGTGTCCCTCAACAAGATGGACAACTTTCATAAAGGTAGATTTTGAAGTGTTTAGGTGAATTTTGGGGAACGCGGCAAAAGTTCCGGATGACATTCGCTGACGTCGACGGTCAAGCGGGGTTTGACCGTGTCTTTGACCAAGGGTTGACTACGGGTGGTTGTAGGCTTGGTCAAGGGGGTCATTGGGGTTCATTGGCGAGGTTTTCGGGTGATGACCCAGGTTGACCTAGGTTTGACCGTGGTTTGACTCGGCTGATCCGGTCATTAGCGTTCGTCGGTGCGGAATATGGTCCCGACACTAACCAGTAGAAAGCGTCGTGGTCTATCCCTCAATGGTCGATGCTAAGTAACAAGTGACACAAAGTATTTATCCTGGTTCCGGCCGAGGGGGCCGTACGTCCAGCAGTGGCGTGCTCGAGGCACTATATTACTTAGCACGGGGGTGCTCGTAGTGGGGGCCGCTACAAGCAAGGCGGGAGAGGAAGCTTCGGCTTCCAAGTCCCCGGAGGAGTGGGCGAAGATATTGTGGGAGAATTGGAGAATGAGTACGTGGTGTGCGGTGTGTTCTGTCTCGTCTCGTATGCTCCCGGGTCCGTCCCCCCGCGGGGGGGGGTTCGCCCCCCCCCCCCCCCCCCCCCCCCCCTTTTATAGATCAAGGGGGAGGCGGATTACATGCGCGCCGCGCTATCTAGCTACGTGGGGAAACACGACGTGCTATGCTGTAGAGTGGGCGGCCGTCCGGACGATCCTTGCAGCGATCTGGCCATGATGGCCTACCTTGTACCCGAACAGTGGCGGTTCGAGGGTAGAAGGGCGGCGGACGGTGGCGATGTCCTCTGATAGGCTCGAGGGAGGTGCTGATGTTGGCCTGTACGGGGCACAGGAGTAGGTAAAACGGCTTTCCTTCCCAACGCGCTTCACAGTGCTGGGGTTGTTGCTACAGCGCCTGGCGTGCGCCTGCACGCGCGGGGACGGCGGCCATGCTGTTACAGTGGCAGGGATGGCGATCCACCGGCCTAGCGCCTCCACCTAACCCTGTAGGGTCACAAGAAAGTGAATCGAGGGTGCAACCGGCCCCCTTCGAGGGGCTCGGCGCGTTAGCCGTCTTGGAGCGGGCGCACGGTGTCACGGGACCGACACCGGCCGCGGCGTACGCGTCCCTCCCCACAGTGATGGGGATGGGCTCCTCCCTGGGGAGTTGGTGCGGCGGCACCGGGGCGCGAGCCCGGGCGCATGATGGCGCCGTCCCGCCGGTGTCAGGGCGTTAAATGCCCGTGTACGGGGGCCGGCGCACGCGTGAGGGGCGCCCTCGAGCGTGGCGGACCCCGGTCGAGGGTGGGACGTACCCTCGAGCGAGGCGGAATCTGCTCGAGGGGGGGAGCGAGCCCTCGAGCGAGGCGGAGCCCGCTCGAGGGAAGTGCTGCCCCTCGAACGGGGCGGAGCCCGCCCGAGGGGGCGCGCATCCTCGAGCGAGGCGGAGCCTGCTCGAGGGGATCTCTAAGAGGGCCGCCTTGATGGGCCGTCGGGGTCCCTGCGGCGTGGGCCGTTTCCTGCATGGTTAGGCACCTGCATGGTTAGGCTAAGCGTGTTTTGCTTCGTTGCAGGTTTTAAGTGGGGTCTTCCCGGTTGTTAAAGGGGACCCCTAGGGCTGTCCCCGACAGTAGCCCCCGAGCATCTGCGGGTTTGCCATTGAGGCTCCCGCAGATGCTGGAACCTACTGATAGGATGTTCTTCCCTCCTTGTTTTGCGAATGCTTTCCGTGGGGCCGCGTCGGCGGACCCCGCGGGTCCCAGCCCCGAAGCCTGCGGGGCAGAGTGTGGGTGCTCCTGCAGGGGTTAACCGTGAGAACTGATCAGAGGGCGTGGCACATGTTTCAACCGGCATCGACGATGTCTCAGCCGGCCTCGGTGGCGCACGCGGCTGCGGCGCGTCTCCGGCGGGTGCAATTTCAAGGAGGTGTAGCCGCGCGTCAAGCCCCTGAGCCTGGGCCCGTTCGAGGCGATCGGGTAGAGCTTTACGACTTGTTTTCTTACGCGCCCTCGCCGTCCCTCCGCGGGACGGAGGGTGAGGTTTCCGCAACCCCCATCGAGCGGGTCGCGAATTGCGGATTCCTCGCCGAGGCGCTAGCGGGTGGTTCGAGTGGACGCCCATGCCCCGTTCGATAAGGGTAGGGCTGTGTGGTCCGGAGACACGTCCATGGAAGCGCTTGCGTGGGTTTGCTAGGTGGGGCTCGGTCTGTTCGATAGGGGACCGAGGGCGCGGAAGCTCTCCCTCGGTGGGATCCCCCGGCTAGCTGCCCTCGCTGGCTCTCGAACACGACATGTGGGGCACCCTCGAGCCAACGGGCTCGAGGAACGGCTCGAATGCGCGTGCCCTCGTCGTCCCTGACTCTGCGATCTGTGCCGCCTGTTCGAACCCGTCGAGGGTCAGGCTTCGAACCTCTGATCAGTAGGGCCGTGCGGGGCGGCGCCTGGGCAGCCCCGTCTTTGCGTTTGCGGCCGTCGAGGGGTCTGGGCGAGCCAGCCCTCGAGGCGCTGGTTGGTAGCACAGTGCGGCATGGGTGCTTGCGGTGCCTGTTTTACTTCAAGCAGGCCCCGGGCGACCTTCTCACGCATGTGCCCTTTGTAGAGAGTTGATATTGTCTCGAGCCAGGGGCTCGTGCCACTCGAGGGTTTTGCGTGGCATGGGTACCCGCGGTGCCCGCTTTACATCAAGCGGGTCCCGGGCGGCCTTCTCATGTCGATGTCCCTTCAAGGGCTGACATCGTCTTGAGCCAAGGGCTCGTGCCGCTCGAGGGTTTTGCGTGGCATGGGTGCCCGCGGTGCCTGCTTTACATCAAGCGGGTCCCGGGCGGCCTTCTCACGTCGATGTCCCTTCGAGGGCTATTATCATCTTGAGCCAAGGGCTCGTGCCGCTCGAGGGTTTTGCGTGGCATGGGTGCCCTCGGTGCCTGCTTTACTTCAAGCAGGCCCCGGGCGGCCTTCTCACGTCGATATCCCTTCGAGGGCTGTCTTTGTCTCGAGCCAGGGGTTCGCCCCGCTCGAGGGTTCTCCTTGCTTGGCAAGGGACCGGGTCATTAAATGCCTCACAGTCGAGGCTGCGGCTTTGCAACGCGGGCGCGCCTTTTTAGGCGTTGCGGCGCGCGAGCGCGCGCGCGCGTAGTGGGCGGCGTGGCAGGCGGACGTGACCGCTTGCTTCGGTCCCTGCAGGTCTTCGTCGTGATGATGGCCCGTCCGCGGTGATGTGGCCGCTGCGGTCGTGGTGGGCCCGTTCGTCGGTGTGAAGAGAAGATTCCCTGCAGTTAATGCGGGCGGGACATCCGCCCCGGAGAGCTCGCCCGCGGCTTATAAATCTGAGGGGAGGGGGACACGGCGGTTTTTTACCTTAACGCCTCACCATTTCAGCCCCCTGCGCCTTCGTCTTCGCCTCGCCTTTACCACCGCGCGGCTCCGCCATTAGAGCTCTTCCTCCCTTTCCTGTCCTTCGTTCTTCGTATCCCTGGTCCTTCCTCATGGTGCCGCCTCAGCCCCTCACGATCCTGGACCCGTACGCCTGGGAGAGGTCGTCGGTGACCCAGCTGGCCCTTGGCGAGCTGGTCGCCGCCGGCCAGCTGGCGGCCAATGAAGATGGACGTCCGGCGGAGTGGATAGTGCCGCCGGCGGGGGACCGCGCGCCCAACCCGCCGGAGGGCTATGTGGTGAGCTTTATCCGTTACCACGAGCGAGGCTTCAACGCGCCGGCGAGCCGCTTCATGCGGGCGCTGTGCCACTACTACGAAGTGGAGTTGCACAACTTCGCGCCCAACGCGATTTCGTAGGCGGCCACGTTCGTGGGCGTCTGCGAAGGGTACCTGGGGATCCCAGTCAACTGGGAGCTCTGGGTACACCTTTTCCGCGCGGAGCTCTTCACGCAGCCCACGACGGAGCCGAGGACCCGCCGCGCGGTGCGCGCCGGCGGGATGTCGCTGCCTGCGGGGGCGGTTCAAGGACGTCTACATCCCCCGCACCATGACGACGAACAACGCCGGGGGAGCGGGGATGGTTCTACTTGCGCAACGCCGAGCCCGGCCTCCCCCCCTACACCGGTCGGGTGTTCAAGGAGAAGCCCAGCTCTTGGGGCTACGGGGTGTCCACGCCCCAGCATCGGAGGCGGCAGGACTCGGTCCGGGCGCCACCGAAGAGCCTGGCGGCGCAGGGGCTGACCGCGATGGGCGTCCTCGCCTTCCTCCATCACCGGCGGGTCGTGCCCCTGATGGAGAGGCCGCTCTGCATCTACGAGATGACGGAGGCGGCCGACCCCGTCGATCTGGCGAGGTCGCGGATGCTCCCGGACCCCCTCGGGGCGGGCGTATGCGCTCACCCGGGCGCGGAGCGCCGTCGACACCCGGATGCCGATGCATCGGACCGGACCCCATGGGACCTCGAGATGCTCCCCACCGGCCCACTGGTGAGTGTGACTCTTGATTTTGTTTTAGTTCTTGGTGTTGCTTCTGCCTCCTGACGCGTCCTTGATGTTCCTGTATGCAGCTGGTGAGCTTTACCGCCTCAAAGTCCGTTCCGCCCACCCCCGACTCCCGCGCGCTTGGTCGGGCGGCGCGGCCGGCGGGGGAGCGGGGAGCGGGCGGCGCGCGAAGGGAGCGCGCGAGGCGACATCAAGAGCGCCGCGGCCGGCGCGGAACGCGGAGTACGGTGGCGCGAAGAGGCGGGGCTCTCCTCCCCGGGGACCGAGGGAGTACTCGTCCTCGGAGGAGGACGAAGAGGAAGAGGGGCGAGGGGGAGGGCCCCTCGATAGGTGGTAGGGCTGCGCCCCGTCGCCGGAGCCGGCGCCGGCGGCAAGGGCGGCATTGCACGGGGCGGGCGCAACGGCGCTGCCGCCGGGCAATCGACATCGGGGGCGGCGCGCGCGCGGGGCGCGCGCGCGCCCGGCGAGCGCGCCGGTGCGCGCGTCGGTGTGCCTCGCGCGCGGGGCGGCGCGCTGCGCGCGGGCGAGCACGCGCGCGTGCGTGGCGGCGTCGTCGGGGAGGCTCGACGGCGGGCGTGCCGCACGCGGGGCGGCGTGCTCGCGTGCGCGGCGCGCGCGTCGGGGAAGCGCGGCGGCGGGCGTGCGCGCGCGCGGGGCGGCGCGCGCGCGCGCGGCGGCGGCCGTCGGAGGAGGCGCGGCGGTGGGCGTGCCGGCGCGCCGGCCTCGTCCCGCCGAGGCTTCGAGGAAAAGGAAGCGCGCCTTTTCCTCCTCGAGGTAAGGGGTTTGATCCTTTGCTTGGTTTGATTTGTTGATGATCGGGCGTTCTAACCCTGCGTTCGTGCTGCGCGCGGTGGTGCCAGCCGTGCCTCCCCCTCGCACCGGCCAAGGTGCGCGAGGACGGACGCGTCCATCCCCACCGGCGGCGCTCGTCGAGGGCGTCGCGGGGCGGGGGGCAAGCGCGGCGGCGGGCGAGAGCTCGCGAGCCCGGGCGAGGCTTCGAGGCCTCGGCCGGCAGATCGGCCGCCGCCGCGGCGCGGTGGCGGTCGGCGGGAGCGGCCGGCCGCGCGGCCATTGAGGGGACGCGAGCCGCGGCGGCGGCGGCGGTGGGCGAGGCGCGCGGCCGCCGGAGGGCGTCGCTACGGAGGCGCCGTCCGTGGCGCCGGTCGCGGAGGGGGAGGCGGAGCGGGTGCGGCCCATGGCGGCGCCCGTGGTCGCGAGTCGCGGCCGGAGGTGGTGGCCGCGGCGCCGCATCGGGCGCCGCGGCCACGGAGGCGCAAGTGGAGGCGCCGGTGGAGGGCGGCGCGAGGGGGCGGTGCCGCCGGCAGTTCCCGGGTGGAGGTGGTGGAGGTCCCGGATGACGATTCCCCGCCGCCCGGGTGGGATCAGTGGGCTAGCCTCCCCACACGCTCCCCCGAGCCCCAGGAGGGGGCCCTCGTGAGGCGGCACGAGGGTCACATGGTGGCGGGGGGCCGAGGACACGGCGCCGAGGCCTCGTCCTTCCGCGCGGCCGCCCCGCCCAGGTGGAGGGGCCGTCGACGATCCCCCTACGTTTGCCGACGCTAGGGGGGAGCAGGAGCTCTGGGGAGAGCTCCGGAGCCACGACGCCACGCTCAACCGCGCGCTGAACGAAGCGCTGTAGGTCCATGGCGGCCCTGCATGGCGAGTCTTCCAGGTGGGGCATGGTTGCTTGTTTTTCTTCCATCTCTCGTTTTTGCGTGTTGCCTCCGTGTCGCAACGCTTATGGGTTTTGATTTGTGGGTGCCAGGAGCTCGAGCGTCGCGCCCACGACAAGTACGATGCCTTCGACCGGGTGAACGTCGAGGTCCACCAGCTCCGGGAGCGGTGCAGCGCTTTCGACGCGCTTGCTGACGCCCTCAAGACGCCGGACACCTGGCTGGCATCCGGGCCATGGCGTGGCGCGACGAGCTCCCCGAGAGCTCGAGGCAGGACCCAGCGCGCCGCTCGAGCCTCGAGCGGGTCTGCACAGCCCTCATCGATCGTGATGAGGCTCTGTGGCAGGCGCGCTCGGACTTGGAGAAGATGCGGACGCTGGCCACCAACTGGGAGGCGGAGGTGGCCAACGTCCGCGGCGAGAACCGGGAGCTCCGCTCGTCGCTCGAGGGGGTGCAGGCGCAGCGGCGCCGGCCGAGGAGCGGGCGCGCGGGCCGGAGCGGCGGGCCAAGGAGGCCGACGACTTGAAGGCCGCCCACGACACCAAGGCCGCGGCGCTCGTCGCCGCCGAGGGAGAGCTCTCCCGCAAGAGCGCACCGCCCGCCAAGGGGGCGAGGGGCGGCTCCGGCGAGGAGCGAGCCGCCCTCGTCGACGCCGGACGGCGGCCCGGAGCGAGGAGCGCGTCGCTCGCGAGGCGGCGCAGAAGTCGTTGGCGGAGCGGGACGACAAGCTCTCCAAGGCCGAGGGCGAGGTGATCATGCTCAGCATTACCAATGCCAATCAGGAGCTGGCGCTCCAGGAGCAGGGTGAGACCGTCAAGCGCCTCGAGCTGATGGTCGAGGCCGTGCGCCGCGACTTCGAGACGGAGAGGAAGCAAGTCGAAGGTGAGCTGCTGCTTGGCTCTTTCCTTGTTGGTTTTTCTGTTAGAGGGCTCGCTTCTCCCTTTCGATTTCTTTCTGTCTTGGCGGTTCCGGGCTTGCGCACCGCCACGGGGCACGCAGCGAGCGGGCGAGGCGGCTGCGAGCTTCCTACAACTCCTCCGGCCGGGAGCTGCGGGAGGGCTGCGTGGTGCGGCCCTCGAGACCGCCGTGCCGTGGAGGAGGGCGAAGCACGGGCGGCGGCTCGGCCGCCGGCCGCGCGCGCGCCCTTGGCGGTCACGTCACCGAGCGGATGCGCCGGCGCCGCATCCGGGCGTCCGAGAGGCCCTCGGAGTGGTGCGGTCCCACTACGAGGTCAACTTCGAGTCGCTGGCGGAGGGCTACATCGTTCCCGAGGGCGTCGAGGACGAGGTGGCAATGGAGCGTGTGGATGCGCTTGCCGCCGATGTCGCCGGTCGCTCGCCGAGGCCTTCGAGGAGTTCCTCTTCCGGACGCCGCTGACGCTGCCGCTCCTCCCGCCTGAAAACAGTTGGGCGCTAGGCCCGTTTTTTGTTCGAGCATCAGTATTCTGGCCATGGGGCCTTTGTAAATAAGCACATTATCTCAATCGTAAACATTTGATGATACGAAATGAAGTCTTTTGCTTATTGCGCTTTTTTGTTTCTCCTTCTTCTTGAGTAGATTTTACTTAGGGGAGTTCGATTTTCGCTGGGGGCCTGCTGGGTTGGAGGCGAGAGAGAAGGGCCGTATCCTCGCGGCGTAGGCTATCTCTGACTCGCGCGCTCCTTCCGCTAGGCCGCCTGCGCCCTGTTCGAATCGTTGCTCGAGGTTGAAGTAGGAAACAAACTTAGCGCGTGTGAGTTGTTTCGTTTTTGCGCGAAAAATGGGACCACTTGGGGGGGTGCCCCCCCGCAGTAGCCCCCGAGGGTAACTTGGGTTTCAGGGGAAAGCCGAGTTGCCCTTTTTATTAGACTTGAAGCATTTACATAGTTGTCACCAACTAGGGCGTTGGCCATGTGATTTTACAACAAAAAATACTTGGAAATCCTAGCTAAGGGTAGAAGCGACGTAGCTGTTGGATGTTCCAAGCGTTGGTGAGCTCTTCACCGTCCTCGTTGGCCAGCTTGTACGTGCCGGGCTTGAGTACCTTCACCACGACGTAGGGTCCCTCCCATGGGGGCGATAGCTTATGGCGCCCTCGGTTGTCTTGGCGCGGCCTTAGGACCAAATCCCCTTCACCGAAGTCCCGTCGACGTATCTTGCGTGCTTGGTAGCGTCTTAGAGGCGTTGATACCTTGCGGAATGCATTAAGGCTACGAGGCGTGCCTCGTCCAGCTGGTCCAGCGAGTCCTCGCGGGCTCGCTGGTTGGCATCCTCGTCATAGCCTCGAACCCTGGGCGATCCGTATTCTAAGTCCGTGGGGAGGACGGCCTCCGCGCCATGGACTAGGAAAAACGGTGTGAACCGGTGGCTCGCTCGGGGGTGGTCCTTAGACTCCACACAACCGTCGGTAGTTCTTGGAGCAATTTTCGCCCCATTTGTTGAGCTGGTTGAAAATTACGGGCTTAAGGCCCCGTAGGATCATCTTTGTTGGCACGCTCTACTTGGCCGTTGGTACGTGGGTGTGCCACGGCCGCCCAATCCACGCGGATGTGGAATTTGTCGCGAGAACTCCAAAAACTTCCCGCCTGTGAACCGGGACCCATTGTCTGTGATGATGGAGTTTGGCACTCCAAAGCGGTAGACGATGTCGGTGAAGAATGTTACCGCCTGCTCTGCCCTTAGATTCGTGATGGGGCGCACCTCCACCAACTTGGAGAACTTGTCGATCGCGACCAGCAAGTGGGTGAAGCCCCCGGGCGCCTTCCGTAGGGGCCCGACGATGTCCAGCCCCCACACGGCGAATGGCCATGTCACGGGGATTGTTTGCAGGGCATGGGCGGGCAGGTTGGACTTGCGGGCGTAGAACTGGCACCCTTCGCAAGTGCGTACGATTTCGCTGGCGTCTGCAACCGCGGTAGGCCAGTAAAAGCCTTGGCGGAACGCGTTGCCGACGAGGGTGCGGGGCGCGGCGTGGTGGCCACAGATCCCCGCGTGAATGTCCCGTAGGAGCTCGCGCCCCTCGAGAATGGGCACGCACCGCTGTAGGATGCCGGAGGCGGCGCGCTTGTACAGCTCGCCGTCAACGAGGGCAAAAGACTTGGCCATCCGGCGATGCGCTCGGCCGCGGCCGGTCGCGGGGAGTTCCCCTCGAGCGATCCAGGCGATGTATTTTTCGCGCCAGTCCTCTTGGGCAGGAGCCGGCTCGATATCCATCGCGTCGGCCTTGTGGGAGCCGTACCCCTCGAGGAGGGAGAGCACGTACGCCTCGTTCGAGGGGTCCTCGTCCATGGGCTCCGTACCCACTGGATTCGAGGGAGCCCCCGAGGGTCCGTTGTGACTCGAGGGGTAGGGCTCGAAGACGACCGAGGGTTGAGCGATGTCGCGGGTGAAAACGTTCGGGGGGACGGTGATCCGCTCGGACGCAATCTTGGCGAGCTCGTCCGCCTCCTCGTTGTACCGGCGAGGCACATGGTTGAGCTCGATGCCGTAGAACTTGTCCTCGAGGGCTCGCACGGCTTTGCAGTAGGCCTCCATCTTGTCGTCATGGCAGCTCGCGTTCTTCATGACTTGATCGATTACGAGCTGCGAGTCTCCCCGCACGTCGAGGCGCTTGACGCCCAACTCAATGGCGATTTTGAGGCCACAGAGGAGGGCCTCGTATTCGGCCATATTGTTGGACGCGGGGAAGTGGAGGCGCACTGCGTAGCGCATGTGCTCCCCTAGGGGTGACACGAAGAGCAGGCCCGCGCCTGCCCCTATTTTCATCACTGAGCCATCGAAGAACAGAGTCCAGCACTCTGCTTGGATTTGTGGGGGCGGCAGCTGCGTATCCGTCCACTCAGCGACGAAATCTGCCAGGATTTGCAACTTGATGGCCTTGCGCGGGGCGTAGGCGAGCGTCTCGCCCATCAGCTCCACGAACCACTTGGCAATCCTGCCTGCAGCGTCAGGGTTGCGGATGATCTCTCCTAGCGGAAAGGAGGAAACCACCGTGACGGGGTGGGCCTCGAAGTAGTGGCGGAGCTTGCGCCGCGCAAGGACAACCACGTACAGTAATTTCTGGACCTGGGGGTAGCGCGTCTTCGTGTCTGACAGGACCTCGCTGATGTAGTAGACCGGCCGCTGTACAGGCAAGGCGTGCCCTTCCTCCGTGCACTCCACGACGATCACGGCGCTGACCACCTGGGTGGTTGCGGCCACGTAGAGCTGCAGGGGTTCTCCATCTTGCGGCGGCGTGAGGATCGGGGCGTGCGCTAGAGACGCCTTCAGCTTGTCGAGCGCATCCTGGGCCTCGGTGGTCCAGGAGAAGCGCTCGTGCTTCTTAAGTAGGCGGTAGAGGGGCAGACCCTTCTCACCGAGCCGCGAGATGAAGCGGCTCAAGGCGGCGAGGCACCCCCGGCACCTTCGCACCCCTTTGAGGTCCCGGATCGGACCCATTCGTTCGAGGGCCGCAACCTTTTCGGGGTTGGCCTCGATTCCCCGGCCCCGGGAGACAATGTATCCCAGGAGCATGCCTCGCGGCACTCCAAAGACACATTTTTCGGGGTTTAACTTGACCCCATTGGCCCGTAGGCAGTTGAACGCGACGCCAAGGTCGCCAACCAGGTCGTCCGCCTTCCTGGTCTTTACGACGATGTCGTCCACGTATGCTTTGACCGTCCGCCCGATGTGATCCCCAAAGACGTGCTGCATGCAACGCTGGTATGTTGCACTCGCGTTTCTGAGGCCAAACGGCATCGTGACGTAGCAGAACGTCCCGAAAGGTGTGATGAACGAAGTCGCGAGCTGGTCGGACTCCTTCATCTTTATTTGGTGGTACCCGGAGTAAGCATCAAGGAAGCAAAGCAATTCACACCCGGTCGTTGAATCGACGATTTGATCAATGCGTGGCAAAGGAAAAGGAACTTTAGGACATGCTTTATTAAGACTAGTGTAGTCTATACACATCCGCCACTTCCCATTCTTTTTCTTTACAAGCACGGGGTTTGCTAGCCACGTTGGGTGGAACACCTCCTTGATGAATCCGGCCTCGAGAAGCTTCCGCGGCTCCGCTCCGATTGCCCGTCGCCGTTCCTCGTCGAAGCGGCGCGGCCGTTCTTTGCCCCGGCGCGGGCGTTTGGCAGGATGTCAAGGGAGTGCTCGGCGACTTCCCTCGGGATGCCTGGCATATCCGAGGGGCTCCACGCGAAGATGTCGGCGTTGGCACGGAGGAAGTCGACGAGCACCACTTCCTATTTGGGGTCGAGGGTGGAGCTGACCCTCAACGCCTTGCCCTCGGGGGCTGAAGGGTCGAGGGGGACCCCCTTGGTCTGCTCCGCGGCCTCGAAGGTGCCGGCGTGCTTGGCGGCGGAGTCGAGGTCTTCGTTGACCATCTTCTCCAACGTGTTCACCAGCGCTTCATCCAGCGCCAGTGCCTCTGCGTGCTCCACGCACTCGACGTCGCAGTCGAACGCGTGCTCGATGGATGAGCCAACGGTGATGACGCCGTTCGGTCCCGACATCTTCATCTTCAGGTAAGTATAATTGGGGACCGCCATGAATTTGGCGTAACAGGGTCGCCCAAGTATAGCGTGGTAGGCCCCCTTGAACCCCACCACCTCAAAGGTGAGGATCTCCTTGCGGAAATTCTTCGGGGTGCCAAACCAAACTGGCAGGTCGATCTGCCCAAGGGGTGGACCTTCTTGCCGGGCGCGATGCCGTGGAACGGCTTCGTGCTGGGCCGCAGCTGATCCAACCCGATCCCCATGAGGCGCAACGTATGCGCGTAGAGGATGTTGAGGCTGCTGCCTCCGTCCATGAGGACCTTCGAGAACCGGGCGTTCCCGATGATGGGGTCGACCACCAGCGGGTACTGGCCCGGGTTGGGGACACGGTTCGGGTGGTCCTCCCGGCTGAAGGTGATGGCGTCCTCCGACCAATTGAGGAAGGACGGAGGCGCCCTCTCCGCGGCGAGGACCTCGTGCCGCTCCTTCTTGCGCTGGCGGGTCGACATGTCGACGGTTGGCCCCCCAAAGATGAGGAACACATTTTCAACGGCGGGGAAGCCGCCTGCGTCGCCATCGCCTCCGTCTTTCTTGGCCTCTGCCTCCTTCGCGGCGGCACGACCATAGAATTTCTTGAGCATATCGCACTGCTCAAGGGTGTGGTTCACTGGGGTCTTGTGGTAAGGACATGGCTTTTTCAGCATGTCGTCGAACACCCCCGGGCCTCGAGGGGCCGGTCGAGGGCCCCGTCGGCGGGTCAACAGCAAGGGCCTCGGCATTGCCGCCGTCGCGCCCCTGCTCGCGCGCCTCGCGGCGCGGCTTCTTCCCCTTCTTGCCCCGCTTGTCGCCGCGGTGGGGCTCCTTGGACTTGCTGCCCTCCGCGGGCGCGTCCTCCGAGCGCTTGCCCTTCTTGCCGTCGAAGATCGCCCCCACGGCCTCTTCTCCGGAGGCGAAGCTGGTGGCGATGTCGAACAGCTCGTTGGAGTCCGCGGGCGGGCTGCGTCCCAGCTCCCGCACGAGGTCCCGGCACGTGGTGCCCTCGAGGAATGCATGCACGATCTCGGACTGCGCAACGCTGGGGAGCTCCGTGCAACGCTTGGAGAAGCGCTGTATGAAGTCCCGCAGCGACTCGCCGGGCTTCTGTGTGCAGGAGCGCAGGTCCCACGAATTTCCGGGGCGCACGTACGTGCCATGGAAGTTGCCCACGAACGTGCGGACCAGATCATCCCAGTTGTGGATTTGGCTAGCGGGCAAGTGCTCGAGCCATGTCCGGGCTGCGTCGCCGAGATGCAGGGGCAAGTTGCGGATGATGACCTCGTCGCTGGTGGCCCCGCCCAGCTGACATGCCAAGCGGTAGTCGTTAAGCCACACGCGGGGGTCCGTCTCCCCGTTGTACTTCACGATGGTCGAGGGTTGGCGGAAGCGTTGGGGGAACGCCGCCGCGCGGATCTCCCGGCTGAACACACGGGTGCCTGGGGGCTCCGGCGTCGGGGAGCGGTCCTCGCTGCTGTCGTAGCGTCCACCCCGTCGAGGGTGGTAGCCCCTTGCTGCTCGTGCGTCCGCCCTGCTCGTGCGCCTGGCGTTGATGACATTGCGGGCGTCGCCATCCAGCGCCCTTCGTGCGTCAAGGAGCCGCTCCTTGGCCGCCGTGCGTCCTTGGTCGGCGGGTTGCCCCGCCGGTCCCCCTGCATGCACCGAGGGTTCGCCTCCCGGTGCAGCTTCGTCGTCCCGTGCATCTCCCTGTTGGCGGATGCGCGAGGCCGAGCTCTCGGCTGGCCGGGACGGCCGCTTGCTCGATGAGAGTTTGCACCTCGCGGTGCGGGTCTCGAGCCTCGGGGGGTCGAGGGTGCGGCATGTCCCGCGGCGGCGTCGCGGCGGCGATGAGTTTTTGGCTCGCCCGCGGGGCGCGTCCGCGTTGTCGATGTTGGGGACGGTGTTGATGCGGTCGCGGACTGTCGCCCGGCTCCGTGCGCGTTCGCCGCGCGCGGAAGCTTCCCCGCCATTGAGGCGCGGAGCGGCCGCACCGTCCGTATTCCTCCGCCGGCTTGGCCTCGAGCTCGCGGGCTTGGGCCCCGTTGCGCGTCGGCGTCGGCCCTAGCGAGGAGCGTTTGGCCCCGCGGCCGGGGAGCGTGGCGACCCCCGGGGCGGGCGTGACTCCCCGTCTCCGGCGCCCACCGCGCCGGCGGCGTTGGCTGGGTCGTTGGTGATGACGGCGTAGCACTCCCGTGCAGGGTCGTAGCTCCTGGTGCTGGAGTCGTCGGAGCAGCCGAACCAGTAGTCCGTAGCGTCGAGGAAACGCCTGAACATGACTGGGTCCGGCACGCCGGAGAAGTCCCACGCCGCGTACCCGTGGCGGTTGGCGGGTGGCAACGCGTCGATGGAGCCCAGGGACGACTCGTCAGCCACTGAGGCGCCGGGATCCCTGGCGACGAGGATGTGGCGGCCAGGCGGGACCCTGCGCATCGTGGTGCTGACGTTGTTGTTGTAGGCCGACGTGGCGCCACGCAACCCGATGGGAATGCGCGGGGCGGAGACCGCGTGCTTTGTCCCGCCGGGGCGGTGGCGGTCGTCGTGATGGTGGGCGCGCGCGTGCCGAGAGGCGGCGCGCTCGGCCCGCCGTCGCTTCGACCGCGCCCGGCGCGAGCGGCGGCCCCGAACGACGACGGCGTCGTGGCGTCGACGGGCCCGCGGCATCCGTGCCCGCGGGCGCCGCGCCGTGGCGGCGCGTGCGGCGGGGGGCTAGAGCGACCCGGCCTGGCGCCGCGCGCGGAGCTCCTCACGGTTGGTGAGGCGCATGAGATAGCCGTTCCCCGTGGCCTGAAAGTTCAGGTCCCCGAAGCGGATTTCGAACCCGGCTGGGAGGGGGTCCGAGCTACCCATGCAGTAGCGTGTACCACGGTACTCAGTGCGGATCACCATGGAGGGAGTTGACGGATTGACCTTAGGCGCTCGATTGCCCCACGGTGGGCGCCAACTGTCAGTGCGGAATATGGTCCCGACACTAACCAGTAGAAAGCGCCGTGGTCTATCCCTCAATGGTCGATGCTAAGTAACAAGTGACACAAAGTATTTATCCTGGTTCCGGCCGAGGGGGCCGTACGTCCAGCAGTGGCGTGCTCGAGGCACTATATTACTTAGCACCGGGGGTGCCTGTAGTGGGGCTGCTACAAGCAAGGTGGGAGAGGAAGCCTGGCTCCCAAGTCCCTGGAGGAGTGGCTGAAGATATGTGGGAGAATTGGAGAATGAGTACGTGGTGTGCGGTGTGTTCCTGTCTGTCTCGTATGCTCCTGGGTCCGTCCCCCCTGCGGCTGGGGGTTCGCCCCCCCTTTTATAGATCAAGGGGGAGGCGGATTACATGCGCGCCGTGCTATCTAGCTACGTGGGGAAACACGACGTGCTATGCTGTAGAGTGGGCGGCCGTCCGGACGATCCTTGCAGCGATCTGGCCATGATGGCCTACCTTGTACCCGAACAGTGGCGGTTCGAGGGTAGAAGGGCGGCGGACGGTGGCGATGTCCTCGATAGGCTCGAGGGGAGGTGCGACGTTGGCACGTACGGGGCACGGGGAGTAGGTAAAACGGCGTTCCTTCCCAACGCGCTTCACGGTCTTGGGGTTGTTGCTACGGCGCACGGCGTGCGCACGCACGCTAGGGGACGGCGACCATCTTCGTTACGGTGGCGGGGATGGCGATCCACCGGCCTAGCGCCTCCACCTAACCCCGTAGGGTCACAAGAAAGTGAATCGAGGGTGCAACCGGCCCCCCCTTCGAGGGCTCGGCGCGTTAGCCGTCTCGGGAGCGGCGCACGGTGTCACGGGACCGACACCGGCCGCGCGGCGCACGATCCCTCCCCACGGTGATGGGGATGGGCTCCTCCCCGGGTAGTTGGTGCGGCGGCACGGGGCGCGAGCCCGGGCGCATGATGGCGCGCGTCCCGCCGGTGTCGGGGCGTTAAATGCCCGTGTACGGGGGCCGGCGCACGCGTGAGGGGCGCCCTCGAGCGTGGCGGACCCCGGTCGAGGGTGGGGACGTACCCTCGAGCGAGGTGGAATGCGCTCGAGGGGGAGCGAGCCCTCGAGCGAGGCGGAGCCCGCTCGAGGGATGTGCTGCCCCTTGAACGGGGCGGAGCCCGCCCGAGGGGGCGCGCATCCTCGAGCGAGGCGGAGCCTGCTCGAGGGGATCTCTAAGAGGGCCGCCTTGATGGGCCGTCGAGGTCCCTGCGGCGTGGGCCGTTTCCTGCATGGTTAGGCACCTGCATGGTTAGGCTAAGCGTGTTTTGCTTCGCTGCAGGTTTTAAGTGGGGTCTTCCCGGTTGTTAAAGGGGACCCCTAGGGTTGTCCCCGACAGCGTTAATGACGGTAATTAAAAACCTGGGGCGTCACAAGGGCGAGGATGACAGTGTGGTGAACAAGCTGAAGGTGCAGCATGAGGAGGTCGACGAGGCGAATAAAGTGCCGGCCAAGCAGCCGAAGGATGGGGTTGAGGGTATATGGGAGGAAGAAGTGGGGGACAGAAGGTTGGTGCTCCATGGGAAGGGGGTTGAGGAGGAGGATCCGGAAGAGGGGGAAGAGGAGGAGTTCGTATTTGATGAAGAAAAGCCGGAGGAAGGTTTACTGAACGGGTGGTTTGTGGTGTCTAGGTATTATTCTAGCCATATGCTTCCTATCAAAGTTCTATTTTCGGATCTGTTCAGGATATGGGGTGATGGTATAACAAGAGATTTTGGGGACAATAGGTATTTGTTGGAGTTCTCATCAGTAGATGTACTGAGCTTTGTGATCCGAGGTGGCCCATGGAGTTTCAAGGGGGATGCTATCATCATGGTCCAGTATGATGGGCTCACTAAGCTATCGGAAGTGGTAATTGAATCTATCCCGTTGTGGATTCGTATCTATGATATCGCGGTGGCGATGATGACCACAGCTTTTGTGACGGCCCTTGGTACTAAAGTTGGCAGGTGATGGAAGTAGGTGAAGTTGTTAAAGATTTCAAGAGGGTGCGTGTGGACTTTGCCCTCGGTGATGCTCTATCTACAAGTGTTGGAATTAAAGTTAGAGGGAGAGGCTTCATGGAGTTTATGGTGAAGTATGAGAATGTCCCGCACTTCTGCTTCATTTGTGGGCACATTGGGCATGTAGAGAGGGAGTGTACAGATGAAGATATGTATGAGGACGGTGAGAGGTTTAGCATTGCTCTCCGCACGTCTCCCTTCAAAAGGGGTGCAGGCAGATTCTTGGCATTCCAGGCAACGGTGACGTCAGCAAAGAGGGCCCTCAATTTCACTGGCGATCAGAGGGAATGAGTGATCTCCCATTCGAGCTCATCATCCCAGAATCCCAATCGCCAAGCACAGGTGCAGCAACACAGAAGCAACCCGGGGGATCACAGGAATTCGGGCGGTGCTGATGGTGGGTTCGTGAGCAAGACTAACATGCCTGCACACCCAACGATGCTGAAGTGCTAGCACAGGGGGTCCAGAAGATGATGGTGGACAAAAGGCCCCCTACCTCTAACTCCTATGCGGCGAGCCTGGCCAGCGGTGCTGGTATGGTAGCACAAAGGGTCTCAGGGCTTGATTCAGCAAGGACCACCTTGCAAGGCTAAATACTCCTGGGTGATCGATAGCGAAGTAGTACCGTGAGGGAAAGGTGAAAAGAACCCCCAGTGGGTAGTGAAATAGAACATGAAACGGTGCTGAGCTCCCAAGCAGTGGGAGGGAAAAGTGATCTCTGACCGCGTGCCTGTTGAAGAATGAGCCGACGGATTCCTTTGATGGCTCAAGTGATACTTCGCTGGGATTAGGAATAAAATGTGCCACTAGCCTGCAGGACCGGCTTCGCAATGCAAAAGCCAAGGCAAGTGGCATACCGCAGGAGCGTAAAACTGGCTTCAAGAGCCCGGGTGCAGAGAAGGAAATTGCTAGACAAAGAAAGAACATGGAGGTGCTTAACCCTAATTATTGCACAGACGTTTGTGGGGTTACAACAGGAGGACTGGAAGCGGTCAGTGAAGGCTAAGGTGACGAAGGATGGACAGCAGGCGGGGGCGGGTGATGTTTTCATGCAAGATCAGGAGCAAGGGGGCACGACTGCAATGGAGGGAAGCCCGATGTCGACCAACAATGCCCCTGGTGTTGATGAGAACACTCTTGTAAACCTGACGGGTCCTCATGGGGAGGCCCGTCACGAGAAATGAATGCTTTAGTTTGGAACTATCGGGGGGTGGGGAACCCCAAACAGTTCGTGATCTGGACGCCTTAGTGCGTCAGCATGGCCCCAAATTAGTTTTTCTTTGTGAGACAATGATTAGTGAAGGTGGGGTTAAGAACTTGAGGTGGAGGTTAGGTCTTAAAGGTTGCTTAGCAGTTGATAGTCGAGGCTAGTGTGGTGGGTTGGCCTTATTTTGGGATGAAAACATTCAAGTTGATTTGCTAGAGATTAATGATCGTTATATCGATGTGTCTGTTCGTGAGAACCCCTCCTCTGAACCGTGGAGGGCTACTTTTATTTATGGTGAACCGCGAGTAGAGGATAGGCATCACATTTGGGAAGTTTTGCGAACTTAAAGATCGCTCGCATGACCCCTGGATTGTAATAGGGGATCTTAATGAGGCAATGTGGCTATCTGAGCATTTTTCGGAGCATAGAAGGGGAGAGAAACAAATGGAGGATTTTAGGGACACACTTAATCTTTGTGGTCTACAGGATGTGGGTTTCTCTAGGACCCCTTGGACTTACGACAACAGGAAGATGGGCGCCAGAAATGTGAAGGTTCGCCTAGATAGGGGAGTTGCTTCTTAGACTTGGCTGAATTGTTTCTTTGATGCTTCTGTTATTCATTTAACTTCACCATTTTCTGATCACTGCCCCTTATTGTTGAAAGTTCAACAGGAGCTGAAAGATACATCGGGGGGCAAGCAATTATACTATGAGATTATGTGGGAAAGGGAAGCTTCATCGGGGGGAGAGAATTGAGCAGGCTTGGCAGTGGAGAATACGAGGGGTGACCTGGGCCATATCAATATGGCTTTGAAGAATGTGATGTAATACTTTAAGACATGGAGTAGTGAGAAGTTTGGGTCGATTAGAAAGGAGTTGGAGGCAAAAAGGAGAGAATTGGCAAAGCTGCAGGCGTCTGATACTGATTGGGATACTATAAAAGAGGTTATTAGAGCAATGAATGAGTTATTATACAAAGAAGAAATGATGTGGCTTCAGCGTGCACGTGTTGACTGGCTCAAGGAAGGGGACCGAAATACAAAATTCTTCCACCAGCGGGCTGCATGGCGGGCAAGGAAAACCCGTATACGCAAATTAAAGAAATCGTCTGGAGAGTGGGTGGATGATCATGAAAATATGAAAGCTATGGTTAATGAGTATTTCCAGGATTTATATAAGGACCCGCAGGTTAATCCTACAGTGGTCACTGATCTGTTTGAGGGGATGATTACAGAGGAGATGAACAGAAACTTGTGTAAGGAGTTCTCGGAGGACGAGATAGTGAATGCCCTCTTTCAAATTGGTCCACTGAAGGCGCCAGGTATGGATTTCCTGCTAGGTTTTTTCAAAGGAACTGGGCGGTGCTGAAGGAGGATGTGATTCATGCAGTTAAGGTTTTCTTTGAGGAGGGTAGGATGCCAGAGGGGGTAAATGACACTGCAATTGTCCTCATACTGAAGATCCAAAGCCTTGAAACTTTAAAGGATTTTCTCCCAATAAGTTTGTGCAATATCGTTTATAAGGTCGTCTCTAAGTGTCTAGTGAATAGACTACGACCGCTACTTGACGGGATTATTTCAGAAAGCCAAAGTGCATTCGTTCCCGGGAGATTGATCACAGATAATGCTCTACTAGCTTTTGAATGTATTCATGCAATTCAACAAGACAACTCGGACAGGAGTAATTTTTGTGCGTACAAGTTGGATTTAGCTAAGGCGTACGATCGTGTGGATTGGAGTTATTTGGAACATGTTCTTGTGAAGCTGGGCTTTCATCGAGTATAGGTACAGTGGATTATGGCGTGTTTCACCACGGTACGATACATAGTTCGCTTCAATGGTGTCCTCCTGGATGCCATCCAACCCACCCGTGGACTGCGCCAAGGTGATCCGTTGTCGCCTTATTTTGTTCCTCTTCGTAGCTGATGGATTGTCTAAGGTGCTGCATGATGAAGTGGTGGGCTCCAGAATTGGAGGGGTGAGAGTGTGCAGGAGAGCCCCGGTAATCTCTCACCTTTTATTTGCAGATGAATAATGGACTGGCGGTACAAGCAAATAAAAAGCAGAAAAAAGATCAATGTAACAGGCAATTGTGAAGTGTGTGGTATGGAGGATGAAACTGTGATTAATGCTTTAATTCGTTGTGGCCATGCAACAACTCCAAGAGCTGTTATGAGGAAGGTTTGGGTTTTGCCGGAAGAGGAATAGTTGCCGCGTCTCACCCCGGAAGGTCTGCTGTCCCTACTGATTGATGTCGGCATTGATACAGGAGCCCGACTGTTGCTGCTGCTTTGGCGTATATCCAGCCCGTTCGTTTGGGTAGTGGCTGATGGCTGGTGTTGATTTACTCCGAGAGAAAAGTACTGTTGGCTGGTTGCTGGTGGCTGATTGTTCTGAGAGCTGGCTGGTGGCTGATAAGCCAAGCGAACAGGCTGATGGCATGTAAGGAACACTATCACACATACCTCTGATAAACTAACGTTTGCCGCTTCAATTAGCTTCCTGTAGAAAAATTGGATGGAATTGTGTGATACCCGGCAACAGAAAGGCACATGCGACCCCAAGGGGAAGCAGCTCGCTGCCGAGTCCCTATGCATTGCAAAGCAGAAGGATATTGGCAGGCTGCGAACCCACTAGGAGGCGCCTCAACAGGGCTGGATTAAGGTGAATGTGGATGGGGCGCTGGATGTTGCTTCTGGTGAAGATGGCATTGGTGTCGTCATCCGCGATGCCAAGGGCGAGGTGCAACTATCAGCATGGAAGTATGTTGACCATAGTATACGTGCTGAAGAGGTGGAAGCATTGGCGTGCAAGGAAGGGATGGAGCTGGCAACAAAGTGATTGATTGTAGAAAGGACATCTCATTCTTGTTCGTGTCTGGTTGATTTAATTCCAGCCGGCCAAGTGTTGTACCTCTTGATTGAGTGCTGAATAAAAGGCTATGCAGACATTGCAATGGATGCAGAAGAAGATAATGGCTTGCAGGTTAATTAGAAATATTTCAGAATTTTCTCTACAGATGAGGTGTGTGCGCACTCCGAAAATGCTCTACAGTTTACAGCATGTATGTTGATATCGTCTATATTTTTCAGGCGGTGGGATGATGGAAGAAGGCTCATTGTGCACTTGATAACTTCAAGGAGCTGGATCTGTAGGCTGATGTCCTCTACAACTTTTTGTCTGAATGTGAACTAGTTAACTTGCTATGTGTAACCGATCTTGTTCATCTTGAATGTTTTGAATATGATATGTTTAATTTGCTGTGTCAAACCGATCCTATTGCTCTTAATGTGAACTTCTCAGGAAAAAAAATGCTACATAGTTGCAATGACTGACCACAACACAATCCTCAACTTAAATGATGCATATGCCAATACAAATGTGCACTAAAACTATGTACTAGAGTCACAATTTCATAATTTCATCACATCCAAAAGCTGATGTGGCTGTGTTGGTAACTGTGTCCGTGAAACTTGCATGGAGACTAAGTCATCAATCAGCCGAAGCTACTCCTTTCTCGTTGATAAGGCGCGGGCAGACACGACACGGTTTTCCAAACTATACTTTGACCACTAATTCCTCTTATATTATTGTATTTGTGACTATGAACGTATAATCATTAGAAACTACATTGGAATACAAATTCAACCATGTCAAATTTACATTACAAAACAAAAAAATATGATGAGTAAATTAGTAGTCAAAGATTGTAAAGTTTGAAGCTTGTTATACGTGTGCACCTTATAAACAAGAAGGGAACGAGTATCAGTCAACCGCTTGACTTTTCGCGACCGGATCCGGTCATCCGGACCGGCCACGCCCACGCGTGACGCGCACCTCCGCTTCATCTCCGACCACCCCAAACCCTAACCCCTTCCGCCTCCATGGCAAGCCACACGGGGCCCTCCCCGTCCCCTCCGGTCTCCGGCTCCACGCCGCCGGGCAAGACGCCGGGCCCACCGGCGGCGGCGTCGCCGGCGGGGTTCATCTTCGTCTGCAGCAGCGGGACGAAGGCCGACTGCTACCGGCACCGGGTGCTGGGTCTGCCCAGGGGGAAGCTGGGGGCCGTCTCCCGGATCCGGCGCGGGGCCGCGGTCTTCCTGTACGACTTCGATGCCAAGCTCCTCTACGGGCCCTACCGCGCCGACTCCGACGGCGGGGCCGATCTCGTCCCCGGCGCCTTCAACGGTCGCTTCCCCGCGCAGGTGGGTAGCTCGCTGTCCTCGCTCCAATGCTTTCAGCTCTCTGGGGACCGGAATCAAGAAACGGGGAACTGGGGTTTGGAAATGCGTGGAACTATGCGACTATGTTTGTGGGAATTCTAGTAAGTGCTGTTCGAAATGTTTGCCGTTGGCATGAACGAATTGGAAGGGTGGTCTTGCGACTATTGTGCTGATACAGGAACTCAGGAAGGATGCCAAAATTTGTTTGTCTAGGGTATGATTTCAAAATGAGGGGATGCCAAAATTCATTTATGTAGCTGAATCCTATTATCAAACTGAAAGATTACAGTTTGATGTTGGAGGTTAGTTTGGAGGTTGAGTAATTTATGTTATGTTGTTTTTGCGATTAGCTCTGCAGTTTTGGAGAATCTGAAACTCACCAAACTGAGATGAATAGTAACCAACCATTCCCCAGCTAAATGAGTGGGTTTCTCGTGTGTCATGGACCAGGCAAACGCGGTACCTGCTTGATATGAGCCAGTTATTTGTTCCTTTTTTTGTTGTTGTTGATTTTTTCGTTTGGCTGGTGGCTGGTTTATTCCGAGAGAAAAGTACTGCTGGCTGGTGACTGATAAGCCAAGCGAATAGGGTGTGTTGTGAAGTTGTTTAATCCGAGACAACATCTTAGGAAGATTAAGATGGTTTTAGCAGAATAGAAGCATACTGTTACTTGGAATATTTAAGCATATGTGCAGTTTTAGATTTCCCGGAATCTCTTCATACATTGTTGCAACTGTACCTTCTAACTTATTGTGATTATTCAAAAGAGAAAACCATGAATCTTAGTGACATTTTGCAGTAGTTTTTTATGGGATATTTTTTACATGTGTCAGTTATCACCACTTGTCTTATTAAGGATATGCTTGTATAGTTAAGTTTAAAAATTTTGCTTTGTAGGCAAAACTTATTAAACATATGTAGGGAATATATACTTCGCCTGTACTGATTGTTTGCATGGAAGATAAAGAATCACTATTTAATACTATCATTAAAAATACAATATGTGGACTATTGGTTTGCTCTTTGCTATCACAAGCTGGAGGATATATAACGTCTGTTGCTCATTTTATGTTTGTCGAATGTCTACTGAGGAGCAGATTTCCAATGCATTGCGTTATTGGATCGCAGGTAGCCTCATTTAATGGGGGTGATGAGTCACTTTGCTGTTTCTGTGCTGAGGCAACAACAGCCTACAGCATAAAGCACGTTGCTGGGACATGTGGCATTCCAGCACTCTTTGATCCTCACAGCCTGCCTGTCTGCTCTTGAAGTAGTGTAGAACAACTGGGGTCTGGGAATGAAGATCTAAGGTTAAGAATGGATCTATTATGCTTTTCAGTTCTGGGGTGAGCATGTTGAAAGTTGAGAGTTGTGACTCAGAGGAACCAGTGGCATGCACTTGGTGGTTAACCATTTCTTAGATCTCTTACTGTAGGTCCTAAGGAGGATGTCAGTGACCTCTCTGAATATAGAATAAACTTTTGGTGCCAATTAATAGCTGTTTGATTTTCTTACATTTTCATTCTCTTGGCAGTTGGCACGTTATATGCTCTTTAGCTGCAATTAAAACCATGCCATGGCATATATAAAATAATCCAACTGATTATCTGTACACTGTTCTCAATTGAAGTATGAAACAAAGGTCACCATCTTTTATATGTGTAGGTTAAATTTACGATCAATGGTGATTTCTTGCCGCTTCATGAGAAAAGCCTAAGAAAAGCTATGAAGGAGAACTTTTTCAAAGGGATGTTCACCCCAGAGCTTACCTCCACACAAGTAAGTTTGAATAAGCAAAAGTTTCAATCGTTGTGTTCTGTTGTTAAGTTTGTGAGGAGAAATTGATGCATCCTAGTGCTGGACATTATTTTAATGTATAGTGGACAAAAGTTCTGAAAAACCATGTACTTCAGCCACCCTATTGGAATAAATTAAGGATCACCATTCATAAATATGAAACCTGTATGTAATTTATATGTAATTTTGTCTAGTTTAAGTGGTAGTTTTGCATTGTCTGGGTGGAGGATGTGGTAGATAAAGGTGTCAGTAATACCCTAAAAACCATAAAACTTGTATGTAATACTTTCCTTTTGAATTTCTCTTGCATCACATGCAAATGCAATTGTGCGAAGTCAAGTTGGTCTGAGGGATTTCTTCCATCTTGCTATGTTGTATGTTTGAGTTTGAGGCCTGAAGCCTTTCTTTTTATTACCCATTATTTTACATTACCATTGATTGAAATGGAGCTAGGATGTTCAGCAGTATATTGTGATACAATAGGCTTTCATGATGTACTTGGATCTGTTTGGTAGAGCTCCATCTGATTCTGATTCTCTATGGGACCTGATTCTATGAGAATTGATTCTGTGGCTGAAAGTGATTCTGTGGCTGAAAGTCATTCTCTTTGATTCTCTAACATAAACTCTTGAAATCATGATGGAGAATCACTTCACAGAATCAGGAAATGCTGTTTTTTCAGCTCCCAGCCTCTAAGTTCATTTCTATGAATCACTCCACAGAATTAAAAAAACTGTTTGGCAGAGCTCCTGCTGGAATCATCCAACGCACCCAAGCCTTTCAGTTATGAAGGGACACTGTTCATCCTGAGAAGTGAAGAAATGCAAAGAGGAAAAAATGAGGCATGACGAGAACATTTTCATCTTCCGTTTTATGCTTTTCTCCTGGTTTTGGTATCGGTTGTGAGTCCTGTCCTTTGCATCAAAGTTTAGTTGCTAGCCGGATTGTAACTTTATCATCTATTTTCCCTTTGTCAATCATATTAATCTTTACTTTTGAGCTGAATTTATAATTGGAGTAACAAGGTAGCTACTTCATATGCTATTGGTTTCTGTTGCAGGTTGAAAAATTAAGTGCACTGTTCCAGCCAATTACTTTGCTTCCGGGATCATCACCTCCACATGATGTTGATAACTGGCCCCCTGTTCCTGCTTTTGTGCCTCCTTCAGCTCAGCCGGCGCAGCCACCTGCTTATGCACATCATCCAACTACCCATGCTGCCCCAGCTACCTCAATGGAAAGCCAGCCCTTGCCTCCCGTCCCTACCTCCCTGTTGCCGTGCAAGCGGCCGCGCTCCCCGATGGTGGCAACAGAGGACGATGTCCACCCTGGAGCTTCCTCCTCATCCGTCACTGTATCACTGCCGGGGTTCATCTTCATGTGCAACAGCGCAACAAAGCCTGAATGCTACCGTCATCGGGTGCTGGGCCTGCCACGGGGGAGGCTGGAGGCTGTCTCCCGGATCCGGCGCGGGGCAGCGGTCTTCCTCTATGACTTCGACGCCAAGCACCTCTTTGGGCCCTACCACGCTGACTCTGATGGTGGAGCTGATCTTGTCCCCGGTGCCTTCCATGGCCGCTTCCCTGCTCAGGTTGGTGCCTTGCTATCCTAGCTGCAAAGATATCAGCTTTCTGTTGACAAGAATCAAGAAATGATGGGTGGGTGTCACTATAATGGGATTATGGGAAATTGTGAATGTGTGGAACTGGTGAGCTAATCATGATATTTTTGGCTTGCTGTCAGTTATCTGCCACATCTGTCAAGGAAAAGAATTTGAAGTGCTGAAGTTTTACCTTGTTAATTTTTTTTGATAGGTTACACTTACCCTTCTGGATCAGATCTCTCAACTAAAGTCTGGCCAGGTCTGGCCACTGTGGATGTTTATTACGTAGGGAATAAAATAACTGTACTGATTGTTTGCATGTAAAAATATCAAATCAATGGTTAATACATAATTAGACAATAGGCAAACAATTATTTGTATGCTATCAGAAGTGGTAGGATATATGATGTATGCTACTTATTTGAGGTGTAGTGACTACTCAGGAAATGCATTGGGTTATATTGAATGGCAGGTGACCACATTTAATGGGGATGATGACCCACTTTGTTGCTTCTGTGATTAGATAACTATAACCTACTAGGATGAGGCTGTTTATATTTTGTAACCAAGGTGCGAGGTAATCTCTGTAATATTGGGGTTTGCACTTGTAACATAAGGGTTTCCCACACTTTACTTCTTTAATAATATAACGATATGCAGCTCTCCCGCATGTTTACGAAAAGACACAACAGCAGCCTACAGCATAAAGCTGTTGCTGGGAATTTTTGTAGTCCAGGCGTTTGGATCCCAACAGACTGTCGCACTGTGCTTGAGTTTTTGGAGAACAATTGCCCAATTGGATTCGGAGACTAAAAATGCAAGGTTAAGAATGATTTTAAAAACTATAATGCTTTTAGTGCTTTCATTCTTGGGGTGGTGCATGTTGGGGCTTAGTGTTCAGCAGCAGATGTTTGCTTACATGTTTAACGTAAGGGTCCTGAGGAAGATGTCAAAGAGCTCTCTTTTATAAGATAACCTTTGGGCAAAATAGTTGCTTACATTTTTTTACTTGCATTTTCATTTTCTTGGCACGTCTTATATGTTTTTTAGTTGCCATCTAATACTGTGTAATGACATCTACCAATTAACCTCATATATTAGGTGTACAGTATTCTCAATTGAACAAAGGTAAGATTTTTTGTACGTGCAGGTAAAGTTTATGATAGAAGGTGATTTCATGCCCATCCCTGAGAGTAGCCTAAAAAGAGCTATAAAGGAGAACTATATCAAAGGAAAGTTCAACCCAGAGCTTACCTCTACACAAGTAAGTTTGAGTGAGCAAATTTGAATTAATATGTGCTGTTCTTAATTGTTATGTTCACCTGGAGAAATGAATTGTGCCAAACATTATTTTAATTTTAGCTCATGGAATGAGTTCCGAAGAACTCTGCTTCAGTTACTTCAGTAGAATAAAATTAGGATGCCAATTGTTAAATTGAAACTGTTGTCTTGTACTCCCTCCGTTCAACTATCCAAGGCCTATTTTAAAATCTGAAAAATCCATCTATGCAAGGCCTATTTGTGTTTTTGCATCGGAAAACACTGAATCGACGCTTTGACATCCGTGCGAGGCATAAATCTCTCTCACATGATTTTCGGGATATTAATAACATGAGGGACTTAATTTCTCTTCCTTGGTCTTTGAGTCAAGTACAAATAGGCCTTGGATAAATGAACGGAGGGAGTATCTTATTGTGTCCATTTTTCATAGTTTTCCATTGTGTCTGGTAGGTGGGTGTAAGACAAGTAGAAAAAGTAGCCAGTAATGCCATAAAACATGTATGTAAACCTATCCTTTCAGATTCCCTGGCATCACATGGAAATCCTTAGTCAAATTGGGGTTGCGACTTGAGAGGTATCTCATTTTGTTATGATGTGTGTTTGTTTGAATTATAAGGCCTGAAGCTTATTTCGTTTTATGCCATTTATTTCTCATCACCACTGCAGTTGAAGTTTTTATAAACTTATATGGAGCTTGGGTGCTCAATAGTATTGGAACACAGAAGGTTTTCTTGATGCATTTAGGTTGTTGAAAATTACATTGTTCATCCCTGACCACAATGTGTACTTTTTTTTTGACACGAGGCTTGTACCATTTTCATTTCACAACATAAATACCAGATGAATTCGGGTACATGAAAGGTGTAAGGAGCAGACAGACGAGGAACCATCTAACCATCTAAAAGTAATCCAATAGGTATTGTGGGGATAAACAAAAGTTACCCATAGCACTGTGGGGAGCCCATAGGCATTTTAAAACTACTTGTACAGTATCACTGTAAACAAATAAACAAAAGTTACCCATAGCAATGTACAAAAGTATTCCATAGGAAGCTGATAAACAAAAGTTGAGTCCTTTACGTACATGCCATTAAGGAAGTTGCCGGTTACGCACATGCCATGGAAAAGTTTTCAGATACTTGTATGCCATGCACTCAAAATTTGTTGACGTGTATGCCATTCCGTCCAACTTCAGAGGTAACGGTGTCAACCCGACATGTGAAATGACTATTTTACCCTCTGTGGGCCCCACCAATCTTCCTGTCCCCTTCTCCTTTCTCCCGCTGCCGAGCCCGGCGCGCGCCGCCATGGCTGGCGGGAGCTCGCCGCGCCGCCGCCATGGCCGGCCGGGGAGCTCGACGCGAGCCACCATGGTCGGCCGCGGAGCTCGCCGCACCGCCGCCATGGCCGGCCGCGGAGCTCGACGCGAGCCGCCATGCCCGGCCGAGCTCGGCCGCGCCGCCATGGTCGGTCGCGGAGCTCGCCGTGCCGCCGCCATGGCCGGCCGCGGAGCTCGACGCGAGCCGCCATGGCCGGCCGCGGAGCTCGACGCGCCGCCGCCATGGCTCGCCGCGGAGCTCGACGCGAGCCGCCGACCGGGCCCCCGCGCCTAGCCGCCGGGGCGCCGCCGCCCCCCGCCCGGCCGACCGGCCCTCGCGCCTAGCCGCGCGGGGCGCCGCCGGCCCCCGCGCCCGGCCGACCGAGCCCCGCGCCTAGCCGCCGGGGCGCCGCCGCCCCCGCGCCCGGCCGACCGGCCCCCGCGCCTAGCCGCGCGGGGGCGCCGCCGCCCCCGCACCTGGCTGCACGGGGGGCACTGCCGGCCCCTGTGCCCCGCCGCGAGGGGGCCCCTGCACCGGAGGAGGAAGAAAGAAACACACGGGATAGACATGTACATGACCAGGGCAAAATAGTCATTTCCATACGTGGGTCCCACATGTCAGATCGGTGGAACTGTTAAGTTGTAACAGAAGTTGGACGGAATGGCATACACGTCAACGAATTTTGAGTGCATGGCATACAAGTATCTGAAAACTTTTCCATGGCATGTGCGTAACCGGCAACTTTCTTAATGACATGTACGTAAATGACTCACAAAAGTTACCCATAGCACTGTGGGGAGCCCATAGGCATTTAAAAACTATACTTGTACAGTACCACTTTAAACAAATAAAATCAGTCAACCAGAAGTTGGGGTAGAGGATTTTTTCTAGTCTGATGGAAATCTTATTTCCTAACGTTCTGGTGCTTTCCAGAACTAAAGACTGCCTGCTGTGGACTCTGCTCCTATGAACTGGTTTACCAAAAACATGAAATGAGAAGATGCAGAGAAAACAAAATAAGGCATGATGGGGACAGTTTTATCTTTTGTTTTATGCTTTTCTCGTAGTGGTTGTCATTCTTGTCATTTCATATCAGTTTAGGAGCTAGATGGATTGTGAAAGCGTATGACCCTGTCTTCTATTTTTGATTGACCTGAGAAATAAAGAAATGGTCTACTACAAAGAAAAGAAAGGAAGATTCAGACATGATGATAACATGTTTACGTTTTTCTTAGTTTCGTATCATTGTTGATATTCCGTAACAGTTTAGCAGCAAGGTGGAATGTGAAAGATTATGACTTTGTCGTTTGCTTTACCCTTGTGTTTGCTAGTATTTGTTTATGAATTTGTAATACGTGTAACAAAATAGCTAATTCATATACTGTTGACCTTCTGTTGTAGGTTGAGAAACTGAGGGCATTGTTTCAGCCAATTACTTCGCTTCCACACTCGTCATCCTCACATGATTTTGATAACTGGCCCCCTGCCCCTGCTTTTGTGCCTCCTTCAGCTCTCCCGGCACATCCACCTGCTTATGCACCTCATCCAATTGCCTATGTTGCTCCTCCAGCTGGTCATTTAATGGCACCTGAAGCCACACATATTTATCATGTACCCACAACTAGGTATGGTTATCAAGCTGGATCTGCAGCATGTGGGCCTTCTGCTTATCACTATGTGCAAGCACCTTATGACCAAAACTCCATGTCGCGTTATGTTTCAGCGCCTGCCTATTCCACTGCCCCCTATTATCAAAATGATCCATATTATCAGCAAAGCACATACGAGAGGTACACATTTGATATCTTAATGGACCTATCACTTTCTGCATGGTAATCTGTTAGTTTTGTTCGAAGATAGCTATCACCTTTTTTTTATATATTTTACATATGGCCAATGCTGGCAACATTTATGTCATTCAGCAGCTGAATAATATCTGAACATATATTCAATGAACTAGTGTTTGCAGAGACAATATAGAAACATATTTTACATTTTGGAAGCCACATCAGGTTTTTTGCTGCAACATGCAAAAGTCGTTAAACATGCTTTTACACTCTTCCATGTCAGGTATGGACCCCCACTCTAAGCAATCTGACAGCAGCACCTGGAACAGCCATGGCAACGTTGGGATTCTGATGAATCAGCCCCAGTAGGAAGTTACCTACAATTTCACAGCTGCACCTGGGTGCCAGTTGAAAGAATTTCAAAAGCATGATAGCCAAAGCAAATAGTGCTGCTATGCTGTTCTAACTTACGACATTGACGGTGGTGTACAGCTGAACTCAATTTTTGTGGGTTCTATGGATAGGTTCTTCTGACTGGGTAGCTGTTTCTGTTAAAACAGTACAGTTTATTTGTAAATAAATATGTAAGTTCTTAGCAAAAACAGCTTATTGCGGAATCATGGACTAATGCATAGTTCGGCATTAAACCCTTCACACCCATGTATTTTACAATTTGAGCTAGTGTGTACGTGCCATGGTTTTAAACCTGGGGGCAGTCAGTTTTCGTGGGTCGAGAGAGTCGAGACAGGCAACTGGCGGCGCAAATCTGAGATGGAGAGACGAGGAGTTGGAAAAAAATTACCAAAATGATAATATTTACAATACAATTAACTTGTCCCAACTCCCAACACGAGGCATATAGGGGCTGAATCTTCGATTTGACATCAAGCACGGAGGCAAACAGAGTTTTGAACTGGAACAGAAGAAAACCAAATCTTCACATTTAATTCGAATTATAACTGGAACAGAAGAAAACCAAATCAATGGTTCACTTGACTGACGAGAACATTACAGATTTACACAAACATACATTATTTCCAGCTTCACCCAAAACAAGATAAATACACAACCAAATGCAGGTGGTACAAACACCACCGCCACTAAATATTCATGGGACTTAGTTCCAGTGAGAGTAATGTCACGTGAAAGTTGCTTTAGGCACAGTTTATCTCTGGGTTTCTTGTAAAATTTCCAGAAGTTACAACTGCGAAGGCATAGTATATTCTATCGTGAGACTTTGTCAAATAAGAGAAAAAAACCAATCCTCCAAACTTTCTGGAACAGCTGAGCACAAAACACTACCCAGAGACCAGCTACATATCCGACGCCAAGCCCAAAGTACAAGAACATTATTGGATCAGAATGTTGTTCATCCATCTCCCTTTTCATTCCCATGGCCCCATATGTTTTTCCTTGAGCAATCTCTATGAAGAGGAGGCCCACATAGACCGATGTTTCCGTCATACATCAAGGGACTATCCAAGTACAGAGTGTCAAGTTGACGTCCTGATGGTATTCTTCCTGTCAGATTATGTTCTACAAATCCAAAATGCTTAAATGTGTCAAATTTAATATGCTTGACGGGATTTCCCCTGAAAGGTTGTTGCTGGAGAGGTCAAGTGACTCCAACCACTGCAAGGCCCCAATCTTTCCAGGAATTTCTCCGCTCAATTGATTCCGAGATAAGTTCAGATTTATCAGTCCAGCAAGCAATGATATTCTCTCCGGAATTTTACCAGTCAGATAGTTGGATGACAAGTCAATGCTCAGTATCTCCAACACTACAGCACCATGGTAATAAGTTGCTCCCTCTTGGTCCAGTAATGTTGTTGTCAGACAGATCAAGGGTGTCTAAACTGGTCAAGTGTTCCATGAAATTTGGTAGGAACCCTACCAGGTGGTTTGAGTGTAGATGTAGCTCCTGCAACTTTTTGGATGAACACTTCGGCAGCCTCTCGATTAACTCTGTTATATTTCCATACCAGAAACAACCATCGGGATGTAGAACAGTCAAGTTGCATAGGTTGTTCAAGTTTGGCATCGTCGTGCTGTGCATTGTCTTGAAGGAGCCTAGGAACTCCATTGTTGGACCTTGTTGGAGGCTGTTCCAGCTGAGGTCGAGAAATTCAAGATGCTGCAAGGAGAGCAGGGACTGACTTATCTCGCCGGTCTTGTGGTTTCCCGTGGTTGCGTCGCTGCTGAGTTGCAGCTCCAGGACATTGCCCGTCAGGTTGCTGCACCGGACTCCTCCCCACTGGCAAGTCTTGCTCTGGCTTCCATGACGACATTGACGAGAGGAGGCCCCAGGGGTCGCTGCTTGAACGCCAGGAGCGCATCCCTCTCCTTGGGCACACGGGCGACATCTGCATAGACTCCAGTGAAGGAAGAGGAAGCAGCAGTAGCTGCTGCTGCTACGGCGACGAGGAAGAGCAGGCGCCGATCGGCCGTGGGCAAGCTCAGCATCATGCGATTTTTCCTGGAGGATTTTACAGTCACGTCGGTGGTTTATAGACGGCAGCACACCATGTTGGCCGTCACATGGTGGTGGTGGTTCGTGGTCAGCGAAGTACAGCCAAGGTTGATAGTCAACTGGTGGGTGAGGTTATCTGAAGTCCAAGCACTGCTTTCCTTTTCCATTTCTTTTTTTTCCTTTTTCTTCCATCATCCCCTGCTCTCGTCGCTGCTGCTTCCGACTGATGATATAGCTTGAGCGATTGGAGATTGGAAGGGGGTGGCTCGTCTTACGGCCGTAAACAAGACGAACGGCCTGACAAAGTGACAAGGCTTCCCTTGTGGCCATAAGCATTAAAATCATAGGAAATTTATCTAAAACCTAGACAATGCAAGATTGTAAACATTCACATTTAAACTCAAACAATGTGGAAAAATACAAAATGTCGACATCCTTATAATAGGGCAGAAATACGTAGAATGCCTAAAAAAAGTAATTTGTAAGCACAAATAATGTTGTTACATGGGAGCTGTGGAAGCTTCAAAAATTGAAACAGAAGTGCAAAAAGGGTTGGGGTTCCAGGATTCCAAAGCTTTCTACCTACTCATAAAGGTACTGTCACAAGTAGGGCGAATCTATCTGCTGGTCATCCCTTTCGCCGCCGAACATCATCGGAGGCAAGCCAAGATCAGGGCGTGGAAACAGCAGTTTCAGGCGAAAAGCATCCACACCATTTAGATAGTATCTGTACAACCTCTTTGCTCGGATAAAACCCAGACGGCCGTACAGAGCGAGGGCGCCCTTATTTGTAACTTCTGCTTCAAGTGTCACCTGGTTCCAAGTATAAAAAGGATGTTGGATACTCGAGCTTTTCACAATGTTTTGGGAAAGATGTTTCTGTGGAAACTGCATGCTAATCTAGGGAATAAGTTCAATCCTATTCCAATTTTTCCCGTTGAAGATGTTATGAAAAAATTTTGCAGCCAACAATAAATGTGGACATAAAAGATAAGTCACATGTTAAGGTTTCACATCTACGTGTTTCAAAATCAATGAAAACTGTAGTTGCAGTTACCTCCTCACAGCCAGATTCCATCATTACCCGAATAGATCTAGTAACCAGTTCAGTTGCTGTAACATAAGAAATAGAGATTCAGTTACTTAGTGTATTAATACTGTAAAGTTGAAATTGCATATCTCTGCTTTGTTCACACAAACTGAACGAGAAAGTAACACCCAGTTCAAGAGCAAAGCAACTTCCCTATTTCAGATGGCTAGTGAAAATTAAGCTGGAGCGTAGGATGTACTCTGTATTCTAGTTGTTTTAGGTACTGGAATAAAGGTATCCATCATTTACAGAAGACTTTTCATGTTAAGCACTAAGTAACTTCAGATCATAAACACTAAGTAACTTCAATATTCTTTTAGCAACACAAAGACATCCCACACTGAACTACGACACATGACCTGATTACCCTGAAACAGAATGAACATAGAAAACAGAGTAGTGAAGATCTACACAATAATCAGAATCTGTTCAAACAAAGCTTACTAATTCCTTGTCTAACTAGCAATGCAAATCTTAAGTACAATTAGCCAATTGAAGTCAAATACTTCAAAAATATGCATTTTTCTTGCTGCAACCAAGCAAGCGAAATACTGCACACATAAAGGAACTTCTTTCTGAGACACTATGAAATTTCCAAGCTTTTTCTTGCAGAAGGAATTACTAATTGCAGAATAACTGAACAGTGAACACCGGACAATACAAACTAGTTTCTGCAGCATAGTAGTTGAATTATGTGATGGTGCGTTTCCACCTTATACACAACTACACTGGACTAAACATTTATGCATCCTAGTAACTGAAGAATGTGCTGACTTGCACATTTTGAATGACAGAAAGCCAAATCACTCAATATTTCAAGAGGCAAGCAAAAGGCAAATATAATAAACGTGAATCTTAAAAAAAAAGAATAAACGTGTCACCTATTCCCCTTCCTCTGTAGGGCTTGAGGACGACGAGCATGGCGATGTAGCCCCTGAAGGCGCCCCGGTGCTCCCCCATCTTGCACACCACCGTCCCCACGCACTTTCCCTCCTTGGCATCGAACGCCTGCGCAATCCCCCATCCCCAATTGCCCCCCACAAAACAAAGAACCAAGAGAGCCTCGTCAAATCCGCCGCAAGCTGAAAAGCACCGCGCGATTCGGGTGCGGGGAGCGGCTAAGGGGATGCGCACGTACGAGGAAGGTGAGCTGCGGCCAGAGGTAGACGAAGTAGCGGTAGGTAAAGATGGAGTAGGGCTCGCTGAGCTCCGCGTCCACCAGCGACATCACCAGCGGCAGGTGCTGCTCCCCGCCGTAGCTCACGTACGTGATCTCCCCGTCCTCGCCGCCGGTGCCGGGGCAGGAGGTGGCGGCCGCCGACATAGCCGCTAGTCGCCGACGGGGCGTGGGGCGCAATCTTTCGCGTGGCCGGCCACCTGTGGCGGCTCGCGAGCGCCAGCTATGGCGGAATACGTAAACAATGCATCGAAGGCGGACTTTCACGTGGAGATGGGCCCCAGATTTATTCATCACTGTGGCAAGCTGTGGTGGGCGGGGCGTGTTTGATACGGGCAAAAAAGAAAGGTCGGCCAGGCCCACCAGGGCCATTTCCCCTTGTTTGATATCGATGCTCTAGGGTTTGCGTACGTGTATTCATAGGGGTGAGTGTGTGAGCGTCTGCGTTGTACTGTGTAATCTCAAAAAAAGCTGAGAGCCAGGGCGACGGCGACCATTTTCCCCTCTCTCCTGGCTCGCGCCGCACGCCCCCTCCCCTCGTTCCTCCTCGGCCTGGCTCTGGCGGCGCGCGCGGGCGAATCTTTTGGCGACGACGGGAGCTGTGGCGGGCTCGCGCGGGAAGAGGAAACTTTCGCGCGTGCTTCTTGCCCGCCGAAATACCTGACCTACTTATACCACCCCTCCTCCCTCCCTCGGTTTCTTCTCCTCCTCGCCACACTCCACTCCCGTAGAGGCACCGTCGACGAGGTAAGCTCCGTTGTCGGTGCGGTCGTGGTGTTCCCCGAGCTTCCTCTCCGTCCCCCACTGTGGATCCGCGTCCAGGCGGCGCGACTCTGTCACGGGCTCCGCCGAGGCGGTCTTCTTCCTCTTATTCTCCAGCAACGAGATCTTCTTCCTCTTCTTCTCCGGTGACGCGATCTTCTTCCTCTTCTTCTCCGGCGACGCAGTGTTGTTGTTCGTCCAGGTCTGCTACCTCGTCCCCACCTCCATCTGATTTTAGGATTTCTTGCTCCCCTTCCGGCCTAACCCGAGGTGAAATCCATATTCCCCCCTTTTTCCGTTACACGGTTGAATGATTTGCTCAGATCTATGCATTGTTTGTTGGGTTTTCCTTTTGTGATGATAAATCTTGGTCGTATCAATTCATGTTTCGTTGTTATTGTTGTTGTACCAATGTTGATGTGTGTTATATTGATACTGTGGTTGCATTTGATGATATGTGGTTCGGTATGAAAGATGAATGGTCGATGATGACTAGTTTATGCGCACAGGGAGGCATTTTTCGCAATGCCGCCGTGCCTTTTATGAATTTTGAATGCTTGCACTTACATTCAGAGGCCAGCCAGGGTCTACTTAATTTGCTTATACATTTGTGAATGCATTGTAGATGGATGAAAATGCACATCGTGATCTGATGGCTAGGCAAGCAACTGCCATGGTTGTTGTGATGGTTTCCTTTGTTGTGAATAGCCTTAGAAGAGTTAGAAGTGAAGAGTCAATCCCTTATGGGCCTAGGACTCATGCTGAGAGGCATAGACAGAGCACACTCCAAATGATGTACAACTACAACGACATAGAATGTGTTGCCATGTTACGCATGAAAAGGGTCCTTTTTTACTTTAGTGTGTAAATTAATGTAGACCCTGGAAATGGAACTAATGTAGTGTAACATTTATGTACTTATATATGCTATGTCTGGGACCAAATATTTGTTGTTCACTCCTCTTCATTGGTTCCTTGCGTTGCAACTTTTTTGTGTTCCACATTTTTTTCACTCCTTTATCTTGATAATGATAGAATGACTGCATTTGACCTTGAGGCCCAAGAAGGGTTTCTGGCTACAGTCAACATGGTGCAAGGTGCAGCTGCAGTTGCTCAAGCAGCTGTAGGAGCTGCACCTGATGTTGTTGACCTGGTAGAGGGTGAGGATGCCCCTGCTGCAGGTCAGGCAGGTCCTATGAGGTGGAACAACAACACTTCTGGGTTTGTCCTCAGGAGGATGGCCCATATTGTTAGTGAGGGGTCTAAGACTGACAAGACCTACAAGGACAAAGATGTCAATGCAGTAGCTAGGTTAATATCTAAGTTCAGTGGGGTGCCTAGTAGTGCAACTCAAGTGTACAATTATCTAAGGAAGTGGAAACAAAAGTGGTCAAAGATTGCGAGGTTGAAGGACCTTAGTGGGGCATCATTTGATAAAGATGCTTGTGCCATAATGCTAGAACAGGACCACTACCTGTGACGCCTCAGGTTTTTGATTAGCGTTATTACCGCTAATGATCGAATCAGCCGAGTCAAACCGGCTAGCACTGGTCAAACCTAGGTCAACCTGGGTTATCACCTCGAAAACCTCGCTAACAAACCCTATTGAACCCCGTGACCAAGTCAACACACCTTTGTTGGTCAAAGACACGGTCAAACCCCGCTTAAACACTGACGTCGGTGGATGTCTTCCGGAACTTTTGCCGCGTTCTCCAAATTTCACCTAAACACTTCAAAATCTACCAATATGAAAGTTGTCCAGTTTGTCGAGGGACACAACTTTCATGTAGATTAGCATTTCAAATTTTGGGTGGAAAAGGGAGAAAAATGTGGTCAACGGTCAGCATCTCCTGTTCACCAAAACAGAGCGACATTCAAAGTTTGGCTGCAATTTATGCAAAATCTGTTGAGAAAAACACCCTAGAGCCTTTGTAAAAGTTGTAGAGGGTAGTGAGATCTACAACTTCCCTATTCACCACTTTGTGCACTTCTATTCAAATTTTTGGAGTTTTAAGCGTTCAAACCGGGGTGCAATGACACGATTTCGGGTCGGCCGACACTGCGCCGTGCCCGCCTCGGCGTCCGCGTCCCACGTGCACCTTCCCAAGGCCACCTCGCGCCTTCCCAACGCCCCGCGTCCCGAGACGCCTCGTGCTCCGCGCCGTCCCGTACGTGCCGCGCTATGGACCGTCGGTCCGTCCGCCGTTCGTCCGGTCACGCGCACTCCCGAGGCGTCGCCGGCGGTCCTCCGGTAGCGAGCCGGCGCGCACGTCACCAATAAAGGGGCCGCCGCCCCTTTGCCTTGTGCGCCGAGCCGCCTCCGGCTCCCGTGCTCCGCTCGCGCCCCGCCATCGGAGGCCGCCGCGGCGCACCCGGGGCCGACCGGCCGCGTATCCCAACCGAGACGCCCTCCGCCTTCTCTTGCGCATGCTAGTGCTCATCGTCTCGCTCCCTTGTCCCACCAAGTCGCCACCTCGCCGGAGGCCGGGCTCCCGGCGGCCGCCGCCGGCCGTTGCCGCCGCAAGGTCCTGCCGGCGCTACCTCCGCCCCGACTCAGCATGGAGATCGAGCCTAGGTGACCCCGAGCCGCTCTCCGCCTGCCCCTCGGCCGGCCACGCCCACCGAACTGCCAGAATTCCGGTGAGCCGCCGCCTCCCATCGGCCAAGGGCCACATTGCAACATATGTACTCTTTCTAAGGTCCTAAACGTGAAGCAAGGGTATGGTTGTGAATCTGCAGAAAGTTCCAGGGGCCTGTGCGAAAGTTGGATTCTCAAATAGTAAAGTGCTTTTGTTATTATTGAAAATTCATAGAAAATCGTAGAAAATTCTGTTGAAAAGTACTACAACTTTTGTAGAAAATCGCAGAAAATCAGAAAAATCAGAAAAATAAAAAAGCTGAGCTGTTTCCTGATAGTTTTTGCATGAATCTTTGAAAATTTGTAGAAAATTGTAGAAAAATCAGAAAACTGACAACCCAATTTTGTTGGATTTCTGGTGAAAAGTACTACAACTTCTGTTATTCTTGCCTGATCTGTTTCCTGATAGTTTTTGCATGAAAAATAGAAATGCGAAAAACCTAGATCTGAGATATCTCCAAGTCTACAAGTCCTCTGTAGCTAATTTTTGGATATGTTGTGTGTTAGGTTATGACTAGCTCCTGTACCAAAAAGTGCACAAAGTTAGGTTGTAAATATTTTTATATAAATTGTTTTCTATTCATGCAAAATCTGCCTAGATGATATTTGTAGCTAAAAATAATTAGATTTTGTGGCCAACTTCTGCATGTTGTCTTGAGATGCCAAAATACACCTCTAGTGAATTAATCACAATTTTATAATGATCATAAGTATTTATTCTTGAAATATGCTTGTTTTTCTTTATAATTGCATAAGTCTAGATTCTTAATAGTTCTAGGTGTATATGCTGCTTTCCTAGGTTATTTTTGGACCATATAACATGTGTGAGAAAGTTTGGATCATTTGGTGCTTATTTATTTCTGTATGCATTTACCTTGTTTTGCTAGCTAGCTTTTGTCATTTTCAAAATAATTAAATTCGTAGCTTTCCTAAGCATGCATGTGTGTTCAGTGGCTTGTTATAGGTGATTAGGCTTAATACACCCTTCCACTGAATGTTAATTAACTAATTTTTGGATAAAAGCCATGGAAGCCATTTAAGGCTTAATAATCAATTAAATGGGAAAATCACCAACCCACCTTTAATGACCTTGTGTGTGATGAAAATCATTTTAAGAAGATAAATACCAACCCATGGCTGTTTGTGAATTTAAATTAAATTATTTCCATATATATGAACACAGTCACTATCAAAAAGAATAATTAATAAAGAGCTGCATATTGTTCCTTTTTGGAAGAGTATCCTGAATGTATTCTTATCTAGGTGAATGTGGTCAATCGTGCACCCCAAGGTTGTCATTTGTTGATTGTAATTAATTAAATTAAAAATCATGAAATAAATCTGGCATTTGCATCTTCGTGTAGATCTTTCCGATGGTAGATATACGCTCGTGCCGGAAAGAGGAGACGAAGGTGCTGACGAGGAGCTGCAGTACGTGGACGTAGCTCAAGACCTGGAACAAAGTCCAGAAGGGCCCAAGGCCAACCTTGCCAGCGAAGGCAAGCCCCGGATCATTAACCCGTCTTTTAAAACTATGTCATTATGTTTTTTTATGATTGCGCATTTAAGTTTCAGGAATTGAATTGAAACCCTAGATGCATGATCCCTAGGTACCTATGCTCTATGACTAGTATGGTAGGTCGATAGTTTCTCTGCTATAGGACCCGATAGAAGTCGAGTGATGTTCGTCACTCACAAGAATAGGTTCTTATGTTGGAATCATAAGATCTTTATAAATGGATTGCTCATGTGGTAAGAGCATGAGATTTGGGCTCCGGTCCAGTGGCTTTCGTGGGCTAAGCTTTTGAACGTACTAAGCACTTGTCTGGAATGGGACCGGTAAGACTAGTATCTTAATGAGATAGTGCGGGAACTTACTATTACTACTCCTGAGGAATCACCTAACCGGCTAGCTACCGGGAAGGGGGGTGCATGTGTGAGACTGGATGCCTCGCGGGGTGTGCCAGTTAGCCTTGTACCCAGGACTGTAAGATTCGATCCCAACCCGAGGTTTTTTGGAAACTGCCTGGATGGTTGTCCTCGCGGGGGCACTCTACCGTGTGCTTAGGTTTACCTTGCAAGATTTAAGTCAATCGATTGTCGGCCTCTCACCGTTATCCGAGACTGCTTAATCAACTGGCCATGATATCCCGTAATGATGGAAATTGGTGAATATTGTTGTATGGATTAATTGCTTGTACAATTCTTGATTGAATTGGCTGGCACACTTAGAAATGGTAATCAACTAGAACTTGTGCTAAAATATTGAAAGTAAGGACATACTCTTTGTTGCTTTTCAACAAAAGAACTCCACCGGCCAAAAGCCTTCCATGTCTAGAGTTTGGTGATGTAGTTATCACCCGACAGTTGAGTCTTGTTGAGTATTAGTATACTCAGCCTTGCTTTAAAACTGTTGTGCAGGTGTTGTTGACCGGGTGGATGACGACAAGTGATGACATCACGGATGGTCTCCTGTGATGTTTACCGTTGTGCTAGTTTATTCTATTTCCGCTGTTTTCAAACTCTGAACCTTTATTTATTGTCTCGAGCAATGGTTTGTAATAAATTGAATTTTAACCCGTGTTGTACTTTGGACTCGCCTTCACGTGAGTTTTAATGCATATGTCGATCCTCTGTATGAGTTCCAAGTGACTTACCGGGCGTTAACCCGGCAACTAACGACAGGATGGTACTTTACTATTGCTTAACGACCAAAGCGGATTGGTTTTAGGCGATAGTATGGTATTTTCCTGAGCGGGTTGTCACACTACCTTGGTCATTGCAAGGTTCCTAGCCCTGTCTGAAGAATCTCTTCTTATGTATATGTGCCTCTCTTCTTAACTGTGTGCCTCTCTCTTCTAAACTGTGTGCCCCTCTCTTTAGGACCACCTTAAGGATGCTAAGTTTCTGAACACTTCATTTAGGTTCTACTTTGAGTTAGGGACTCTCTTTGGTAATACCTTGGCCATTGATTGGTTTGAATTAGGTTCCAATGAACCTTTGGGGGGTCAACAAGGCTGAAAGTGTGGCTGTTAAACTGGAGGTTGATTGTGTGGCTCCTAAGAAGGAGGCTCATAGGGCCAAAACTGCCTTTGACTATGGTGAGGGTAGCAAGACCACAATTCCAGTGTCTGAGACTGTTTGTGGTAATAGGAAGAGAAGCACCTTCACTGAGGAAGAGATTCTAATGATGACCAACATGAATGATGCTGTCAATAATGTTGCCATGCTATGATCAAAACAGGTGCTGCACATGTTGACCTAGACCTGTACCTTGCTGTCATGGACATGACTGACTTTAGCACTGATGCCTTGATTGTTGCCTACACCTACCTCCTTGAGCACAAGGAAATTGCAACAGGTTTTGTGCAAATGTCAACCCCCCACAGGGCCATATGGCTGAGGACCTACCTTGGCAAGAATTAGTACATGTAGTTCTTTTGTGTTGCATTTTGGCTAGAATCTATGCATGGTAGAGGGCTGACCCGCACCTGTCCTTTTGGGTTTAGTTAGTGGCAAGGTGGCTAACTAAAGAAACTACATTTTGACTCACTGAATGTGAGCAGAACTACAATTTGGTTCACTGAATGTGAGCAGAACTATTTGCTATTTTATGTAAGTGCATCCTTTGTTGGCTTCATCAGATTTTTAGTTGTTCATCATATTTGTGCCTCTCTTCTTCATCTACATGTTTCATCTGTTGTTTACTTGCCTTTTGCCTGTGATGATATACATGTTTGCTCAGATGTATACTTGCCTTTTGCCTGTGATGATATATATGTTCACTTTGTACATTTTGATGAGCTGCAACTAGTGAGGGACTAGAGCATGACCACTTAAATCTGTTCTGCTATTCTGTTGTACTTCTCATGTCTGTCATCAAGCCATGTGAGACATTCATGCCCAGGCAATGGTAAGGCTGGTATGGATGGCTCACATGGTTCCATGAATACCATGATCTCCTTTCATGCAATTGCATGTTGTCCTTAAGCTCCTAGTTGAAATTCAAATGATTTACAAACTTATTCGAGGCCACCTATTTATGTTGCTTGTTATTCTTTGAGTCTTATTTCTGTCAATTGAGCTCTAAATAATATGGCTGATGATGTTGTAACCAATGATGAGATGGCTGCTATTTGGATACGATTCTGTTATTGTGTTGTTTTCATGGTTTTGTCATGACTGTTTTGGACCTGTGGGACAGGATTAGTCCCTTGCAACACTGGTGCAATGCCAAGTGAAGGCAGGAAACTATCCTGAGCACAAGTACATGACATTCATGACTATAATCTCTTGCTGTTTTTTGCTATTTTTTATTGATATGCATCCACCTATGATTCTTTTTTGGTTAACATAACTGAGGCCTAATGTGTTTTTAAATCCAACGATGCCAAAACTCTATGTGTACAAAGCTTTACTATGACTGAGGATTTGTTTCCATATTATTGTACAACAATGTAGCTGAACCAGAGATGATATTTGGGATGTATGGCTGATAGTAACTGAGGTTCAACTTGTAATCAATGAGAACATCAACTAGTCTGAGGTCATGATGATGAACTCCAGTTATTGTTGTAATTTTTTATGTAATTGTGTTGATGCAAACCTGTGATGAATGAGATCATTTTTGCAACCTTCTCTGAAATGCTATGCTTGTACCAACTGGGTTAGGCCCGAATCAAATACTGTGCCAGTTTGGTGGTTTGAGGTAGTTGGCCTTGGGCCAGGCTCTAGACTAGAAGTCAAACACTGAAAAGGCATGAACTAGGCCCATTTCAGCCAAAGCAATCAAACATAACCTCTGGCCGTGGCAGGCCGGGCTGTGGCTGGTCAGGGCCTGGCTCGCCAGTCAGGCCTTGCACGGCCCCGATATCAAACACGCCCTTGTTGAATGGCAAGCCTTTACCGGCGGAAGAAGAGCCCATCTGGCCTAGGCCACGACAACAATGGTCTGTTTGAAATCAGTGTCACATAAGAATTTTTTATATTTTTTATTCCAATTTACAAATTTATACGACCGTTTTGAAATTTATTAAAACTATACCACCACTGCCGTGGGCCACAACGGTTGCCGGCTGAACATCGTGGCGTATGGCGGCTGAGACTAGCCGTCGTACGCCACGGCGGTTAGCCCGCAACCGCCGTGGCCCGTGGCGATTGGAGGGCGTCCACGGCAGTTAGGGGGCCTCCACGCCGGATAGACCTAACCGCCGTAGGCCACGGCGGTTAGACTCATTTTATTTATTTTTATTTAGATTTTGGTATCAACAACTAGTGTTCCACGGGATTGCAAAGAATTTTTTGGAACCGATTGCAAGGAAACTTAGGATACGTAATTTGTCTAATATGTGGTCTCATGCATTGACGTGTAATCTTGAGATGACTTAAACAATCTGTACAACTAGATTATTTTTAAGTTATTTTATAGAAATCTCTTTTCTTTTTTTTTCATAAGAAAAAATGTATTATGAGCTGCATATCAACTATAACACCTACAACGGTGGAGTAATAATCTCATAGTCCAGAACTGTAGCCTATTAGGAAGTCATTTCGTGATTCTCTTTCTCTCTCTTCACCCTCTTTCCTCCGTATTAACAAAATACTGTGTGACACTACATGAAATGACTTATGGGACCATTGAGGTGCACTAATGAACTTGCTTTTACGACGAGGCATGATCATAGATTGTGCGAAATGGTGTACAAGTACAACAATGCATGAAAAAAATTGCGGGTCGAGGTGTGGTGTATGGGAAAGTGTTTGCGAGTAAAGAGGCCAGCAGAATAATTTCTATTTAATATTTATCGTTCATTGATGGATCAATGCGCTTGCTTCCAAATTTATGGGAAGGTTGAGGGAGTGGACAAATAAGAGCATCTACAAGAGTAAAAAAATATTGGAAGGAATAAAGATGACCATCTTCAAGAGTTTCTAATAATCCGCTCTTATAATTAATATAGAAAATATAATTTTACATCAGGATTCCTATACTATTTATAAATTATTCTCTCTTGTACATTTGCATCATAGATCATTTTTTACCTTGATGTTTTTCACATCCTTCCACCTTTAGATTGGCCAGAAAAACACACAGGAGAGAAGATACGAACGACTCAGATGAAGCGCACACCTTTACGCGAAACATGTGGTAACTTTACCAAATTATAAATAATTAGGAGGATAGATGAGTTGTTGGAGAGAGATTGTTCTCATCTTGTTATAAACTAAGGGCAGCAGCAATGATTGTAGACAACGAGCTCTCTATAACGTGTCCACGTCAGATATAGACAATGACTATAGATAAGTCACCCAACAAATACACTACAACATTTACTTCTATATTTAGCAGGTCCCACATGTCAGGTTTCTTCAATCCTCTTCTCTATCCGTGAATCCCTTTCCAATCTTCCCAAGCCGACGAGCGGCGGCCATAGATGTAGTCCGACCGTGAGTGCTACTCGCCGACGACCTGGTTGCCGACGGCCACGACCCCGCCTCCAGTGCAGTCCGCGTGATCTGCCCAAGCGCGCCGACCGCGGAGGCCTCCCCGCGCCGGCCCTACCCCGCCCCGGGCCGAGGAGCTCGCCGTCTGCCCAAGTGCTACCGTTTGACCAGCTAGGCCACAGAGCTCGGTCACGCCGCCATCCGGTCAGCCAAGACATGGAGCTCAGCCGTTCGCCCGCATTGAAGGCCGTCTAAAGTCGCCTCCCAACGCCGGCCCGCGAATCTTGGCTGCGGTGCGCTGTAGTCCGGCCGCGCCGATTTTACTGGCAACGAGGCCAAGATGCCAAGCTCTGCCTAGAACACTATCGTCCCTCACCGCCGGCAACACCCACCCCGATTTAGTTGCCGGCCATGGGCCGCGGCAACGAACAAAACCTTCTCACGGATGAGGCAGAGGGAGATGAAGCGGACGAGAATGACGTTCGGGCTCACATGTGTGGAATTGCGTGTTGTAGAGCGTCGTCACTGGGTTAAGCGAGAGCACATTCTCTCTTGCCCTCTCTCTCCTACGTGTCTCTCTTGTTGAGAGCATATCGACCCCATTGCGGGTGCCAAGGATTAGGAAGGAATTTATGGAACTCTTGGACAGAGTGTTGATGAATGATAAGTGGGAAGTTACCTTCCCTCTAACGAATTTAAGGAAAAACCCAAGACTGATGTCAGACCACAACCCTCTGCTGTTGTGTACTGAACATAACACAATAAAAAAAGCATTTCTATTTTGAAACATCCTGGATAAAACATGAGGACTTTCTCCCCAAAATTGAAGAAATTTGGGAAAAGCCAATCAATGCACAAAGGGCAGCAGGAAAATGGCTTATCCAAATTGGGAGAGTCAAGAAATTTTTGAAAGGTTGGGGGAACAGCCTCAAAGGACATACAAAAAGATATAGGCTAATTTTGAAAAAAGAGCTTGCTGAGATTAAAAAGATGGAAGAAGAAAATATTCTGCCAACAACCCTGTTGGATAGGAAATCTTTTATACAGGCTGAGTTGTTTAGACTGATAGAGGAAGAAGAATTGTACTGGCACAAGAGGTCCAATGAGAACTGGTTGTTGATCGAAAGGGGATAATAATACTGCCTACTTCCATAGAAAAGCAAATGGAAAAAAGGAAGAATACTATATTTCACTTGGAAAAAGAGGGTGAAAGCATTGATAAAGAGGATGATATCATCAAACATGCAACATATTACTATAAGGATTTGTTTGGACCCTCTGAAAGTCCAATCTTTTCCTTGGACCCAGACTGCTGGGATCAAAATGAAAAGATCACCGAGGAGGAAAATATACAATTGACAAAACCTTTTACAGATGATGAAATAAAAAAAGTGATCAAGTCAATGAAAGGCAATAGAGCCCCAGGGCCTGACCACATACCTGTGGAGTTTTATCAAAGTTGCTGGGAGATAATTAAAGTAGATATTATGGATATGATCCAGGAGTTTTGGAACCATGAGCTAGATGTGGACATACTGAACTACGGGGTGATAACACTGATACCAAAAATAAAAGAAGCTTCAAAAATACAGCAGTACAGACCAATATGTCTATTGAATGTCAGCTACAAGATTATAACCAAGGCTCTTATGTTAAGGTTTGAGGATTGCATGAGCAGGATCATAAGCAAGAGTCAGAATGCGTTCATAAAAGGTAGGAATATTATGGATGGAGTTTTAAGCCTGCACGAAATCCTGCATGAGACCAAAAGGAAGAAAATGGATGGTATAATACTGAAACTAGACTTTGAAAAAGCTTATGATAAAATTAGCTAGAGCTTTCTTTTTGAATCTATGAGACAAAGAGGTTTCTGTGATGCTTGGTGTAATTGGATAAAACAAGTAGTAAATAGTGGAACCCTGAGTGTGAAGGTCAATGATACCTTGGGTAGCTACTTCAAAAGTAAAAAGGGGGTGAGGCAAGGGGATCCTCTGTCTCCCCTGCTGTTCAATCTGGCTGCGGATTGTCTGGCAAAGATGGTGCAGATATCACAAGAAAACAATCTGATAAAAGGGCTCATATCAGACATAATTCCCAAAGGGGTGTCTATACTTCAATATGCTGATGACACTATCTTGTGTATGGAAGATGATTTGGAAACAATGACTAATATGAAAATTCTTCTATACATATATGAAAAGATGTCAGGTTTAAAGATCAACTTTGGGAAGAGTGAGATAATCATGGTATCTTCGGAAGAACAAAAAGCTCTGCTTTATTCTGAGATGATAAATTGTGCTACTGGGTCCTGGACTATAAAATACCTAGGAGTACCAGTGTCTGGCTCTAGGTTACATGTAAAGGATTGGATGACTCTGAATGACAAGGTTCTAAAAAGATTGGATGGATGGCAATGTACCTCTTTGTCATTTGGAGGCAAGCCGGTTCTGTTGAATGCTTGCCTAAGTTGTATACCAACTTATGCTATGTCTATGTACCTGGTACCAAAAACAGTGGTGAAGAAAATAGACTCAACAAGGAAAAGGTTCTTCTGGCAAGGTGGGGCCACCAAGAGAAAGTACCACTTGTTTAAGTGGGCAGTGATTACAAAACCGAAAAAGAAGGGAGGTCTAGGTGTAAAGGATTTGAGAAAAATGAATATTAGTCTCCTTTGTAAATGGTGGTGGAAGTTTGAGAATGAGGAAGGCCTCTGGCAAGAAATAGTCAGGAATAATACAAAGTTAAAGGGGGGATTGCTAATCTAAAAAAGAAACCATGTAATTCCCCTATGTGGAATGACTTTATCAAAATTAAAGACTTGTATTTGGCTGGCAGAATTATGAAATTTGGAGATGGAAGAGATACAAACTTTTGGAAGGACCCCTGGTGTGGAAGGGTGAATCTGAAAGAAAAATTCAGCGAACTTTATGAAATAAACAATGAATAACATGCATCTGTGGCTGACATGACTCAGAGAGGATGGAGATTGACTTTTAGAAGATGGCTTGATGAAAATGCTCAAAATCAGCTAAGGCAACTTAGAGATATCTTAATGTCCTGTGCATTTGGGCAACAGAAGGATAAGCCAATTTGGGCCTGGGAAAGACATAAATCTTTCTCAGTTAAATCCATGTATGCTCATATGCGTGAAGGGGAGGCTGGGGTATCTAACAAAAGAATCTGGAAAGCAAAAATCCCCCTAAAAATCAAAGTTTTCATGTGGCTGTTGAATCAAAATGCTATTCTAACAAAAGACAATATGATGAAGAGAAATTGGCAAGGAGATCAACATTGTAAATTTTGTAATAGAGATGAGAGCATAAATCATCTCTTTTTTGACTGCCCCTTAGCCAAATATGTTTGGAGCTTAACAGTCTGGGTAATCAGAGCTGATTGTAGGCCAAACAATGTAGGACAATTTTGGTTTTGGTGTGAGAAGTACATGCCAAAAAAACTCTAATTTGTATATGGTTGGTCTAGCTGCGATTTGCCGGGCAATCTGGCAAGCGCGTAACAATGTGTGTTTTGAAAGGAAAAAGATTAGGTCTCCTACTGAGATCATCTGGTCAACTTCATCTTTTCTTAAATACTGGGCAGGTCTGCAAAAAGAAGAGGGGAGGGATATGCTGGAAGCCGGAGCTGAAGCGCTTAAGAACGCGGCGCTGCACCATCACCCCAAGAACAAGATCATGGAGAGCGAAGATCTAGGACTGTGTTGCTCCAGTAAAGAAGATGTTGGAAAAAGTGAAGAACAAGGAAGACAAGACCAGACTTGGAGAAGGATGAAATGAATAAATCCTTCTGTGTTTTGGATGATACTTTAGCCTAGGTGGCTGCTGTCCTTAAGTAGTTCGTTCCTGTGTGTAAAACTCTGTTGGTTGGTTCGTTCGTTAGCTATCTAGGCAGGAAGGTCAGCCCTTTGAGCTCGTTCCTTCCGGCGCGTGAATCCTTGCCTGTTGCTTGGTGTTCGGTTAGGTTTGTCTGGTGACTCTCGTTGAACTTTGTGACTTTGTAATTGTAATTTCGTTGCTCCGGTAATGAAATTCGAGCATAGCCCTTGGTGGAAAAAAAATATGGCTTGGTAGGTCAACCTATCCAATCTATTTGTTAACATAACTAAAGACCCTTTACCATGACAAATTAATAACTTGATAATCTTTATATTAATCTCATGTTGTTGTTGTCATGGTCCAAACTTGTGTATTATTGGAACTCCTAGTGACACAGTTGTGCACACGTACGACTGTACGACTGACACAACGACACGACTGACACAACGACATATAGCATCGCTAGCTGGACTGCCGGACCATGGCTGACAAAGATAGCTGCTCTTCAATAATTCTCTTTCACTTCTAGGGTTAAGCACGAACATTATGAGTCTTCTTTGAGAACTGGTCGGGCAATAATGCATTAATGAGTTGTCCAAAGGACTAGATCGAACAAGAACAGTACAGTAGCAGATAAGAACGTGCCTCTCCGATGTGCAGACAGGACCTGGTCCTCGCCTTGTTCGGCTTGGGAACTTATCACCACCACCACGCAAGATTTGTCTCCGTAACAAACCACCACTAGCAAGAATGTGATCAAAAAAGATTTTTCTTTCAGAATAAACCAGCACCCGCCATCAGCAACCGGCACCTATCCAATGTGCAGACACGACCTGGTCCTATGCCTTTGTAGTTTGTACCCGGCCTGGTCTTTCACATTGCGCCACCAGTTTATGTAAAAAAAAATCCAAGACCCCGCTCCATACATAGATGCAGGTCCTGTATGGATTAAAAAAACTTTCTTTCCTGTACCACCCCGTCCTCTCTCTTCTGCATTGCTTTTATTTGTCTCTCTGGTCAGTGGAGGTTAGAATAGAAGCAGCCTCTCCTTTTTTTAATCAGCTGAGCTGCTGCATAGGAAGGAGAGGGTTGATCCTTAACATTACCCGAGAAACATCAAGCAACACCAAATAAATGCGGGCCCACCTTAGGACTGAGTGTTGGAACCATACACCCCGGCCCTAAATCACATTAGTACCGGGCATTTTGCTTCTCGGTACTATGTTAGTAACGGGTGGGGAGGGAGAGCCCTAAGGTGCCCTCACATGACCCACATTAGTACCAAGTTGGAACAGACACAGGTACTAATGTGCCGCATTAGTACCGAGTGGAGATCAACACCTGTACTAATAATATGAGGCTAGCACATTAGTACCAGACCCCAATACCACCTGATACTAATGTGGTGATATTTGTACCAGGTGAAACAAACCACCGGTACTGATGTACCACCCACCCCACACTGTCGGTTCTCTCCGTCTCCTTTTATTTATATTCCCACGCTCCCTCTGTCTCCATGCCTATCTCTTTAATTTCTATCCCCCTCTCCCTCACATCTTATCTTCATCTAACACCTCTCTCTTTTCCTCTCCCTGGGCCGCAGATCGGAGCACGATGGCAGCGCGTGCCTAGACTAGGTGCGGCGGCAGGCGTGGCGGCCCGGCGTGGGGTCGCGAGCTCAGCCTCCGGCTTGGGGCCACTACGTGAAAACCTCAAATATGCCACACAACATTTATAACGGGCCCTTAACACCCGTTACATGCACCCACATCTGTAATGGTTGTTACTTAGCGCCCGTTACAGATAAGCGCGTCACGTCGACCCCAGGGTTGGCCTCCGCAACGCCAGTTACAAATGTGGATTTCTGGTAACGGTCTTCTTAAATGCCCGTTACATGAATTCTCTGTAACGGACGTTAAATAGAGTCCGTTACACAAGTGAAACCTATCGGTAACGAACTAGTAAAGTCCGTTACTGATCAACACCCTATCGGTAACGGGTTGTTTAAGTCCGTTACTGGTCACTCCGTATTGGTAACGTGCTATAAAGTCCGTTACCGATGAGCATTTGACGCCCATTACTAATTTGAGAGCCCAATAATTGAAGTCTGAGAACACTCAACTGCCGTAAAGCGGGAGCGCAGCGTCAGTGAACAAATGAGATGGAGGTTTGTTAATCATCGTCTCCTTTGAGTCTGTCCTCATTGACAGGTCAACTCGATCCATCTCTCATTGCTTCCATTTCGACATACAGGCACAATCAACACACATATCTTCTGAGACAAAACAGACATCATAAGAGAGATAAGTTGTCCACAGGAATAAAGATAATTATTACAAAAGGTTAACTTGTCCATATATTAGGCTAGGACTTAACTAGTCCATCACATTATTTACTATGGTCGTGCTATTTGACCATACACATCAACAAAGGCATGCCCCTTGAACATCCACAAAAGTATGGCTACTCACCCTGCACATCAACAAGCTTGAACTAGATCATACCCCATCAGGATTATTGGCTCTTTTTGCAGCCTCTTCGTAAGCAACCAAGGATTCTTGAAGCCCTTCTAGCGCACCTTCAATGGGCTCGAGATTTTGTTCAGTAGTATAATTGTACCTCCTTATATGCTTAGCCTTTTTGATGAGGATGTTCACTTCTTTTGTGATTTTTTCAAACTCAGGTTTCACATATCCCAGACATTAAGGTTAAGAAGTAACTCAAGCTCTGCTCGCGACTCAAAGAGTTTTGCCTGAAACAGGGTTAAACATGGTATAAGAATTAAGAACAACATAGTTAATTCAGAACTAATTTGCCTCAGACCTTGGAGTAGGGTGTGACAAGTAAAAGCAGAACTTAATTCAGAACTTATTTACCTCAGAACATGGTATAATTAAGATCATGACAAGCATGGAAGATATCATCATAGGCACTAATTAACTTTATGAAGCTCAAGCTACCTTAAGCTCCATCTATAGAACAAGTAAAAAGGTAGTGAGATTCAGAGAAACTTGCCTCGCCGTCGTCGTAGTCGTTGCCAGAGTCAGAGATGAGGTCCTCTACACCTTCTTCACCGCTCCCTCGACACCTCTTCGTAGTTGCCAGACACTTGTACTCGCAAACGTGAGGCAGGCCACTCGCCCACTTCGTTGCCCCCTTGCCGGCACGCTCCTCCTTGCTGCTGCTTGGCCCCTCGTCAGAATCCAAGAGGATCCAGTCAAGGACCTTCATCCCCGGCATTGGGTTCACTCCACCGCCGTTTGGCCCCTTTCCGACGCTCATCATCGTCTCCCTCTTCGCTGCCATCTCACCGGCACACGCGCGGATCCAGTTGCGACACCGCTTCGCGTTCCGGTTCTCCTCGATCCCAGGTGTGCGTGGTCGTCTGCTGCTTGGCCCCTCGCCGGCGCTCATCGTCGTCTCTGTCTCCATGCCTCCTCTGCGCTTTTTTTCAAGGAAAGTGCTGCGCTTATCCATTCAGAAAGAAGAAAGGGGCAATATTTGGGATGGAGGGGGTAGCAGTCAATACCGACGCAGGTTAGCAAACCCGGGTCACTTTGTAGTTTTTATGAAGAAAGAATTGGTGTAATGAAGAGAAAAAGAGATAGAGTTAATAACCCTTAGTTTGATGGGAGATGTTGTGGGTAGCTTGCATGAAGAGAGAAATGAAGTTAATGATAGTTAGTGGGTACCAATTATATAAGTTATATAGATATAGATTAATAAAAATACGGACAATTCATAGTTTTTTAAGAATCGAACAACTCATAGGAGTAGTTGGGCATTTGGTATTTTGAATAAAATATGAACAGTCACACGTCTCCTTGTGACCACATGATTTTTGTGGCCAAGAGCTGAGCTCTGCTGAGCGAACACAGGTTCCGAGGTGCGTGACCGACCGCCTGACGGTTCGCCGTCTTGTCAATATAAATCCTGACCGGCTAAGAACTTCGTCAACCGCGACACCAAGAAAACCCCAGCACCACCGTCTCCGGTCACCAAGAAGTGAATCCAAGAGCTTCTCCTTCCTCAAACAAGCGCATGGCGTCAAGCGATCCATCAAGGAAGCGGGGGAGGGAGGAGGTGCCGCCGCCCCCGCCCGAGGAGGTGCTGCCACCCTGTGACAACCCCATCCGAGATAATTCCGTACTATCGCCTAAACCACTCCATTTGGTCATTAAGCGATAATAAAGAATCATCCCGTTGAGTGTTGTTTACACTCGGTAAATCACTTGAAAACATAGAGAGGATCGAACGTATGCATTAAATTCCCACGAAGGAGAGTCCAGAGTGCCTTACATATTAATACCAATCTCCCCATAGGGTCCAAGCGGTGAATAGAAAAGTTGTAGATCTCCTAATCCTTTACAATTTCTACAAAGGTCGTATAGCCTTTTGATCACTAGATTTTGCATAAAACGCAGTGGAACTTTGCAGAAAACTCGGCTCCAGTGAACAATGCCCGGAGGCGTTGACTTGCATTTTTCACCTATTTAGGCTTCAAATCTCAAATGCCACTCAACATGAAAGTTGTGTCCCTTGACAAAATACACAACTTTTACATTGGGAGATTTTGAAGTGTTTAGGTGAAATTTGGAGAACGCAGCAAAAGTTCCGGGCGACACTTGTGGGTCAAAAATGGTTCAAGGGGTTTGACTAGGGTTTTGACCAAACCTGGACCACTAGTTGACCAAAGTGGGCCATTAGAGGTTGTCGGTGAAGTTTTCGAGGTGATGGCCCAGGTTGACCGTCGTTTAACTGCTCATTAGGGTTAACAACTCCGACTGAAAACCTGGGGCATCACAGCCTACCCCCCTTAAACAGAATCTCATCCCGAGATTCGACAACGAGATTTGAGCAACTTCTTCCAACAAGGCAAAGGTTACAAGGTGGAAGATATACTCGCTTACATTTCTCGATAGCGAGAATTCATATGGGGCAAAAGATACATGGGGCTCTCCTCACTGCCTCAACGCAGTTCATGAGGAAGCGGTCGATGGATGTGTACATGGAAAACTAAAAGAAGACAAACTTCGTTGACGATGCAGAGATACATCGCTACAAGCGTCCAGCGGAGGGACTCGAACATCTCCACAAACTGAGCCATGGTCGGTGATGCGGGCTGGGGTTCTTCTCTCGGTCTTCTCCTGAGCTTCTTCTGGAGGTTGTCGACGAAGATGGCGAAACAGCTTGCTCGACGAGTGGGCGGAGCAACAGCAGAGATGGGCTGGTGGCGGGTTGGCCAAAACTAGCCGGAGGGGAAAACAAGAGCGGCGACACTGTCGAGCTCGAAAATAGGTGAGACTTGGCAATGGCAACACCGCGGAAGGGTTTCCCTTTTTATACCTCAATGGAAACGCAACGGTCATCCCAACCGACTGAGGTAGGGACTAGCGGAGCGATCCGACGATGGCCACACAGGGCTCGATAATGGTCGGCCCGTGAGGTCTCGGCGATGTGATCGTGGTCGCGGGAAAAGAGATGGCAGGGAGACGCTACGGCGTCGTACCATCGTGGCACTAAAAAGAATGGGGTCCAACAGTCTAAAGATCTGACTGTGATTTCTCGAGAAAAACTCTAATCTTACTCCTTCAACCTAGCCGGTTGATTGATGTGAATCTAAGAGAGCTTGGAGATTAGGCGGAAAGACCAAGTTGAGAAAAGGGATTACCAAGAGATTTCTATGAAGAAAGGAAAGGCTAGTAAACAAATGTTTGTTACATTTGTTCACTAAGATTCCTGAATTTAATTCTTGAAAAGCAACTAAAATGCGAGGATGGAGCAAAGTTCCATCATCAAAAGTCCACAGTAAGGAGGAATGCTCTCGGATAGAAAAGTTACCCGTGAAGTTAAGCTGGCCTTGCTCCACTTGAACTGTGGGCTTCTCGTCACGATTGCCCTTGGCTACTCCGGGGTTCTGATTCTGCTGCTCGAGCTTGTTCTTACTAGGGTTTGGGCACTCATTGGCATAATGTCCTGGTTGCCTACAATTGTAGCAAATGTGGGGGTGGAAGTTCCTTTGGCTTGGAGACTTGTTGCTGAGCCTGACGGTACTGAAAATTTCCCGAAGGCTTATGCTGGGATGGAGTAACTTTCTAGTGGCCTGATGCGGATGATTGGGTAGAACCATGCACATTTTTCTTAATGAAACGGAATTTCTTGCCCGATCCATCTCCCGAAGCAAAGTTGTTCTGTCTCTTCTTCTCCTTTTGTACCTTCATCATGGCATCCTCTTGAGAGATAGCTTTGTTCACTAACTCATGATAACTGTTGGGCTCTAATAGGTTTAGCCTTTCATACAATTCACTCTTAAGACCATCACGGAAACATTCTATCTTTTTGGCATCGGTGTCCACGTGATGTTCTCCATACTGGCAAAGGTTGTGTTGACGGTTAATAGTTGTATCAAAGTTCGTTTAATGACTTGCAAGCGGACAAGTCTCCCGTCGTAGTCAAGGGACCCTTCTTCCCTCGAGTGGTGAACCCAAGGTATCGAATCTGTGGAACAAATGTGTGACGCAAAACTTAATCTAATAAAGCCAAGTAACTTCAATCTTCGATAAAAAAAAACCCTAATGCATCTAGGTAAAAGACACGAAACTAATCTAATCTACTAAAGACCGGAGAAAACAAAGTAAGATTGGGTAGGTAAACCGATCTAGAGAGATCGAGGTAAGCCTTTTGTTGAAGTTCCAAGCAAGAGAAGAAGTAGCAAATCGAATCTTATAAGAAGCTTCTTTAAATCGTGGTTTCCCGTCCAAATCCGAAAACATCCGCCTTTCGGAACCCCCGTTCTGTCACAATGTATCCCTACTCATGCGGGGAGCTTAGGGCGAGTGAAAAGACAAGTCGAGATTCTTTCGAAAGATCCGGCGTGTACCTCTAGCCACCGCGGCTACAAGAACACCCTATGTAATCTATCTCGAGAATAGAATTGGAATAAGCAAAGCCGATCGAAAAACGAAATCTTCGAGGAAACACTTGATCGCTAGGAAAAGATTCAACTTGATAATTCAACTATAACAATGATACATACACAAGATCACCACCGGGATCCTTCCTTGATCTTGCTTCTAGCTCCGGGAACTCCAACGTGGTCTTCCGTGCAAGGTTCCCACGTCGGCTAGGGAAACCCTAGTCAACTAGCTCGACCCTCTCCTCTTCGAGATGATGTCCCTCTCTTCTCTGCTCCTCGGCGGCCGATGACGAATTGTATCCTGCGTGGCTCTCGGTCAGGGGGCTATAAATAGCCTGATTGGCGGCTAGGGCAAAGGGGAGCCTCACTAGGCCCTGGACAGGGCTGGGCCGACCGGCATGGGCCGGCCGGCCTGGGCCCATCCAGGCCCAGCCCGAGGCCTCCTTTGCTCTACGTCGGTTCCCTTGCTTCCTGGATGTTTCCCCCTTCTGCATGTAGGTCCATGTCTTCAGTTTCTCTCCGAATTGGACACAACTCCTTGTCTTGCAAGATTCAACACTTTTCTGGTCAGGTCCTCGGAGTTTGTCGTCTTCTCGGATCAAGTCCCTGGCTTCTTGGAGTTAAGTTTGCTTTATTGCATGACTTGTACGGGGCTTCAAGGTCTTGTCATGAGGTGCTTGATGAACTTATCCCGAAAGTCTTGCATTCAACGCTAAAACCCTGCATAAACATTAAACTCCAAAACCGACATGCACACGTGAACTTGTTATACCACGGGGGTTAGTACCAATGGATAAGGTATAAAACTCATGCCAACACCGAAGGTAAACTCATGGCTAGGTTGATGGATTTTCACCGTCAACATCTCCCCCATGCTTAAACCTTGCTCGTCCTCGAGTAAGCCTTCGATGGATATCATCATTGCCAAACAATGTTTAAACCTTGCACTTGATCATACATGAGAAAACATAATGCTCTCAAAATTTTAATTCGTTAAAGTTCCATAATGTACTAGCCTTCATCTCTACGGAGGGTAGATTCTTATTAAGCTTATCCCACGAGTATTAACATGCTCACAAAGTTTAAATAGATCTCAGAATTTTTGAAATAAAGAACGAGATAAAGAAAAGCTAAACCAAGTTCACAAATTTAAATCATCTTGTATATTGCTCATGAACTCTCATCTCACTTGTCTCTCAAGCCTATATATTCTACTCCTTTCCCTCTCATAACATATATGCGTGGTAGGCTTTATATGGAGCTTTGGGAAAGTTTAGTCCTAACAAGATTTTATAAATGAGGTGTTGTCAAAACAAGACAAGCTTCTCATGGTCTTACCGAGACTCGTCAAAAAGGTCATTGGAAAATAATTTAAATCAAGGAGGGGAAAGAGAAAAATACACACACTTTAGATGAGTGGACATGTGCAAATGGCAAAGAGTGATCCCGAGGCACAAAGGAAGTCCTCGTTATCGGATTGCACATGGTTGGAAAATGAGAATGGATCTTTTAAACTTGAAGCCTTGAATGCACTCTTAGAGAACCGGGGAGTTTACTTTACGCATACTCATATATTTTTTTCTCTTTCTCATATTTCTTATTCTTTTCTTTTCTTTCTTTCTTTCTTTTTTTCTTTCTTTCTTTCTTTCATTCTTTCATTTTTTTTCTTGTGAGACTTTCACCTTGGAAGTCACGTACATCGCCTTTGAATTTTTCTTTCATTGATTATATTTTTTTAAAAAATACTCCCCTTTGAACTCTAAAACTACACCGTACCTACCTCCTCCCCCATGCTTAGATGTTGCTCGTCCTTGAGCAAAGAGGTGAAAAATAAGGTAGGTAACGGAAATATTTTTTCCTCTGGAGAGATACTTGAGATCTTCAATGTCGACACTGTCTTGCGATCTTCCTTGAATTGATGATCCATTCTCAACGATAGGTTGTGGTCAAGGAGGTAAACACAAAAGATGACATTTGGTTTTAAGGGTGGATATCCGGCGAGGTTTGTGAGATCTCCGATGCGGGGATACACAATGCACGGATAAAAGGCTAGCAAAAAGATAGATACGCAAAAATGGAATGACCAACTTCTTAGTCTCGGGCCAGAGAAATCATGGCCTGCAATAACTCACTCAAAAATAAATCTTGTACACTAAGGTTTATGCACTCAAATATATATTAGGCTTTGGATAGGTTGAGCAACACACAAGTGATATTTGTGACAAGGTTAGCGATATTTTTGAGCATAAAAGACATCTTTAATCTATTCATAACTTGAGAGCACATAAGACACTATGGGTCTTTATTTTAATCATAACCTCCGCTAAAGATTAAGCTAGCATTTAAATAAATTCAGATTCGTATTTTAAGAGAGCACTAGCTTTAACATGCATAAATCAATTACAAAGATAAACAAAGCAGCAATTATAATCATATATCATCATGGCACAAATTTTTGTAACTTTTCCAATGATATAATCAAGGTGGTGTCTTTATTAATGATGATATCAAGTTGAAATACAAACTGAAAATAAACAAACATGCTTGCTGAAAATTAAATAAAAGCAGAAAATATTACGCAAACACACATAAACAAAAGCTGAAAATTACAGAGAAAAAGAAAAGAAAAGAAAACTAAAGTTCCTAAATCTTCTAGTCCTCCGCCGGTGGTTGGTGTTGATGATCTTGATAGTAATACCCTTGCTCATAATTTGATTGGACATTCCCTCCGACGAATTGATTTTGCTCCACTAGGTGAAGGCGTCCAAACTCGTAGGCAATATTTGCATTGCCTTCACCAAGTTGAGCTGCGTTAGCTTGGATGGCTGCGATGTTTTGGGCGTTTCTTGCAGCATACCCTCCAATTATGGCCATGCTTTGTTGTGGTTGGGGATGATGTGCGTAGGGCTCCGCGAAGTTAGCGTTGGGCACCACATAATTTGGTGGGGGTACCGGTGCACCACCCCCCATGCTTGCTCTTGTGGCCCTCCGTAATAACTTGGTGGAGGAGGTATCCCGCCGAATGGTTGCACATTGGGTTGTGCTCCACTCGCTTGTGCGGAGGATGTTCCCTCCTCTACGATTCTTCTTCTTTTGTTCTTCCTTGCAGGGACAAGGAGTCCCTCTTCCAACCAATCTTCCCTCCCTTCGGTGAAAAGCCTAAGCCTCTCATCGGGAAGGGGCAGGTTCACTATGGCCAAACGATAACCTCCTCTCTCATCTCCACTAATGTATTTGCCTTGCCGCAAATACTCAATGCCGAGAGAGGTACCACGCAAAAGATGGTCGGAGTTTCTTGCGATCCCCGGCCGTAAGGAGAAGGCCAACATGGAGAGGTAGCACCCCGAACCAATATTTCCCGCCCCCGATGTTGCTTCACAACACCAACGGTTGATCATAAGGTAAGAGGGGTCTATTGGCTGCCTGTCAATTAAAGCCGAGTAGAGCCAATTCAACTCCGTGTCGGTCACCTTCGTCTCCTTCATCCTCCCCAATACCCTCTTTGCACATCCAAGAGTGAAATATCCGGATAATGGGGTTGCATATGCAGTTGCGTTGTTGATGGGCTTCTCTGGAGATCATATTCCAAAATCCCGCTAACATGCCGGGTGCCACGTCAACTTTCTCCAGAGCTCCCTTGTGGAATCCAAGTAGCTCCCTAACGTGCTCGTAGGGAACCATTTGTTGGATTCCCTCCAAACGGAATGACAAGCTTTGCACTCCATCATCAAGGATAGGTGCAATAGTCATCAAAATTTCCAAGGCGAACCCCATGTGGGTGTCCACCGATACTCCGTTGGAGAATCGCACCCATCCAAGGTGCCCCAACATGTAGTATATGTCGGTGCCAAAACCCAAGGTGTAGAGTGCTTGGTCGTCGAATTCGACGTTGGGCACAAGCCTCTTCTCAAGATGAGAGAGCCTCTCCTCCTCCTCCGACGACAAGATGATGAAGCCGTACGAAGAGTATATCGGAGTGTAAGGAGGTGGCGCGGTCGAACGGGTCGATCGTCGTGGTGGCGCGGGCTGCTCCTCCGTGTGCCCTCGAGGTTCGGTAAACCTCATGGACGTGCTTCTTGCAGCCCTCATACCACCAAGGAGGAGAGCATCGTTCCACCTCGGTGGTGCCGTATCCATCTCCATGCTCCGGGGAGACTCGGAAACCGAGTGCCTCCTCGAAGACGTGGTTGATGACGGCTTGGATGACGACGAACCCTTCTTCTTGGAGAAGAGACTTGTGGTTTTCTTCCACATGGTTGCTGCACTCTTCTCTTCTACTAAAACTCCGGGTTGCAATCGGTAACTAGGCACTAAAACTCTTACTTTGGATGTGGACTTTGAGTGGATTAAGGATGTGGATTTTTTTGAGCTATCAAGCTTGGGAAGGTTGGCTATGTCTACGGAGGTTTTGAGCACACAAAATGGAACACACAAACAAAGGAAGGAGAGGGAAGCTTGCTGCGAGTAAAACGGGAGCGGGGGGGGCTCCTTAAGTAGGGGAGGCCGGCCGGCCCGGGCCGACCGGCCCGGGGTGCCGGTGCTCCTCCCCGCCTCGGCTTTCTTCCGAAGACGATCATTTCGCCTCTCGCAACTTTCCCCGCCCGTGTGCTCCACGAGTTGCACCGCCCAAACGCTCTCGTCCACTCCTTTTCTTGCATTATTGGTCCTTCCACTTGATGCTTCATGCTTTGGGTCATGTCCATGCTCCCTAGCTCCACTTGCTTCACATGCCACCATGAAATTCCTGCAAAGTTGATGCTTGCTACCCACCATGCTTGTCCTTTGCATGTGGATTTGGTGAAAGTTGATGAAAGGGAATCCAATGGTGCATGCATGATTAATTCAAACTAGATTGCCTCCATTAAGGTATGTTTAAGGTTAAGCACTCCTCTAATTCGAAATTTAAAATATTTTTCAGAGCCATGCAAGAGCTCAAACATAAATTTAGAGAAGTTTTTAAACCATTAAAAACAAATGTAAGTCAAAAATATTTTCCGACTACGTTGATTTCGGTCTCACCGGTATAGTTTGCCTTCATCAGTTGAGAGCAAACTTTTCCCGGCTTGATCATGGGGGCATAGGTTTAAGTTCTAATTTTGGCTAAATAAGAGAGATTTTGAATAAACCAAAATTAGATGAGACTTAGAAAAATTCTAATCTTAGAGAAACCAAGGATATGGATTTTTAAATCAACCAAAAGTTTTGATTTCTAGGTTCACGCGAGTCCTACCACGTGCTGAATTTTTTTATTAACACATAGGTATAAGTCGTGGCTCTACTCGTGTGGTTTTAGCATGAAAAATAAGTCAACCTCAGCACCACAATGAGGGTGAAAGGTTGAGTTAGGTTCTGAAATTATTTGGTTGAGGTTTCTCGAAAAGAAAAGAACAAACAAGCACATAGGAGGGTTCAGGCAAAGGGTTTATGATAAAGCAAAACATTCAATCAAGAATTATGTCTCTAATATTGTTAAACCACTTCTCAGTCTAATGTCTTTGCATAATAAAACTCAAAACTAAATTATTAAAAATACTCGAAAAACCTGGAATCGGGTTGTCCTCCCGGTAGCTTATTCTTGACTCGACGAAACGGGTTGCCTCCCGCCTAGCGCTTCGTTTATAATCTATAGCTAGACTTCTTCACTTGATTACTCCGGATCAACGCTATTTGCGGGCGTTGCAATCTTGGGTACCCACTTCCGCACCATCTTGGGCGCGGGCTTGTCTTCCGGCTTAGTCATTTTTTTGGTCTTCACAGGCGGCTTCTCTTCCTTTGTCTTGACGGATGCAACACCTTCTTTGATTTTCTTTACGTTCATTTTTTCGGCTCCTTCTTCTTTTTCAGCCCCTCCGTTTGCTTTGGTTCTCCCTTCACTCCAATCATGTTGCATGCCTCAATTCTTGGACGGAACTTGAAGGAACTCCTTTCTCCGTTGATATCGAACATGATCTCCCCCTTGCCAACATCAATAGTAGCTCCCACGGTCTTGAGGAAAGGCCTCCGAAGGATGAGCGGCGGCTTCTCCCTCTCTCCCATCTCGAGCACAACGAAGTCGACGGGGATGAAGTGGTGTCCGACCTTCACGGGTACATCTTCAGCAATGCCCAAGGGATAGCGAATGGAGTTGTCTCCCAACTCCAAACATATACCCGTAGGCTCCATCGGTAGGCGTAGCTTCTTGAACACATCCCTCGGCATGACGCTTACACTAGCTCCAAGGTCGCATAACGCCTTCTCGAAGTTGAAAGAACCAACTGAACGTGGAATTGTAGGGCACCCGGGGTCCTTTTGCTTCTCTAGCCCATTAGCAATAGCGACACTACACTCCTCGGACATCTTGACATGATCTACCCCGAGTGTTGCTATCTCATATTTATTTGCAAGTATATTTTTAAAGTAACGAGAATATGTAGGTACTTGTAGGGCATCTAGTAATGGCATGTTGATGCTAAGTCTACGCACAACTTCCACAAACTTCTCAAAGTGGTTGTCAAGTTTACCTCGGAAGTAGCGTGGCTTGAGTTGCGGTATCCTCGTGTCATCCTCCGGCATCTCAAATTCGGGTTCCTCGGTGACGATCCCCGTAACCTTCTCTTTAGCAACTCCTTCCACCTCGGTGGATGTTTTAAGCTTCCTTGCTCCCGCGGCACGTTCCGGATCTTCGGTCTCCTTCCCCGAACGTGTTTGAATGGCCTTCGCCAATTCGGGACTTTTGGGTTGTCCTGGAAGCTTCCCTTCATCATTAGTGAGGCGCCCCGCAAGTTGTCCAACTTGTGTCTCGAGCAACTTCATCATGTTGAGCACTTGATGATTGGAACTTCCGACCTCCGTCACTTTGCTATTGATGTTCTCCAACACCTTGTCTATGGTCTTGAACTTGGTGACGGTGTCCTTGTTGATCTTATCTTGCTCATCCATGAACTCCTTCAATTGTATTTGAAGCGGAACCGCATTAGGAATAGATGAGCTTGCATTAAATTGAGGACTACCTTGCCCGTAGCGGAAGTTCGGCAATTCTCCCTTCCTCATGTAGTCGAGCACTTTGGCTTCCTCCGGACAATCTTTGCGAAGATGGCCATACTCTCCACATTCTTCGCATGTGGACCTTGCTTCGGCGTCCTTCAAGTCTTGAGCCTCTTTCTTTTGCATCTCCATCTTCTCCAACCTCCTCGTGAGCGAGTCGATCTTGCCTTCAAGTATGTTCTCCTTCTCCACTTGCAAGACTCCTTTGACGTTCCCCGTGGGTTGAACCGGATGTAGGCGCCCGGACGACGCCCATGTGTCATTATCCGCGACCTTCTTGAATAGCGTGAAAGCTTCCGTCGGTGTAAGTTCGATGATGGATCCTCCCGCCGATGCATCGATGATCGTCCTTGACGCCATGGTGAGTTCTTGATAGAACTTTTGCACGAGGTCTTCCTTCGGGAACTTGTGATGTGGAACCGCCCGGGTGTACTCGTTGAAGCGCTCGAATGCCTCCGAGATAGTTTCCGTAGGATATTGAACAAAGGTGACAATCTTATTACGCAAGCTTTGAGTTTTACCCGGCGAGTAGTATTCCTTCATGAAAGCCTTCATCAACGTGTTCCAATTTTGCACCGTCTCCGCCGGTTGAGAGTGGAACCATTGCAAAGCCTTCCCGAGTAGTGAGAACGGAAAAAGCCTTGCCCTCATTTGATCTTGAGTCACCCCATCCATGTTGAAAGTCTGACATAGTTGAATGAATGCTTGGAGGTGAAGGTTCGGATCCTCTTTACCGGTGAAGGGTGAATGTTGCACCATGCGGATTGTTGAGGTCTTGATCTCGAACGGTCTTCCGATCTCCTCAAGGTTCAAGATTGGTAGGTCGATGATGTCTGGGGTGCATAGCTCCCCAATCTTGCATTCTTGCGGTGGTTGGTCACCCATCGGTGGAGGTCGATTCTCTTGAGGACTTTGAGGAGGTGAATTCTTCATAGTTTCCTGCGATCCTTTGTCTTCCGACTCCGAATCTACAAAATCCAGCTTTTTAGCTTGATGTGCTTCGCGTCTCCTTAGCCTGTAAAGTTTTTTTGGATCATCCACAAAATTATCGAGTTTGTTGGAGAGGTAGCCGTCCATCTCCTGTTAGGGTTAGTTATAAACAAAGTATGCAAAAACTAGAAAGTAAAAACAAATCTATAGAAACTAGGGTTAGACAAACTAGATTAGATGTATTTTGAGGATGATCAAAATGTAGTAGATGCAAAAAGAAAAACAAAAAGGAAACTGAAAATTACAAAAAGGCAATAAAAAATCAAATCTTGATCACTTGTTCCCCGGCAACGGCGCCAGAAAAAGGGGCTTGTTGACGGTTAATAGTTGTATCAAAGTTCGTTTAATGACTTGAGTGCGGACAAATCTCCCGTCGTAGTCAAGGGACCCTTCTTCCCTCGAGTGGTGAACCCAAGGTATCGAATCCGTGGAACAAATGTGTGACGCAAAACTTAATCTAATAAAGCCAAGTAACTTCAATCTTCGATAAAAGAAACCCTAATGCATCTAGGTTAAAGACACGAAACTAATCTAAACTACTAAAGACCGGAGAAAACAAAGTAAGATTGGGTAGATAAACCGATCTAGAGAGATCGGGGTAAGCCTTTTGTTGAAGTTCCAAGCAAGAGAAGAAGTAGCAAATCGAATCTTATAAGAAGCTTCTTTAAATCGTGGTTTCCCGTCCAAATCCGAAAACATCCGCCTTTCGGAACCCCCGTTCTGTCACAATGTATCCCTACTCATGCGGGGAGCTTAGGGCGAGTGAAAAGACAAGTCGAGATTCTTTCGAAAGATCCGGCGTGTACCTCTAGCCACCGCGGCTACAAGAACACCCTATGTAATCTATCTCGAGAATAGAATTGGAATAAGCAAAGCCGATCGAAAAACGAAATCTTCGAGGAAACACTTGATCGCTAGGAAAAGATTCAACTTGATAATTCAACTATAACAATGATACATACACAAGATCACCACCGGGATCCTTCCTTGATCTTGCTTCTAGCTCCGGGAACTCCGACGTGGTCTTCCGTGCAAGGTTCCCACGTCGGCTAGGGAAACCCTAGTCAACTAGCTCGAGCCTCTCCTCTCCGAGATGGTGTCCCTCTCTTCTCTGCTCCTCGGCGGCCGATGACAAATTGTATCCTGCGTGGCTCTCGGTCAGGGGGCTATAAATAGCCTGATTGGCGGCTAGGGCAAAGGGGAGCCTCACTGGGCCCTGGACCGGGCTGGGCCGGCCGGCCTGGGCCCATCCAGGCCCAGCCCGAGGCCTCCTTTGCTCTACGTCGGTTCCCTTGCTTCCTGGATGTTTCCCCCTTCTGCATGTAGGTCCATGTCGTCGGTTTCTCTCCGAATTGGACACAACTCCTTGTCTTGCAAGATTCGGCACTTTACGGTCGGGTCCTCGGAGTTTGTCGTCTTCTCGGATCAAGTCCCCGGCTTCTTGGAGTTAAGTTTGCTTCATTGCATGACTTGTACGGGGCTTCAAGGTCTTGTCATGAGGTGCTTGATGAACTTATCCCGAAAGTCTTGCATTCAACGCTAAAACCCTGCATAAACATTAAACTCTAAAACCGACATGCACACGTGAACTTGTTATACCACGGGGGTTAGTACCAATGGATAAGGTATAAAACTCATGCCAACACCGAAGGTAAACTCATGGCTAGGTTGACGGATTTTCACCGTCAGCAGGCTGTTAAACTTCTGTGCATATTGATACAAAGTATCGTCACCTTGCTTAAGAGCAAGCAACTCTTTCATCTTTCTAACCATGAGTCTTTTTGGGATGTGGTGGTCCTTGAAAGCTTGCTTGAATTCAGTCCAAGTAATTTCATGTCCAGTAGGTTGCATGGACTTAAAGTGCTCCCACCACATTAAGGCTTCTCCACGAAGCTGCAAGGTTGCAAAGCTAGCCTTGCGCTCCTCAGAACAAGGTAGAACAAATGCAGAAAATTTGGCCTCAATGGCCCTAACCCATGCGTCAGCATCAAGGGGCTCTTCTGCTTTAGTGAAAGTTGGGGGCTTCATCCCGATAAACTGGGAGTAGGTGGTAACCATTTGCGGTCCATCGTGATTAGTTGCCATTGGCGGTCTCTGTTGCATCTGTTGGAAGATTTGCTGTTGCGTTTGTAAAATTTGGCGCAACACTTCGGTTTGGGTGGCCATGAAAGTCTCCACCGACGTCATGGGTGGTGGCGGTGGTAGATCACCACTGCACGATGTGTCAAAACCGTTGGGGGTGCTACGTGTCGATCCGACCATCTGAAAAGTTGAGTTCTCATTAAACACATATTCATAAGCTTGCTCGCATAAATTAACAAGTAGAATATGCACGACAAAAACTCATTCATGGAAACTTTCGGAATTGGACAGCACGGTGGTCATAAGCATAAAATTCATAAATCCTTGCTTATATGCCAAAAAATTCTCATTTTCGGTCAGTGGATGTAGGATTTCATACGCTTCAATGTTGGTATTCAATTCCGAGTCAACTTCCAACATTATCATGCCCGAATAATTCTGTCACCAAGTCCTGCCTAGATGTTTTCACAGAAGGCCTAGGTGCACAAAAATTACCATAACTCTCGGTACGTATATGCAAACATGATAAAACCGGTGAGCATGATCTCCACAACATTTCACACAACTTGATATTCAACACATGGTTCAAAGTTGATCACAACCAACGTGATTACAAGATCCATTCTGCAACAACACTCCTACAACACATTATTTTATTGAAAGCATAACCAACATCAACTAGATAACAATCTAGCCTAGGTTCACTCAAGGTGAAGCAGGTCTAGACTCCACTCCAGATTCTCCTTGAATCTCCTTGGGATCTTCTTCCTTTTCTGGTTCAGGAATGGCAGGTCCAGGAGGTGGAGCTGCTACAACTTCAAGTTGATTCTCTAAGTCAAGCATATATTGATCATTATGCTGTAACAAGAAATTCTGCTCATGAATGACTTCACTCAATTCTTGTATTACTGCTTTATCCTTGCGTCTTTTCTTCTTAAGGCGGGCTATCATTGCTCGAACTTCCTTCAACTCTTGGGTGATAGCTTCTGCACCATTAACTTGTCGTCTATAAACTTGGTGTCTATAGAACATGCTTTCTCCAACCATCACTTGATAGGTGTCATACATAGCTTTGGAGAAACGGATTGAGGTGACAAGTTCAGGACTATGGTGATTGTCCTGAGCGAAGAGAAAAGCTTCGTGCTCAATCCCATGTCCGGGACATTGCTTAGGTAAAGGAATCACTTTGGCTGCAGTGTTGCTACCACTTCAGCGTGCTTCTCACAAAAAGTTGTGAGTGCTTCCAAAGCAGCCTTTTGCATGGTGTCAGCTAAGTTCAACCCTTGTGCCTTAACCTCCCACTCTTCCCAAGTAGGATGTGTCGGGCACACGAGGATCTTCACCTTCCCTTCCCAACGAAGGAGTTGACCTGTGGTCATGAGCTCATGTGCCGAGTACTCTGGATACGTGGTGTACCCAAAGTCCTTTAGGGTGTCCCACAACAGTGCAGGAAAACCACCCTCCTTGAGGCAGTTCAAGTGAGTCCACGCCTACGCATCAACGGTCATGGATCCGGAGGCAGACATCTAGAATCAGTGACAAATGTCAGAACCAGATGCAACCACTTACACAGGGATAGGTTTTTACGGCTATAAAAGAATGTTGCATACACAAACCATTACTAAAGGTTTCAAACTTTTCACAAGATTCCAGTGAGAAAAAGGAATAGTTTGATCCTCAAGTGAGTGACATTTGGGGTAGCCATTAGAACAAGGTGCAAGTATATGCCGGAACTCGAAACGAGTATGCATAAAATCATGGTGTAAAGTTCAGAGGTTGTGAATCAAAAATTCAAGTATATGCCGGAACTCGAAACAAGTACGCATAAAATCATGGCGTAAAGTTCGGAGGTTGTGAATCCAAAATTCATAACTCGAAACCTATGACCCCAAAAATTTCCAAATTTTCGTAGCAACTCAGTGAGATTATGAGACACCTTTTTGGTATTCAAAGGTAGATCTAGATGGATTGGAGTATGCTCGAAAAAATTCCATTTTCAGAGGAAGGTCTCCCAGAAAAACAGCAGGATAGAGAATTACTAAACTGATCATAACTCCTGATAGAAAATTCCTAAAATCATGAGAAATTCACAGTAGATGCTAAATTTTATAAGAAACAACTTTCTTAAAGGATGTCTAGTCAGATTCCTTACAGATTTATCTATAAAAATTGAGAAATGACAGAAACAGAATCTGCCAGAAATTTCCTAAAATCAACAAGAGAGGAAAACCTTATCTAAGATCAAGCAATCACCCTAGGAAAAATTACTCAAACAAGCAATAACCACTTTTAGGTTCAACAAGATTTTAATCATGAATGCACACGTCTTAAACGACCTCACACACATGGATCTCAAAAGACGTAGTTAGTGCCGGTGGCAAGCTTATAATCGGCTCTCCTTATATCAACTAGTCGGAGCTACTCGATTCACACTTATCGACTTATGAAACGTTGTTAGTGTACCTGCAGAAAACAAACCTTCTGTACCAGCACGTCACGGAAGCGTCCACATACATTACCGTTCACTATAGAAACGGTATCCATGCGTCAAGCCACTGCATGGACAGTGTCCAACCTCAGACACCTTCCGTTTGAATGGAGTGTATCCCTGCCTCGCATATTCGACATGCGGAATGCACACGTATGATAAACGTGGCGACATCACAACCGATGACATGTTCATCTTGAATAGAGCATGTCATCCTTCGTATGACTTCATACGGAAAGCACACGTATAAAACACGTGAGCGACCATACACGAAGATGGGATCCGTTAATTAGATCACTCCATCAACCCTCGCAATTCTCGTGATGCGGAACAGCACACGTATAAAACACGTGTCTCATCTAGTTTGGTTGTGCAAGAAAGTAAGTCTGACATAAAGTAAAGTGCTGGAAGTTAGCAAAATAAACCATAGATTTTTATGCCACCTTAAAGAACCCAAAATTCCCTCTAGGGCCTCTCGATCTAGGTCATTCCTTAACGATCCAACGGATTTTCAAAACCCAACCAATCTTGGCAAGTTTTATTGTAAATCATGTGATTAGTAATAATCTAATCACTCTAGTGCATACAGATGCTCTGATACCAACTGTGACAACCCCATCCGAGATAATTCCGTACTATTGCCTAAACCACTCCATTTGGTCATTAAGCGATAATAAAGAATCATCCCGTTGAGTGTTGTTTACACCCGGTAAATCACTTGAAAACACATAGAGGATCGAACGTATGCATTAAACTCCCACGAAGGAGAGTCCAAAGTGCCTTACAAATTAATACCAATCTCCCCGTAGGGTCCAAGCGGTGAATAGCAAAGTTGTAGATCTCCTAATCCTTTACAACTTCTACAAAGGACGTATAGCATTTTGATCACTGGATTTTGCATAAAACACAGTGGAACTTTGCAGAAAACTCGGCTCTAGTGAACAGTGCCCGGAGGCGTTGACTTGCATTTTTCACCTATTTAGGCTTCAAATCTCAAATGCCACTCAACATGAAAGTTGTGTCCCTTGACAAAATACACAACTTTTACATTGGGAGATTTTGAAGTGTTTAGGTGAAATTTGGAGAACACAAAAAAAGTTCCGGGCGACACTGGTGGGTCAAAAAGTGTTCAAGGGGTTTGACTAGGGTTTTGACCAAACCTTGATCACTAGTTGACCAAAGTGGGTCATTAGAGGTTGTTGGTGAAGTTTTCGAGGTGATGTCCCAGGTTGACCGTCGTTTGACCAAAGTCAACACAGTTGACCTGCTCATTAGGGTTAACAACTCTGGCTGAAAACCTAGGGCGTCACAGCCCCCGCCCGAGGAGGTGAAGCGGCTGAAGCCGCCCCGGCGCAAGGTGCCGCCGCCCATATGTGCTCCGTCCGTAAATGTTGAGGATGCCTGTTTTTCAGTGAAGATGCTCTACCTGGCTTTGCAGAGTCTTAAAAAGATGGCCGTTCATCTCGGGGTCTAACAACCCCCTGAGCCGCTGCAGACGGCCGTGATGGATTACACCTTCATGGTCAATGTCTTGGCTGGGCATCTAGAGAGAGAAGTGGTCCCCCCGACGACGACGACGATGGCGGCCTCGACGTCTCCAGCTCCGGCTCCGAGTCTGACTCCGACTCCGACGGCGGGGCTCCTCCGGCGGTGACTACCTCTGCTTAATTAATTTTATCCTCTGTTAATGTGTTCTTCCTGTGTGCTTGTTGAACTTGTGATGGACTAGCTAGTAGAACTGTGTATGTTGAACTTGTGATGAACTAGTAGATCTAAGAGACTCAGTAGATCAATCCATGTCTCCTATTTTGAAAGGCATTGCAATGTCTATGGTAGCAGCTTACAATGAATTGCAATGTGTATGCCAGAAGTTTGATACTCTGTTTGTGTCATTATATGGCAGCAGTTCACAATGAATTGCAATGTGTATATATGCTAGAGTTATGCCAGAAGTTTGTTACTCTGTTTGTCTTAATAATCCGCATGTCCTTTGCCTCGTGTTGCAATGAAATGTCAGCACAGATGAATTGATGAATTTTGTGATGTGTGACACATTAGGATTTGTGACCTAATTGTCATTCTATTCATTCTTCATTCATACATTTAAGTTTGTCATATGTGAGAAAATTTTCATTCTTCATCCACACAGATGAAGCAAAAGCACCACTTTTAACATCAGAATTACTTCTTTGCAGCATACATCCCTAGTAAACATCCAAATACTACACAAACAACAGCCACAATAATCAAATTCATCTTCCAGATCACATTGTCCATCTTCTCCTCTAGTGCTTTCTTCCTCTGCTTGTCCTCCAGTGCTTGCCTCTGCTCGCCGCTCCCAATCTGGCATTCCACTGAATCAACTACTTCATCGACCGCGTCTGCCCAGTTCGACGGTCGAAAAACAATGACGCCAGCATCCTTCAGCATTTGGAGATACTCCTTGTGGAAATGATAAAATCCACAATTCTTGGCGTACTGCAGAATCAAAAGCACATAAGAACCCTAACTCAGATTAGGGAGACACGGCAGACTACTCACTGAGTTCCATGCACACTTCAAATAAAGACGACCGTGGTTTTCACCTTCCTTCTGTGTCCACCCCTCCACCACCCGAGCCATACCACAGTCCGGGCAAGGGGCCAGTGGAAAGCTGCTTAGCTCACCGACTGGATCCAAGCCGATGGAGTGACTGCAGCTGCTCCAGCAACCTTGGACCCTGCTCCTCGCACGCGCACCTCCAGACGAATCGGCGTAGTGCGACATGTGTGCGACGGCGGGGAAGGACGGGTGGGCGGGCGGCGGTGGAGCTCAGATCGGGGAAGAAGAAGGGGGCAGGGGTCAGGGCGCCGGGGCGGATGCATATTCATTCGGCAAGGGACATTTCTGACAATGGAGCACTTGTTGGAGACGATGGTTAGTGTACCACCGTCGCCGAGGCGGATGCCGGCCAGGGGCATAATGGAGCACTTGTTGGCGACGATGGTTGGTCTACCCGGATAGTCTTTGTCGGTCGGGCAGGCTACGGTTATCTTTTTTCATATAGGCTTCTGACACTATTTTTCTGAATTGAAACTTGCTTCCCTCAAATATTATACCCCATAAGCATCACCAAAAAATTCGTAAAAAATACGAATAATTCATAGTTGGTAATTTAGTATTTGAATAAAATATCAATAGCCACACTTGTCTAACCAAATTTCTTAAAATTAGAATTTTTATCTCTTGTTTACGATGTAATAATTATAATAACGTCTTAGTGTGTTCTAAAAATTCTACAAATTGACTTGGCAACATAATTTAAGTCCCTAAGCTTGTCTACAAAAAATCAAATGGTTTCGAAAATGGAAGATTATACTTGTGTACAAATGTCTACATCTGTCACATAGTTTCTTAGAACGTTACTTCAACAATTAAGTTTTCCACACTTTAAAACATGTTCGAACTCATATGCATTTTAAATTTTAACATAACCTTGTGTTCACCATAAGATTACGAAATGCAAAGTTTAATTAGTAATGATTGTGTAAAAGAATATTATTTATATGTTGTACTTATAAGGAACAATATAAGGTGTATAAACAACATCCAAGAAATGGAATTACATACGAAAACATGTCATAAATGAATAGATGTTGATTTTAGAAAAATTCAGAAACAAATATCATCAAATTTGGATTATGGTTGACTGAGAAAAACGTGATACAAAAAATTTGATTGCAGATTAAAAGGGGAAAAGCGAACTGTTCTTCATTCGAACAGACCTAGCCCCGCCCTTTCATTGGCGATGAGTGTTTGTTAATCATCGTGTCATTTGCGCATCCGAAACTTTTTAATAAACGTTCTGCCCTGCCTTCCGCCTTCTATCCCCTTCTCCGGCCTCCGCCTTCCTCGTCTCTGTCGTAGCCTCATCTCCGTCGCAAGTATGGCCCGCGACTCTAGGGGAGGTTCTGCAAGGAGGAGGCCCCACGGCCACATCCCCGTCCGTCTTCCTCGGTGTTGTCCGCTGCCCCCGCCAAGAGAGTCAGGTTCCATGGTGACGAAGAGGAGCCGTCCCAGTGTGTCGCCCCCGTGCCTCTTCCTCGACACTCCATGGGAGAGGCCGGTTCTTCGTCGGCCCGGGGGAGGAAGCCGTACACGCGTGCAAGGGCCAAGTTGGCGGACTACAGCGACGCCCGCCGTGGAGAGGCAGGGTTTTTTTCCTCAGCGCGAAGGAAGAAGCGGTGCACGCGCATTGAGGTGAGAGCGGACTCCTCCAGCGACGACCCGGGCAAAAGAGTGGTGCTGGTAGACCTCATCTCCTCCGGCGACGACTCTGGCAACAACTCCGACAACAACTCCGGCGACGATTCTGAAGACCATGAGGCAAGTTCTGAAACCATCACACATGAGATTTGTCCTTGGACCTTCACATCTTCACTATTCAATTGTTCTAACGCATCAATTTCCATTTGTTGTAGGAAGTTGTTGCCCATGACATTGACAGGATTTGGATTGAAATCAACAAGCTCAAGGAATCGGCTGAAGAGAAGCAGGCAAGTTTTTAAACCAGTTAGAGCTAAAACAACTTTCTTGTAAATTAGAACTGTTATGAAGCTTGCATCAATATAACTTTTTGCTTTGTTTTAGGACTGCGCTGTTACACGTGATGACATTAACTACATCGGGAAAGGAATCGACAAGCAGGATGAGCAACTTAAAGCCGCACAAAAGAGGCAGGAGATTGAACTTCTAATGAAGAATGTTGAGCTGGCAGAAAGAGGTGCAAAACTAGAGTCAAGGCTAGCTGAACTTGAGGCAGCAGCACAAAAGAAGCGATCTAGCTAGCTAACTAGTTCCCTTGCAGCAACAATCTAGTTTGGTGATGCGCCCAGCTGATGTAGTCTTATTTTGGTGATGTGCCCTGCTGATGCATGTCAGATGTGAATATGTTTGTTATGACTTATGAGTTAGTTTGCTTGGTGATGTGACCTACATTACTCGTTTTAAGGCCCACACAAGCCCACTTGCGCTAGGTTAGTACTTAGTAGGGAAGGATGCTGTCGGTGTTTTAGACCGGCAACCTACTAAGGGGAGTACCCGAAGTAGATGAATGTGGCCTCGCCGAGATCGGTAACTCGAAGGAAGAGACACGTGGCACACAATTTAGACAGGTTCGGGCCGCGAGGTGCGTAATACCCTACGTCCTGTATGTTGTGTAGCTCTGGATTGATTGGGTACAATTACAAGATGGTGTAATTGTACGCCGTGAGATGAGATTCGATGCTAGAGAAGGGTCCCTGCCTCGCCTTATATAGTCTGGGAGGCAGGGTTACAAGTCGGAGTAGGGAGAGAGTACTAGTCGAGTACGTCGAGGAGTCTTCCATACAGTGCGGGACATGTACAACTTCCTAACCGAGTACTTCTCCTCCGTAGTCCTTGTGCTCCACGCCATCAGGTGCCGTGTAGCGCAAGCCGGGTAGTCCCAGGGGCCCACCGAGTAGTCGGTCCTGGTACCCACCGAGGTAGTGGGCCCAGGGAGGTCCATACGACAAGCCCCCGAGTACTTTGTAGTCGAGAAGGATAGCTTCAAGTAATCTTGACGGCCTTAACGAGTAGTCCTCAAGCGTCCCCGAGTACTACAAGTCAAAAGTCCTCAAGAGTAGTCGAAGCATCCCGAGGCTGGAATGTACTCAAGCTGATGTTTGAGCAATCTTGAAGTCTTCTCGAGTAGTCCCAAGCGTCCTCGAGTGCTGCCCTTGAAGGCCTTCAACAATGCCCGTGTTGTCTTGAAGCCGAAGCTGATATGAAAGTGCGATTGCAAAATCGCACTCCATATGGAGTAGCCCCCGAGCCTTAGGTTGAGTCATAGACTCTGGCTGATGGTCCATCTGAAGTCTTGGCAAGAATATCCCGAAAAATCCGGAGAAGAAACCGAAGGACACGTGGCACGAAGCCCCCGTGGCACGGAGCCCCCTAGCCTTGAGTCGAGTACTTCCTCTCGAATTGAAGGGTCATCTTGTAGAATGTGTCCTAAGATGCTCCTGAGCCTTGTCGCGTCCTAGGTAGTCGAGTAGAAGTAGCCGAGCCCCCGAGGTGAGGTGCGTCGACTAGTAGAATACGAAGAGTCACGAGCGGCCGCTGAGTCAGCCAAGCGCGGACTTATCCATCCGGCCGTTGGAGGGCCGTTTTGACTTATAAATAGAAGCCAAAACCCTTAGGGTTTTTCACCCATCGGTGTTGTAGCCATTTCGAATAGATCTTGGCTAGAATCATCTCCAGCGCACGCCGCCGCCGCTGTAGATCTGAGCGCGCCGCCACGCAGAGCTGCTAGAGCCCCCGAGCGAATGCGTGTGAAGACGCCGTGCACTTGGAGAATGAAGCCGTCGCCGTCCAAGTCTGCGAAGACCGCCGGGAAGAAGAGGGGCCGTGACGAGGCCGCCGGATCTGCCGCAGAGGCGGCACCACCGATGTCTCCACCGCGTCCAGATCCGAACCGCGAGAGGAAGGAATCGAAGACGAAGACAGAAGATTTGCTGGCCCTCCTCAACAGCGGGTTCATCCGTGAGAAGGAGATGGACATGTGGAGGTCCGCCACCAGGGATCCGTACCCCATGGAGAAGAGCGAAGACGAGATCCCGATGTTCGCGCGCTTCGCGGAGCGCGGACTCGCGCTTCCAGTGAGCGACTTCTTCAAAGGCCTCCTGGGGTACTACGGCGTCGAGTACCTCAACCCCAACCCCAACGGTATTTTCCATACCGCTGTCTTCGTCCACTTCTGTGAAGCGTTCCTGGGGATCAAGCCCCACTGGATCTTGTTCCGGAAGTTCTTCCGGGTGAAGCCGCAGCCGAGCGCCAGCAACCCGCGAGTAGTCGGTGGAGCAAGAATCCAGATGCGGGAGGACTCCGCCGAGAAGTACCTCTCGTACAAGCTCATCGACTCCAACCAAGACTGGAAGGCGAAATGGTTCTACGTCACAAACCACCACCCAGGGTTGCCGAAGCCGAGCGGGAAGCAGCCGAAGCATCGCCCGTGGTGGAACACGGAGCTGACAATGCAGGAGGGGATCCAGCTCCCCGAGTTGTTGGCGTGCATCAAGGTGCTGAGAGAAGCCAGGCTGAGGGCCGAGCACGTGGCCTTCAGCTTCATGAAGCGCAGGGTGCAGCCATTGATGGCTCGCGACACCCTGGGCTTCGAGTACACCGGCGACGACGATACGTCACGGATGCTTGGAGGCGAGGTCGACGACGACGACATTGTCGATAGGCTGACGCGCATCTTCAAGGACATGCCACCGTACACGGCGTGCCCTGTCCCGGAGTAGTCCACCGCCAAAGGAGGTAAGTAGCCGTACCCCCCAGTCGAGTACCCATTCCTTGTGAGTAGTCGCGCTGATGTCTTGTGTCTTGCAGGACGACTTGAAGAAGTTCGTCTCCGAGCCGCAGCTACCCCCTCAGGAAGTCGAGATCCCGGAGGAGGGAAAAACCAAAGCCAAGGAGCGGCGGGAAGTCGGCGAAGGAGACGACACCGTTATTGTGAAGGACACGTCCGACGAGGACGACGACGAGGAGACGCTGCAGGACCGCTTCCAGCTGCGATCGAGGTTCATCCGTCCTGGCCTACCTCACGTGCCCCTCGTACAAGATCCACCGGCTAGCCTGGAGGCTAGTTTAGCTGCGCCGCCACGGAAGCCGCGCAACCCCACCCGCAAGTGGGTGACGAAGAAGTTGAAGGTCTCTGGGACCACGCCTCAAGAGGTGTGACGTCTTGACTAGTGTAGTCGAGTACTAGTCTCTCGAGTTCACTTGCTGACGACTGAGCTTCCTTGCTTGCAGGAGGTGCCGCCTACGGAGCCTCGCTAATCGGGCGACGAAGGCGAGTGGGACACAGTGGGGGAACCCGCTGGGAGTCGTAGCCCAGCCCCCACTGTCGAGGAGCTCCTGGCACAGATGGATCGCCAGCCTCCTGCTCATCAAGAGAGCACGGAACCCGCAACAGCTGCTGCAGAAGGAGTGGTGGCCGCCGAAGCGCAGGAGAGCGCTGCACTGGATACCGTTGCTGCAGAAGAGGCAGCGGTCGCAGAGGCGCAAGAGGAGGCGCCCGCCAAGGCTGGACTGGTAGACATTGCCAGCATCCTCGGCGCCCCGACCGTGACGATAGTCCGGTCAAGCTTGTAAGTGCTGAGCCTTCCCGAGTAGTACTTGGTGTAGTATTCGAGCTTGATTGACAGCCAATTTGTGTACTTCTGCAGGAAATCAACAGATCTGTCCTGGGAGGGGGATGAGCTCTCTACAGCGGTGGCGGACGAGGAAGCCGCGCCGCCCGCCGAGGAGTCCACTCCCCCGCCCCCCGGGCGGAGTCCGAGGCGCCGGCCGTTGGAGCTACATTGCCCGAAGCCGCCGTGGTCGAAGGTAAGTACTCGCCGAGTTTATAGTACTCCCAAAGAGTAGTCGTAGTTGTCGATGCACTTGTCTTCTTGTTGACAAGTGCCGGGGCTGAAGGGAGCGACATCCCGGCGGCGGTGCCCATGCAGAATTTGACACCACAAGTGCCGGAAGCTGCTGAAGGAGCCCCCGAGCCGATGGAGGAGGCCGTCGAGGAGGCCGCCGTGGCAACCGGAGGAGAGGAGGCCACCGTGCCGCCAGAGGCTGCTCTGGAGGTGGTTGTCCGCTCCCCGGAGATCCAAGACGCGGAGCCCATCCGCTCTGCCCCGATGACTGAAGCTGCCACGAGTAGTCGTGGCGGGGTGGAGTTGCTGGCAGACGACTTGGTCGACCCGACAACGGTGGCCAGGCACCTGGAGGCGGTCCGCCAGGCTGAACAGTGGATGAAGGTGAGTAGTCTTAACTCCTGAGTAGTCAATCCTCTGTTGTTGAGTACTCATTTGACATGTGTTGTCTGTGCAGGACGTCGTGGAGAGATCCCGCGAGAAGTCTAGCATGCTGCAAGGCTTCGGCGATGCGGTGCTCCGGGCTGAAGCGCTGGAGGATCAACTCTTGAAGTCGCGGAAGCACGCGACCGCCATGCAATCTAAGCTTGATGCTGGCTTCGCCAAATATCACAATGACATCCAGGAGATGCTGGCAAAGAGCGATGACTTGGTGCGGAAGAACAAGTCGCTCCGCAAAAAGAACAAAGGTACGCCACTTGACTTCCTGAGTAGTTGCTGGAGGTCGAGAGGTAGTCTAACCCGCTACGCCTTGTTGTTTTGCAGAGCTTGAGACCCGGGTTGAGCAGTTGAGTACTTCAGAGACAGACATAAACAACCTCTTCTACCGGGAGCAGGAGGCCCGCCAGGTACTCGAGCTTGACTATAAGGAACTTGCCTTCGAGTGCGACAAGCACATGGAGCTTCGCATTGCTTCCGATTGTGATCTCGTCAACTGCTACAAATCGTTGCAGAAGCTGAACGAGGACTGCGAGGCGCTGTGGGCCCAGCTGAAGGAACTTGAAGAAGCCGCGCTTCCCATTGCAAGACTCTTGGTGCCTCATCCTGGCGGCCCCAAGATAGCACCGCTTGTGGATCGGCTCAAGGAAGCCCCCAGCCGGCTGGCGGCGTATGTGAAGCATCTGGTGTCGGGGGCCGCCCTAGGGGTCCCCTCAAACAATGGGGGAACCCTTACTTAAAGTCCTGCATCAAAATAAGCTAAGCCTAACCATGCAGGAAACTAACCATGCAGGACATGGCCCATGCAGCAGGACTTCGGAGGCCCACCAAGACGGCTCGTCTGTAAGACCCCCCGAGCAGGCTCCGCCTCGCCCGAGGGTACGCTCCTCCTCGGACGGGCTCCGCCCCGTTCGAGGGGCAACCCCCTCCTCGAACGGACTCCGCCCCGTTCGAGGGGCGACCCTTCCCTCGAGCGGTCCCGCCCCGCTCGAGGGCTTGATCCCCCTCGAGCGGGCCTCGCCTCGCTCGAGGGTCCGCTCCACCCTCGGGCCGGGGCCCGCCACGCTCACGGGCGCCCGCGCGCGTGCGCCGCCCCCGTACTTGGGCATTTAACGCCCCGACGCCGCGGGACGGCGTCATCATGCGCCGGGGCTCACGCCCGGTGCCGCCGCACCAACTCCCCGGGGAGGAGCCCATCCCCGCTACCGTGGGATGGACGTGCGGTACGGCCGGTGTCGGTCCCGTGACACCGTGCGCCCGCTTGTACGGCTAACGCGCCCGACCCTCGAAAGGGGGCCGGGCGCACCCTCGACTCCACTTTCCCGTGACCCTGCGAGGGTTAGGTGAGGGGCGCTAGGCCGGTGGGCGGCCATCCCCGCCACCGTAACGGCGCGGCGCGCCGTACCCACGCGTGCGGGCGCACGCCTGACTCCGCAGGCGCACGCCCGAGCACTGCAGCAACCACTCCACCACCGCAGAGCTCATTGGGAAGGAACGCCGTTACGCCGCTCCGTACTCCGTACCAGCCATCATCAGCACCTCCCTCGAAGCCTATCAGGGGACGCCATCGCCATCTGCCGCCTCCTACCCTCGAACCGCCACTGTTCGGGTACGAGGTAGGCCATCATGGCCGGATTGCAGCGAAGATCGTCCGGACGACCGCCCACTCTACGCCGTAGCACGACGTGCTTCCACACGTAGCTAGGTAGCGCGGCGTGCATGTAACTCGCCGCCCCCTTGGCCTATAAAAGGGGAGGCGAGCCCCCAGCCGCGGGGAGAGGACGAATTCAGAGGAACACAGCGCACCGTGCACTCACTCTCTCATTCCCCCACGACATCTCCAGCCACTCACCCAGGGACTTGGAAGCCACGATTCCTCTCCCGCCTTGCTTGTACTTGCCCCACTACAAGCACCCCCGGTGCCGAGCAATATAGTGCCACGAGCACGCCCCTGCTGGACGTACGGCCCCCTCGGCCGGAACCAGGATAAAACCTTGTGTCATTTGTTGCTTAGCATCGACCATCGAGGGATAGACCTAGGCGTTATCTCTTGGTTAGTGTCGGGACCATATTCCGCACCGACGGTTGGCGCCCACCGTGGGGCAAACGAGCGCCTAAGGTCATTTCGCTAACTCCCTCCATGGTGATTCGCACCGAGTACCGTAGCACCCGCTACAACATGGGTAGCTCGGACCCTCTTCGGCGGGTTCGAGATCCGCTTCGGGGACTTGAACTTCCGGGCCACGGGGAACGGCTATCTCATGCGCCTCACCAACCGTGAGGAGCTCCGCGCGCGGCGCGAGGCCGTGTCCGCTCTAGTCTCCGCCGCACGCACGACACCGGCGCGGGGCACTGCGGGCACGGATGCCGCGGGCCCGTCGACGCCGCGACGCCGTCGTCGCTGCGGGCTACGCTCGCGTCGGGCGCGGTCCGAGCGGCGGCGAGGGCGAGCGCGCGCCACTCGGCGCGGTGCACCCACCGTCACGACGGCCGCCACCGCCCCCGGCGGGACCGCGTGCGGTCTCGGGACCACGCATCCCCATCGGGCTGCGTGGCGCCACTACGGCCTACAACGCCAACGTCAACACGACAATGCGCGGGGGTTCCGCCCGGTCGGCACGTCTTCGTCGCCAGGGATCCTGGCACTTCAGCGGCGGACGAGTCGTCCCTGGGCTCCGTCGACACGATGCCACCCGCCAACCGACACGGGTACGCGGAGTGGGACTTCTCGGCGTGCGGGACCCCGGTCGCGTTCGGGCGCTTCCTCGACGCCGCGGACTGCGGTTTGGGCGCTCCGACGACTCCGGACGCGGGAGCTACGACCCCACGCGGGAGTGTTGCGCGCGTCATCACCAACGACCCGGCCAACGCCGCCGGTGCGGCGGGCGCGGAGACGGGGGGAAGTCACGCTCCCCGGGGGGGTCGCCACGCGCCCGGCCGCGGGGCCGAGCACTCTGCCGGGGCCGACGTCGACGCACGGCCAACCCAAGCTCGCGAGCTCGAGGCCAAGCTAGCGAGAGGAGTACGGGACGGTGTGGCTACTCCGCGCCTCGATGGCGGGGAGAGGCCTCCGCGCGCGGCGAGCGCGCGCGGGGAGCCGGGCCGACGGGGTCCGTGACCGCCTCAACCCCGTCCCCAACGTCGACAACGCGGATACGCCACCACGGGCGAGCCAAAAGCTCATCGCCGCCGCGACGTTGCTACGCGCCATGCCGGCACCCTCGACCCCCGAGGCTCGAGACATGCACCGCGAGGTGCAGACTCTCCTTGAGCAAGCGGCCGTCCGGCGGGCCGAGAGCTCGGCCTCACGCATCCGCCAACGAGGGGGGACGCACGGGGCGATGATCCGCACGCGGGAGGCGAACCCTCGGTGCACGTAGGTCAACCTGGCCGACCGGGGGGACGCACGCCGGCCAAGGAACGGCTCCTCGACACGCGCGGGGCGCCGGATGGCGATGCCCGCAACGTTATCAACGCCGGGCGCACCCGGCAAGGCGGACGCGCGAGCGGCTAGGGGGCTACCACCCTCGAAGGGGTGGACGCTACGACGGCGGTGAGGATCGCTCCCCGACACCGGAGCCCCCGGGCACCCGTGTGTTCGGCGGGGAGATCCGCACGGCGGCGTTCCCCCCGCCGCTTCGTCGGCCCTCGACGATCGTCAAATACAACGGGGAGACGGACCCTCGTGTACGGCTCAACGATTACCGCCCGGCTTTGTCGGTGGGCGGGGCCACCAACGACGAAGTAATCATCCGCAACTTGCCCCTGCATCTGGGCGACGCGGCCCGGACATGGCTCGAGCACTTGCCCGCCAGCCAGATCCATAGCTGGGACGATCTAGTCCACACCTTCGTGGGCAACTTCCAGGGCACGTACGTGCGCCCTGGGAACTCCTGGGATCTGCGCTCCTGCACGCAGAAGCCGGGCGAGTCGCTACGGGACTTCATACGGCGCTTCTCCAAGCGCTGCACAGAGCTCCCCAGCGTGGCACAATCCGAGATCGTGCACGCGTTCCTCGAGGGCACCTCGTGCGGGACCTTGTGCGCGGGCCGGGAGCGCGGCCCGCCCACGGACTCGAACGAGGCGTTCGACATTGCCACCGGCTTCGCCTCGGAGAGGAGGCCGTGGGGGCAATCTTCGACGGCAAGAAGGGCAAGCGCTCCGAGGACACGCCCGCGGAGGGCGGCGGGTCCAAGGAGCCGCGCCGCAACGACAAGCGGGGCAAGAAGGGGGAAGAAGACGCGCCGCGAGGCGCGCGAGCGGAGGGCGCAACGGCGGCAACGCCGAGGCCCTCGGCGGTGACGCCGGCCCGACGGGGCCCTCGGCCGGCTCCTCGAGGCCGGGGGTGTTCGACGACATGATGAAGAAGCCATGCCCCTACCACAAGACCCCCGTAAACCACACTCTTGAGCGGTGCGACATGCTCAAGAAGTTCTATGGCCGTGCCGCCGCGAAGGAGGCGAGAGGCCAAGAAGGATGGGGGCGACGGCGACGCGGGTGGTTTCCCCGCCGTCGAAAATGTGTTCCTCATCTTTGGGGGGACCTACCGTCGACATGTCGACCGGCGGCGCAAGAAGGAGCGGCACGAAGTCCTCGCCGCGAGAGAGGGCACCCCCGGCCTTTCTCAGGCGGTCGAAGGATGCCATCACCTTTAGCCGGGATGATCACCCAAATCGCATCCCGAACCGGGCCGTACCCACCGGTGGTCGATCCCATCATTGGCAACGCCGGTTTTCGAAGGTCCTTATGGACGGAGGCGGTAGCCTCAATATCCTCTTCGCGCATACATTGCGCCCGATGGGGATTGGGGTGGACCGGGGCCGGCGGCCCGGCACGAAGCCGTTTCACGGCATCGCGCCCGGCAAGCGAGGTTCAACCCCTCGGGCGGATCGATGCGCCCGTCCGGTTCGGGACCCCCCAAGAATTTCCGCAAGGAAACCCTCACCTTCGAGGTGGTGGGATTCAAAGGGGCCTACCATGCCATCCTTGGGCGACCATGCTATGCCAAGTTCATGGCGGTCCCCAACTACACGTACACGAAGATGAAGATGCCGGGTCCAAACGGCGTCATCACCGTCGGGTCATCGATCGAGCATGCATTCGGCGCGATGTCGAGTGCGTGGAACATGCGAGAGGCACTAGCCGCTGGATGAAGCGCTGGTGAACACACTGGAGAAGATGGTCAACGACGACCTCAGCTCCGCCGCCAAACACATCGGCACCTTCGAGGCCGCCGAGCAAACCAAAGGGGTCCCCCTCGACCCGACAGCCCCCGAGGGCAAGGTGTTGAGGGTCAGCTCGACCCTCGATCCTAAATAGGAAGCAGTGCTCGTCGACTTCCTCCGCGCCAACGCCGACGTCTTCGCGTGGAGCCCCTCGGACATGCCAGGCATCCCGAGGGAGGTCGCCGAGCACTCCCTTGATATCCGCCTAACGCTCGCGGCTGTTCGGCGGCAGCCGGCCGCGCCGCTTCGACGAGGAGCGGCGACGGGCGATCGGAGCGGAGGCCGCGGAAGCTCCTCGAGGCCGGATTCATCAAGGAAGTGTTCCACCCTACGTGGCTAGCTAATCCGTGCTTGTAAAAAAGAAAAATGGGAAGTGGAGGATGTGCATTGACTACACCGGTCTCAATAAAGCATGTCCAAAGGTTCCTTTTCCTTTGCCACGCATAGATCGGATCGTTGATTCCACTGCTTAGGGTGTGAACTACTCGTTTCCTTGATGCCTACTCGGGATATCACCAAATAAAAATGAAGGAGTCCGACCAGCTCGCGACTTCGTTCATCACACCGTTCGGGACGTTCGCTACGTCACGATGCCTTTTGGCCTCGAAACGCGGGCGCAACATATCGCGCGCGCATGCAACACGTTTTTGGGGACCATATCGGGCGAACGGTCGAGGCTTACGTGGACGACATCGTCGTCAAGACCGAGAAGGCGGACGACCCGGTTAGCGATCTTGGCATCGCGTTCGAGCACTGCCGGGCCAACGGGGGTCAAGCTCAACCCCGAAAAATGTGTCTTCGGAGTGCCACGGGGCATGCTCCTAGGGTACATCGTCTCCCAGCGGGGAATCGAGGCCAACCCTGAAAAGGTCGCGGCCCTCGAGCGAATGGGTCCAATTCGGGACCTCAAAGGGGTGCAGAAGGTGTTGGGGTGCCTTGCCGCCTTGAGCCGCTTCGTCTCGAGGCTCGGTGAGAAGGGTCTGCCCCTCTACCGGCTGCTCAAGAAGCACGAATGCTTCTCTTGGACCACCGAGGCCCAGGAAGCGCTCGACAAGCTGAAGGCGTCTCTGACACACGCCCCAATCCTTACGCCGCCGCGAGACGGCGAACCCCTCCAACTCTACGTGGCCGCAACCACCCAGGTGGTCAGCGCCGTGATCGTTGTGGAGCGCACGGAGGAAGGGCATGCCTTGCCGTGCGAGAGGCCGGTCTACTACATCGGCGAAGTCTGTCGGACACGAAGACGCGCTACCCCCGGTGTCCGAAGGCTGTTGTATGCGGTAGTCCTCGCGCGGCGCAAGCTCCGCCACTACTTCGAGGCCCACCCAGTTACGGTGGTCTCTTCCTTCCCGTTAGGAGAGATCATTCGCAACCCCGACGCGGCGAGCGGGAATTGCCAAGTGGTCCGTGGAGTTGATGGGCGAAACGCTCGCCTACGCTCCGCGCAAGGCCATCAAATCGCAAATCCTAGCCGATTTCGTCGGCGAGTGGACGGACACGCGAGGCCGCCGCCCCCTCGGATTCAAGCGAGTCTTGGACTCTGTTCTTCGACGGCTCGGTGATGAAGACGGGGAGCGGGCGCGGGCACGCTCTTCGTGTCACCCCTCGGGGAGCACATGCGCTACGCAGTGCGTCTCCACTTCCCCGCGTCCAACAATATGGCGGAATACGAGGCCCTTCTCTGCGGCCTCAAAATCGCCATTGAGTTGGGCATCAAGCGCCTCGACGTGCGAGGGGATTCGCAGCTCGTGATCGACCAAGTCATGAAGAACGCGAGCTGCCACGATGACAAGATGGAGGCCTACTGTAAAGCCGTGCGGGCCCTCGAGGACAAATTCTATGGCATCGAGCTTAATCACGTACCCCGCAGATACAACGAGGAAGCGGATGAACTTGCCAAGATCGCGTCCGGGCGGATCACCGTTCCCCCGAACGTTTTCGCGCGCGACATCGCGCAGCCCTCGGTCACCTTCGAGCCTTACCCCTCGAGCGACGGCGGACCCTCGGGGGCTCCCTTGAACCCATCGGGTGCGGAACCCATGGAAGAGGACCCCTCGAACGAGGCGTACGTGCTCTCCCTTCTCGAGGGGTACGGCTCCCACGAGGCTGTCGCGATGGACATCGAGCCGGCTCCCGTCCAGGCGGACTGGCGGGAGAAGTACATCGCCTGGATTGCTCGAGGGGAACTCCCCGCGAGGCCGGGCCACGGCCGGGCGCATCGCCGGGATGGCCAAGTCATTCACCCTCGTCGACGGCGAGCCGGCCAAGCGCGCCGCGTCGGGCATCCTCCGGCGGTGTATACCCATTCCCGAGGGGCGCGAGCTCCTACGGGACATCCACGCGGGGATGCCGTGGCCACCACGCCGCGCCACGCACCCTCGTTGGCAACGCGTTCCGCCAAGGCTTCTATTGGCCTACCGCGGTCGCGGATGCCAGCGAAATAGTGCGCACCTGCGAAGGGTGCCAGTTCTACGCCCGCAAGACCAATTTGCCCGCTCACGCCCTGCAAACGATCCCCGTGACATGGCCGTTCGCCGTGTGGGGGTTGGATATCGTCGGGCCCCTCGCGGAAGGCGCCGGGGGCTTCACCCACCTGCTTGTCGCGATTGACAAATTCTCCAAGTGGGTGGAGGTGCGCCCCATCACGAATTTGAAGGCTGAGCAGGCGGTCACGTACTTCACCGACATCGTCTACCGCTTTGGAGTGCCAAACTCCATCATCACGGACAACGGGTCCCAGTTCACGGGCCGGAAGTTCTTGGAGTTCTGCGACAAGTTCCACATCCGCGTGGATTGGGCAGCTGTGGCACACCCACAGACCAACGGCCAAGTGGAGCGCGCCAACGGCATGATTCTACGGGGCCTCAAGCCCCGAATTTTTGACCGGCTCAACAAATGCGGCCGGAAATGGCTCCAAGAACTACCGGCGGTCGTGTGGAGCCTAAGGACCACCCCAAGCGAGCCACGGGTTCACACCGTTCTTCCTAGTTCATGGCGCGGAGGCCATCCTCCCCACAGATCTGGAATACGGGTCGCCCAAGGTTCGAGGCTACAACGAAGATGCTAACCAGCGAGCCCGCGAGGACTCACTGGACCAGCTAGACGAAGTACGCCTCGTGGCGTTGATGCACTCCGCGAGGTATCAACAGTCCCTACGACGTTACCAAGCACGCAAGATACGTCGGAGGGATTTCAGCGAGGGGGATTTGGTCCTAAGGCTACGCCAAGACAATCGAGGGCGCCACAAGCTATCGCCCCCATGGGAGGGACCCTACGTCGTGGTGAAGGTGCTCAAACCGGGCACATACAAGCTGGCCAACGAGGACGGCGAAGAACTCACCAACGCTTGGAATATCCAACAGCTACGTCGCTTCTACCCTTAACTAGGATTTCCAAGTATTTTCTGTTGTAAAAACGCATGGCCAACGCCCCAGTTGGTGTCACCTATGTAAATACTCCAAGTCTAATAAAAGGGCAACTCGGCTTTCCCCTGAAACCCAAGTTACCCTCGGGGGCTACTGCGGGGGGCACCCCCCCCAAATGGTCCCATTTTTTTCGCGCAAAAAAATGTAACAACACACGCTAAGTTTGTTTCCTACTTCAACCACGAGCCACGATTCGAACAGGGCGTAGGCGGCACAGCGGAAGGAGCGCGCGAGCCAGAGACAGCCTACGCCGCGTGGCTATGGCCCGTCTCTCTCGCCTCCAACCCAGCGGGCCCCTTACGAAAAACGAACTCCCCTAACTAGAATCTACTCAGGAAGAAGGAGAAACAAAAAGCGTAATAAGCAAACGATTTCATTTACAACAACTGCCCATGTTCATGAAATAACTTGTTTATTTACAAAAAGGCCACGAGGCCAGAATTCTGATACACATAAAACAAAAAACGGGCCCAGCGCCCAGATGCTTTCAGGCGGGCGGAGCAACAGCATCGGCGGCGTCGGGAAGAGGAATTCTTCGAAGGCCTCGGCGAGCGCCCGGCGGCGTCAGCAACAAGCGCGTCCGCACGCTCCATGGCCACCTCGTCCTCGACGCCCTCGGGCACGATGTAGCCTTCCGCCACCGCCTCGAGGTTGACCTCGTAGTGGGATCGCACCACTCCGAGGGCCTTCGCACGCCTAGATGCAACGCCCGGCGCATCCGCTCCGTGACGTGGCCGCCGAGGGCGCGCGGGCGGGCGGCCGGCGCGGCCGCCGGCCCGGGCCTCGCCTTCCTCGACGACGCGGCAGGTCTCGAGGGCTGCGTCACGCAGCTCCCCTGCGGCTCTGCTCGGAGGGAGTTGTAGGAGGCACTGCGGGGGCCTCGGCCCGCCCGGCGGCGTGCCCCAAGGCGGTGCGCAAGCACGGAATCAACAAGACGACAAGAAATCAGAAAGGGGAAGCGAACCCTCTAAAACAAAAAACCAACAAACAAAGTCGAAAAGTCTCACCCTCGACTTGCTTCCTCTCCAGATTGAGGTCGCGGTGCGCGGACTCGAGTGCCGGCTCGAGACGGCCGGGCCGGCCTCGCCTTGCTCACGGAGGGCCATCTCTGGGCGGCATTGCTGATGCTGAGCGAGAGCGCTTCATCCTCAACCTTGGAGAATGCGGCGTTCCGCTCCTCCAGCGACTTCTCCGCCGCTTCGCGAGCAACGCGCTCCCGCTCCAGCGCCGTTCGAGCGTCGCCGAGGGCGGCCGCGCTCTTGCCGGAGCCGCCCCTCGGCCCCCCGGCGGGCGACGCGCTCTCGCCGAAGCCGCTCCTCGGCGACGACAAGGGCCGCGGCCTTGGCGTCGAGGGGCGGCCTTCGGGTCATCGGCCTCCTTGCGCGCGGCGCTCCCGGCCCGCGCGCCCGCTCCTCGGCCTGGCGCCACCGCGCCCGTGCCCCCTCGAGCGACGTGCGGAGCTCCGGGTCTCGGCGCGAGCGGTGGCCACCTCCGCCTCCCGGGTGGCGGCCGGCGTCCGCGTCTTGTCCCAGTCCTCACGCGCGTTCCACGGCGCCTCGTCGCGATCGACGAGGGCCGCGCGGATCCGCTCGAGGCTCGCGTGACGCGCCGTGCCCCGCCCGAGCTCTCGGGGAGCACGTCGCACCACGCCATCGCCGGTACACCGGCCCACCGTCCGGCGTCCCGAGAGCTTCCGCAAGCGCGTCGAAAGCGCCGCATCGCTCCCGGAGCCGGCGGGCCTCGGCGTTCACCCGGTCGAACGCGGCCGTACTTCTCATGGGCGCGGCGCTCGAGCTCTCGGCATCCACACATCGAACCTCGTGAGCGCCAAGTCTTGAATGCGGCACGCGAAAACGAAAAAAAGGAAGGGAGAAGAGCCACCGTGGCTCACCCGGAAGACGATCCGGGCCGGGCCGCCGTGGACCCGCGGCGCCTCGTTCAACGCGCGGTTGAGCGTGGCGCCATGGCTCGGAGCTCGCCCCGAGCTCCTGCTCCCCCCCGGCGTCGGCAAACGCGGGGGGGATCCTCCACGGCCCCCCCCCCCGGGCGGGGCGGCCGACGTGGGAGGACGAGGCCCCGGCACCGTGCCCTTGACCCCCCCACCGTCAGGTGACCCTCGCGCCGCCTCACGAGGGCCCCCTCCTGGGGCTCGGGGGAGGTCGTGGGCCGGCCCGGGCCCCGCGGTTCCACCCAGGCGGTGGGGAGTCATCCGAGAGCTCCACCACCTCCGCCTGGAGACCGCCGGCGGGAGGAGCCGCCTGCTCCGCCTCCGCCGGCGCCTCCCTCGCGCCTCCGCGGCCACGGGCGCCCGTCGTGGCGCCGTTGCCGCCACCTCCGCCCGTGCCGCCGCATCCGCGGGCGCCCCGCGAGGTTGCGCCCGCTCCGCCTCCTCCGCCGGTGGCCGCCACCGCGGGGGCGGCACCTCCACCGTAGCCACCGCGCGGCTGCGCCTCCGTGGCGGCCCGGCGCCGGCCGCCCCCCGGCGACCTGCGGGCTGCGCCGCGGCGGGCTGATCCGCCGGCCGGGGGCCTCGAGGCCCCGGCCGGGCCTTGCGAGCTCGTGCCCCGCCGCCGCGCGCGTCCCCGGGCGCGACCCCCTCGACGAACGCCGCCGGGTGGGGATCGACGCGTCCGTCCTCGGCACCTTGGCCGGTGCAAGAGGAGGGACGGTTGGCACCGCCTGCGCAAACACGAACGGAGGGGTTAGAGCATCTAATAACCAGCAAACTAAAGCCAAGCAAAGGAAGAACAGGGTTCCTTACCTCGCGGAGGAAAAGGCCCGCTTCCTTTTCCTCGAGGCCTCTCGACGAGGTCGGCGCGGGGGCCGCGCCGCCGCGGCGCCTCCCCGACGGCGCCCCGCGCGCGCGCGGGCACGCCCGCCTCACGCGTGGGCGCGCCCCGATGCCGTACCCCCCGATGACGCCACCGCGCGCGGGGCACGCTCGCCCGCGCGCGCGGCACGCCCGCCGACACGCCCCTTGACGATGACGCCGCGCGCGCGGCGCGCTCCCGCCGCGCGCGCGGCACGCTTGACGCGCGCGCGGGCACGTCCGCCGCGCGCGCCTCCGCGGCGCGCGCGGCACCTCCGCGGCGCGTGCCTACCCCCGACGATGATTGCCGGCGACGGGCGCCGGTGCGCCCACCCCGAGGCAAAGCCGCCCCCGACGCCGGCGCGGGTTCGGCGACGGGGGCGCAGTCGCCACCGTCCGAGGGGCCCTCCCCCCTCGGACTCTTCCTCCTCGTCTGCTCCGAGGACGAGGGCTCCTCGATGTCCGGGGAGGAGAGCCCCGGCTCCTCCCGTCGCCGGTACTCCGCGGACCGTGCGTCGCGGCGCGCTTGGCGCCGCCTTGCGTGCTCCCTCCTCGCGCGCCGCTCGCTCCCGCTGCTCCCGGCTGCGCCGCCCGGCCGAGCGCACGGGAGTCGGGGGGTGGGTGGAACGGACTTGGCGGCGTTGAGCGCACCACTGCGTGCGAGAGCGACAATGGCGCATCGGGGAAACGGAAGCAAGAACAAGGACTAAAACGAGAATCAAAAACCACACTCACCAACGGGCCGACGGGGAGCATCTCGATATCCCACGGGGTCCGACCCGCAGCGCCGGCGTCCGGTGTCGACGGCGCTCGCGCCGGGTGAGCGCGTACGGCCGCTCCGGCGGCGTCGGGGAGCATCCGCGACCTCGCCGGGTCGACGGGGTTGGCCGCCTCCGTCATCTCGAAGATGCGAGAGGGGCCTCTCCATCAACGGCACGACCCGCCGGTGGTGGAGGAAGGCGAGGACGCCCATCGCGTTGAGCCCCTCCTTCGCCGGCCGGGCCGCAGGGGCGGCAAGGACCGGACCCCCGGCGCGCCGGTGATTGGCCGTAGGCAACCCGTAGCCCCAGGAGTCCGGCCTCTTCTTGAACACCCGGCCGGTGTAGGGAGGGAGGCCGGGCTCGGCGTTGCGCAGATAAAACCATCCCCGCTCCCCGGCCGGCGTTGTTCGTCATCATGGTGCGGGGGATGTAGAAATCCTTGAGGCGTCCCCGCAGAGCGAGCGACATCCCGCCGGCGCGGACCGCGCGGCGGGTCCTCGGCTCCGACGTGGGCTGCGTGATGAGCTCCCCGCGGAAGAGGTGTACCCGGAGCTCCCAATTGAGCGGGATCCCCGGGTACCCTTCGCGACGCCCACGAATGTGGCCGCCTGCGAGATCGCATTGGGGGCAAAGTTGTGCAGCTCCACCCCATAGTGGTAGCACAATGCCCGCATGAATGTGCTCGCCGGCGCGTTGAAGCCGCGCTCGTGATAGCGGAGGAAGCTCACCACGTAACCCTCCGGCGGATTGGGCTCGAGGTGCGTCGACGGCGGCACGATCCACTCCCGCCGGGCGCCCTTCTTCGTTGGCCGACGGTGGCCGGCGGCGACCAGCTCGCCCAGGGCGAGCCGGGTCACGGTCGACCTCTCCCAGGCGTACGGCTCCAGGACCCTGATCGGAAGCTGAGGCGGCGCCATAAGGAGGGACGAACGAGTGCAAAGGCGGAGGACAAGGAAACGAGGAAAAAGCTCTAAACAGCGAGCCCGCGCGACGGCAAGAGTGAGGCGAAGGCGAAGGGACGGAGGACTGAAAACGGTGAGGAGCCAAGGTAAAAAACCGCCGTCCCTTCCTCACCGCAGTTTTATAGGCAACAGGCGAGTTCTCCGGAGCGGACGCCCCGCCAACATTAACTTGCGAGGAATCTTTCCATCGCGTCGACGGGCGGGCCCCACCACGACTGCAGCGGCTCTAACACTGCAGGCGGGTCATCATTACGGCAAGACCGGCGGCCGACCGAGGCAAAACCGTCACGTCCGCCGGTCACGTCGCCCACTACGCGCGCGCGCGCGCGCAGCCGCCTAAAAGGCGCGCCCGCGGCGCAAAACCGCGGCCACGACCGCAAGGCAATTAAATGCCGGGCCCCTTGCCAAGCAAGGAGAGCCCTCGAGCGAGGCGAATCCTCGGCTCGAGACAAAGGCGACCCTCGATGGGATGACAGCGTGAGAAGGTCGCCCGGGACCTGCTCGGTGTAGAGCAGGCAGCCGCGGGCACCCATGCCACGTGAAGCCCTCGAGTGGCGTGACCCTCGGCACGAAACAAGGCGACCCTCGATGGGATATCAGCGTGAGAAGGACGCCCGGGACCTGCTCGACGTAGAGCAGACCACCGCGGGCACCCATGCCACGTAGGACCCTCGAGCGGCATGACCCCCAACTCGAGACAATGTCAACCCTCTAAAAGAAGGCACGCGCGTAAGAGGATCGCCCAGGTCACGCTTGAAATAGAGCGACACCGAAAGCACTCATGCCGCGCCGTGCTGCCAACAAGCACCTCGAGGGCTGGCACGTCCAGACCCCTCGACGGCCGCAAACGCGAAAAGACGGGGCTGTCCATGCACGGCCCCGCACGGCCTTACTGATCAGAGGTTCGAAGCCTGACCCTCGACGGGTTCGAACAGGCGCCCCAGATCACAGAGTTAGGGACGACGAGGGCACGCGCATTCGAGCCGTTCCTCGAGTCCGTCGGCTCGAGGGTGCCCCACATGTCGTGTTCGAGAGCCAGCGAGGGCAGCTAGCCGGGGGGATCCCACCGAGGGAGAGCTTCCGCGCCCTCGGTCCCTAGCGAACGGGACCGAGCCCCACCTAGCAAACCCACGCAAGCGCTTCCATGGACGTGTCTCCGGACCGCGCGGCCTACCCTTATCGAACGGGGCATGGACGTCCACTTGAACCACCCGCTAGCAACTCGATGAGGAATCCGCGATTCGCGACCCGCTCGATGGGAGTCGTGGAAACCTCACCCTCCGTCCCGCGGAGGGACGGCGAGGGCGCGATAAAAAACAAGTCGTCGAGCTCGACCCGATCGCCTCGAACGAGGCCAAGGCTCGGGGGCTTGACGCACGGCTACACCTCCTTGGAATTGCACCCGCCGGGAGACGGTGACGAGGGGGAGCGTGCACCCCCGATGCCGGGCTGAAATACCGCCGATGCCGGTTGGCATATGTGCCACGCCTTTCGACCGAATTGCTCGCGGTTAACCCCCTGCGGGGAGAGCCCACACTCTGCGGGGCTTCGAGGCTAGACCCGCGGGTCCGCCGACGCGGCCCCACGGAAGCGTTCGCAAACAAGGAGGGAAGAACGTCCTATCGGTAGGTTCCGGCATCCGCGGGAGCCTCAATGGCAAACCCGCGGATGCTCGGGGGCTGCGTCGGGGGGCCGCCCCTAGGGGTCCCCTCAAACAATGGGGGAACCCTTACTTAAATTCCGCATCAAAATAAGCTAAGCCTAACCATGCGGGAAACTAACCATGCGAGACATGGCCCATGCGAGCGAGAACTTCGGAGGCCCACCAAGACGGCTCGTCCGTAAGACCCCCGGCGGGCTCCGCCTCGCCCGAGGGTACGCTCCTCCTCGGACGGGCTCCGCCCCGTTCGAGGGGCAACCCCCCTCCTCGAACGGACTCCGCCCCGTTCGAGGGGCGACCCTTCCCTCGAGCGGTCCCGCCCCGCTCGAGGGCTTGATCCCCCCTCGAGCGGGCCTCGCCTCGCTCGAGGGTCCGCTCCACCCTCGGCCGGGGCCCGCCACGCTCACGGGCGCCCCGCGCGCGTGCGCCGCCCCCGTACTTGGGCATTTAACGCCCGACGCCGCGGAGACGGCGTCATCATGCGCCGGGGCTCACGCCCGTGCCGCCGCACCAACTCCCCGGGGAGGAGCCCATCCCCGCTGCGTAAGGATGGAGCGTGCGGTACGGCCGGTGTCGGTCCCGTGACACCGTGCGCCCGCTCTTGTACGGCTAACGCGCCCGACCCTCGAAAGGGGGCCGGGCGCACCCTCGACTCCACTTTCCCGTGACCCCGCGGGTTAGGTGAGGGGCGCTAGGCCGGTGGGCGGCCATCCCGGCCATCGTAACGGTGCGGCCGCCGTACCCACGCGTGCGGGCGCACGCCCGACTCCGCGAGCGCACGCCCGAGCACTGCAAAGCAACCACTCCACCACCGCAGAGCTCATTGGGAAGGAACGCCGTTCTGCCCGCTCCTGTACTCCGTACCAGCCATCATCAGCACCTCCCTCGAAGCCTATCAGGGGACGCCATCGCCATCTGCCGCCTCCTACCCTCGAACCGCCACTGTTCGGGTACGAGGTAGGCCATCATGGCCGGATCGCAGCGAAGATCGTCCGGACGACCGCCCACTCTACGCCGTAGCACGACGTGCTTCCACACGTAGCTAGGTAGCGCGGCGTGCATGTAACTCGCCGCCCCCTTGGCCTATAAAAGGGGAGGCGAGCCCCCAGCCGCGGGGAGAGGACGAATTCAGAGGAACACAGCGCACCGTGCACTCACTCTCTCATTCCCCCACGACATCTCCGACCACTCACCCAGGGACTTGGAAGCCACGATTCCTCTCCCGCCTTGCTTGTACTTGCCCCACTACAAGCACCCCCGGTGCCGAGCAATATAGTGCCACGAGCACGCCCCTGCTGGACGTACGGCCCCCTCGGCCGGAACCAGGATAAAACCTTGTGTCATTTGTTGCTTAGCATCGACCATCGAGGGATAGACCTAGGCGTTATCTACTGGTTAGTGTCGGGACCATATTCCGCACCGACATCTGGCGAAGTCGATCCCGAACCAGGTGGTGGCCTTCATGAAGTCCTACTTCCCGAAGGCGCCCGTGGACGTAGTCGCTGGCGGGGTAGCCGCCAACTGTACAGACGAGCAGTATGCGGAGCTGCTGGAGCAGATGGCGCCTATTGCGGAGCAGGTCGCCGAAAAGCTTAACCTCCAGTAGCCCTGTAATAGTTAGCTCATAGCAGTATATGTACAAAAACATTTGTAATGTAATTGTTCAAGTATTAATGAAGAAAAAGTTCCATCAATGAGTACTCGTAGTCGCGATCTTAGAGTGCGGAGCCCCATCATGGAGTTGATGCGAGTAGTCGTACTCGGCAGTAGTCCCGTTGAGGGAAGTAGACAGTAAAGAAGTTGATGATCGATCAAACTTTATTACTGAAGAAGTACACCTGGATGGCCAGGGCCGTAGTTACAGAGTAGTCGCCTGGACCCGGAGGCCGCTTACAGCTAAGTGGTGCTAGGGCGAGTAGCCGCTTACAGCAGTAGATCCGTAAGTAGCCGTGTAGGCTGGATCTGGTAGTACATGGTCTCTTAGTAGACCGCTGCTAGAGTCCTTTGTCGCTCGTCGCAGCCTAGGATCCGTAGGTAGCCGCGTGGGCTGGATCCTGGAGAAGAGTAGTCCGGAGACTAGTGCCTAGACCCGGAGGCCGCTTACGGCGGAGGGGTCTTGAATGCGTGTGAAGACGCCGTGCACTTGGAGAATGAAGCCGTCGCCGTCCAAGTCTGCGAAGACCGCCGGGAAGAAGAGGGGCCGTGACGAGGCCGCCGGATCTGCCGCAGAGGCGGCACCACCGATGTCTCCACCGCGTCCAGATCCGAACCGCGAGAGGAAGGAATCGAAGACGAAGACAGAAGATTTGCTGGCCCTCCTCAACAGCGGGTTCATCCGTGAGAAGGAGATGGACATGTGGAGGTCCGCCACCAGGGATCCGTACCCCATGGAGAAGAGCGAAGACGAGATCCCGATGTTCGCGCGCTTCGCGGAGCGCGGACTCGCGCTTCCAGTGAGCGACTTCTTCAAAGGCCTCCTGGGGTACTACGGCGTCGAGTACCTCAACCCCAACCCCAACGGTATTTTCCATACCGCTGTCTTCGTCCACTTCTGTGAAGCGTTCCTGGGGATCAAGCCCCACTGGATCTTGTTCCGGAAGTTCTTCCGGGTGAAGCCGCAGCCGAGCGCCAGCAACCCGCGAGTAGTCGGTGGAGCAAGAATCCAGATGCGGGAGGACTCCGCCGAGAAGTACCTCTCGTACAAGCTCATCGACTCCAACCAAGACTGGAAGGCGAAATGGTTCTACGTCACAAACCACCACCCAGGGTTGCCGAAGCCGAGCGGGAAGCAGCCGAAGCATCGCCCGTGGTGGAACACGGAGCTGACAATGCAGGAGGGGATCCAGCTCCCCGAGTTGTTGGCGTGCATCAAGGTGCTGAGAGAAGCCGGGGCCGAGGGCCGAGCACGTGGCCTTCGGCTTCATGAAGCGCGGGGTGCGGCCATTGATGGCTCGCGACACCCCGGGCTTCGAGTACACCGGCGACGACGATACGTCGCGGATGCTTGGAGGCGAGGTCGACGACGACGACATTGTCGATAGGCTGACGCGCATCTTCAAGGACATGCCACCGTACACGGCGTGCCCTGTCCGGAGTAGTCCACCGCCAAAGGAGGTAAGTAGCCGTACCCCCCCCAGTCGAGTACCCATTCCTTGTGAGTAGTCGCGCTGATGTCTTGTGTCTTGCAGGACGACTTGAAGAAGTTCGTCTCCGAGCCGCAGCTACCCCCTCAGAAAGTCGAGATCCCGGAGGAGGGAAAAACCAAAGCCAAGGAGCGGCGGGAAGTCGGCGAAGGAGACGACACCGTTATTGTGAAGGACACGTCCGACGAGGACGACGACGAGGAGACGCTGCAGGACCGCTTCCAGCTGCGATCGAGGTTCAGCCGTCCTGGCCTACCTCACGTGCCCCTCGTACAAGATCCACCGGCTAGCCTGGAGGCTAGTTTAGCTGCGCCGCCACGGAAGCCGCGCAACCCCGCCCGCAAGTGGGTGACGAAGAAGTTGAAGGTCTCTGGGACCACGCCTCAAGAGGTGTGACGTCTTGACTAGTGTAGTCGAGTACTAGTCTCTCGAGTTCACTTGCTGACGACTGAGCTTCCTTGCTTGCAGGAGGTGCCGCCTACGGAGCCTGCTAATCAGGGCGACGAAGGCGAGTGGGACACAGTGGGGGAACCCGCTGGGAGTCGTAGCCCAGCCCCCACTGTCGAGGAGCTCCTGGCACAGATGGATCGCCAGCCTCCTGCTCATCAAGAGAGCACGGAACCCGCAACAGCTGCTGCAGAAGGAGTGGTGGCCGCCGAAGCGCAAGAGAGCGGCGCGCGGCTACCGTTCGCTGCGCAGAAGAGGCGGCGGTCGCGAGGCGCAAGAGGAGGCGCCCGCCAAGGCCGGGCCCCGGTAGACATTGCCGCATCCTCGGCGCCCGACGCGTGACGATAGTCCGGTCAAGCTTGTAAGTGCTGAGCCTTCCCGAGTAGTACTTGGTGTAGTATTCGAGCTTGATTGACAGCCAATTTGTGTACTTCTGCAGGAAATCAACAGATCTGTCCTGGGAGGGGGATGAGCTCTCTACAGCGGTGGCGGACGAGGAAGCCGCGCCGCCCGCCGAGGAGTCCACTCCTGCCCCCCAGGCGGAGTCCGAGGCGCCGGCTGTTGGAGCTACATTGCCCGAAGCCAGCGTGGTCGAAGGTAAGTACTCTGCTGAGTTTATAGTACTCCCAAAGAGTAGTCGTAGTTGCTGATGCACTTGTCTTCTTGTTGACAGGTGCCGAGGCCGAAGGGAGCGACATCCCGGCGGCGGTGCCCATGCAGAATTTGACACCACAAGTGCCGGAAGCTGCCGAAGGAGCCCCCGAGCCGATGGAGGAGGCCGTCGAGGAGGCCGCCGTGGCAACCGGAGGAGAGGAGGCCACCGTGCCGCTAGAGGCTGCTCTGGAGGTGGTTGTCCGCTCCCCGGCGATCCAAGACGCGGAGCCCATCCGCTCTGCCCCGATGACTGAAGCTGCCACGAGTAGTCGCGGCGGGGTGGAGTTGCTGGCAGACGACTTGGTCGACCCGGCGACGGTGGCCAGGCACCTGGAGGCAGTCCGCCAGGCTGAACAGTGGATGAAGGTGAGTAGTCTTAACTCCTGAGTAGTCAATCCTCTGTTGTTGAGTACTCATTTGACATGTGTTGTCTGTGCAGGACGTCGTGGAGAGATCCCGCGAGAAGTCTAGCATGCTGCAAGGCTTCGGCGATGCGGTGCTCCGGGCTGAAGCGCTGGAGGATCAACTCTTGAAGTCGCGGAAGCACGCGGCCGCCATGCAATCTAAGCTTGATGCCGGCTTCGCCAAATATCACAATGACATCCAGGAGATGCAGGCAAAGAGCGATGACTTGGTGCGGAAGAACAAGTCGCTCCGCAACAAGAACAAAGGTACGCCACTTGACTTGTTGAGTAGTTGCTGGAGGTCGAGAGGTAGTCTAACCCACTGCGCCTTGTTGTTTTGCAGAGCTTGAGACCCGGGTTGAGCAGTTGAGTACTTCAGAGACAGACATAAACAACCTCTTCTACCGGGAGCAGGAGGCCCGCCAGGTACTCGAGCTTGACTATAAGGAACTTGCCTTCGAGTGCGACAAGCACATGGAGCTTCGCATTGCTTCCGATTGTGATCTCGTCAACTGCTACAAATCGTTGCAGAAGCTGAACGAGGACTGCGAGGCGCTGTGGGCCCAGCTGAAGGAACTTGAAGAAGCCGCGCTTCCCATTGCAAGACTCTTGGTGCCTCATCCTGGCGGCCCCAAGATAGCACCGCTTGTGGATCGGCTCAAGGAAGCCCCCAGCCGGCTGGCGGCGTATGTGAAGCATCTAGCGAAGTCGATCCCGAACCAGGTGGTGGCCTTCATGAAGTCCTACTTCCCGAAGGCGCCCGTGGACGTAGTCGCTGGCGGGGTAGCCGCCAAGCGTACGGACGAGCAAGATGCGGAGTCGCGGGAGCGAGATGGCGCCTATTGCGGAGCGGAGTCGCCGAAAAGCTTAACCTCCAGTAGCCCTGTAATAGTTAGCTCATAGCAGTATATGTACAAGAACATTTGTAATGTAATTGTTCAAGTATTAATGAAGAAAAAGTTCCATCAATGAGTACTCGTAGTCGCGATCTTAGAGTGCGGAGCCCCATCATGGAGTTGATGCGAGTAGTCGTACTCGGCAGTAGTCCCGTTGAGGGAAGTAGACAGTAAAAAAGTTGATGATCGATCAAACTTTATTACTGAAGAAGTACACCTGGATGGCCAGGGCCGTAGTTACAGAGTAGTCGCCTGGACCCGGAGGCCGCTTATAGCTAAGTGGTGCTAGGGCGAGTAGCCGCTTACGGTAGTAGATCCGTAAGTAGCCGTGTAGGCTGGATCTGGTAGTACATGGTCTCTTAGTAGACCGCTGCTAGAGTCCTTTGTCGCTCATCGCAGCCCAGGATCCGTAGGTAGCCGCGTGGGCTGGATCCTGGAGAAGAGTAGTCCGGAGACTAGTGCCTAGACCCGGAGGCCGCTTACGGCGGAGGGGTCTTGATGTAGTCGTGTAGACTTGAGCCCCGGAGTAGTCGTGTAGACTAGGCGTAGAATCGACAGAGCTGGTCGACGTTCCACGAGTTGTTGACATCTTCGCCTTCAAGTGTCTGGAGGCGGTAGGAGCCCGGCCATGTCACCTTTGCCACAGTGAAGGGACCTTCCCAGGGGAGCTGAGCTTGTGTAGTCCTTCCGTGTTCTGGATACGACGGAGGACGAGATCGCCAACGTTGAAGGAGCGTTCCTTGACGTTACGGTCGTGGTAGCGTTGGATACCCTCCAGGTACCTTGCTGATTGGACGAGGGCAGCGCAGCGAGCTTCTTCGAGTCCGTCGATGTCAACTCGTCTGCTGTCTTCAGAGACGCCTTCGTCATAATGCTCCACTGCTGGTGAGTTCCATATGACATCAGCAGGGAGGATTGCTTCGGAGCCGTAGACCAGGAAGTAAGGGGATTGCCCCATTGGCTTGGAGGGCTGAGTACGTAGCCCCCAGAGTGCATTGGGTAGTTCCTTGATCCACTTGCCTCCTTTGGAGTTAGCAGCGTCATGTAGCCGCTTCTTGAGAGCGTCGAGCACCATCCCGTTGGCGCGCTCGACTTGTCCGTTGGCCCGAGGATGGGAAACTGAGACGTATCAGACGTCGATCCCGCTGTTCTCACAGTACTCCCAGAACTGGTGGTTGTTGAAGTTGGAGCCCAGATCTGTGATGATGCGGTGGGGTAGTCCGTAACGATGTACGAGTTCATCCAGGAAGTCGAGTACTCTGTCAGCCTTGGGGCATGTGACCGGCTTGACCTCGATCCACTTGGTGAACTTGTCGATGGCCACCAGTACTCTATTGAAACCACCTGGCGCAGTAGGCAGTGGCCCAATCATGTCGAGCCCCCAGCAAGCGAAGGGCCAGGTTGGCGGTATGGTGACTAGCTTGTAGGCTGGGACGTGTTGCTGCTTGGCGAAGTATTGGCATCCTTAGCACCTTCTGACGAGTTCTTCAGCGTCGCCCAGAGCTGTGGGCCAGTAGAAAGCTCTCCGGAAGGCCTTGCTGACCAGCGTACGGGAGGACGCATGGTTGCCGCAGACGCCCTTGTGGATCTCCTCCAAGATGCCATTGACTTCCTGCCTTGGGACGCACTTCATGAGTACTCCAGAAGATGTGCCCCGCTTGTAGAGCTTATCTCCGATGAGGACGTAGGACTTGGCGCGGCGGATGAGCTGCTCGGCCGAGATCTTGTCCGAGGGAACCTTCTGCTTGCTGAGGTAGTCGATGAAGGGTTGCCTCCAGTCCGCGTCGATCATCATGACCTCCTGTCCAGCCGGTGGATGAGCTGGGATAGTGATCGGTGGCGCCGGCTCCGGGATGGATGGCGCGTGAAGCTCGTGAACGAAGACACCCACTGGTACTTGAGCGCGGGTAGATCCAAGCTTCGACAGGACGACCGCTGCAACGTTGTCGTCGCGGACGATGTGGTGGAACTCGAGACCGTAGAACTTGTTCTCGAGCTTGCGGACTTCTAGGCAGTAGGCGTCCATGTTCTCCTTGTTGCAGTCCCATGACTTGTTGACTTGGTTGATGACCACTGCGGAGTCACCGTAGACTAGAAGTCGCTTGATGCCCAATGAAGTCGCGAGGCGGAGCCCGTGTAGGAGAGCTTCGTACTCGGCTTCGTTGTTTGAGACCTTCCAGAAGATCTGCAGGACGTACTTGAGTTGTTCGCCCGTTGGAGAGATCAGGAGTACCCTTGCACCTGCGCCCTCGAGGTTGAGTGAGCCGTCCATGTACATCACCCAATGCTCTGGTCGCACGGTTGGAGTAGGTAGCTGGTTCTCCCGCCACTCCGCCATGAAGTCGACTAGCGCCTGCGACTTGATGGCTGTGCGTGGCTTGAAGTCGATGGTGAGGGCGCCGAGCTCGACTGCCCACTTGGAGATTCTTCCAGTAGCATCTTGGTTCCGCAGAATGTCGCCGAACGGGTAGTCAGTGACGACGGAGATCGAGTACTCCTGGAAGTAGTGTCGTAGCTTTCGCGAGGTGATGAGTACTGCGTACAAGAGCTTCTGCACAGGCTGATAGCGTGCCTTGGACTCTAATAGGACCTCGCTGACGAAGTAGATTGGGCGCTGGACTGGGTAGGTGTGGCCGTCTTCCTGCCGCTCGACGATGATGGCAGTACTGACCACATGAGTAGTCGCAGTGAGGTAGATCAGTAGCTGCTCGCCTTTGCGAGGAGCCGTGAGGACCGGTGGCTTCGATAGAAATCCTTGAGCTGGGCAAGGGCTTAATCCGCCTCTGGAGTCCACACGAACTTCTCTTGGTGCTTGAGTAGTTTGAAGAAGGGGAGCCCCCGTTCTCCGAGATTAGAGATGAATCTGTTCAAGGCCGCCATGCACCCGGTCAGCTTCTGGACGTCTTTGATGTACGTGGGAGCTTTCATGCTGGTGATGGCGGAGATCTTCTCGGGGTTGGCTTCGATGCCGCGTTGGCTGATGATGAAGCCGAGTAGTTTGCTCGAAGGTATGTCGAAGACGCATTTTTTCGGGTTGAGCTTCCAGCGGTACTCGCGCAGGGATGCGAAAGTCTCTTCAAGGTCGTCGATGAGGGTACTGGAGTTTCTGGTCTTGACGACCACGTCATCCACGTAGGCTTCGACGTTCTTGTTGAGTTGCTTGTTGAAGCAGGCCTGGATAGCTCGTTGGTGAGGACCATGTGTGGTTCGAGGACCGGTGGATGGTCGCTTCCTTGTGTGATGAGTGATTGACAACGTTGTGTGGACTGATTCTTGGCTAAGTATTGCAGGTGCAGGTTGCGGCTTGACTGGTGTTGGTGCAGGTGAAGAACAAGCATGAAAGGTCGTCGCCGGTGAGGCCTCCAGGTGTGGAGAAGACAAGTAGGCTTCGTTCGAGGGACCCGGTGGCCAGCGGGGTCAAGTGCGGGCCGCATGGTGGCATGAACAGCAAGATGAAGTCATGGACGGTTTCTTGGTTGAGCCTCAAAACCAAGGTCGGGCCGAGACTACGTGGGAGCCGAGTCATGAGTGGAGATTGGCGGAGGCTACACCGAGTTCGCGGGGTTTCCGGTGGTTCACCAGAAAACCACTGGGCTCCTTGGTTGATCCACAAAACCAAGACCGAAGAACCGAAGACGGAGCCGCTGCGGCGGCCTCGGACCGGTCGGCGGTGGGGAGCACCGGTCTGACCGGTGTGCGACGACGCAGTCCGGAGACTTCGAAGCGGAGGACACGCGTCGGGATCGCATGGCTTGCGTCGAGGCTACGCGGGGGTGCGGTCGCCGGCATCCGTCCGATGGAAAAGACATGAAGACTTCCAAATCCGCCCTTGAGGGGCTTGTATCCCTAGTTATTAGGAAAGGGCATCTTAGACATTCGGTTGCCTCCATATAACCCAAGAGGTGAGAGGATGGCAGCCAACTCTTGGAACCCTAGCTCATTTGTTTTCCCATTTTCCTTCCTATTTTCCTTAGGTTTTCCATAGGACTAGCAAGAGAGCTTCATGGAGAGATCTTGTTGAGAGGGATGGATGATCAGGCCGCTTGCTAGACCTTGTATGAACCTTTGTTTCATGTATAGATGATTCGGCGTGGTTCCTCAAGGTTTGGATGTGTTTCCCCCCGTTGTTCTTGGTGGTGATTTTCGGAGCCCTCTCTTGGTGATTTCTTTGGGTTGTTTCGGGACCTTTCTCTTGGGGATTTGATGGGGGAAATTTGTGGGAACACTTCGTGGTTCTTTGGGCTGTGATTCCCCTCCCAAATCCGTGAGTAAAGGTGCTCGATTTTGGGGTTTCTTGAGTTCTTGGGTTGGAAGTGCTCTTGGCGGGATTTCCTTGATTCCTCCTTTTTGGACGAGTTTTGGTGGGATTAAACTTGGCTCATGAGGTGTTCCTAATATCCCCAAAGTCTTGTTCAAGTCCGTGGAGCGATTCGGGAGATCGATGTTTGGATTTGGGGGAGTTAACCCGCGGGTGCCGTTCATCCCGAACTGCCCAGGCTAAACCGGTCTGACCAGTGCTCTTGACCGGTCTGACCGGTGCAACCCTCGGTGGGATTTTGCTCGGGTGAACGTCTTGGTGTGTTCGCTGTTGTCCCGTGGTGCTGCTGTTTCGAGTTTGGGTCAGTTTGGTGGTCGTTTGGCCTGTTTGGTGCCTTGGGGGCTTTCAGGCTGTGATCGGTCTGACCGGTGTGTCTCACCGGTCTAACCGGTGTAGAGCCACTTAGTGAAAGTTGCTCAGTTTCACCAGCAGGGACCGGTCTAACCGGTGGTGCTCACCAGTCTGACCGGTGTGGGTCTGTAGACTCGAGGTTTGGTGTTCCGCTGCGTTCTAGGGTCGGAAGGTTGTGTGTTGGTTCCTAGGTCCAGTGGCTACGTGGGCTTGACCAACTTGGGTAGTGAGTCGGAGACGTGTGTTGGAAGCCGTGTTCATCTTGTTGGAGTTTCCATCTCCTTCGAGAAGAATTTTTATCGGCTCTCATTCACTCCCCCCTCTCTGGTTCACCGTATCGGTCCTTCAGTTGGTAGGTGGCGCCGGCGTTCTTCAACCCGAAGGACATGGTCGTGTAGCAGTGCGCGCCAAATGGGGTGATGAACGCGGTCTTCTCCTGGTCTTCTTCCTTGATCGCGATCTGGTGGTACCCGGAGTAGCAGTCGAGGAAGCAGAGCAGGTCGCAGCCCGCAGTGGAGTCGATGACTTGATCAATTCGCGGCAACCCGAAGGGGTCCTTGGGGCAGTGCTTGTTGAGGTCACTGTAGTCGACGCACATCCTCCACTCGTTCGAGTTCTTGCGGACGACGACAGGGTTGGCGAGCCACTTAGGATGGAAGACTTCTCTGATGAAGCCAGCCGCGAGTAGTTTGGTGAGTTCCTTCTTGATGGCATCCCGTCAGTCGTCGGCGAAACGTCGGAGGTGTTGTCGCTTGGGGTGGCCTTAGGATCGATGTTGAGGCAGTGCTCAATCAACTCCCTGGGCACTCCTGGCATGTCCGCTGGCTTCCACGCGAAGATGTCGCGGTTAGCCCGGAGGAAGTTGATGAGCGCGTCTTCCTATTTGGGGTCGAGGCCGACCCCGATGGTGGTGGTCTTGTTGGAGTCACCTGTTCCGAGGTCGATCGTCTTGACTAGAACCTCCTCAGCTGGCTGAGGCTTGTTGGCGTTGTCAGACTTCTTCGGGATGTCGAGTTCGCTTGTAGCAAGTTTCTTCGACGTAGCGTAGACCTCCATCATAGCGTTGGGTACTTGATTCGTAAAGGCGATCTCCACGGCTTCTGTGTCGCAGTCGTGGGAGATCCTCAAGTCCCCTTGAAGAGAGAGTACACCCGCTGGGCTTGGCATATTGAGTACCAAGTAGGTGTAGTGGGGAACCGCCATGAATTTGGCGATGGCCGGCCTGCCGAGGATGGCATGGTAGGAAGTCTCGAAGTCCGCAACCTCGAACTTGATGTACTCGGTACGGTAGTTGTCCCGAGATTCCCCGAAGGTAACTGGCAGGACCACTAAGCTCAGTGGGATAGCCGCGTTACCGGGGACGATGCCGTAGAAGGGCGTGTTGCTCTTAGTGAGCATGTGGGTGATGTCGAGCTTCATCTTCTTCAAGGTCTTGGTGAAAAGGACGTTGAGCCCGCTTCCACCGTCGATGAGGACCTTGTTGAGCTTGGAGCCCGCGACCACCGGCTTCAGGACGAGGGGGAACCGTCCTGGTTCGGAGAAGCTGGTCCATTGATCCGCGCGGGAGAAGGTAATGGGTACCTCTGACCACCTGAGAGGGGTCAGGACCGCTGGTTCAATGCTCATGACTTCTCGACGGGTAGCCTTTTGTTCCCGTCTGCTGGGTAGTCCGCCGAAGAGGACGTTGACAGTCTTGTCGGGTTCCTGGAAGTCGTTGTTATCTCCGTCGTTCTTCTTCTTGCCCTTTTTGTCGTGAGGGTGCGGTGGCTCTGGAGTACTCTTGAGTGCATGCCTGAGTTGGTAGCACTGCTCGGTGGTGTGGTTGCCGTTCGGATGCCATGGGCACTTCTCCTTTAGCAAGTTTTTGAAGCCGCCGGAGTTCTTCTTCGAGTTCTCCTTCGCAGGGCGCGGGATAGCCGCGACAGTGTTGTCTGGCTTGCGCTTGCGGTTGGGACCCGAGTAGTTGTTGTTGTTGTTGCGACCGCCTTGGTTCCCGTTGTTGCCGCTGGCGCCGCCCGCATTCTGCTTGTTCTTGCTACGGATGGCGTCGTACTTGGCGTTGGCCTTGTCTTCTTCATCCGCTCAGGACGTGATCATGTCCTTAAGGTGGGGGATGGACTTGGGGCGGCGACGACCGAAGTCTTCAAAGGTGCGGTGGTGGTAGAGGCTGTCTTGGAAGAGGTCGATGACCTCCTTGTCGGTGACGTCGACTACGGTAGCGCGCTTGTCGAAGAAGCGACGCATGTACTTGCGGAGGGTCTCGCCTTGTTCCTGCTTGACCATGGCCAGGTCCATGCGAGTACCCGATCGGCCCATGGCGCCCGCGAAGTTGCTGGTGAACTGCTCCTTTAGCTGGTCCTACTTGTCGATTAAGTGCTTGTCCAGCGACTCGAGCCATGTGAGTGGAGCTTGGTCCAGGCAGAAGGGGAAGTAGAGGCACTTGGTGTCGTTGTTGCCGCCAGCGTTCTCGATGGAGAGGGCGTAGCACCTGAGCCACTGGATGGGGTCCTGCTTCGTGTCATACTTGGTGATCCCCAAAGGCTTGAACTTGTCGGGGAGGAGCAAGTTGCGAAGTCGAGGTGAGAAGGCGGGGAAGCCGTCATTGTCGCCTGCAGTGGTTGACTTCTTCCGCCGCAGCTCCTCAATCTTCTGGCGGGCGTCGTAGCCGCTCCGCGGAGGCACCGCAGGCGTGGGCGTTCGCATGGCCACGGCCGCCGCGACCGGCGGCCGCCGGCGGCCCTCCCGTTGGCTCCATGGTTGGAGCTTCCGTCGTCGGCCGCCGCCGCCGTCAGGGTCGCGGCCCCCGCCGCTGGCAGGAGCGCGGTGAGGGACGACCTCGAGGTTGCTGTTGCCACCCTGTGGAGGTCCGCAGGCGTTTGAGCGAGTACGGTTGGGCTGGGCTGGGAGCTCAGCTCGAGTACGGTTGGGACCGAGGTTGGCGCTGCGATTTGTAGCTTCGTTGTCGCGGTGCCTGGCGGGAGGAGGCTGGTTGACCCTGTTGTCGACCCGCATGAGTAGGCGTCTTCAGCGAGCTTGGCGATGACCTCCCCGACGCGAATTCCCTGGGCCTGGCGTGCGATCGCTGTGATCGACATGAGGCATTGCTCAGGGGTAGTGTGTACTCTGCTCTCGACCGCCTCGAGAGCTTCCGCGAGGATGCGGATGGGGAGGTTGTCTCGGAGACGCCGGCGCCGTTCGCTGCGCTTCCTGTTACGCTCGCGTCGAGCGTCTCTGTTGGCGGGGGTCTCATCTGTTGGTGCATCGGCAGACAGCTCGTCGGAGGAGATGTCTTCAAGGTACTTGTCTTGAGCCGTCCCTGAAGGTCCTGGGGTGTCGCCGGCAGCCATGAAGACTTGGCGATCAGGGGTGCCAAGGCTGGACTCAGAAGCCGCCACCTCAGTTGGGGTGTTTGAGTCAGCTCGGGCAAGTGGTGTTCCCTCCTGGAACGGGAGCGAGTCGATGTAGGTGACGTAGCGTGAGTCTCCGCTTATCAAGTCAGCGGGCTTGCGGTCTGGCCAGTAGACGAATCTCCCGGCCGGTGTGGATGTTATAACCAGCCCAGAGGCCGGCCCTGATAAGGGATGCTCAGTAAAGTTGTCTTCGGACTCGGAATCCTCCGGGTCCGACCCGAAGTCGAACTCGTATGCGGAATCCGAGTAGAACCCGGAGAGGGGGTTGGAGTCCGAAGCGTGGCCGGGGGCGGTGTCGGAGTCCGAGTTGCACTCGGGTACGGGTTCCTTGCCGGCCCGGCGCGAAGACGGAGCCTCCGTGCGGGCCCGGCTGGGGGCGCGGGGACCACGCGCGGAGCGCTCACGGGGTAAGGGGACCGCCTGCGATGGCTGAGCAGCTGGCTCGCATGCGATGGCCCATGGAGACATCGAGTTCGAGTTGGAAGCGGACTCGAGCTTGAAGTCGGCGTGGTGGTTGAAGAGCGAAATTTCGCCGAACTTGCCGGCGAGTTCGCCTGTGACGACTTCAGGGAGCGTCACGAAGCCGGTCTTCGGGTTGGGCGGCATGGTGAGGCGGCGCTGGAAAGATCCTGCGCCGCCAGCAGTGCAGACCCAGGCGCCGAACACGAAGGTGCCGCCGCGGTTGAAGGAGACGGTTGGCTTGAAGTAGACAGGAGCCGTCGAGTTCGCCATGTGATCTCGGGCGAGAGCCCCTACCTGGCGCGCCAGCTGTCGGTGTTTTAGACCGGCAACCTACTAAGGGGAGTACCCGAAGTAGATGAATGTGGCCTCGCCGAGATCGGTAACTCGAAGGAAGAGACACGTGGCACACAATTTAGACAGGTTCGGGCCGCGAGGTGCGTAATACCCTACGTCCTGTATGCTGCGTAGCTCTGGATTGATTGGGTACAATTACAAGATGGTGTAATTGTACACCGTGAGATGAGATTCGATGCTAGAGAAGGGTCCCTGCCTTGCCTTATATAGTCCGGGAGGCAGGGTTACAAGTCGGAGTAGGGAGAGAGTACTAGTCGAGTACGTCTAGGAGTCTTCCATACCGTGCGGGACATGTACAGCTTCCTAACCGAGTACTTCTCCTCCGTAGTCCTTGTGCTCCACACCATCAGGTGCCGTGTAGCGCAAGCCGGGTAGTCCCAGGGGCCCACCGAGTAGTCGGTCCTGGTACCCACCGAGGTAGTGGGCCCAGGGAGGTCCATACGACAGACGCCTCCCTCACGCAGTCTCCTCCCACTCTCCCCCTCGCGCCGCCGCCGCCACTTTCTCTCCCCCTCACCTTCGTCCCCCTCACCCCCCACGCCGCGACCCACTCTACACCCCTTCGCTGAGACACGCACCACACCTCTGACAGCGAGATCTAGAGGAGGAGGGACCCAGCTGCGGCGGCGACGACGATGACGACTAGAGGAGGGATCCAGTGATGACTACAACGACAACTAGGAGGAGGAGGGATCCAGCCACGACGTCGATGCGAGGACAAGGACGTGGCGGCGAGCAGGCAACGATGAGGAGTGGAGATCCCTCCGCTCCGGCAGTGCGAAGGTCAGTGGCGAATCTAGGATTTGAGTTTATGGTATGCCGCTCTAAAAATGTCTTATACAATTCGGTAAATGCATTCTACCAACTCGGTAATAATTGTAAAATTAACAACAATTCAGTAATAAGGTAATTTGGTATGTTTGATCGAGTTTATGGAATTAGGCCAAGCACGCTTTTGCAGCACACATGCGTTCAGGTAATCAAGTATACAACATATGCGTGCGTATGGTTTTCTTTTTATATAAATGCGTATAATATACTTGTACTTGTGGGAATTGTAGGGTATGCCATGGCTCCTTTGTATAAGTACATGTGGACATACTTAGCTGTCGATCGTATACATACTTAGCATTTCCCTTTAGATTGACTCTTACATTTGGTTTTGCTCTTGTTCCTATGCACATCTGCACATTCTCTCCAAGTTGAATAAGTACCTCATCAGCAACCGAGGCAGCCTGCATCGTGCTCTTTAAAATGGTATGGTCGCTTTGCCTGCACTAATTTTTTGGTTACTGAATTTTCCGTTTATGTTAATGGTTTACCAAGCACCAATGATATTATAGTGGGCTAAAGTAGTTACTGTAATTCCCTTGACTATTAATTCACAGGATAATTCTGACGAGGACTATAGACCTGAGCCACAAGATGAAAAAGAGGGTTATGGCACTGTTAGTGCACAACAAGATCAGATGGGTGGGGCTCAGCTCCGAGGCAGAGCGCCAAGGACATCTACAAAGTGGCCAAGTGACACAATGATAGTCACTGAGGTCGACATAGTGGGGATGCCAGTACCATTGACTCAAAAGCGCAGGTTCAGGGCACTTGCGGGGCTCGTTGCTAGACAAAAGATACCTTTGAACTTGCCGGAAATCAAAGAACTAAGAAATGATGAAAAGTGGAACTTGTTTGATAAGCATGTGCAGAAACACTTGAAGTTCCAGGAAGATGCGAACCCGCAGGCATTCAAGCTTTTCTAGAAGACGGCAGCCAAGGCATGGAGGCAATTCAGATTTCAGCTTAGGCAAGATTTTATCAGAAAAGGACTTGAGCCATTTACAAGGCACTCGTTTATTGTCCCAGAATAGTGGAAGGAGTTCATGAAACAGGAAGAAACCGAGCAAGCCTCATCTGCTAGTGTCAAGTTCAAAGACTCCGAAGCTGGAACACAAGCGAGCACAACATGGGTCCAGCTGGTTATACTGTGAAACTAGAACAATGGGAGGAAGAGGATAGACAATTAGCTGCAGCTAGTATCCCCAACCCATATGACTCCTACCCTGATGATCATTCTGGGAATTGGCTACGAGCAAGGAGTAAGATAGTGATTAAAGACCGTGTTGCCGTGATAGTGTTCAACAACAAAGAGGCGGAAAAATTGGCTGCGGACATCAAGGAGAAGATTGCATGTGCAGAATCTTCAGGAATGGCAGGGCAGAGGGAGTATGATGTGCTAAGTTAGTGCTTGGGCCGCCCTGAACAACATGGTAGTGTGCGTGGTGTCTCCAGCTACAAGGGCTGGAAGTATGTATGGCCTCAACACGTCGAGATGTACAGGAAGAGGAAGTGGACGAAGACCGACACATCAGTTGATACAGAAAAGATAAAGAAACAAATCAAGCAAGAACTGGTGGCTGAGATGCGAATGCAGAACATGCAGATGCAGAGGTGGTGTTGTCACCAGATGGTGTTGTCACCAATGTCCAATCGCGCAAGCCCTTCACCCGCCACACTGAAGAGTAGTTGTGCGTCCGCAGATGTAGGTTTGATCGATGGCACTGCAGAGTTGGCGACGGAGGTGCGCTGTGGCGATCGTACACATGAAGACCTTATAGGCATGTTGACTGAACCCACACCCTGTAGCCTATGGATCACGTGGAGGGGGCTTCAATGTGAGGCTGCCCTTGGTCTTGTTCATCCAGAGGAGACTACGCTACAAACAGTCCCGATTCATGAAGACTGTGTTGTGGTTGAAGTGATCACTGTATATACTATCTTTGCGGATGAACTGTTGGAATACCCTCCTAATGACGAGGTGATGAAACTCGGACAAGCTCAAGGACAGAGGTTATAGTGGAGAAGGTGTTGGATTGACATCAAAAGAGCACCAACATGTATATCTCGTTCACAGGCTATTGTACAGATTCCTTGTAGTTTACACAGCACGGTACAAGTTCCTTCCTCAGATGGTTCCCCCCCCCTCCTCCTCCTCCTCCTCAATCCCCACATGTTCCATCCCCACATCAGGAAGGTACACAAAATATTCCATCCCCACCTACTCCTAGTCCCGAAAAAACAGAAAAACTTGCATCCCCACATCCGCAAGAGACACCAAATATTCCATCCCCACCACCACGCCCACCACCTCCTCCTCCTTCTCCTCCTCATGAAACAACAAAACCTACACCCCAAACGGAAGTGCTCAATACAATCATGCCAAAGCAGGTACATCTGGGCCTAATACCTCTGTAATAGGTCCTGGTGAGACACCACTAGGCAAGAAAGCCCTTGAGAAACCTTCAGCCATTTCAAATCAGCAAGAAAAGAAACTTTCCGAAAATAATATCTCTACGCCACGTACAGCAAGCAAGAAATCCCTTGAGAAACCTTCAGCCATTTCAAAGCTGCAAGAAGAAAAACTTGCCAAAAATAACAGCTCTACACCACCTACAACAGGCAAGCAAGCCCTTAAGAAACCTTCTTCAGCCATCCCAAAGTAGCAGGAAAAGGAAATTGTTGTAAATAAAACCTCTAAGAGGCCTACCAGAAAGCAATCTAAAAGAAACACCAAGGAGAATCGTCAGTATATGACTAATCCAAAGCAATCTGAGAGTGACACTAAGAAGAATCCTTGGGCTATGGCTAACCCAAATTACAAATTCAGAAAGAACCTTCTCAGTGATGGTGATCTAAAAAAAGGCTGCTCCTTTTACCAGAAAGCTCCACACATTCTACATGCAACGTGGTAAGTGAGATGATGATTCTGACATTATGGTCGCACTTCGGCCCAGGACCAATGCATGGCTGAAGAGAGATGAATCGTCAAACGAACTCCAGCTGCTACCTGTGCAACTCAGTGATTTGTACAATCTCTTCAACTTGGATGCTTTGGATCTGACACTTCTCCGCTGCTTCATCCTGTAAGTTGCTTGAAAATTTAATCTGCTTCTCACTAATCACATCCTCTATCGAACTGTGCTTTTTGCCTCACATCATCTTTATTACCATGTATTTTGCCTCTTTATATATACTTTGTTTTTTCTTACTAATAGGAATATGATTGTAAAAGTTGACAACAAGGGCCCTGCAGTTGGCTACCTTGATCCTGAATGCCTTTGCTCGACAACGTTGAGCAGCACGAATAACATTGTTAAATTCTCTGTGTCCTATATGCTCAATGCCTTCGAACAATATGCTACAAAGGATTTAATGCTTACCGCTTATCTCAGTACGAACCACTGGATTACAGTGGCGATCGTTCCGAAACAGCGGAAGGTCTACTACCTTGATTTATTAAAGACAATTAATACTAATACTGGCCCTTTCGAGCTAATCATTAATGAGTAAGTTATTTCTTTCTTAACCTGCGACGTTCCTCAACAAACTGTACAAAGTATATTAATTAATAATGTCCTAACCATTGTTGATATTTTTGTTGTAGGGCTTGGAAACGTTACTGCCGCAAAAAGTTCTCGCGTCGTGGCCCCTTGAAACACGTCAAAGATGTTAAGGTACGTTAAGGTACATACCACTTATTTCCTTCCTGTGGAATCTAGTACTAAAGCTTGAGTTTATTTCTTCTCGATCACCACTATTTTTCTTTGTACATTTATTGCAGTGCCACCAACAACCTACTGGATCCAAACTCTGCGGCTTCTATTGTGCCTATCACATTCTTCGATTAAAAGAAAGCGGCCCACATATGGAGGTACTTTATTGGGATCTTCATTTTTAAAACTTGCAACTGAGCACAATTCTTTCTTATTAGCACTGCACATGTTTGGTAACCACCTATATATGTGTGCTGACTGGTGACATTGTTATATCCAGAGCTTAGGGCTAGAGGAGCATCCTCTTGACAAATCATTGATGGCAGATGTCCGTGAAAGAATTGCCACATTCCTCATGGAACAGGTGAACACAGCTGGAGGAAAATTTTTTGCTGATGACGCTGTGTGGGCTGACATTATGTTTGGTGACTAGGAACTCCTTGTCCATGAATTTTTTGCATTCCTCCTCATTGTCCATGAATTTTTGTGATATTGTTGCATTCCTCCTTGGGAGATGCATTTCCTCCTTGTGTGAGATGATGATGCTGAATTTTGTCATATGATGCGTGTGAATTGTGGATTTCTGTGAATTTGGATGCTTGATCTAATTTCTGTGAATTTAGTTATATCCTGGCTGGTTCCAGGATGCAGCCCTTGATGGCTGCTAAATCCTGGCTGGATCCAGGATGCAGCCGGCAAGCAGGCAGCAGGTTACTTTAGGGGTGGCTGACGTACCTGTAACGGGCGTTAATTAAAGCTCATTACAAACACTAACCATTGAGTAACGGGCTTCAATTGGAACACCCGTTACAAACTTGCCAACAAAGTAATGGGCACCGTAAAAGCCCGTTACCAATACGTGGCCCGTTCGTTGAGACATCGGAGACGCAGGTTCACCACACGCGTCTCTGATATTGATTTCACAGTAACGGGCTTTGTTTTGGTGCCCGTTACCAAAGTTCCCTGTGGGCCCAGAGAAACAGTCATTTTCACGTGACCGGTGGCTAGTTGTGGTAACGGTTGTTGTTTTATGACCGTTACGAGTATGTGTTATCAGTATCGGGCATCTGCCCGTTACCTTTCTTGGCTTATTTGTAACACTTGATCGGTAACGGGCGCATTGCCCGTTACTAAAGGTGATCTACGCCCGTTACCAAAGCCTGTTTTTCACGTAGTGGGCACGCGGGCCCGGTGGCTAGCGGGGCTCCTAGAGCGAGGGCTCGAGCTCTTGGCCTCTCAGCCTGGGCTGCGTAGGCACGTCAGCCCGGCGGGGCTCCCTGGCGCGGGGCTCGAGCTCTCGGCCTCCTGGCCTGGGGCGCGCGGGCATGACAGCCTAGCCGTACTAATGAGGACCACAGGAGGGCGCGACAGGGCCATCCCTCCCCACCCGGTACTAATGGGTCAAGACACACACATTAGTGTTGAGGATACAGCTCGGTACTTAAAATGACACATTAGTTTCGGGCAAAAACAAGCCTCGGTACTAATAGGCTCCCCCTCCCACCGGTGTGCTCCCTCACGGTGTTCGAAAATATCCTCTCGGCCCACCTCGTCTCTCACGCTCGCAGAGCCTTATCTCTTTTTGCTTTGATTATATCAATCTCCTTATCATCACCTTCCTCCCTTTGCTTTGATTATATCAATCTCCTTATCATCACCTTCCTCCCTTTCTCTCCCACAGGTAGCGGTAGAAGCACCTAGGGTGATGCGCATGGGCGTAGCTACAGGGTACGCCGGGTGGGCCGCGGCATACCCTGTAGATTTCAGCTCAATAGAAGTATATACGGTTCTCTGCTGCAATATTGCTCAAGAACTATTCTCTATATCTCGTCGTTTCATTTACATCGTGTGCATCCAATCTGAATCTTTCCTGTCCGCCGTTCGTCTGGACGTGGATTCCTTTTCTGCTGCCCAGCGCCCAAGCAGAGATTCAATGTGAGAGCTAAGCAAATAAGCAATCCTAGCAGCTAGCACTATCAGCATGCAGCGGCCAAGGGCACATAGCCACCGCCGGGCACTAGCGCCCACACCGGCCAGGCTAGGCATGAGCCCTGAGGTATACACGCAAATTCGTTCTTGCATTCTTCAATAATAATCATGTAAGTAAAATAAATAATGATGTGTTTTATTTATACTATTGTTGAATTATGAAGTTGAACCGTCGCATCTCTTCTCAAAAACATGTACCATCTTCGAATTTATAGAGATAGTACGGTTTATATATTGACTGAACCAAAGGGTATATGAAAAAATGTCGTGGCAATGATTTAGAATTTAATTTTTCATATTTTTCAGTCATCACCAAAATTACAGAAAATTTTGAAGTTTTGGTGAAATTTCACCAAATTAAATTTTGCCAAATTTTGGCCTTAGCTGAAATCACTGAAATTCGTGAAATTTGAAGAATATTAGCCAAAATTAGGAATTTTGCCTATGGCATACCTTGTGATAAAATCCTAGCTACGCCACTAGTGATGCGGCTTCCCGGTGCTCCTCGGAGGGCGCATGGCTGGCCTCCCAGCACGGGCGACAATGTGGGTGCTAGGCTAGGGCGCGCGACCTCCTAGCGGGCGGCGCACGGGGCTTGGATGGCCTCTTGGCACGCGTGTAGAGATGGCAACAGGTAGAAACCCGTTGGGTAGTGCCATTCCATACTCGCACCCGCTAACTCTAACTTTACCCGCTAAAAAACCCATACCCGCATGCGGGTTCAAGTTCTTACCCATACCCGTACCTGCACGGGTTTTTTTACCCGTCGGGTAACCCATACCCAATAGCATACCCGTTGTAAACTAATATATTTGAGAACATAACACGAGATAAAGTGCATACAATGAATTTAATTGATAAAAAAGATAAATGATAATTGTTAACCAATTAATAGTCTAATAAAGCATAAAATTCTTTGTGAGTTATCAATATTAAGTTATCCTTCACTAACAATATGTACAATTTACATGTTCATCACATATTGTAGACAGGTTTATTTTACCGCTGGTATGCGGGTGTGGGTAGTATGTACCCACACCCGCACCTGCTTACCCGATGGGTACATGATGTTGCCCATTTATGTATCCGCGGGTAGAAATATAATTTCATATCCGCCTCCTTGTCGGGTAAAACCTGTCAGGTACTCAAATTTCGGGTAAAACCCATTGCCATCTCTATGCGCGTGGCTGCGAGGTGCTAGGCCAGGGAACGTGGCCACCCAACGGGCGGCGCATGGGGCCTGGCCGGCCTCCGAGTGTGGGTACCAGGTCGGCCTCCCGGTGCGCGTGGCAACACGAGTGCCAGGCCAGGGCGTGCGGCCTCCCGGTGAACGACGCATGGGGCCTGGCCGATATCCTAGCGCGCGCGATGACGCGAGTCAGGCTAGTGAGGAGGGGCGTAGCTAGTTAGTAGGGTTGTTGTTCCTTTTCCTCTCCTCACATCTCTTGCACCGACTGTTGTATTCTTGTGATTCTTAATATATTCTTGTGGTTCTTGATCTATTCTTGTGATTCTTGATGTTGTATTTGTTGTAAGATTTGTGATTGTCAACATGATTATGGATCTGTGTGAATGTATTGTGTGAATGTGTGATTGAATATGTGTGAATATGTGGGTGAGAGTGGAAAAGGATGAGAGTGGAAAAGGAAAAAAGAAAAGAAAATGGTAAAGAAAAAAAGAATAGATAGAGCGGAGGGGAGACGATGGACCGGCGGATGTGGAACTCACTGAGTACCGGGAGGAAATGACACCCGGTACCAATGACCACATTAATATCAGGTGAACTACTCGGTACTAATGCCTCCTCCACATTAGTACCGATGTGGCAATACCGGTTTTTCACCCGATACTAATTTCCCAACCGGTATAAATAAGCATTTCTTTAGTAGTGTAAAATAATTGGTACTCCCTTGATTTTAAATTATATAAAGCATTTGACCTTTTGAACCTCAACTTCGTCTTATTCAAAAATTTGGGCAAAATATCATTTTTTGTTGTGGTTTACTGTTAATTAATAAAGATTCTTCAAAAATGACTTAGATTTGATTATGTTTATACAAATTTTTTGAATAAAACGAACGATGAAAGTTGGGGTTAAAAAAATCAAATAACCTATAGTTTGAAACGGAGGGAGTATAATACAAGACGTTGACACCCATCAAAGGCTATCCTTATCAAGATGTTGCTGATGTGCCCAACAAGCAATCATAACAATTTAGATTAAAGGCTCCATTACTGACATCCAAACGGGGTGTTAGAGTATTCCATCAATGATTTATCAATCCATGAATTGACAATGAACTGTTTAGAGTTTTCTATCTACTCTAACAGATTGATCCTAACAAGCAGAATCATTGATTGTTCAATATTCCGCAAACTTAAGATGAATTTAAGTAAATTTTGAAAATTTAAAATCTTTTTATTTGAGTTATGTGATCATTAAAAATTCAATGGCAACTTCCTTAATCTTCCCTGATTAAATTCCGTATCTATAAAACTTATATAGGTGAGACCCACTACAAGCCATGGTTGGATTTCTCTCAACATGCAAGCATTCCACATCATCATCCACTATGCGTCATGTCACCATCCATTATACGCCATGTCATCATCCACCAAATCACATATTTATGTCTTAAATCGATTTTCTGTGGCTTATAGCATGTATCTCACACCACAAAATTCCTGCTGACGATTTTAGAATGATTCACTCCCAACAAAATAACATGCTTTCATATATAATGAGTTTGCAAACGAATATTGCCATGTAATATCTTTGGTGTCACTACTTTCACATTTCACCTTAAAATTTTGTTTAAAAAATTCTCGCAGCAACGTGCGGGGTATCACCTAGTATAATTAATAGGGAGTACCATGTTCCCCACATTGGAATCACGGCCATTGGTCAGTGAAAAGCATTGACACGTGTGTGCACACGTCATTAAGTTTGCCATGTCTTACAAAACACATTATTGGTGCCAGTTCAAGTTCAGCAATGTAAGCTCTATAGATGATGGCTAATAGTACCATAGCAAGTCGCACCATTGCGAGCAACTAATGGTTACAACTTGTAACTGAATACTGCATTCAAGAACATACCTTCTATGAGTACTTCCTGCAACTCTTCCACCACTCCTGTCAATAACATCAGCAGCCTCATGGAGGACAGTGTAACCGCAGACGCTAAATATAATTTATTTATTTTTTCATATTTTGTTTATGTAAATATGTATCAATTGATTTAGACGTCTATTATTTCAAGATTCAGGTCATGTTTATCTAAAGTCTTTAGCTGGCGAACTGATTTCAAAAAATGCCAAAAGAATACCTCATGCCATGTATGAATTATGCAACCAAAAGATCGGTTTGATGTTATCCTGATACTATGTAATGCATTATATTATATAGTTCTTTTTTATTTTGTTAGGTCCATTTTTTAATTCCGTACAGGGCCTCAGATTTTTCGGAGACGGCCCTGACACAATGACTTTTTCCGAGTTTTAAAATATTAGGAGGATGGATTAGGAATTTATTGGAGCGTGATTTTTTATCATCTTACTATAAACCAAGGATTAGAAAGGGATGAGTAAACTGTTGAGATGCTCACACAAATCTGCCTTGGCAGGTCAGCCTATCCAATCTATTAATCAACTTAATTAAAGACCCCTTATCATCATCACAATTTGATAACTTGATAATCTTTAATCTCAGGTTGTTATTGTCAGTCGGTGTTTAGTTTGTCAAATTTGCACAGGGGTGGAAAGTTGAAAAATGTATGGAAATGTATGAGTTAGAGCACGTGCTGGAAATGTATGAGTTAGAGCACGTGCGGTGTGAGAAGATATGACTTAATGTGAAAGGATGTGACAAGTGAATAGTGAATTGGAGTTCGTTAAAAAAAATACAACTCCCAATGACACAGCCGTGCACAGGTTTACAGGTTACGACCGTACGACAACTGACACACGACATATAGCATCTCGCTAGCTGGACAAAAATGGATATTAGCTGCTCTTCAATTCTCTTTCATCAGATGAGCAATAATGCACCAGTGACTTGTCCAATGCGAAGGACTAGAAGAAGCACAGTGAGCAGATAAGAACGGTCTAATTATATTGGACCTCATATATAACATATGCCTGATGCACCAAGGTGAGAGATATTTTATAGTTCATTATTCTAGGTAGTTGTGAGGTGATATAACGACTTCTTCCGGGAACAAAGCGACAATTACAGATACTGTTCACCAAGCTATGCCAATTGCCTGCGGTCCATTTCTTGGCAGTACGTGACGAAGGTCCAGTACTGCCATAGTCGTTCGCATGCATGTAACAGCATCTATTCTAGTACTAAACCAGCTAAAACAATTGGTACAAGACGTTGACACATGAGCCAAACATATAGACGGCCGGCCGGAGCTTTGCCGGAACTGGGAATCTTGTTACAATGCATGAAAGCGTCACATTTTATTACCGAGGCTATCTTGTTTATTAGGTAGCAATTTCGTTTTATAAGAAATTAAGTTAAATCGCAGTCTTGCACTTTGTTAGTTGTCTCTCAGGTTCATTACACTAACCAATTTAATTATTTGTAAATTGTAATTTTGTATTGTATATGTTATTCCAAGATTTATTTTAGTATTCATGTGGTCGTGTTTTTCTCCTCATTTAATTAGGTGTTGGAATCTAAGAATGTTACCTTAGAAACATTTGCATAACTCCCGAAAATGTATCTTTTTATGAGAAGTAATGGATATTATTAAGTACAAATATATGGTCCGTAATCATATTAATCCTAGAAGTACACATATATACTGATGTTTTAGTTTACATTATTCCTCAATAAATATTAAACAAGTTAAATTAAACATATATTCCCCTTGCAATAAAAAATAGTGTGTGTATGTAAGGTCTAGAGGGACACCATCGCGACAGGTCTAGAGGGACCATAGCGACGAGTTCACTAGAAGCCCTCAAAATCCTAGAGCTGGCAGTGGCACTGCATGGATATTGGCGCAAACTGGCTAGAGTTTTCTATCTATTCTAATGGACCAATCTTCACATTAAGTATTGATTGTTTAGTATTCTTCAAGCCTGAGTAAGATAAACTTACTACGTAAAATTTTGAAAATTTAAAAACGTTTTGTTTGAATTGTGTGATCATTCAAAAAATCAATGGCAACTTCCCTAATCTTTCATAAAATTACCTATATAATTAACAGGGAGCGAGTACCATATGTTCCCCACATTTGTTTGAAAAAAGCATTGACGTGTGGGAACACGTCATTAAGTTTGTCATGTTTTGCAAAATACATTATTGGTGCTTGTTCAAGTTCAGCAATGCAAGCTCTATAAATGATGGCTAATAGATACCATAGCAAGTCGCACCATTGCAAGCAACTAATATATGATTACAACTTGTAACTGAGTACGTACTGCCTGCAACGCTTCCTCCACTCCCTGTCAATAACATCAGCAACCTGATGGAGGAGGACTGTGTAACCACAGGCGCTGGAGATAGTCCTTTCGAACCATCCCTGTGGGAGGACTTCTTTGTCACTTACAGCCCTCCAATTTCCCAGGAAAACACTTATCTGTCACGAATTCATTGATATCATGCTAGCTGTGTTTCAGTTACATTATCTCGAAGTATATATTGATTCATATACGTATATGCATGCATGCATGCAGAGATCCGAGGAGTGGAAGACAGAGAGGGTGGATCAACTCAAGACGGAAATGTACTGTATGTTTGATACCAGCAGTAATGCCATGAGCACAGCCAACACATTGATGCTTGTGGATGCCCTTGAACGCCTTGGGATAGACAGACACTTTCAAAAGGAGATTGACACGGCATTACGTAGAGTCCACAACGAGGATTTACAATTTGACAACACCAGTACAGAACTGCATATAGTCGCCCTCCGGTTTCGTCTACTTAGGCAACATGGCTTTTTCGTATCCACAGGTAACTAATTAGTAATTAAATTAAAGAACCTAACTACAAAATTTTCTGATCCATGCATCATCTTTCCAACCTGCTTCTTTTGTTTTGTCAAGTTCTAAGTATTTACTAGATAGCTATTATGTGGGAGGCTGTCAGCAGGCTGGCAATGCATCTTGAGCACTGATGCATGCATGTAGAAAAGTCTGAGTACACATCTTACTGTATATTTTTCATTAATTGTATATATTTCATTAATATACAAGTACAGAGATGGCACTGGAAATTTGAGCACGGTGCTAACTGATGATCCGAGGGGTCTATTAAGCCTGTGCAGTGCTGTTCATATGGCTGTGCCTGGCGAGGATATTCTGATCCATGCATCATCTTTCCAACCTGCTTGTTTTGTTTTACCAAGTTTTAAATATTTACTAGCTATTACATATTTGGAGGCTGTCAGGCTGGCAGTATAACTAATACATTTTGAGCACTGATGCATTTAGAAAGGTTTTTACTAGTACTTTTCACTAATATGCATGCAGATGTATTTCACAAGTACAGAGATGGCACTGGAACTTTGAGCACGGCGCTGACTGATGATCCAAGGGGTCTATTGAACCTGTGCAATGCTGCTCATATGGCTGTGCCTGGCGAGGATATCCTTGATGATGTCATCGCCTTCGCTAGACCCCATCTTGAGGCTATGAAGGGAGACGTTGGCTCTCCATTGGCAGAGCAGATCTCCCGTGCCCTTGACATCCCGCTCCCGCGATACATGGGCCCACTAGAGACCATGTACTACATTGCCGAGTATGAGAAGGAAGAGACACACAATGCTATGGTGCTCGAGCTTGCGAGACTGGATTATAGCATCACCAGGTCCATCCAGCTGAAGGAGCTCCGGGACTTCTGCTTGCAAGTCCATATTTCTCTATCCTTTTACACCTCTTTGTGGTATACTAAGGCAGCATGTAGATTCCACTTTTGCACATAAATCCCACCCTCGCTCACAAGCTCTACTTGTCTATTGAAACTTTTACCGATAATCCTCTGCAAAGATCCTACCTTTGCACATAAATTTCAGTTTCGTAAGATAAGATGTAAGACAATTCTTTCCCTCTTTATAACATAGATAAGTTAAGTTTAATATAATGAATCTACTCATGAGAAACTAATAATATAATACTAATAATATAATACTAATTAACAGGGATGTAAACAGTCAGGAAAACGCTCTAACCATTCCTGCTCCTATATTTTATTTACCGGGAACGGGAGCAGGAAGGCCGGATGGGAAAATGAATTCAATATTACATGATATCGTGAATGAAATATTACGATCGGAAACATGTCGATTACTATCGGAATTGATAACACAAAACAGGAACATCATATGTAACCACTTCAAATAGTTAGCTCGACACAACAGTTGCATCATCATAAGAATATAAATACTAGATCATACTCCTTCCCTTCTCGTTTATAAGGCGCGCACGTATGACAAGATTCAAACTTTACAATCTTTGACTACTAATTTACTCATCATATTTTTTTAATGTAAATTTGACATGGTTGAATTTGTATTCAAATGTAGTTTCTAATGATTATACGTTCATAACCACAAATAAAATAATATAAGAGGAATTAGTGGTCAAAGTATAGTTTGGAAGACTGTGTCGTGTTTGCCCGCGCCTTATAAACGAGAAAGGAGTGAGTAATCTCCTAGTCAATAGATGCACAACACAACAGTACATCACATATGGGCACAACACAACAGTACATCACATATGGGCACAGAGCATAGCACAGAGTGTAGAGGCTCCACTATCTCCCAGTTGGCACTATCCCCCGCAGACATCAAATGCGTAAAGCACCCACACCTCAACTCTGCCCCGACACGCGCCAGCGGGCTGGGGCGAGCGCTGCAACAGCCACGGCGAAGTACGCGACGGGTGTGGCGTTGACGAAGAAGTGGATCCACAAGAACAGAAGCATCCAATCGTCTTAGGGATAGACCAATGGGTGGGTGCGATGGTGGAGAGACTGAGGATGAGGACTGGAGCCTACAACCCTGGAGGTGGCGGCGGAAATATGGAGGGTTGCGGTGCGTTAGGGTTTGGTGCTGGTTTTGTTGGAGACGCCGGGTGGGCCGGGGTGAGCGGTGTGGGTGTGGCGGACAATGGGCCAGGCCACTGGGCGCGCGCCCCGGGAGGGTTTGTGGGTTGAGTGTACATGTGGGTTGAATAGGAGGTTTAGCTATAAAAAAGAATTCCGCCGGGATTATTCCTCCTGTTCCTACCAAGAATTCGCTACAAAAATCTTGTTTTCTGTTGTCAAAATGGGATGCGGTCGGTTAACACGGTACACAGGGACGGGAATTTCCCATTCCTATTTACATCCCTAATTAAGTCCCAGTAAAATAATAACAAAACTCCATATCTAATAGGAGATTACTTCCCCGCTTCATATAGTAGGAGTATATGTGTCCAAACTTTCCATGCCTTTGAAACATTAATTGTTGAATTAGTAATGAGTAATGACAACGTTGCGGGCCATATTTTTGCTTATAGCAATTGCCAAATACATACTACCTCCATTCTTAAATATGTGACACCATTGACTTTTTTCATCCGTTTGACTATTCGTCTTTACTGCAAATATTTTTCCAAATTGATAAACCTACAAGTTACATCAAAAGTACATTTGACAATAGACATAATGATATATATCTTACTTTAGTTAACTAACTTGTTTAATGAATATTGATGGTCAAAGTTGGAATAAAAAGTCAATGTCGTCATATATTTAAGAGTAAAGTGCACGATCGGTCCCTAAACTACCGTGGGTGTGTCATCCCGGTCCATGAACTCTCAAATTGACCGTTTAGGTCCTTAAATTTGTCGGGTTGTGTCATCCTGGTTCCTAAACTTGCGAATCACCCGTTTAGATCCTCAAACTTTTTCGTTTATGTCATCTCGGTCCCCAAACTTTATAGAAAAACTAATTAATATTTTTTCATACGAAGTCAAATGAAGACAAACTTTATATCATAATTGTAGCCCTCGAAGCGATTTACAACTTTGTAGTTGAAAAGTTTTTTAATTAAAACTGTTTAGGGTCCCAAATATTGTTGTATGTTTATAGATTTGAAATTTTGAATTTAAAATTCTCAAACAATTTTGTATATTGATATGGTCTATGCGAAAGCTATAGTGATCAATACGATCTACAAGTTTATAGTTGAAAAGTTTTTTATTTGATGTTGTTTAATGTCTCAAAATTTAATTTTAATTTTCTAATTTCAAAATCTGCAGACATACAATAATATTTAGGACACTAAACATTTTTAGCTAAAAAAATTCAACTACAAGGTTGTAGATCATGTTGAGGGCTACAATTTTGATATAAAGTGTATCTTCATTCGAGTTCGTATGAAAAATTATGAATTTTTTATATAAAATTTTTGCCCAATTTTTTGCGGATGAGTCTCAAAACCAATTTTGGGGACCAGGGTGATACAACTGAACAAGTTTGAGGACCTAAACGGATGATTTGCAACTTTAGGGACCAGAGGTGAGGACCTAAACGGTCAATTTGAGAGTTCATGGACTGGGATAAGATAACACATTCACGATAGTTCAGGGAACGACCGTACACTTTACTCTATATTTAAATACGGAGGGAGTATGTTTTTGACTGCTGTAGAAATTGTTTAGCTGTATAATCGTCAATAGTGACTGGTTTATAAATTTTACCTGAAGGTGGTTTAGGGATCTCTACAAGGACGTGAAGCTAACTTACGCTCGGGACCGCGGTGTGGAAATGTACTTCTGGAGCTTTGTAATGTTTCCGGGGGAGGAACACTCTCATGCGAGAATAATCTTCTCGAAGATTATTGCCTTGTTAAGCCTTATGGACGACACCTATGATGTTCATGCTACTTTCGAGGAGTGCGAAATGTTCAATCAAGTCATACAAAGGTAGTTAGCTTTAATTTCTCGTGCATGGTTTGCTAAATATTAGACCCCATCCTTGAATAGTTAAATACTATATGACGTTTGAGCCAACTAACTAGTTTGTCCTAAACGTTTGGATCTACTGTAGATTACCTCCATCATCTGCTAGGGCTATGTGCGTGGTGGGTCCATTTTAGGTTTCTCTCCACCGTAACTGCATACACATGTTATTACGAGAGCAGTGGAACCAAGTGATGCATATGAATTGAATAATCACCTGCAGGTGGGATGAGTGTGCGGTTTCTACGCTACCAGAATATTTGCGGAAATTCTACATCAGAACATTAAGACTTTTTGACGAATTCGAGGATAATTTGGAACCAGATGAAAGGTACCGTGTGCTTTATGTCAAAAAAGAGGTATGTAACACGTACAGGTGTTAATCAACTGGCTGCATATCTTTCCACACTAATGAAGCATAGGCTTATTATTATTATTATTATTATTATTATTATTATTATTATTATTATTATTAACAGATTATTCTGGTGTGCAGTATATATTGCTGTCTAAATATTACCTTGAGGAGGTCACATGGTGTAATAAGAATTATATGCCTAGCTTCAAAGAGCAGGTAGAGCTGTCCTCCATGACTTCAACCATTCCTGTACTGACCCTTGGAGCACTGATGGGCGTGGGTAAAGAGGCAACCAAAGAAACATTTGAGTGGGCAAGCTGTGTGCCCGACATGGTGCGTGCCTGCGGAGAAATCTTGCGTTTCCTCAATGACATCTCTGCTTACAAGGTACTAACACAGCATGTGCTACCACTGCTTTAAAATAAAAGCAGCACCTCATGATTCCGTGAAGCTAAACTTACAAAAATTTGGTTATTGCCACATGAAAAGTATTTCTATTAGATATATATTTTGCGATGCACAGATGTGCATTTCTCAATTTGCTTCATCTGGAGAAGAGTGGCCTTAACTTCTTAGGAATATGCATATAAATCGAGAAGCTTTTATTATCTCGACAGAAAGGGCGATCACTTTTGGGATGACAGATGCATTTCTCGATCAATTGCTTCATATATATGGAGAAAAGTTGTCTTAGCTTCTTAGGGACATAATGGATATATATAAATCGATAAGCTTTTTATTATCTTGGCAGAAAGGGGGGAGAAAGAACAAGAATGATGTCACTACCTCCCTGGAGTGCTACATGAAGGAGCATGGAACTACTGGAGAGGAGGCTGCAGCAGCACTCACGGCAATGGTGGACCATGCATGGCGGAGGATCAACCAGGCGTGCATGGAGATAGACAAAAAGATGCTGCCGGCAGTGAAGATGGCCGTGATCAACCTAGCAAGGGCGTGTGAGATCGTATACTGTGGTGGCAACGATGGCTACACCTTCAGCGGCGACCTCGAGGGTCTCGTCACCTCCCTCTTCCTCAAGCCCATCCCGATTTAAATATTGAGTCGCATCGTGTGCTTGTGTGGTTGTGTGTGCGCTTGGTCGTCGACGTGTTCCTTCTTATGTGTCCTTAGAAAAAAAAGCTTGGTCGCTCGCTCGACGTGTGTTGAATAATACATACTTGTGCGTCTTTAGCGCGTGTCAGTTGGCCACGTTGCACTAGTTTGTTGGGTGCATGGCCGGAATTGCTGGCTGTGCGTTGTGGAGCTCTGACGTGTGCTTGGTCCACGCGGGAGCGCGTCTAGTGCATCACGTTCCTGATGCTTGGGATGGCAGGCGTCGTGGAGGGAGTGTAGCTGTGTAGTGCGTGCATCTCAGCCCCTTGAGGCCGGAGTTCAGTTTGCATTCATGTTGCTTTATATTAAGTTAATAGAGTCGACAAAATGCTGCTAGTTTGCAGCACCAAAACGAGACTGTTCCAGCTCGCGTAAGTTGGGTGTGCATTGTGAGCTCGTCAATTGATGAACTGCCACCAACACTCCAGCGATATCTACAAGTGGCATAAGAGCTGGTTACAGTCCAGGACTCGATCGCAGTAAGGTATATACTGTCATTGGAATTGTGACCGTGCGATTGAATTCTCACTGATTGTAGCGATCTAGGCCCTTTCACACCTTTGGTAAGGGTGTGTTTCGGTGATAAATGACAACCATATGCTTGTGACTAACCTTTGTTTTGAAGCGGAATTCTATTTGGGTTATTATCACGAGTATTGAATGGAATGAGACCCCTCAATTTGAATTAATGGGCTCAATATGGTCGAAGATTGCAAGGCTAAGGACTTTGTTAGTTCCAAGTGTCGCAAAGGAGATGGAGGACACTTGGATTGCTAGTTTGTAGTTTCGACCGTACTATTAAAAGGGGTTCGTACACTAGTAGCTTGACCATGCACTCCAAAAGCCATAAAATATGCACACTCAAGTTCCTTGGATGCTACCTAGCTCAGAGAGTTCATGGAAGCAAGGTTGAAGCAAAAGAATCAACGAAAAACTCAAAGGCTCTGAATTGGATGAGTTGAAATCAAGTTTATAGCGTCGGATGATCCGACGCCCAAGTTTTAACACACGTCGGATGAGTTCTACAGCCAACAGATTCAAAATGGACCGTCGGATGAACCGACTGTACAGGCATCGGTTCATCCGACGCCTTAGGGTTTGGCTATAGTTCTGGTCAAGGGTCTGCACTTAAGCATGGGACGATCCGACGCCTTGACCATCGGTTCATCCAACGGCTGCATTTAAATCATATAGACACGCGCCAAGACTTCTGCTTCAGCACTGGATGAACCGACGCTTGGATTGTATACTCAGCGGTTCATCCGACGCCTTGATTCAAATCATACAGTACCACCCCAAGTGTGGTGCCTTCAGCACCGGATGATCCGACGGGGCGTCGGTGTATAGCGTTAGTGCATTGTATGGGTTTCTTGGTTCAACGGCTATATTGGAGTCTGTGAGTGACCGGATGATCCGACTCTCAGCAGGGTGGCACCATCGGTTCATCCGACGGTACAACTTTTCAGGGGACTTTTTCCAACGGCTAGCCTCCTTTGCTAGGTCTATAAATAAGCCCCCTGCCTCTCTAGAGTTGCCTTTGCCACTCTGAAGATCTATTGCAGCCTAGAAGAGAAGGAGAGTGTGTTCTTGCCTATTGGGATTTCTCTTCCTCTTCATTGAGCTGTTCTTTCTTAGTGAGCAAGAGTTTCAAGGTGCATCCATGGCTTAGCTAAGTGCTCAGGTCAAGTGAAGGTGTGCGGGCTTGTTACTCTTGGAGTTTGACGGCTCCTAGACGGTCTAGGTGACTTGGGGGTTCTTGGTGAGCTCTTGGAGTTTGTGGGAGCCTCAAGACAAGCTTGGTGTACACGGTTCGAGACCCACCATTCCAGAGATGGAGAACGGGTACTCTTAGTGAGCACTTGTGTCTTTGTGACTCAAGGGGGAGCAATACTCTAAGTGAGTGCTCCAACGTGGACTAGGGGGAAGCGTCTTCTCGATACCATGGGAAAAAATCTGGTCGCCTCTTGTCCCTCTTATTTACTTCTAGCACTTACTTTCAGCACTTCAATTCCGCTCTCAAGTTTCTTTGTCTTTGTTTTAGCTTGTTTCGCTTGTGTGCTTCATATCTTGCCTAGGTTGTCTTATTGCTTCCTAGTGTGATATTTGCTAAGGAAACTTGTGATAGTGTGCTCTAGTAATAGGGAAGAACCTTTTTAGTATGGGCAACACTAGTTGATAGGTTAAGGTTTTCATTTTTCTTAGAGCTTGCAAAACAAGTCCCATATTCAACCCCCCCTTCTATGTGACTAGATCCTACAAGTGGTATCAGAGCAAGGCTCCCTTTTGCTTGGCTTAATCACCTAGGGAGATGGGGAAGGGAAGCGGCAATGGCCCCCCAAGGTTGGCGGTGAAGCGCTTCACCTTTTGGGCGCATAGAATGGCTAGCTATCTTCAAGCTCAACATCATGATGCGTGGCGCACTACCATGTATCCGTTGCCTTTGGTTCCCACCGAGAGTGAGGCTAAGTGGAATGCACGTGCTAGGAATCACATCTTTGAGGCGCTAGATGAGGAGTTGTTTGATCGGGTCTTTGCTTTGCCCACCGCTCATGAGGTGTGGATGGAACTCAAAGAAATCCATGTGGGTAACAAAAAGATCCGTGAGGAAAAATATGAGTTGCTCAAGTTGGAACTCAATGAGTTCAAAATGAAGGATGATGAGGGGGTAGAGCAAATGTATTCTAGGATGGGGGTTTATTCAAAGTATCAATGCTCTCGATGTTGCTAACCTTTCCGAGCAGGAAATCATCCGGAAAATCCTTCAAACGCTCCCCAAGCCAAGATACAACATCGTGAAGGCACTTCTCTTTGAGAAGGACTTCACTACCCTCACCATCACTGAGGTTGTGAGCAAGATCCGCTCCCACGAGATGTTCATGATGGAAGACATGGAATCATCTACCTCACACTCAAGCACCAAGAAAGATCTTGCACTCAAGGCAAGTGAAAAGGGGAAGTCCAAGAAGATCAAGGAAAAAGCTCCTTCTTCCTCAAGTGAAAGTGATGATCCAAGTGACTCAAGTGAAGCGGAGAGCGATGATGTTAAGCTTGCTCTTCTCATGAGGAAGACCACAAGAATGCTCTCCAAGATTGGCAAGAAGGGCTACAACTATGATCCTAAGAAGCAAAAGTTCCAGTCATCAAGAAGAAGTGGTGAGGGAAGCAATCGGAAGTGCTACAATTGTGGTAGGTATGATCATATCTCATATGATTGCCCCAAGCCCGACAAGCGAGTGTCAAACTCAAGCAAGAAGAATGATGAAGATAACAAGGATGCCAAGTACTACAAGAAGAACCCATCCAAGAAAAATTCATCAAATAAACCCTACCACAAGAAGAAGGGTGAACATCGTTCTCTCCTGGTCAATGAATGGGTGACCGGGGGTGAGACTTCAAGTGAATCAAGTGAAAGTGAAGAGGACAAGAACAAAAAGATCACCGATATTGCTATCATGGATGATGAGCCTCCACCTCCACCTATGTGCTTCATGGCAAAGCACTCTAAGGTGAGCGATAGTGATAGTAGTGGGTCTTCTAGTGATGATGATCTCTCACCGCTTGCTCTTAAAGATCTTCTTGACGAATACACCTCCATGATAAAGAAAGGCAAAATAGGCAGTGACGTCCCTAAATTTTTGGCAAAGGGGCGAGTTCGTCCCTGAACTCTCGAAAAGGTCAGTTTAATCCTCAAACTTTAGTGATTCGAGTCAGTCAAGTCCTTCATCCACATTTGCCGTCCACTCCGTTTGTTGTACGGTGACGGACAATAGCAAATGACCCGGTGGGCGGGGTCAGTGCGTCTGTGCGCGACTGCGCGGCGCCGGTGGGCGGCGTCGAGTGGCCGGTCCTGGCCACGCCGCCGCAACCCACAGAGCCGCGCCAGATCTCGCCATCCCTGCCAGTAGCATGACGAGGCCACGACCTCCTCGGCGCAGCGGCCTCCCAGCGGAACACTCGACCTCCCCAGCGGCGCCCGCGACCTCCCTGGCATGGCGATCTCCTGGCGGTACGCGCGGCCTCCCTGACGGCGCGCTCGGCCACCTCGTGCTCCTCTCCGGCCTGCTAGTCAACGGATGCGAGGCCATCTTAATCTGCTAGCATCTAGTCTAGGGAAAAGAAGCGAATAGAAAATTGGGAGGAGCAGAAAGATCCGTGTTCCGTGAACAGGTAAATTGCTTCCTGCTGCTTGATTTGTGGAGGTGAGATTTGGAGTGGAACACCCGCTTGATTTGTGGAGGGAGTCGTCCAGTGCAGCTTCGACGTCCGCGACGGCCCCGACGGTACGCGGCCTCCCCTTGCCTTCTTCCTGCTTCCTGTGAGGCAGCGACGGCGGCAGCTTCCAGCTTCGTCCAGTGCGCGGAGCAGGGGCGCCATCGTGCGGCTCATGTGTGGGCTCCTGTGCCTCTCCGTCCCCGGCGTCGGCGCAGGACATGTGGGAGAGTGCCGGCGCGACGACAGTTGCTACGGTGGCGGCCGACACAGGGAGTGGCGACGGCGACCTGCTCCTGCTCGAGCTCTGCCGCGACAACGGCGAAATGCTTCTACAGGTCGGCACGACAGAGGCGGCGGTTGCTGGAGGCAGTTGCCGCCGGGGAGCATCGACGGGAGTGGGCGTTGGTGGCCGCGAGGAGCCCCTGCTCGCCGGAGGAGGGGAAGGAAAGGGGCACCACGGAGCTCCATGGTCGAGGGCCAAGCTCGGGGCGGCGCGACGCGAGCTCCACGGGGCGAGGATGGGTGCGTCGGTCGACCCTTCCTCCTAATCTATCTCCGTCCGAGTTCATGGCAGCGGCGAGGAGGAGGAGGAGGAGGAGGAGCTGAGGTCGACTGCCGGAGGTGGGGGCAAGACACGGATGCCAGAGGCAGGTAGTTAAGTAGTTTAACGGTGTTTACGGCAGACGTGGACGGAGGACCGAACCGACTCGATTGACTAAAGTTCGAGTACTAAATTGACCTTTTTGAGAGTTTAGGGATGAATACGACGCTTTGACAAAAGTTCAGGGACGTCATCGCCTAAGAGTAAGCTCAAAGCTCTTGATGAGACTCATGAGAAACTTAAGCTTTCATATGATGAGTTGCTTGTGAAGCACAATGACCTTAGCAAAGAGCATGATGCTTTGGTAGTGTCTAACAAGTCACTTAGAGATGACCACAACAAGTTACTTGATAAGCACAATGAGCTAATCGTCAAGCATGACAACATAACCGTGCTTAACAAGTCTCTTGAGTCAAGTCATATGAAGCTCAAGAAAGAACATGTGCTCTTAGAGATGAAATATCAAGAACTTGAGCTTGCTAGTGAGAACATTGATTCTAATGGGCATGCAAATGCTAGAGAAGTCACTAAAGTCAATGCCTCCACCTCATGTGATGATCTAATTGAAAAAACTAAGGTCTTGCTTAATGTTGAAAATGTTGCATCTTCCTCCAAGACTAACCATGATAGGGTGAAAGCTCTTGAAGAAGAAGTGAGAATCTTAAGGTCTTGTGTAAAGACTTTGGCCAAGGGTGAGGAGTTGCACAAGGAGATCCTCTACTACAATGCAAGAGACTATGGGACAAAGGGGTTTGGTGCTTTCCCTAATCCCATCAAGGAAACTCCTAGGTCAAAGGAGCTATATGGGTGTTTCATCAATGAAGTTGGATCTTATTGTCAACATTGCAAGGTCACCGGTCATCACACAAGGGAGTGCCCAACACCTACTCGTCCTTTGCCCACCTTGCCTAGCAACTACAAGTCCATGTACAATGACAACCACTTCTTGTTGATGAAGAAGAACAATGGCAAAGTGGCAATCAAGTTCATTGGGGCCAAACCAAAAGTCAAGCCACCTAGAAGCTTGTGGATTCCTAAAGCTCTTGTCACTCACATGAAAGGGCCCAAACTAGCTTGGGTTCCTAAATCTCAATGCTAATTTCTTGTGTGTAGATGAACTACAAGGCCGAAGGGAGTCATTGGATACTTGATAGTGGTTGCACTCAACACATGACCGGCCAAGTAAAAATGTTCACCTCACTAGTGGATGATGCGGGAGATCATGAACAAGTTTCATTTGGTGATAGCTCTAAAGGAAGGATCTCTGGATTGGGTGAAATCTCTCTAACAAATGACTTATCCCTTTCTAATGTTCTCTTTGTGGATTCTTCTAGTTATAACTTGCTTTCCATTGCACAATTTTGTGACCTTGGTCTTTCATGCACATTTGATGATGAAGGGGTCACAATTACTGACAAGAAAACTAATGAAGTTGTTTTCAAGGGATTCCGCTATGGCAATCTTTATCTTGTAGATTTTACATCCCGTGAAGCAAACTTGACTACTTGTCTCATCTCCACTACATCCAAGGGTTGGCTATGGCATCTTTGCATTGCACACATAAGCATGAGCCAACTCAAGAAAGCTTTCAAGAAAGGCATGGTCCTTGGTGTGAAGGATATTACATTCGAGAAGGACAAGTTGTGTAGTGCATGTCAAGCCGGCATGCAAGTTGCAAGTCATCATCCCATGAAGGCTTATGTATCTACCACAAGACCATTAGATCTCATTCACATGGACCTCTTCGGACCAACTACATACAAGAGTCTTGGTGGTAATCTCTATTGTCTTGTCATTGTTGATGATTTCTCGCGCTATACTTGGACTTACTTTTTGGAGGACAAGGGCAAGACATTTGATATCTTCAAGAAGTTCGCTATTAGAGCCCAAAATCAATTTGGGTCATCCATGGTGAATATTAGGAGTGACAATGGGTCGGAATTCCGCAACACCAAAGTGGAAGAGTATTGTGATGGTGAAGGCATCAAGCATGAATTCTCCTCCACCTATACACCCCAACAAAATGGTGTGGTTGAGAGGAAGAACAAGACACTCATCACTCTTGCTAGAGCTATGTTGGATGACTATGGAGTCTCGCAAAGGTTTTGGGCGGAAGCTATCAACACGGCATGTCACGCTTCAAATAGAGTGTATCTCCACCGACTCATGATGAAGACACCATATGAGCTACTCATTGGGAGAAAGCCCAACATCTCTTACTTTCGGGTGTTTGGTTGTAAGTGTTTCATATTCAAGAAGAGGAAGCATCTAGGGAAGTTTGAGAGTAGAGTAGATGAGGCCATATTTGTTGGTTATGCATCTAACTCCAAAGCATATAGAGTATTCAACAACTCTACTCGAGTGATTGAAGAAACATGTGATGTGGAGTTTGATGAATCTAATGGCTCCCAAGGAGATGGTTTTTGTTGTGATGATGTAGGAAAAGAACCTCTTCGAGAAGCAATGAAGAAAATGGCCATTGGTGACATCAAGCCAAGGGAGGATGATTACCCTCACTCCATTCTTGAAGACTCATCCTCCGATGATGATAATGATAATGATCCACCAAGGCATCCACCTACATCACCCACAAGACAAGATAGTCCATCTTCCTCACAAGAACCACCTCCTATCTCACAAGACACTCAAGATCAAGTAGAGGACATGGGCGAAGTTCAATCTCAAGATGATCCCACCTCTACAATATTTGGAAGACGCACAAGGACTTCAAAAAATCAACCAATTGATCTTGTGTTGGGTGATCCCCAAGGGGGTACAAGGACTCACCGCAAGCAATATGCCTTATTTTGCAAACATCATGCTTTTGTCTCTTTTGTAGAACCCACAACTATAGATGAAGCTCTTGGGGAAGCGGATTGGATCTTGGCTATGCAAGATGAGCTCAACAACTTCACAAGAAATCAAGTGTGGGAGTTGGTTGAGCGCCCCAAGAACAAGAATGTGATTGGCACCAAGTGGGTCTACCGGAACAAGCAAGATGAACATGGCATTGTGGTGAAGAACAAGGCAAGACTTGTCGCCAAAGGGTACTCTCAAGTAGAAGGCTTCGACTATGGAGAGACCTTCGCTCCGGTGGCACGTCTTGAAGCTATCCGTATCCTCCTTGCATATGCATCTAGTCTTAAAATAAAATTATTTCAAATGGATGTAAAGAGTGCTTTCTTGAATGGCTTCATCAATGAAGAAGTCTATGTGGAGCAACCTCCCGGTTTTGAAGATACTACATATCCTAACCATGTCTATAGGTTGCACAAGGCATTGTATGCACTCAAGCAAGCTCCTAGGGCATGGTATGAGAGGCTCCGGGATTTTCTGATTGAAGCGGGATTCAAGATTGGTAGAGTGGACAACACTCTTTTCACAAAGATAATCAACAAAGAACTCTTCATTTGTCAAATTTATGTTGATGATATTATCTTTGGCTCTACTAATCTCAAAGTGTGTAAGGATTTTAGTGAACTCATGACTAGGGAATTAGAGATGTCGATGATCAGAGAGCTCAACTTCTTCCTTGGGTTTCAAATCAAGCAATTAAAGGAAGGGACTTTCATTCATCAAGAGAAGTACACCAATGATATTCTCAAGAAGTTCAAGATGGATGATTGTAAGACGATCAAGACTCCAATGCCTACTAATGGACATCTCGACCTAGATGAGGGAGGTAAATCGGTTGACCAAAATCTTTACCGTTCTATGATCGGTTCTCTTCTTTATCTTACCGCATCTAGGGCTGATATCATGTTTAGTGTTTGTATGTGTGCTCGGTTTCAAGCCAACCCTAAAGAATCTCACCTAAGTGCTTTGAAAAAAGGATCCTTAGATATTTAAAATACACCCCTAGCATTGGCTTGTGGTACCCCCATGGTGCTTGTTTAGAGCTCTTGGGTTATTCGGATTCGGACTTTGCCGGATGTCGAGTAGACTGTAAGAGTACTTCGGGTGGGTGCCATTTGCTAGGTCACTCTTTGGTTGCTTGGTCTTCTAAGAAGCGAAACTCTGTGGTCTTATCCACCGCGGAGGCGGAATACATTTCTGCGGGGGCTTGTTGTGCTCAAATCCTCTATATGAAGCAAAGCCTCTTGGATTATGGTGTGGTTCTAGATAGGGTTCCCCTCCTTTGTGATAATTAGAGTGCCGTAAAAATTGCTAACAACCTGGTTCAACACTCTCACACCAAGCACATTGATATCCGTCACCACTTCTTGCGAGACCACGTTTCTAAAGGGGACATTGTCCTTTGTGGTGTTCGCTCCGAGGAGCAATTGGTGGATATATTCACCAAGCCTCTTGATGAAAACACCTTTTGTAGGCTTCGGAGTGAATTAAATGTGCTTGATGCGTCCAACATCATGTAATGCTTGTCATATAGTTTGCATTTGCATATGTACATGATTAGGGGCTTGTCTAACCTTGATGAGATAGTGATGAGTATGGGTCTTGCTTGAGCCGGTGGTTCTCTTGTTTCGCTCAAGGCATGAAGAATGGATCATCATGAATAAGCTCATCAAGGGTTCAAACTTGACAAGATAGTTTACCTTCTCACTTTGCATTTATACTTGTCATGTAGATGCACTCATGTTTATTTTCATGCATTTGTCCTTGCATAGCATTGCGTGAGAGAAGTGACAAAGGAAACTCACACTATGAGAAAGTTGCTTAGCGCTGAATGCAAATCAACAACTCTTAAGGTGTGATGAGACAAATGATTGTGCTTAATGCATATTGAGTTAAGTCCTAACGAGCTTATGGTGTCAATCTCTAAGTTCAAATGCAATTAACTCATACATTCCCTTTTTGGAGCTCCCTCCCTCCTTTGGTTCTTAATTTGCCTATTTTTATCTATGGTTTATCCCTCTTTAGGGAGATAATTGTGTATTATAAGTATTTTATAAAGGAGTGCTTGAGGGGTGAGGTTGTCACTCAGGATTGATCCAAAGATGTGCTTGTGTTGGCTTGTGTGTGACATTCGACGGATCAAAAATGAGAAATAGTTCAACAAAATCGAATTGTCACCGTCGGATGAACCGACACCCTGTAGGTTCTAGCGTCGGATCATCCGGTGAAGGGGTCTGGGCGCTCAGTTGCTCTCTGTTAGCAAATTTCGCACCGTCGGATGAACCGACGCCATCGCGTCTTATACCATCGGTTCATCCGGTGCTGAAGGAATTTTGCCTTCTTCCCAGACCCGCGCGCAACTGCCCCGACGCGTTATAAAAATAGGCTATCGGACCATCCGATGCCTTGTTTCACACTGGAGCTCAGTTGCACCGACGGTTCGACCGACGCTTCTATTTTTCCACCGTCGGTTCATCCGACGCTACACTGAAGCGTGGGTCCTACCTATCATATCCGTCATCGGCTGCTCAATCGTCTAACCCTAAAAAGAACTATCCGCCGCGGCTGCGCTGTCCGCAGCCACCCCTCGCCGCCTCCGGCGACCTTTACGCGAACGCGCGCGTCCGTGCACCTCCCCGCCCTCCGCCGTCCCCCCCGCGCTCGCGCCGCCGCCACCGCGCCGCTCCTCCCCCCTCGTCCAATCCCGCACGCGCGCAGGCTCCCGCAACACCTAGGGTTTCATCGCCGCCGCTAATGCCGGCCGTCCGCCGCCACCACTGCTCGCCGGCAGCTGTTGACGGTTAATAGTTGTATCAAAGTTCGTTTAGACTTGCAAGCAAACAAGTCTCCCTTCGTAGTCAAGGGACCCTTCTTCCCTCGAGTGGTGAACCCAAGGTATCGAATCCGTGGAACAAATGTGTGACGCAAAAGTTGATCTAGTAAAGCCAAGTAACTCCAATCTTCGGTAAAAGAGAAACCCTATTGCATCTAGGTAAAAGACACGAAACTAATCTAATCTACTAAAGACCGGAGAAAACAAAGTAAGATTGGGTAGATAAACCGATCTAGAGAGATAGGGATAAGCCTTTTGTTGAAGTTCCAAGCAAGAGAAGAAGTAGCAAATCGAATCTTATAAGAAGCTTCTTTAAACCGTGGTTTCCCATCCAAATCCGAAAACATCCGCCTTTCGAAACCCCCATTCTGTCACAACGTATCCCTACTCATGCGGGGAGTCTAGGGCGAGTCAAAAGACAAGTCGAGATTCTTTCGGAAGATCCAGCATGTACCTCTAGCCACCGCGGCTACAAGAACACCCTATGTAATCTATCTCGAGAATAGAATTGGAATAAGCAAAGCCGATCAAAAAACGAAATCTTCGAGGAAACACTTGATCGCTAAGAATAGATTCAACTTGATAATTCAACTATGACATTGATACATACACAAGATTGCCACCGGGATCCTTTCTTGATCTTGCTTCTAGCTCCAGGAACTCCGACGTGGTCTTCCGTGCAAGGTTCCCATGTCGGCTAGGGAAAACCCTAGTCAACTAGCTCGACCCTCTCCTCTCCGAGATGGTGTCCCTCTCTTCCCTGCTCCTCGGCGGCCGATGACGAATTGGATGATGCGTGGCTCTCGGTCAGGGGGCTATAAATAGCCCGAATGGCGGCTAGGGCAAAGGAGGGGACGAACGGGCCCCGGATCGGGCCGGGCCGGCCGGCACGGGGCCGGCCCGGCCTGGGCCCATCCAGGCCCAGCCCGCGGCCTCCTTTGCTCTACATTGGTTCCCGTGTCTTCTAGATGTTTCTCCTTTCTGAATGTAGGTCCATGTCGTCAGTTTCTCTCCGAATTGGGCATAACTCCTTGTCTTGCAAGATTCAGCACTTTTCTGGTCAGGTCCTCAGAGTTTGTCATCTTCTCGGATCAAGTCCCTGGCTTTTTGGAGTTAAGTTTGCTTCATTGCATGACTTGTACAGGGCTTCAAGGTCTTGTCATAAGGTGCTTGATGAACTTATCCCTAAAGTCTTGCATTCAACACTAAAATCCTGCATAAACACTAAACTCCAAAACCGACATGCACACGTGAACCTGTTATACCATGGGGGTTAGTACCGATGGATAAGGTATAAAACTTATGCCAACACCGAAGGTAAACTCATGGCTAGGTTGACGGATTTTCACCGTCAACATCTCCCCCATGCTTAATCCTTGCTCGTCCTCGAGTAAGCCTTCGATGGATATAATCGTTGCCCATCAATGTTTAAACTTTGCACTTGATCACACATGAGAAAACATAATGCTCTCAAAATTTTAATTCATTAAAGTTCCATAATGTACTAGCCTTCATCTCTACGGAGGGTAGATTCTTAATTAAGCTTATCCCACAAGTATTATCATGCTCACAAAGTTTAAATAGATCTCAGAATTTTTGAAATAAAGAACGAGATAAAGAAAAGCTAAACCAAGTTCACAAATTTAAATCATCTTGTATATTTCTCATGAACTCTCAACTCGCTTGTCTCTCAAGCCTATATTCTACTCCTTTCCCTGTCATCACATATATGTGTGGTAGGCTTTATATAGAGCTTTTTGGGAAAGTTTAGTCCTAACAAGATTTTATAAATGAGGTGTTGTCAAAACAAGACAAGATTCTCATGGTCTTACCGAGACTCGTCAAAAAGGTCATTGGAAAATAATGTTAAATCAAGGAGGGGAAAGAGAAAAATACGCACACTTTAGATGAGTGGACATGTGCAAAGGGCAAAGGGTGATCCAGCGGCACAAAGGAAGTCCTCGTTATCGGATTGCACATGGTTGGAAAATGAGTATGGATCTTTTAATCTTGAAGCCTTGAATTTCCTAATGCACTTTAGAGAACCGGGGAGTTCACTTTATTTTTACTTTTACACATACTCATATTTTTTCTCTTTCTCATATTTCTCCTTCTTTTCTTTCTTTCTTTCATTCTTTTTCTCATTCATTCATTTTTTTCTTGTCATACATTCGGTAACGAGACTTTCACATCGGAATTTTGATTTTTTATTTTGCTCCCCTTTAATTTTTTTTATTTGCTCCCCTTTGAACTCTAAAAATTGCATCGTACCTACCTCCTCCCCCATGCTTAGACGTTGCTCGTCCTCGAGCAAAGAGGCGATAAATAAGGTAGGTACAGGAAATATTTTTCCTTGGAGAGATACTTGAATTCTTCAAGGTTGGCACCGTCTTGCAATCTTCCTTGAATTGATGATCCATTCTCAACGATAGGTTGTGGTCAAGGAGGTAAACACAAAAGATGATATTTGGTTTTAAGGGTGGATATCCGGCGAGGTTTGTGAGATCTCCGATGCGGGGATACACAATGCACGGATAAAAGGCTAGCAAAAATATAGATATGCAAAAACGGAATGACCAGCTTCTTAGTCTCGGGCCAGAGAAATCATGGCCTGCAATAACTCCCTCAAAAATAAATCTTGTACACTAAGGTTTATGCACTCAAATATATATATTAGGCTTTGGATAGGTTGAGCAACACACAAGTGATATTTATGACAAGGTTTAGCGATATTTTTGAGCATAAAAACCATCTTCAATCTATTCATAACTTGAGAACACATAAAACACTATGGGTCTTTATTTTAATCATAACCTTCTCTAAAGATTAAGCTAGCATTTAATAAATTCAGATTTGTGTTTTAAGAGAGCACTAGCTTTAACATGCATAAATCAATTACAAAGGTAAACAAAGCGGCAATTATAATCATATATCATTATGGCACAAATTTTTGTAACTTTTCCAATGATATAAACAAGGTGGTGTCTTTATTAATGATGAAATCAAACTGAAATACAAACTGAAAATAAACAAACACACTTGCTGAAATTTAAATAAAAACAGAAAATATTACGCAAACACACAAAAAACAAAAGCTGAAAATTACAGAGAAAGGGAAAAGAAAAGAAAACTAAAGTTCCTTAATCTTCCTAGTCCTCCTCCGGTGGTTGGTGTTGATGATCTTGATAGTAGTACCCTTGCTCGTAGTAAGGTTGGACATTCCCTCCAACGAATTGATCCGGCTCCACTAGGTGAAGGCGTCCAAGCTCATAGGCAATATTTGCATTGCCCTCACCAAGTTGAGCCGCGTTAGCTTGGATGGCTGCGATGTTTTGTGCATTTCTCGCAACATACCCTCCAATTATGGCCACGCTTTGTTGTGGTTGGGGATATAGTGCCTAGGGCTCCGCAAAGTTTACGTTGGGCACCACATAATTGGTGGGGGTACCGGTGCACCACCCCCCATGCTTGCTCTTGTGGCCCTCCGTAATAACTTAGCGGAGGAGGGATCCCGCCGAATGGTGGCACATTGGGTTGTGCACCACTCGCTTGTGCAAAGGATGTTCCCTCCTCTACGATTCTTCCTCTTTTGTTTTTCCTTGCCGGGACAAGGAGTCCCTCTTCCAACCAATCTTCCCTCCCTTCGATGAAAAGCCTAAGCCTTGCATCCGGAAGGGGTAGGTTCACCGTGGCCAAATGAAAAACTCCTCTCTCATCTCCACTAATGTATTTGCCTTGTCGCAAATACTCAATGCCGAGAGAGGTACCACACAAAAGATGTTCGAGGTTTCTTGTGATCCCCGGCCGTAGGGAGAAGGCCAACATAGAGAGGTAGCACCCTGAACCAATATGTCCCGCTCCCGATGTTTCCTCGCAACACCAACGGTTGATCATAAGGTATGAGGGGTCTATTGGCTGCTTGGCAATCAAAGCCGAGTAGAGCCAATTCAACTCCGTGTCGGTCACCTTCGTCTCCCTCATCCTCCCCAATACCCTCTTGCACATCCAAGAGTGGAATACTCTGATAATGGGCTTGCAGATGGAATTGCGTTGTTGGTGGGCTTCTCCGGAGATCAAATTCCAAAATCCATCTAACATGCCGGGTGGCACGTCAACTTTCTCCGGAGCTCCCTTATGGAATCCAAGTAGCTCCCTAACATGCTCATAGGGAACCACTTGTTGGACTCCCTCCAAACGGAATGATAAACTTTGCACCCCATCATCAAGGATAGGTGTAATGGTCATCGAGATTTCCAAGGCGAACTCCTTGTGGGTGTCCGCCGACACTCCGTTGGAGAATTGCACCCATCCAAGGTTCCCCAACATGTAGTATATGTCGGTGCCGAAACCCAAGTAGTAGAGTGCTTGGTCGTCGAACTCGACGTTTGGCACAAGTCTCTTCTCAAGATGAGAGAGCCTCTTCTCCTCCTCCTCCGACAAAATGATGAAGCCATAAGAGGAATATATCGGAGTGTATGGAGGTGGTGCGGTCGAACAGGTCGATCGTCGTGGTGGCACGGGCGGGTCCTCCGTGTGCCCTTGAGGTTCGGTAAATCTCATGGACGTGCTCCTTGTTGCCCTCATGCCACCAAGGAGGAGAGCATCGTTCCTCCTTGGTGGTGCCGTATCCGTCTCCATGCTCCGGGGAGACTCGGAAACCGAGTGCCTCCTCGAAGACGTCGTCGACGATGGCTTGGATGACGATGAACCCTTCTTCTTGGAGAAGAGACTTGTGGTTTTCTTCCACATGGTTGCTGCACTCTTCTCTCCACTAAAACTCTGGGTTGCAACCGGTAACTAGGCACTTAAAATCTTACTTCGGGATGTGGACTTTGAGTGGATTAAGGTGGTGGATTTTTTTGAGCTATCAAGCTTGGGAAGGTTGGCTATGTCTACGGAGGTTCTTGGCACACAAACTTGAACACACAAACTAAGGAAGGAGAGGGAATCTTGCCTGCAGAAAACGGGAGCCGGGGGGTCCTTAAGTAGGGGAGGCCGGCCGGCCTGGGCCGACCGGCCTGGGTGGCCTCTGGCTCCTCCCTGCCTCGGCTTTCTTCCAGCACGATCATTTCTCCTCTGCAACTTTCCTGCCCGCGTGCTCCACGAGTTGCACCGCCCAAACGCTCTCGTTCACTACTTTTCTTGCATTATTGGTCCTTCCACTTGATGCTTCATGCTTTGAGTCATGTCCATGCTCCCTTGCTCCACTTGCTTCACATGCCACCATGAAATTCCTGCAAAGTTTATGCTTGCTGCCCACCATGCTTGTCCTTTGCATGTGGACTTGATGAAAGTTGATGAAAGAGTATCCAATGGTGCATGCATGATGAATTCAAACTAGATTGCCCCCTTTAAGTGTGTTTAAGGTTAAGCACTCCTCTAATTTCGAAATTTAAAAATATTTTTCAGAGCCATGCAAGAGCTGAAGCATATATTTAGAGAAGTTTTTGAACCATTAAAAACAAATGTAAGTCGAAAATATTTTCCGACTACGTTGATATCGGTCTCACCGGTATAGTTTGCCTTCATTGGTTGAGAGCAAACTTTTCCCGGCTTGATCACGGGGGCATTGGTTTAGGCTCTATTTTGGCTAAATGAGAGAGATTTTGAATAAAACAAAATTACATGAGGCTTAGAAAAATTCTAATCTTAGAGAAACCAAGGATATAGATTTTTAAAACCAACCAAAAGTATAGTTTCTAGGTTCACGCGAGTCCTACCACGTGCTGAATTTTAATTAACACCTAGGTATAAGTCGTGGCTCTACTCATGTGTTTTTAGCATGAAAAATAAGTCAACCACAGCACCATAATGAGGGTGAAAGGTTGAGTTAGGTTCTAAAATTATTTGGTTGTGGTTTCTCGAAAAGAATCAAACAAACACATAGGAGAGTTCATGCAAAGGGTTTATGATAAAGCAAAATATTCAATCAAGAATTATGTCTCTAATATTGTTAAACCAATTCTAAGTCTAATGTCTTTACGTAATAAAACTCAAAACTAAATTATTAAAAAGACTCGAAAAACCTGGAATCGGGTTGTCCTCCCGGTAGCTTATTCTTGACTTGACGAAACGGGTTGCCTCCCGCCTAGCGCTTCATTTATAGTCCATGGCTAGACTTCTTCACTTGATTACTTCGGATCAACGCTCTTTGCGGGCGTTGCAATCTTGGGTACCCACTTCCGCACCATCTTGGGCACGGGCTTGTCTTCCGCCTTAGTCATTTTTTGGTCTTCACAGGCAGCTTTTCTTCCTTTGTCTTGACGGATGCAGCACCTTCTTTGATTTTCTTTACGTTCATTTTTTTCGGCTCCTTCTTCTTTTTCAGCCCCTCCTTTTTCTTTGGTTCTTCCTTCACTCCAATCATGTTGCATGCCTCGATCTGTGGACGAAACTTGAAGGAACTCCTTTCTCTGTTGATATCGGACATGATCTCCCCCTTGCCAACATCAATAGTAGCTCCCACGGTCTTGAGGAAAGGCCTCCCAAGGATGAGCGGCGGCTTCTCCCTCTCTCCCATCTCGAGCACCACGAAGTCGACGGGGATGAAGTGGTGTCTGACCTTCACGGGTACATCTTCGGCAATGCCCAAGGGATAGCGAATGGAGTTATCTCCCAACTCCAAACATATACCCGTAGGATCCATTGGTAGGCGTAGCTTCTCGAACACATCCCTCGGCATGACGCTCACACTTGCTCCAAGGTCGCATAACGCCTTCTCGAAGTTGAAAGAACCAACGGAACAAGGTATTGTAGGGCACCCGGGGTCCTTTTGCTTCTCTAGCCCATTAGCAATAGCGGCACTACACTCCTCGGACATCTTGACATGATCTACCCCGAGTGTTGCTATCTCATATTTATTTTCAAGTATGTCTTTAAAGTAACGAGAATATGTAGGTACTTGTAGGGCATCTAGTAATGGCATGTTGATGCTAAGTCTACGCACAACCTCCACAAACTTCTCAAAGTGGTTGTCAAGTTTACCTCGGAAGTAGCGTGGCTTGAGTTGCGGTATCCTCGTGTCTTCCTCCGGCATCTCAAATTCGGGTTCTTCGGTGATGATCCCCGTAACCTTCTCTTTAGCAACTCCTTCCACCTCGGTGGATGGTTTAAGCTTCCTTGCTCCCGCGGAACGTTCCGGGTCTTCGGCCTCCTTCCCCGAACGTGTTTGAATGGCTTTCGCCGATTCGGGACTTTTAGGTTGTCCCGGAAGCTTCCCTTCATCATTAGTGATGCGCCCCGCAAGTTGTCCAACTTGCGTCTCGAGCATCTTCATCATGTTGAGCACTTGATGATTGGAACTTCCGACCTCCGTCACTTTGCTATCGATGTTCTCCAACACCTTGTCTATGGTCTTGAACTTGGTGATGGTGTCCTTGTTGATCTTAGCTTGCTCGTCCATGAACTCCTTCAATTGTATACGAAGCCGAACCGCATTAGGAATAGATGAGCTTGCATTAAATTGAGGTCTACCTTGCCCGTAGCGGAAGTTCGGCAATTCTCCCTTCCTCATGTAGTCGAGCGTTTTGGATTCCTCCGGACAATCTTTGCGGACATAGCCATACTCTCGACATTCTTCGCATGTGGACCTTGCTTCGGTGGCCTTCAAGTCTTGAGCCTCTTTCTTTTCTATCTCCATCTTCTCCAACCTCCTCATGAGCGAGTCGATCTTGCCTTCAAGTATGTTCTCCTTCTCCACTTGCAAGACTCCCTTGACGTTCCCCGCGGGTTGAACCGGATGTAGGAGCCTGGATGACGCCCATGTGTCATTATCTGCGACCTTCTTGAATAGAGTGAAAGCTTCCGTCGGTGTAAGCTCGATGATAGATCCTCCCGCCGATGCATCGATGATCGTCCTTGACGCCATGGTGAGTCCTTGATAGAACTTTTGCACGAGGTCTTCCTTCGGGAACTTGTGATGTGGAACCGCCCGGGTGTACTCGTTGAAGCACTCGAATGCCTCCGAGATAGTTTCTGTAGGATATTGAACAAAGGTGGCAATCTTATTACGCAAGCTTTGAGTTTTACCCGACGAGTAGTATTCCTTCATGAAAGCCTTCATCAATGTGTTCCAATTTTGCACCGTCTCCACCGGTTGAGAGTGGAACCATTGCAAAGCCTTCCCGAGAAGTGAGAACGGAAAAAGCCTTGCCCTCATTTGATCTTGAGTCACCGCATCCATGTTGAAAGTCTGACATAGTTGAATGAATGCTTGGAGGTGAAGGTTCAGATCCTCTTTACCGGTGAAGGGTGAATGTTGCACCATGCGGATAGTTGAGGTTTTGATCTCGAACGGTCTTCCGATCTCCTCAAGGTTCAAGATTGGTAGGTCGATGATATCCGGGGTGCATAGCTCCCCAATCTTGCGCTCTTGCGGTGGATGGTCACCCATCGGTGGAAGTCGATTCTCCCGAGGACTTTGAGGTGGTGAATTCTTTGGAGATTCCTTCGATCCTTTGTCTTCCGACTCTGAATCTACAAAATCCAGCTTTTTAGCTTAATGTGCTTCGTGTATCCTTAGCCTATAAAGTTTTTTTGGATCATCCACAAAATTATCGGGTTTGTTGGAGAGGTAGCCGTCCATCTCCTATTAGGGTTAGCAATAAACAAAATATGCAAAAACTAGAATGTAAAAACAAATCTATAAAAACTAGGGTTAGACAAACTATATTATATTTATTTTGAGGATGATCAAAGTTTAGTAGATGCAAAAAGAAAAACAAAAAGAAAACTGAAAATTACAAAAAAAGGCAATAAAAAATCAAATCTTGATCACTTGTTCCCCGTCAACGGCGCCAGAAAAAGACGCTTGTTGACGGTTAATAGTTGTATCAAAGTTCGTTTAGACTTGCAAGCGGACAAGTCTCCCGTCGTAGTCAAGGGACCCTTCTGCCCTCAAGTGGTGAGCCCAAGGTATCGAATCCGTGGAACAAATGTGTGACGCAAAAGTTGATCTAGTAAAGCCAAGTAACTTCAATCTTCGGTAAAAGAGAAACCCTAATGCATCTAGGTAAAAGACACGAAACTAATCTAATCTACTAAAGACCGGAGAAAACAAAGTAAGATTGGGTAGATAAACCGATCTAGAGAGATCGGGATAAGCCTTTTGTTGAAGTTCCAAGCAAGAGAAGAAGTAGCAAATCGAATCTTATAAGAAGCTTCTTTAAACCGTGGTTTCCCGTCCAAATCCGAAAACATCCGCCTTTCGGAACCACCATTCTCTCACAATGTATCCCTACTCATGCGGGGAGTCTAGGGCGAGTCAAAAGACAAGTCGAGATTCTTTCGGAAGATCCGGCGTGTACCTCTAGCCACCGCGGCTACAAGAACACCCTATGTAATCTATCTCGAGAATAGAATTGGAATAAGCAAAGCCGATCGAAAAACGAAATCTTCGAGGAAACACTTGATCGCTAAGAATAGATTCAACTTAATAATTCAACTATGACAATGATACATACACAAGATCACCACCGGGATCCTTCCTTCATCTTGCTTCTAGCTCCGGGAACTCCGACGTGGTCTCCCGTGCAAGGTTCCCACGTCGGCTAGGGAAACCCTAGTCAACTAGCTCGACCCTCTCCTCTCCGAGATGGTGTCCCTCTCTTCCCTGCTCCTCGGAGGCCGATGACGAATTGGATGATGCGTGGCTCTCGGTCAGGGAGCTATAAATAGCCCGAATGGCGGCTAGGGCAAAGGAGGGGACGAACGGGCCCTGGGATCGGGGCGGGGCCGACCGGCTCTGGGCCGGACGGCCTGGGCCCATCCAGGCCCAGCCCGCGGCCTCCTTTGCTCTACGTCGGTTCCCGTGTCTTCTAAATGTTTCCCCCTTCTGCATGTAGGTCCATGTCGTCAGTTTCTCTCCGAATTGTGCATAACTCCTTGTCTTGCAAGATTCAGCACTTTTCTGGTCAGGTCCTCAGAGTTTGTCATCTTCTCGGATCAAGTCCCTGGCTTTTTGGAGTTAAGTTTGCTTCATTGCATGACTTGTACAGGGCTTCAAGGTCTTGTCATAAGGTCCTTGATGAACTTATCCCTAAAGTCTTGCATTCAACGCTAACATCCTGCATAAACACTAAACTCCAAAACCGACATGCACACGTGAACTTGTTATACCACGGGGGTTAGTACCGATGGATAAGGTATAAAACTTATGCCAACACCGAAGGTAAACTCATGGCGAGGTTGACGGATTTTCACCATCAACAGCGACCGTCTTAGTGTGCGCGAGGACCGATTCTCCATCCACAGCCGTATCTCGTCGTCATCCCTCGCGCTGTGGTACGGATTCAAGTTTCTCCTCCCCTCCCTTTGCCCTGTTTCAAACTGTGCAGGAGAACTTGAGCTCTGAAGTTTGAATTATCTGTTCCAGCCTCTTAGGGTAAATTTTGAACCTATTTTGCACCATGTCTAGGGTTCGTTTGCACTGTTCCTAGGACAATTTCCTATGTTCTTCACTTTAGAGCACGAATTCATGCTAGCTTAGGCAAATTTGACTCACATTCGATAAAAAAAGCTATGCCATGATCACTTACATACCTGCTTGCTCACTTGTTGTTGCAAATTGTCCATTTTTTGAGCATGCTTTTGGTAGTTTGTGCTAGATTCATTCACTCTTCTCCACACAAATGCACATCTTGAGCACCTAAGGACCAATCTAGTATCTTTTTAATCTTGTGGTCACAATCTCCTAGAATTTTCATATTTAGGCTCATATCTGCTCATATGCTATGCTTAAGGACCCCTTATCCTTAGTTACATATCATGTTTATTCTCGTCTCTAGCTATTCTATAATCTTCTACCTTTTTCTCTCATAGATGGTAGTCGATAAGCGGAAGGGTAAGGCGGTAGCCGAGCAGAAGAAGAAGAAGAGCAAACAGCAGAAGGAGTGGGAGCACGTGCTAGCAGTGCCCGACACCCAGGGACAGCCTCAGAGGGGCATCCGGATCTCAGAGGGCACACAGAGTCAGGGGGAGCAGCCCCGAGTGAGCGGGCGGCGGCGGCGCCGGAGCGACGGACACGGCGGGCGGCGGCCATGTAGGTCCGGCAGAGGGCACCAGACCACAGAGCAGTCAGAGTAACCACCCTCACTAGCCAGGTCCGGACCTCGGACACGAGGTGGTCACACTCAGCCACAGCCGACACCGCGACAGAGGAGAGCTGCAGCAGAGGAGCTCACATAGAGAGAGAGAGTAGCAGGCACTTGACCCCCAACTCCCGAGAGGTCCACGAGTAGAGGCTTTCGGAGTCTATTTCCGTGACCTCCTGTGACACCCTAAAATTCCATCACTAAAATTTACTTAGCAACTTAAATTTGTCTTAGGGATTTAAGGAGATTAAATTGCTATTTAAATTGAGCTCTAAAATATTAAAGATAATTTAGAGACAACAAGTGTATGTGCATCATCTTTTGGCTTGCATGGTTTTTGGTTGCTTGTGTGGTTTCTAAAAAGTCTATGAAATTCTTGAGAAAAGTTTGAAAAAGTTTGATTTGAATTTGAGATGAAAAAAATGATTTGAAAATGAAGCTTGAAAAAGAAAAGAAAAAAAACAAAAAACAAACCCACCGGCTCCTTTCTGGCCCGACGGCCCAGCAGCCCATCAAACCCTCCCCGCGCCAGCCCACACCTCCTCCCCCCGTTTTCTTTTCTTTCTCTTTCACTGACGGCTGGGTCCCACTGGTCAGCCTCCCTTTCCCCCCTTCCTTTCTTCTCCCTCCCCTCTGCTCAACCCGACCCCGCGCCGCCGCAATCCCCGCTGCACCCGACCGCCTCCTCCACCTTCCCTTTCTCTCTGGGCAAGCCAATTAAGGCAATGACTCTACCAATAAAATTCCCCTCCGTTTTTGCCGTTTCCCCTCTCTAATTGCTCAATTGCGCCGTGATGGCCGCGGCCATCAATGGCAAGCGCCGCCGCCCGGGATCCTTCCGCCTCCCCTCGCTTTCCTTCCTCTGGCCCTATTTAAGCTCGCGCTCAAGCTCCTGCCCATCCCTTTGCAACTGCAGCACACCAACGCACGTGTTCGAGCCCAATTCCACCAGCGCCGCCGCCTCTGTTTCCGCCGCCGCCGGAGCAAACGCCGACGGTGAAGTACTCCGTCTCCCTCCCTTCTTCTCCTTTGCACGCGTGGCTTACCTCTCTCCCTCTCTCTTTGCTCCAGGGACACATCGTCGTCTCGGGGCCGAGCTGCGCTGTGTCGTCATCCGCCGGATCGCTGCCTGAGCTCGCCGTCGACGTCGAACTCCTCCTTCAACGCTTTCTTGTTGACTGCGTGCCCGCTCTCGTTGCCTCTGCGTGGTGAGCAAAACCGCCCCACCCTTTCCCCTCTTTCTTGTGCACAGCAACACCCGCATGGGCTCGCCGGAGCAGCGGTTCCGCCCCCTTCCGGCGCCGGGCGGCGTGGATGCCCGAGCTCCTCTACTGAACCCCTAGATGCGTGCGCAAGCTTCTCCGCCGCGTGTTGCACCCACACGTGCACGAAACGGATGGCGGAAGCTCACTCCAGAGCTCATGCCGGCGAAGCGCCGCCGCGCGCCGCCGCATACCCCTGTCTCCGGCGTCACCGCCGCCGCGTGCTCGCTTGCAGATCACCAGGACCGTGCGATCTATGATGGACGGTCAAGATCGCGTACCGGTTCGATTTAAGTGGCTGGTCCACCATGGACTCGTAGACCACGTCTACGGCGCGGTCCACGGCCACGTCGCCAACCACGTCATCCTCCTGGCCAACCAGCATGTGCCGCGTGGCGCCGCGTCAGCGCTCCCCCGCGCGTCAGCCGCCGTTTTGCGCTTTAGCCCCTGAGTTTTTCCTTTTTGCAAGCCGGTCCTTCCACCTTTAAGAATCTTTACGGATAGGTCCTGGTTTTTGCAATCTAACCCCTGTCTACCCTGGATAATATTGTTTTAGGCCCTTTTCACTCCTTTTTGCACCTAGACCCCTCTGATTTAATTTATAAAAATGTTTTAGCCCCTGATTTTATTTATAAACAGCCCTGTAAACTTAGTTTTCTTGCAGATAGGCCCCTGTAAACTGTTTTAATCATATCTTTCTCATTTTAACTCCGTTTTTAGCGTTCTATATACCGAAATGATCGTTTCGACGAGTAGAATCTTTTAAACAGTGAATTTATCAGTTTTGTTACTGTTTGGTGTACTGTTTTATTTATTGTTTGTTATTCATGTTTGACTCGTAGATATCATGCCTGTTTCGTCTGAGCTCCCTGTCGGAGGTGATCAGGAAGAGCCTGTCTTCGAGGAGGATTTCACTCAGCTTGTAGAGGAAGGCAAGTGGCTTTCCCCCTCTGCATAATCTTTTTGGACCTATGACACTGCATGCTAAACAATGTTTACTATTCTTGTTGTTATGCATAAATCTGATGGGCAAACACCTAGCTAAGGACTTGACTAGATGCTTTACCACTTTACCTTGATCAACCCTGTTTAAACAAATATTTGGGGTAGATAAATGCTTAGTTTGCTCTACATGAGTTGGTTATTCTCTGTTTATGTTATACGTCTCAGTTTTGCTTATATAATGTGTTTGTGTTTAAAACAAGATAACTTGATTTATAATCGGAACATGGAGAACCACCCAAGATAACAGTACAACCACAGTCCACATGGCTCTGGCTTAGCCAATTAATTAGGAGAGTGGGTTAGCTGATAGCTCTTTTCCGAGAGGGGCACAGGGGGCCGGAGTTGAAGGGGTATAGCCCGGTTCTTTTGGGGTAGCGACCTTGGCTAAGGTGCCGACCATTAGGGAGGGTTATGGTCCGCACCGCTCGTAATGCTTGTTGCGGGCTGTTGGTTTCTCTTCTTTCCTTTGTAAAGGCTTCGTAGTGGACCCCTAGCCACTCACCTTGGAAGTGTTTAAGGGTCTAGCTAACCCGGGCAAGATGGGGAACACGAACTGTGGGTAAAGTGTACAACCTCTGCAGAGTGTAAAACTGATCGATCAGCCGTGCTCACGGTCATGAGCGGCTTGGACCCTCACATGATTAATAAACTTGAAGATTAACACAAATCATGGGTTGGATGTTTGGTTTGAGGTTCTTTTAAGGTTAAGTGGGTTGGTATACACTTACATCTAGTAATTTAGGTGCTTGCTAATAAAACTTGACCAACTTATAAAATGCTTACCGCTGTGAACCATAGCCTATCCTTGTTAGCCTTGCATTGTTTCCCCCACTTGCTGAGCTCCAACCATAAGTGTGCTCACCCTTGCTTACCGCTGTTCAGAGGAGAACGTCGGAGGTGAGGATGAGTATTGGAGCGACTACGAGGAGTTCTAGGCATGTGGATCCCCCCAGTCATCATGCCTGTGGATGTCAGCGATGGAGTTGCTCGTCGTCGTTTAGTTATCATCTTGTTCGGACCTTCAAGTCCACCCCTATGGATGTAATAAAGGATATCATACTGGTTTAAACTCTTGAACGTTATATTACAGCAATGGTATTACTCGTTTTGTCTATCATGTGTGTGTAAATTGATCCTGGCGCACACGTGAGATGCATTCGGTTTCCTTGTAAAATCGGGTGTGACAAAGTGGTATCAGAGCCGTGATGACTGTAGGTCGCAGCCTTAGTTAGAAATGGACGAAATTAAGGATTCATGTTCTAGAAAGCCTTGTCATGCTTCAAATCATCCTATTTACGCATTAAAAACTTAATTTAATTTTTGTTTATCATTTTAAACTGTCATTTTGATTTATTCTGTACTCTGAGATCAGTTTTGCTTTGACAGATGGCCAGGACTTACATGACCCCTCGCAAGAGCACTGGTGGGCGTTTTCCTTCTGGACTGCTGGCCCCTCGCCATCGTCTTGAAGATGTTGAGGAGGAACAGGAGGAGTTCCAGCAAGAGGTTGAGGTGGAAGAAGACTCAGAGGAGGTCCAGCCAGAAGAAGAAGAAGAAGAGGATCCTGAAGAGGTCGAGATGGAGGAGGAGGAGCCAGAAGAGCCATTGGAACAGCCACAGCTGTACGATGGCACAGTGCTAGAGGCAGACGCAGATGGTAACATTGTGATCCCACCGGCGCCTGTAGTCAATGAGGAAGCACCCCCTGCACCTGCTGATCCTGTGCCAGAAGGCGAAGAAGGTGACCCAGAGGACTCCAGTGATGACAATGTGGGTGAGGATGATGGTAACAATGATGTTGGCAACCCAGAGGAAGATGAGGACCCCCGCTATCATGGAGCGGAATACCACAAACACTCTACTGAAGCTGAGAATGGACAGTTCTGCATTCTTCTGTGGGATGTTCTGAGGTATCTGGGGTATACCATAAGGCCTCTCTATGTGACCAAGCATTTCAGTGAGCCCGGAATGAGGGATTACTACACCTGCAGAGTCTACATCAGGAAGCCTCTGAATGATACTGAAGGATGGAGGTACCGCTCATCTCACCATAGCACAGCTCAGTTCTCTACGGATGACGCTGCGGTGAATGATGCAGCAAGGAGGGCGCTCTGGTCGGTCTGCCATGCTAATCGGGTGCAGTTGTTCCAATCGGAGTATCGTCATGTGCCTCGACGTGCAAGTGGCACGAAGTGACCGTGGTGCCGGCGGGGAGGCAATGATCGCATTGACGTCTTGGCACGGGTGGCTCGCGTTGCTCGAATGCAGATCTGGAGGGAGCAACTTTGGAGATGAACAAGTATCATGAAGAGTTGCAGGCTGCTCAAACGAAGATAGCACGTACGGAAGCACGGTGGCGGGACGGCGACTCCCTCAGGAAGTCATGCCATATCAGACTACAGCTTCCCCTCCGCGCAAGAGGCTTCGTTACGGCACTGATGAAGCTACCACTCTTCTTGGCTAGGGTCCTAGGATGCTCGCCCTTATCATTTACCTTTTCGATAGACCGTTCCTGCGTGAACGTATTTGCTTGTAATAATGAATGTTGTTTGCAAACATGCTTGAGTTGGATCTTTGCTTGATTGTGAATTGTATGGTGGAGTGATGGCCACTATGCAATCTGAAATTTTAAGTTAATTAAAGTTTGGTTTGGGTTTTATCGGTTGTCATTGCTTAATCTCTTATGCAAGATTGGTTGGATCAAATCTGTTTTCGCAATCATATGACATACCAGTAATGTTTTGTTTATAACTCGAGCTACAGAACTCCAAATGACATGAAACCAGTTGGGTTAGTTCACAAATTTAGAGCATGAATTTCTGTCAAAAATTCGATGGTATACAATACATATTCTGGGAGATATACACAAAGTAATGAACATGTCAGAATCTGTAAATCTCTGCTGATATAGCTGTACTGTTTGAATTATATCTCGAGTTATACATATCCAAATGAGGTGATTCCAGTTGGTATGGTTCCATAATTTTATACATTATAATATGGTAAAAATTCGTGGTCATTGGATAATTACACAGAAAGTTATGCATAATTCTTTGAGGTCAACAGAATCTGTCTTAACTGAAGAACATGCTGTTATTTTATTTTGAGTTATCCTCTTATGCAATAATTCGGGTACCATTATCTGAGATATGATTTTTCTAATGGTCAGATGGTAAACACCAGGTCCGGAGGAGGTCAAGACGTGTCACCTGTGATCCGGGCACATATTGCAAGTCAGCAAAACCCAGCACCACCTCCACCGATCAACCAAGCAATTGACCCAAACATGCAGCAGTTTCTGGCAGCGCAGATGCAGCTGATTCAAAACCTTACCAACACAGTGCAGCAGATGTAAGCCCAACAGAACCAGCCACCACAACCGATCCCTCCACCACCCCCGCCACCAAGGGACAGGCACAAGGAGTTCATGAGCCACCATCCCCCTACATTTTCTCACTCAGCTGATCCACTGGACGCTGATGACTGGCTGAAAACTATCACCAAGAAGCTGGAGATCGTGCAATGCACTGACAGAGAAATGGTCCTGTATGCTGCTGGAAGACTTGTGGGGTAGGCCGCAGATTGGTGGGATGCGTACTCAACTGCTCATCCCAACAGGCATAACATTACTTGTCAGGAGTTTCGTGACAACTTCCGTACTTACCACATTCCTTCAGGGGTTCTCAAGCTTAAGCAGAGGGAGTTCTTGTCACTGAGGCAAGGCAATATGTCAGTGACTGAGTATCTGGACAAGTTCACTCACTTGTCACGCTATGCACCTGATGAAGTCAACACTGATCCAAAGAGGCAAGAAAGGTTCCTGGATGGCTTGATTGGTCCTTTGAACTATCAACTGCAGAGTCACATCTTCCCAGACTTTCAGACGCTGGTGAACAAAGCTATTGGGCTGGAAAGCAAAAGAAAGGAGATGGGTGAACAGAAACGCAAGTTTCAGTCTCATGGGTAGTCTAGCAGTAACACCCGTCCCCGTTACAGTTCTCAGCAGAGCTTGGCTCCATATCGTCCTGGTGGTCAAGCTGGGAGGTATCCACAGAACATGCAGCTGCAGCGCTCGTTTCAGCCGCAGCGCTTCAATCCTCAGACACCCAGAGCTCCTACCCCCCAGCTGAGTCATCCTAGCAACAACTCTGGGGCACCTGTCAGAAACACCAACCCTGTTCGGCTGGTGGATGCTTCAAGTGTGGAGAGTTGGGGCATTATGCTAACAATTGTCCCAAGAGGGTGATGCGGACTCGCGAGAGAGACAATGGAAACGGGGTCGGGCAACCATCTTCACGGGCTCGTACTCCACGGACACCCGGCAAGAGAGGCCGGCGAGTCATGTGCGTGGCCGAGTCAATCATGTATCGGTGGAGCAAGCTCGGAATGATGCCGGCGTGGTATTGGGTACGTTTTTCGTCAACTCTGTACCTGCTACCGTATTATTTGATTCAGGAGCATCACATTCATTCATAACTGATCAATTTGTGGAAAAATATAACTTATCTATGAGCACAATGAAGAACCCACTGATAGTTAGCACTCCTGGGGGAGAAATGAAAACTGGTCATATATGCCCACAAGTAAAGATTAATATCATGTGGGTAGACTTTCTTGCTAATCTAGTAGTTCTAAAATCATGGGGAATAGATGTCATTCTTGGTATGGATTGGTTAAGGTGCTTGCTAATAAAACTTGACCAACTTATAAAATGCTTACCGCTGTGAACCATAGCCTATCCTTGTTAGCCTTGCATTGTTTCCCCCACTTGCTGAGCTCCAACCATAAGTGTGTTCACCCTTGCTTACCGCTGTTCAGAGGAGAACGTCGGAGGTGAGGACGAGTATTGGAGCGACTACGAGGAGTTCTAGGCATGTGGATCCCCCAGTCATCATGCCTGTGGATGTCAGCGATGGAGTTGCTCGTCGTCGTTTAGTTATCGTCTTGTTCGGACCTTCGAGTCCACCCCTATGGATGTAATAAAGGATATCATACTGGTTTAAACTCTTGAACGTTATATTACAGCAATGGTATTACTCTCGTTTTGTCTATCATGTGTGTGTAAATTGATCCTCGCGCACACGTGAGATGCATTCGGTTTCCTTGTAAAATCGGGTGTGACACCTCCGTCACTTGCCGGGGCCGAAGATTCGGCGATTGAGGAGTGTACCAGAGGACCAGTGGTTCCCACGGGGCAGAGAGGAGTGTGACCCCATGTTCTGGACGATCCTTCAGGAGAGCTTCTATGCCTTATACACTCACAGAGGGTCTCAGCTCAGCCAACACCGTATGCTACAGTTCACAGCTCTCAGGGCAGCTGCAGCTGGAGAGGCGATACTCCCCTTCTTGGACTACCAGCGGGGATTGGTAGATTTAGTGACTCGGAGGTCACGATACGTCCCCGACTGGGTGAGAGTTTTCTATGCCACCGTGTACGTTGACGCTAACCGGGTCGCCATCAGGTTCATGTTCATGGGTCAGCAGCAGCGGCTTACTCGAGAGGGTTCGCAGAGCTGCTTCAGGTGGATCTACCCGATGATTCTATTCACTACCTGGCGTACCCCGACGTCGAGCCTCCTCGTCATGCACACTCACCTATCCTACCTTCCGACGAGGAGATCAGTTTCCTCTTCCAGCAGCCTTTCCTTCCCGGCATGCCCAGGACACCAGATCGTCTGATTCGCGAGGCTTACGTGGTTCACTATGCCCTCAGACGGTCTGTACTCTACCAGATGGGGAATGCAAAGTCCTTGACAGGGGTGCAACAGTGGCTACTAATGTATGTGATGGCGAAGCGCCCCTTTGACCTTGTGGATATCATGTTAGCAGAGATCGAGGACGTCATTATGGATGGCATGGGGATGACACGACAGCAGCCTTTCTCTCACTGGATCAGTTGGCTGTTGTCCCGGCTCGAGGCTCAGAGGTACGTCAGGATGCTTGAGTCGTCGAAGTTCGTGTTCCCGACCTACCGGCCTCCGATGCCAGGTGACAGGAGGAGAGGCCCAAGAGGCCCGAGAAGAGCCGAGGAGACACTATAGGCTCGGGCAGCAGTAGAGGCAGTTACGGACGAGGCAGCCCGACAGGACGCTACTCTAGCTGCAGCAGAGGCACCTCTTCCTCAGTACTTTGCCACAGACGACGAGTCCTCTAGTGACGACAAGGATTTCACACCTGCTTCAGAGCCCGTCTTCAGAGTCCGTCGGTCACACGACGACGAGGCAGGAGGCTCCACTTTGCCAGGCCAGAGAGAGGCGGAGTCACCAGTTCCCACGATTACAGCTGCTCAGGTGACCCAGCCAGACTAGCTCACTACACTGATCTCGGCTATGGCTGCTCAGACTCAGGTGACTCTCCAGGTACAGCAGCAGATGCAGGCTCAGTTCCAGCAGTACCAGGAGTCGCATCAGGTGATCCTACAGGGGATCCGTCAGCAGCAGGAGGCGTAGAGGCAGCAGATGATACAGCACCAGATGTTGACTTCATAGATGTTCCCTTTCATGTCTGGTTGCCTTGGTTAGCTCTTCCTGCAGTCAGGACTTCAGCTACCTCAGCCCCCTACCACTGCTGAGCTAAAGGCTGACCCGACAGCGCCTCTTCCTCCAGCGGGTGGGTTCATGAACGTTCCCCTATCGACTTTCCCACAGTCACCTCTACTTCAGACAGGGGTGTTCGCGGTACATCAGATGACGACACCACAGCCAGCGGTCACCACTTCTTTCCTTGCTGACCACTCTTGCGTCGTCCCAGCTGGTGTCTCCGCTTACCACAGGAGCTCTCGTCTTCGAGACACCAGCTCGCACCACTCTGCCCAGTCCACCGGGATCTTCACCACTTCCGACGTTTACTACACCGAGGGCAGAGGGGTTGGGACAGAAGGAACACTACCTTGGAGCGATCACGGAGAAGATCTCGTCAGCACTTGCCTCCGACACCGTTCCGACTGCTCCCAAGGCTACTACAGCTCCCGGCACGTCGACTGTCGCACCTCCTCCACCTCTGAGGACCAGGAGCGTCCCGGTGGTCGATGGATGATCGCTCCTCAGTGATGAGTGATTGACAACGGGTGTTGGACTGACTCTTGGCTCAGTGCGCAGGTGTAGGCTGCGGCCTAGTTCGTGTTGTTGCAGGTGAAGAACGGGAGCGAAAGGTCTTCAGCCTTGAGGGGCCTCCGGGAGATGGAGAGACAAGTAGGCTCGGTTCGAGGGACCCGGTGGACAACGGGACTAGGTGTGGGCCACATGGTGGCGAGACGAGCAAGACGAAGTCATGGACGATCGAGCCGGTGCACGGTGGCGGTCGAGTCAAGAGGCTTGACGGGAGGCCGGGCCGAGCACGCGGGGTTTGGTGGTTTGCCCACAAAACCATCGGAGGACGGTTTCTTGGTTTGGGCTCAAAATCAAGTTCGAAGGCCTAACACGACGGAGACGGGATCCGGGCGTGTCGGGAAGCTTCGAAGCAGAGGACACGCGGCGGGATCACATGGCTTGCGTCGGGAGGACGCGGGGTGCGGCGAAGGCGTGCCCGTCCGGTGGCAAGACCCACAAACATTACATAAATGCCCCTGCATGGGTTGACAGTAGTTGAGTTAGGGGTAGTCGAGTCATTTACCACACCGGCGTGACCCGATATATAAGCCATGAGTGTGGGTGGATGGCTCTCTCTCTCCGCGACTTAGGGTTTCATTTTCCCCCCTTCCATTTCTCATTTTCCTGAGACATTTTTCTTCTCCTTTTTCTCTAGGCTAGCATGAGAGCTTCATGAGAGATTTGTTGAGAGGGATGGATGCTAGGGCGGCATGCTAGACCTTGTGAATCTTTCCTGGTTTGTATAGAATATTCAGCGTTGTGTTTCTCATGGTCTTTTTCGTGCTTGTTTTTGGTGCGTTTGTTCTTGGTGTGATTCTGCGGATTTGAGTGGGTTTCTCCCCGGATTTCTTTGAGGGAAACATGGATGGATGTCTTGTGCATCTTTGTGATTGATCTTGTGCCGTCAAACGCCGGGAAACCACTTCGATACAAGGATTTGGGAGATCCGGTGATGAGTTGGGGGAGTTGACCTTCGGGGTCGAGCAGTTTTTGCCTCTGTCCGTGAGGCGCGGACGGTCCGTGAGCTTGTGGCGGACGGTCCGAGGCTAGGGCTGTTCTTCGTGTGTTCGTCGTGTTCTTGCTCATCTTCGTTTTTGATCTATTTTGTTTTCGAGTTTTGGTTGGACGAGGTTTTGGACAGTCCACAGCAGAGGCGCGGACAGTCCACGGGCAGGCGGACAGTCCGCGACCACCCCGTGGACAGTTAGTTTTTCCAGGGGTCACTACTTTTGGACAGTCCGCGGCTCAGGCCGGACAGTCCGCCGTACGCGTGCGGACAGTCCGCCGGATTTGGCCGGACAGTCCGCATGGCCCGTGCGGACAGTCCGCCCCACCTAGCCGGACAGTCTGCCAGTGCATGGCTGCTTTGCTCTTTGGTTTGATTCCTCTCTCTTTTCTTTCGTGCTTCCACGTGTGCTTCAAGGAATCGTTCCTAAGACTTGAGGTTGATCCATAACCTTGTTGTCTTGGCGATTGGTGTGTGATTCGATCCATCGCTTGTGTGTGGCCGGGACTTGTTTAGGGTATAGGTCGGGTTCTTTGTAAAGAATTTTTACCGGCTCCTATTCACTCCCCCCTCTCTAGTCTCCATCCGATCCTTCAATTGGTATCAGAGCTTGGTGCTAGATTCGTGATGACTTTGACAAGTCTTGAATCCTAAGATGGCGTACGTTGAGCGGGGCGGTCCGCCGCACTTCGATAGGAAGGGTTACCACAAGTGGGTGGCCCGTATGATGATCTTTCTTCGTGGCAAGTTGTTGGATTTCATTATGCTTGACAAGACCTATGCTATTCCGGCTGATATCCACACTCTTATGGTGACCGATGCCGGTGCTAAGGCCAAGTATGAGGCAAATGCAAAAGCCGTTGATCACTTGGTCCGAAGCTTGTGTGATCTTGAGTTTGAGCGTGTTCGCCATTTGAATCTTGCCTGGCAAATTTGGGAGAAGTTGTTGGTTGCTCATGGTGGTGATAACCATGTGATGGCTCGCCTCTTTGTTTCTTACCGGATGCAATATGAGAACTTTACTCAACTTCCCGGTGAGGACATTGATGCGATGTTTCAGAGGTTCACCGCCATCGTGAACAACATGAAGGCCAATGTTGAGGATTTCCCTTACACCGAGCATGATCAAGCTTTGAAGCTTTTGCATATCTTGGACCAAAATGTTTGGGGTGCTAAGGTTGAGTCCATCAAGGAGTCCGGGCAATACTTGACTATTGAGTTGGATGATCTCTTTTCTAAGCTCAAGTCGGCTGAGGTTGACAGGAAGTTGCAATCCAAGCATGAGGGCTCGACTGATCATAGTCTTGCTCTTGTGGGCGGATCAAAGGGCAAAGCCAACACTAACCCTTCCTGTCGACAGTTTTCCTTGTCTTCTCTCATGTCTATTCCAAATGATGAGCACAAAGATCGAGACATGAGTACTCGATTACCCTAGTGAAGACGGCTTACCTCCTAGGATGTGGTCTCAATGACCTTCAGCTTCTTGGCCACGCGCTTGCGGGCCACATTGCGCGGCTTCCTTGGTGGCGCGGGCAGACTAGACTCTAGGCTAGCCGGCGGAACCTGAACGAGAGGAACGTGCGGCAATCTAGGGCAGCTAAACCTTGATCGCAGCTAGAAGCGCTCCTGCAGTGTCTCTTCATCATCGTCCTCCTCGGGCGTGTCTTCGACGACAACTGTGTCGTCTCCTTTACCAACCTCGCGCCGCTCCTTGGTATTGGCTCTCCCTTCCTCTGGGACCTCGACAAGCTGAGGAGGCGAGGCCGGCTCGGACACAAACTTCGCCAAGTCATCCTGCAAGACGCTCAACTCTTCAGTGCGACTACTCTTACGTAGTGAGTACTCGACAATGGATGCGGCTACTAACCTCTTTCGGTGGGCGCGTGGTGGAGTACTCTGGTACTGGGCACGGTGTGTACGCCGGCATATCTTTGAAGATCCTAGCCAGCCTATCAACAATGTCGTCGTCGACGACTTCATCTCCAGGCATCCGCGACGTATCATCGTCGCCGGTGTACTCGTACACTAGGGTGTCACGGGCCATCAGCGGCTGCACCCTCTGCTTCATGAAGCTGAAGGCCACATGTTCGGCCCTCAGCCCGGCTTCCCTGAGCGCCTTGATCTTCGCCAGCAACTCGGGCAACTGAAGACCCTCTTGCATCGTCGGCTCCGAGTTCCACCACGGCCGGTGCTTGGGTTGCTTCCCGCTTGGCTTCGGCAGCTCGGGGTGGTGGTTGGTCACATAGAACCACTTCGCCTTCCAATCCTGGTTGGAATCTATCAGCTTGTAGAAGAGGTACTGCTCGGCGACGTCCTCCCTCATCTGGATCCCTGCTCCTCAGACTACTCGCGGATTGCTGGCGCTGGGCTGAGGCTTCACCCGGAAGAACTTCCGGAACAAGATCCAATGGGGCTTGATCCCCAAGAAGGCCTCACAAAAATGTGCATAGACGGCGGTGTGGAAGATACCATTGGGGTTGAGGTTGAGGTACTCGATGCCGTAGTACCCCAACAGCCCCTTGAAGAAGTCGCTCACTGGGAGGGACAGTCCGCGCTCTGCAAACCGGGTGAACATTGGGATCTCGTCCGGGTTCTTCTCCATGGGGTACGGATCCCCTGCGGCGGCCCTCCACATGTCCATCTCCTTCTCCCGGATGAATCCGCTGTTGAGAAGGGCCAGCAGGTCTTCAGTCTTGGCCTTGGATTTCTTCCACTCGCGATTCAGATCCGGTCGCGGCGGAGACACCGGCGGCGTCCCCGCAGCAGATCCGGCGGCCTCCTCGCGGGCCCTCTTCTTCCCACCGGCGGCCTTCGCGGTCTTCGATGGTGAAGGCTTCATTCTCCAAGTGCAAGGTGTCTTCAAGCGCATTCGCTCGGGGGCTATAGCGGTGGCTTCCTATGGTGGCGCGCTCGGATCTGCGCTCCTCTCACTGGCGGCAGCGCGCACTGATGGTGATTCCTGGCTAGATCTGCTGGGAATGGCTGCGACTGCGTAGGTTGAAAAACCCTAAGGGTTTTGGCTACTATTTATAAGTCAACAGCGGCCCCTCCAACGGCCGGACGGATAAGTCCGCGCTTGGCTGACTCAGCGGCGGCGAGTGACTCTTCAACTTCTACTAGTCGACGCCCCTCATCTCGGGGGCTCGGCTACTTCTACTCGACTTCCTGGGTAGCGACAAGACTCAAGAGCAACTCAGGACACATTCTACAAGATGACCCTTCAATTCGAGAGGAAGTACTCGACTCAAGGCTCGGGGGCTCCGTGCCACGTATCCTTCGGTTTTTTCTCCGGATTTTTCAGGATATTCTTGCCAAAACTTCAGATGGACCCTCTGTTGGTGTTTTGGACCGGCAACCTACTACGGGGAGTACCCGAAGTAGATGAATGTGACTCGCCGAGATCGGTAACTCGAAGGAAGAGACACGTGGCACACAATTTAGACAGGTTCGGGCCGCGAGGTGCGTAATACCCTACGTCCTGTATGCTTTGCGTAGCTACGGATTGATAGGGCACGATTACACGATGGTGCAACGGTGCGCCGTGGGTTGTATGAGATGAGATTGGATGAGGTGATCCTGAGATCGGTCCCTGGCTCGCCTTATATAGTCCGGGAGGCAGGGTTACAAGTCGGAGTAGGGAAGGAGTACTAATCGAGTACGTATAGGAGACCTCTATACGGTGCGGAACGTGTACAGAGTCCTAACCGAGTACTACTCCGTGTTGTCCTTGTGCTCCACGCCTTCGGGTGCCGTGTAGCGCAAGCCGGTAGTCCCGGGGGCCCACCAAGTAGTCGGTCCCGGTACCCACCGAGGTAGTGGGCCCGGGGAGGTCCATACGACAAGCCCCCGAGTACTTTGTAGTCGAGAAGGATAGCTTCCGGTAGTCTTGACGGCCTTAACGAGTAGTCCTCAAGCGTCCCCGAGTGCTACAAGCCAAAAGTCCTCAAGAGTAGTCGAAGCATCCCGAGGGCCGGAATGTACCCAGTCGAAATTTGAGCAATCTTGAAATCTTCTCGAGTAGTCCCAAGCGTCCTTGAAATCTGCCTTCGAAAATCCTCAAGAAATGCCTGTCTTGTCTTGAAGCCGAAGCCGTCGTGGAGATGCGATTTGCAGAACCGCAATCCACATGGAGTAGCCCCCGAGCCTCGAGCCGCGGGCTGCGGGCTGAGGATCCATCTGAATTCTTGGCAAGAAAATCCCGAAAAATCCGGAGAGAAAAAACCGAAGGACACGTGGCACGGAGCCCCCGAGCCTTGAGTCGAGTACTTCCTCTCGAATTGAAGGGTCTTCTTGGAGAATGTGTCCTGAGATGCTCTTGAGACTAGCCGCATCCCAGGTAGTCGAGTAGAAGTAGCCGAGTCCCCGAGGTGAGGCACGTCGACTAGTAGAATGCGAAGAGTCACGCGCTGGCGCTGAGTCAGCCGCGCGTGGACTTATCCAACCGCCCGTTGCGGAGGCGATTTGGCTTATAAATAGAAGCCGAAACCCCTAGGGTTTTCACCCCAAGCGAGCCGCAGACATTTCCGTTTGAAACTTGAAGTAGATCCACTCCAGCGCCTGCTGCCGCCGTAGTAGATCCGAGCGCATCGCCGCCCGAAGGATTTAGGGTAGCCCCCGAGCGGATGCGAGTGAAGACTCCTTGTACTTGGAGGATGAAGCCGTCGCCGTCGAAGACGTCCAAGGCCGGCGGGGAAGAAGAGGAGCCGTGCGAGAGGCCGCCGCGGCCGCCACCGATGCGGCGCCGCCCATGTCTCCACCGCGCGCCGATCCGAGCCGCGAGTGGAAAAAGTCGAAGGTCAAGCACGAGAGGACCTGGCCGGCCGTTGTTGAACGACGGGTTCCGTGTTGATATCTTCGGCCCAAAAGATGTCTTGAGTCTTGTACTCGTCAACATGGTTCTTGCCATCTCAATAAAGAGTTCGATTCTTCCTCTCAACCACCCCATTTTGTTGAGGGAGTATAAGGAAGTGAAAATTCGTGCTTGATGCCCTCTTCATCAAGAAATTCTTCAACATTGGTCGATCGGAACTACGAGCCATTGTCACTTCTTACTTTCCTTGATAGGTAGCTCGGAGCTCCCTTTGTGCTCTTCTTATGAAGGTCTTCACCTTCCCTTGTACCTCGATTTTATCAAACACAAAGAACACCCACGTAGAAGCGAGAATAGTCATCAACAATAACCAAACCATATTTGTTACCACCAATGCTCATGTAGGCCATAGGTCCAGGCTAGATCCATGTGAATGAGCTCCAACGGGCTTGATGTAGTGAAGATGCTATTTGGTGGGTGGGTGCTCCTACTTGCTTTCAGAAGCAGCATCACTTTGCATATCCTATCTTTCTCAAAATGTCTTTGTTAGTCCAAGGATGTGTTCATCTTTCAAAAGTTTGGCGAGTTCTCCATGCCAACATAAAGCTAGTCGGCGATGCCATAGCCAACCAATGCTAGATTTTGCCACTAAGCAGTTTTGGGAAAAACTTTTTACTTTTGTTGAGATCAACTGAGTAAACTTCCCCCTCAAAACGACAATGAGACAATAGAGGAATCCTCCCTTCTTATGATGGACACACCCTTATACGAGAAGTGACAATCAAAATCAATCTCACTAAGTTGTGAGGCAGATAATAGATTGTAACCTAGCATGATTAACATGAAGGACATTTGTAATTGAATAGTTTTGAGAAATAGAAATATCACCTATACCGATGACTTCTCCTTTTGTATCCCCTCCATAGGCAATAGTTTCTTTTGGTCCTTCCAAATGGAGGTAGGATGAGAACATACTCTTTTCTCCGGTCATTTGATGTGTACATCCGCTATCAAGCACCCAACTTGATCCACGGAAAAGTATGCTACCAAAACAATTTAGTTCCTTCTTTAGGTCCCTAATTTGACTTGGGTCCTTCCACGTTAGCAACCAAGACCTTCGGAACCCATAGAGATCTTTTCACATATATGTTGGACTCATTTCCAACATACGTGGCACCAACTTTACCATGGTTGTTGCATCTCAATACATAGCTAGGGGGTATGTTGCTTGATGCATGAGCCTTGTTCTTGTTGGGAGACAAGTTCCTCCTAGGCATGATTGGATGGCTTTGGACCTGCAGACGAGTGTTAGGGTTCTTGGACACATGTTGGTGCTGAACCTTGCCTTTCTTCTTGGTTCTGTCCTTACAGACCTCGGAACCTCCGGGAATTTTCCCGGAACCTCCGGGTTCTATTGTCTGTGAGGTTCGAGGCTTCCAGACTCCAGAACCTCCAGGCTTCGAGCTCGAAACCTCTGGGTCTGGGCAAACAGAAACCCTGTGCTCTTGAATTCAAGGCATTCCTTTTCTTTGATAAATTTCCTTCCATTTGTCTTGCCCCCTTCAATATATCCAAAACCTGGCTTATGACTTTTATCCAACTTTTCTTTCTTGGTGAACCTTCTTCTCTTGTTACCTTCACTCATGCATCCACTAAGTATGATTGAGTTCAACTAGCAATTTCTTTCTTCAAAGCTTCCATGTTAGCAAGGTTAGTAACAAGATTTAAGATCAATGTTATAACATTTATCACAGAAAGCGATGCTAGTAGAAGCACTAGGATCAACCTTAGCCTCAGAGGACAGCGATTACTCCAAAAGGAGACTATATTGCTCCTCGAGCTCTTCATTCCTCAACTTGAGAGAATTACGTGAGCTTGAGAAGCGGCAAGGTCTTCCTTGAGAGTAGGTTTATAACACTCTCGCTTGGTCACTAAGCATAGATCTCCAAGCTCACTTCTCTCGGATCTAAGTATGTATTGGCACTTCTCTAGCTCTACTATCAACCTAGCCATAAAATCTCTAGATTGTTTATCCATGTCATTAACTAGTTGGTTTGCTTCCTCATCACTAGATTCATCACTAGAGTCTATTTCCGACTCATCACTAGAAGGAGGAGAGGTAGTTTTTACCTTCTCACCCTTGGCCATGAAGCAATGAATGGATGAGCTCTCTTTATCATTGGTCAAGTTGTTGAACAACCTTGATGTGGAGGGAAGTTTCTTGATAGCCACGGTTGCAACCTCCTTCCCTTCTTCTTCACTAGAGCTTCCATCCATAGGAATTCCATTCATGACCGATATGACTTCTCCACCATAGTTCCTTCTCTTGTGATATGTTCTTTGATCTTTCTCTTGTGACCTCCTTGCCCTTGTCATACTTGCTTTCTTTCTTCTCATTTGGGCAATCCGCAATGAAGTGATCGGTGCTTCCACAATTATAGCAAGTTCTCTTTTTCTTGTTGGGAAACTTCCTCTTGGCAAACTTATAGCCTTGTTTCTTCAATCCTTTTTTGTATGTATTCATGAACAAAGCCATGTCCCCAATCTCAACATGAGAACCTTCATCTTCATCTTCACTTGAGTCACTTGTAGAGCTCTCTACTTCCACTTTCTTGAATTTTGACTTGGAGGGCTTGGGTGGAGTAGAGTGCTTGGATGAGGTAGTGGGCTTGCTTGACTTGTTTGAATGGAGAGCAACCTCTTTGACCTTCAAATTGTTCAACTTGGCTTCTAGTTCACCAATTTTCTTTCTATGTTGTATTTCTTAGTCCATTAGCTCGTGAGTAGGAAATTCTCCCAAGAACATCATTTGGAGAGAACTCCTCAAATTTCTTCTTCTCTCTAATCAATGTGACTAGTGTAGGATTCCTTGGAGCAAAGGCCTCCAACATCACTTTCACAACATAGTGATCATCTAACTCATCACCACCTAAACCATGTATCTTTCCAACTATTACCATTAATCTATCAAACATGTCTTGTGACCTTCTCCATCAAAGATAGTGAACCTATTAAGCCTCAGCCATCAAAATGTTGATCTTGGACTTCTTCACTTTGTCAACACCCTCATGAGCAATGAGGAGGGTGTCCCAAATTTCTTTGGCAATCTCTAGCCCATTAACTCGATTGTACTCTTGAGCACTCAAGGCACTAAGAAGTATGCTTGTAGCTTGAGCATTTTTTTTAATGTTGCGGCGATCACGGTAGATGGGTTTCCAAAGTCTTCGGGATCATCAAAACCCTACACACCTGATATTTCACAACTCCAAACTCAAACCGGTTAGATAGGCTTTCATCATATGCTTCCATTTAGCAAAGTTAGTCCCATCAAATTGGGGTAACTTGCCAATGGGTATAGTGATATCATCCTTAGATTTTGTTTCCAAAGAATCATAGTTAAAGGATACGCTTCTATAGTCATTCTTGGACTTAGCCTTGGGCTTTGGCTTGGGCCCAGGTAGAATTCTTGTGCCATAGTACTCGTCATCCCCATCTCCATTCTCACTAGATGAAGATGATGATGAGGATGATGAGGATGGTGATGGAGATGGTGGGTGTTCTCTTTCTTCTCTTCTTCTCTTCTTTCTTCCCTTTCTTGTTCCTTTCTTGCTTGCTGTCCTCTTTCTTCTTTACCTCTTCTTTCTCTTTCTTCTTTTCCTCTTTCTTGCTTTTCTTGCTTCCTTCCTTGGAGCTTTCCTTCCACAGCCTTTTGAGCTTCTCGAACTTCTCTTGAGGTGAGTGTTTCCCACTTAGGCATCACCTTCAACCTCGCTTGGTATGTCCTCAAACTCCTCTTCTTCTTGCTTGTCATCATCACTTGCCATATCCTCACACGATTAGGTGTTAACGAGATAAGCTTTTTAACAGTACCAATTGAAAGGATCAATGCAAGTGGCCTAGGGGGGTGAATAGGCACGCAAAACAAACTCGACCAATTTCGCAACACGCCGGACCCGGAACCTCACGAGATTTTTCCCTAGAACCTCGAGAAAATGCACTTCGGTGTATTTTCCGGGAGCTCGAGGGGAATCTTTTCCTTTGATGATTTGTGTGAAACAAGGTTAGAGAGCAACAATATAGCGGTGGTTACAGAACTTAAGGAAGATACTAAGCACCACCAAGCAACCTTAGGGTTAGAGATATAGCAAGAAACAAAGCAAACCCTAATAGATCTAGTGAGCAAGCAACCTAAAAGGATTAACCAAATACTTGACAAGTAAAGATTAAGCACAAGGGACAACAATGTATCATGTGGTTCGGCTCACCACAAAGGTTGGCCTACATCCACGTTGTTGAGGTTAGCCACAAAAGGCTATGGAATCTCTCTAGATCCTCCTCCTCTCACACCTATCACAAAAGTAATAGGTGGAGGGTTTCCACTAAGCAAGTGAGGGTAATACAAACTTCTTGGAGCTTCCACAATCGATTGGAGAGCTTCCAAGCAACCTCTAACCGTCTAGGAGCAAGGCTCCGAGTAAAAGATCCACCAGGAGCTAGGGGTCCACCAAGTGCTCAAGAACACAAGAGGGGGCTTGGATTTGCTTTTTGAAGGACCGATACGGCGAACTTGAGAGGGGAGTGAATGGGAGCCGATAAAAATTCTTCTCGAAGGAGATGAAAACTCCAACGAATTGAACACGGCTTCCAACACACGTCTCGAGCTCACTACCCAAGTTGGTCAAGCCCACGTAGCCGGAGTGCCCTTGGACCTAGGAACCAACACACAACCTTGAGCCGAACGCGGCGGAACACCAAACCTCGAGTCAGCGGCCAACAGGTCGGACGGGTGAGCACCACGGTCGGTAGGTCCTGGCTGGGTGGCTTGGGCAACTTCCACTAAGTGGCTCCACACCGGTCGGACGGTGAAGACGCAACGATCGGACGGTCACGGCTTTGAAAGCCCCAAAGCACCAAGCAGGCCAACCGACCTCCAAAGCCCGACCCAAACTCGAAAGCAGCGGCAACACGGGATAACGGCGAACACACCCGGACGTTCACCGAGCAAAAACCCACCGAGGGTTGCACCAGTCCAGACCGGTGTCGCACAGGCAGCTCGGGATGAGAACGGCACCGCGGGCCAACTCCCAAATCCAAACCTCGATCTCCCGAATCGCTCCACGGACTTGAACAAGACTTTGGGGATATTAGGAACACCTCATGAGGAGTCCATAGCCAAGTTTAATCCCACCAAAACTCGTTCAAAAAGGAGGAATCGAAGAAATCCCGCCAAGAACACCTCAAACCCTAGAACTCGGAAAACCCCAAAATCGAGCCCCTTTACCCACAGATTTGGGATGGGAATCACGGCCAAAGAACCACGAGGTTCCACAAATTTCCCCCATCAAATCCCCGAGAGAAAGGTCCCAAAAACAACCCAAAAAAATCACCAAAGAGGGCTCAAAATCACCACCAAGAACAACGGGAACAACACATTCAAACCTTGAGGAACCACGCCGAATCATCTATACATGCAACAATGGTTCATGCAAGGTCTAGCTTGCCGCCCAGGTCATCCAACCTCTCACAAGATCTCACCATGAAGCTCTCAAGCTAGTCCTACGGAAATCCTAAGGAAAATAGGGAAGGGAAAATAGAAACAAATGAGTTTAGGGTTCCAAGAGTTGGCTGCCATCCTCTCACCTCTTGGGTTATATGGAGGCAACCGAAAGTCTAAAATACCCTTCTCTAACAACTAGGGATACAAGCCCCTCGGGGAGTTTTGGAAGTCTTCATGTCTTCACCATCGGACGGATGCCGGCGGCCAGCACCTGTGTAGCCTCGACGCAAGCCATGCGATCCGGCCAACGTGTCCTCGAAACGAGAAGATTCGGAGCGCATCGTCGCACACGGTCGGAGCCGGTGCTCCCCACGGTCGGAGCCCGGGGTCGGACTCTCGGTCGGAGCGAGTCGCGCGGTGCGGCCGTCTTCGGTTCTTCGGTCTTGGCTTGTGGATCAGCCAAGGAACCCGAGTGGTTTTACGGTGAACCACGAAGCCCGCGAACTCGGTGTAGCCTCACTTCCAATCTCCACTCATGACTCGGCTCCCCGTAGTCCGGCTCGACCTTGGTTTTGAGGCTCGGCCAGAAACCGTCCATGACTTCATCTTCTTCATTCATGCCACCATGCGGCCCGCACTTGACCCGCCCCAGCCCGGGTCCCCTCGAGCAGAAGCCTACTTGTCTTCTCCACACTGGAAGCCTCACGGCAACAACCTTTATTGTTCTTCACACACGCACCAACACGAGTCAAGCGCAACTGCTGCAATACTTAGCCAAGGATCAGTCCACACAACGTTGTCAATCACTCATCACACAAGGAAGCGACCATCCACCGGTCCTTGAACCACACATGGTCCTCACTTTTTCTCACAAGGAATCACTCCACACTTGAATGCTAGGGTTAGATTTGGATTCAAGTTGGTGGGAGTGATAACGGAGAGAAGGGGAGCAAAGCTCTTGTTTGACGCGGGGGAAGAAACGGATAACCGTTGGGAGATGAGGTGGTACAAATACCTTCGGATACGGTACAGCGGTTACTTCGAAACCCCGAGAACCTTCGTGCCGGATCCGAGACCTCAGGGATGCAGTGGCCTCCTTCCGACTTGAGAACGATAGGAACTTCGGAAAAAACTCGGAAGGGTTGGAAAGAAGAACTCAAGACTAAGTCGGCTAGTTGATGTATGAGTCATTGTGGAGCGGGATAATTGTTGTGGGGAAGCGCGGCTTTCGCACACGAACGATGAGGAGACGAGAGCTCAAGAACGAAACCAAAACTCGGGACGAAAGACAACCAAAGCTCTTTACTCAACGGTTGATTTCTCAAAAGTGATCCCCCTTTACATGCGCGGTCCCAGTCTCCTTTTATAGGGAGGGCGGGCGGACTTTTATTCAGAGAACACCCTCGTGTAAAACGAATCAAAACGAATGTGCTAGGCTATCTTCGGGTAATCTCAATTAGGTCTCCTGTCCGGCGCTTCATGATGTCACGCGCAAATCGCGGCGCCGCACCTCGGCTTTCATCACGTGCGCACGTCGGGGTGGAGACCCCACAGGAGCCTTTTGGAGATCCTTTCGCCTAGCGCTCTTCATTTTTTGAAACAAAACCGCACTCAAGTTTGAATTCATTAAGTGTTAGGAACGACGAAACCCCTGTTCGAATCCCGGTAGGGAGCTCTGCGGGTGGATAACATTCGCCCTAGGGGTTTAGGTCGTCATGGAATGGTGCATCTGCATGAGACTTTGACGCCTGTGTTAAGTTGGATTCGTGTTGATGTCTTTGGTAGCGACGAAGAGATTACTGCCAAACGCGGCCGCCGGAGGTGGAAATGCAATCTGCTATACGGGGTTTCTTTGCGGCATCCTTCGCATAACCGCTCTCCATTTTTTGGGTATGCGAAGGCTCGGTCCGAATCCCCCCAACGAAGCCCCTCGATGGCGAAGCGCTTTGCCTTGATTGCAAACACGAGCCGGCGAAACCTGGGATCGAGAATCGAGGCGGAAGAAAACGTCTTCCGGCGGTGCCCCCGGGGTCTCTTTTGGAAATACAGACGCCGCGGAGCGGGTGTTTTTTACGCGTTGAGTTTGAAATTTTCGACGTTGGGTTTTATCGCCTATAAATAGCGGGGACGCTGTGGTGCGGCCCGCTGCGTTCCCATCCTCATTTTTCCCTCGTGACACGGTAGCTGTTTTCGCCTGCAGCAGGCGGTTGCTTGCGTGAGCCCGAGTCTAATTTTCGAGGTTAGTTCGCCGCTTTTCACACTCGCTTTAGTTTCTTCATTTTCCGGTCTTGCGCGCTTGAGTCTATGTTGCGAGGAAACTTAATTGTTTGTGTCGAAAGCGCTGCGAAAACATGGGTGAAGGATGGTAAATCAGCAGTGAGACTCAGGTTAAACGGACGGAAACTGCCATGACCTCACCCACACCCAGCCAACAAGATGACAGGTTGGACGTTTGCCGGGTGTGCCGTCTGTGGAGTAACAATATATCTTCTTACAACGACCTGTAATAGTGAGTTAAAAGGATGGATATATCGAAATAATGCCCTATGAAACACGGATGTTGAAAACGAAGTGCTTGTGGACGTGGAGGGAAGACGGCTGGAGTGAAGACGATGCGGCCTGGAAAATCTGAAGGGGCAGGCAGACAGCAGGACTTGTGCTGTCGCCAGTCCTTGTGTGAGGCGGTGGATGCCTGCAGTAGAGGGATGCGGCACCCGGGGTGGGTGGGGAAGAGCAGGCAGAGGGGGCTGGATGTAGTGGGGTGCCTTTTCTGGGCTCGGTGCAGTATCAGGGTTGCGGTTCTTTGGCGTTTATAGTGGTCCGTTATGGTGGCCTTAATACATCCTCAATCTTGAGACACACAGCCAGGCATCATGGACCTTGGCGGTGATAACGACAATACAAAGACCTTCGTTTGACATTTGAAATTCATTAGGCTAGGAGACAGAGGTTGATGATGAGACAGGAAGCAAACATATTTCATTTTTATTGAGACCGTCGCTTGGCCAAAATGGGGAACTTGTGGACAGCAAAATGCAAGAACAGTCAAATGGGCTAATCGATGGACTTCATATTGGTTTTACGTTCCCATTGAAGTAATTGGTCGGAATTCAAAGCAAGAAGAGGTGACAACATACGATTTGGCTAGTCGCATGGTCGATCTGGAGGTTGAACTGTCGCCAGAGTTGACGAAGGCCAACCGGTCTTCAGCAAGCACAACGGCGTTTTATCAGGCGACGCGTGTGATCTCTACGCGCGATGCCCTGGAAGAGTTTGTGGCAGCTGATATCTGGCCGTGCCAGCCCCGATGGGGGTCGTGGGCATTTAAGGTGCAATGGCTGCCCGGGCTTGATAATGATGTACGAAGCCCCATCTTCAATGTCAAACGACCGGAGGATATGACCGACGAAGAAGTCGTTGCTGAAGTGGAGAGGAAAGTTGTACAAATGATAGGAAACTTTACCCACAAAGAATGGGAATGCGCCCAGAGGATTTTGAAGCATCAAGGCCGGGTTAACCGAGTTTTTGATGAAATGGGCGTGACATATTCCCCTCGCCCGGTGCCTCCGACGGCCGGCAAGAAAATGCAGCCTCCAGGCAATGTTGGGTCTGAGGCCGTCGAGGCCTCACGAAAGGTCAAGTTAGGCAAGACCAGCTCAGTTGTTGAAAGTACCGTGAAGAGCAGTAAAGCCCAAGATGTCTTGGCCAAGCGGAAGGCGGACGCTGCAAAAGCAACCCTGCCACCGCTTGCAGAAAAGTCTATGAAGTTGTCGAAAGTTAGTGAGACCTTGGCCCGTCGCAAGGTTGAAGCGGCGAAGGTGGCTGCGGCCGAGAGGGAGAAGAAAAAGGCGCAAGACCCCGCCGTCCCCGGAGAGGTAGACAAGGGACTGGTTTTGAGGAAGAGACCGCTGGACACCATTGAAAAGGTGAAGCAGCTCGCGGTTAAAGAGAAAGAGCCCGAGGATGCTGAGGCTTCCGCTAAGAGAGCGCGAGTTGATCCGATTCTTGTCGAAACTGACGAAGATGTCGATATTATGACGACACCTCAAATTCAACCTTGTACTAAGTATCCTCCGAAAGGATCGGGCGCGGAAAGCGGGCTGAGGGGCTTCCGCAAGTGGGTCAAACTGATGCAGAGGAGTTGGAGGCGCGGGAAGCTAGAGGTAGGCGCGTGGCTGAATTAATCCAAAAGGATATTGCCATGGTCGAGGCAGCTCCGAAAGAGCGTGTGGCCGGTCTTGTGGATGTTGTGGATGAGTCGGAATCGCTTTGCTATATTGATGACGACGCCACTCGATCAGAAAAGGGACCAGATGTATCGCTGCCGCAGCCCCAATGCGAAACTGCTATGAATTTGAACGAGGGCTCTGGTGCGAAAACCCAGCATGTAGTTGACCTGGATGCTCCAGAAGTTGAGGCTTCGTCGGCACAGACATCTCGTTCGCCTCCGCCGGTGTCACGAGATGTTGACCCGGCGTCAGCGAAACCTATTGAGGCTGCCGCGTCGGGGAAATTGACGGCGTCCGAAAGTCTCCAGCCTGAAGACGCTGGTACGGTGCAAACTTAAGAGCAACATTTTCGTGCTTTTTCTTTTTATCACGCACTTTGTTTGTTTACGCTTTTTGCTTTTCCGTTATTTTTGGCAGCGAACACTTTGGTCAACTTGAGCGTTAAAGACCGGGAGAAAGAGGTGCTCCGTATTGAGGCGGATCCCTCCGCATCAAGGCCGGGTCTCGCGTCAATGTTGGGGGAGCCAGGTGTGATGTTTCGTTTATCGTTTTGCTTTTTGATTTTTGGCTTTGCGCCTTCGTCGTGCTGGCGATGCTAAGGGTATGCGCTAGATGACATTGTTACTGATCATCTCGCAGATTTTGAACGTACCCTGGAGGACCTGAGCGCTGATGATCTAATGAAGATTGTGCGCGCTTATCTTTCAAGAGGTATCGTCGCCTGCCAGAAGGGCTTCGAGAAGGCTGCGTCGGAAGCGAAAACCTCAGCTGACAAGCAAAAGATGTTGGAGGATGAGAATCGGCGTTTGAGAGAAGAGAATGAGAAGTTAAGACGCGACGCCGATGGTTGGGCGAATCAGCGCGTCAAGCACCAAGAAGCCCTTGACGCTTTAAAAAGAGAGCTTGAGTTGAGCGTGAAATGCTATGAGGAGTGTCGTCAAGAATTGAAAGATATGGTGACGCAATATGATGCGCAGAACATCTTGCTGACCTCCAATGCCGACCTCATTGCAGAATTGAAGAAGCTGAAGGGTGAGCTTGAGGATACTCTAGAGAAAAACGAGGCTTACTGTCACCAATGGGGGGCGTATCTAGCGACTGAGTATCGTCGAGCTTTGGAGAGCTTCGGTGCCGAGGCCCAGGACTTCAAGATTACCGACAACATCTCGAGTTTTGTAGAGTAGCTGCATAGCGAATTGAAGCTTCTTCCCGATACCATGAGCAAGATTGGAGACTATGGCGCCGCTACTTGCTCTGAGATGTTGCTGAGCCTTCTCGAGCGACAGGGTTGTGAGCACTTCAAAGCTTTTGGAAGCCGAGGCTTCATGTTTCCCTCACCCGACGACGCTCCAGCCCCAAGCAAGACAGTTGATCTGATAAATAAGATCATCCTTCGCAACTTCTGGGCCAAGAGTGGGCGAGCGCATGCGCGAAAGAAGGCAGTGGATCGCTTGGCGAGGGTAGGTCTTTTTGGTTTATTTCAGCTTCGGTCGCCTTTGCTAATCGATTGCTTATGATGGTTGTTAATGCTTTCTTCCTTCTCACAGCTCCATTTTGGGCGGAGCAAAACAAGCTTTGGAGCTTCGAGAGCACCGACGACGCACGGTCCGAGGCAACTTTGGGGCCTTATGGGCCCCCTAGAGACCGGCCGCCGAAGCCAACCGACGATGCCCCCGAGGTGCAATCCCCGGAGCCCCGTTCGCGAAGTGCCTTAAGGCGAAGGCGGTCGGGGTGGATCCGTTGCACGGAGAAGCGTTGGCTCCCCTTCGGCTCTGAATCAGCGGATTAGTGTTTTGAATGAAAACTGAGTGTGGCGTGTCGGCCACTTAAACATTTGAAAGCTAAAATGTAAACTTGTGTGCGACGACGAGGTGTTGTAAACGCCGGTCGTAATTTTTTGTCGTGCTAAGGTTTTCGAACGTTTAGAGCTGAAGTTATCGCTGCTTTCGAGTTACAGCTTTCGGAAGAAAACGTCTTCCCCCCCTTCGGAAGCAGGGATAACTTTAGCTTGAATACTTTGCTTGGAATTATTATGTCATCGGAGTTTAGAACTTGTTGGTTTGCGCGATGCTAAGTGTTGAATTTTCTCGTTTGTTGTTTACGGTTTTTGATGGAAACGAATAGAAACTAGCCTGCGACGCGACGCCTAGGCGTGGAACGTGTCGAAGGACTAGGAGCTGTTTTGAAATTGTCAAATTTTACAGCTTTTGAGCTGTTTTTTGACGAGGCATTTACTCGCGTTTTTTGAAAAACGGTCGTCCTTGAAGCGTGCCTTATCATTTGCGACGTAGTTTCCGCGTAGCGTTTCAGCTATCAGATTATTTCGATTCGAGACTGAATCGCTTTAGAACGCCCTTCCTGGACGGGCTGTCGAGAAGACAGCTCTTTGTAATATTGATTCTTGTGAATCGTTTTGACTGCACCACTTGTGGGTGGGCTATTAATGGATAGCACTTTGATGCTCTCACTTTCGGAGAGGGCTATTTTGAATAGCACTTCAATTCATCCTCTTTTGGGATGGGCTATCTTAAGATAGCACTTTAAGCCATGCGAAAGAAACACAACAAAACTTTAGGGAGGAAGTATTCCATTCATTTGGAAATAAATTTTACATCAAGGCTGCCTCGTTAAAAACCTCACGCTCCAGAGTGGAGTCCTCCCTATGTGAGGAAAAGAGTACCCGCCTTGTTATTGAATTGTAAAGTGCGAAAGTAAATACTGGATAATGTAAATCTAAGATGAGTCCACCGCACTTATAGTATCGTGCGAAAGGCTCCTACTGAAAGTAGACTACGAAAAAAACTTACACAAGTTGTCCACATTCCATGAATGAGGCAATTCCACACCTGCTTCGTCCTTGAGGCGAAAAGCCCCATCTCGAACCGAGCTTGAGACCACGTAGGGTCCCTCCCAAGCGAATTGGAATTTTCCTACAGCGTCGGCATTCTTCTTTCTTTTCAGGACGAAATCTCCCACTTTGATGTTCTTGAGGGATACTTTCTTGTTCCTCCACTTCCTGGTTTCCTCTTGATACTTCAACGAGTTTTGGACCGCATCAAGCCCGTCGATTTCCACTAGATCCTTGTCGGCCTCTTCACTCTCGCGAGAGCCGCCGGCCAAAACTCGGCGCTTTCGTTGTTGAGTTCTTCGGGGCACATCGCTTCGGCCCCATACAACGATGCCTCCGAATGGGGTGAATTTGGTTGTTCTCGATTCTGTAGTGTTGTGCGACCAGACGACTTTTGAGAGCTCATCCGCCCACTTTCCTTTCTTCTGCTCGAAGAGGCATTTTTTGATGGCGGAGAAGATTTGCCCATTGTCCCTTTCCACAGCGCCGTTGGATTGGGGATGGTACACGGATGCGAAGCATAGCTTCGTCCCAATTGAACGACAAGTATTCCACGAAATCTTGACAATCGAATTGCTTTCCATTGTCGACGGTGAGCTCTTTGGGTACCCCAAATCCGCAAATGATTTGCGCCGAGAAGAACTTCCCGATAGTGGGCGAGGTGATGGTAGCGAGAGGTCTTGCCTCGATCCATTTTGTGAAGTACTCGATCGCTACCACCGCGAACTTGAAGTTACCCCCGGGCGTAGGGAGCGGCCCGACGATGTCCATTCCCCAGCGTTGTAACGGCCAGGTAGGTGTGATGAGTTGCGATGGCGCGCCGGGCCTTCACTGATGCTTTGCCGCGAACTGGCATGCCTTGCAAGTTTTCACGATGTGTTCTGCATCTTTTATGGCCATTGGCCAATAAAAACCTTGCCTGAAGGCTTTTCCTGCCAGTGCTCTCGCTGCAATGTGTGAGCTGCACATCCCTTCATGGATTTCTCTCATGAGCTCGATGCCTTGATCTTGGGAAATGCATTTGAGCAGTGGTGCACATACGCCCAGCTTGAACAGGACATCATCCTTGAGGATGTAACCCTTGGCTCGCGCCTGCATTCTTTTGAGGTCATGGGTTTCGACGGGTTCATAGTGCCCGCGAAGGAAGGCAATTATGGGGGCTCTCCAATCCAAGCTTGCGATTGCATTGATGGTGCTGAGCGGTTGCTTGTCTGGCTTTGTGGACGGAGCAACTAAAATTTCGAAGAATACATCTGAGGGCATCGCTTCCCCCCTTGCGGCCTTCTTTGCGAGCTCGTCGGCTTCGCCGTTGTATTTCCTGGGCAGGTGCTCGATGGTGAATCCTCGAAAATGCCTTTCCATTTTGCGCACCTCCGCTAGGTACTTGACTAGCTCCGGCTCCTTGGCCTCACTTTCTTTTTCCACATGGTCTTTGATGACCTTGGCGTCGCACTTGACTAGGAAGTTGCTGGCCCCTAGAGCTCTTACTTTGCGAAGGCCTAGCAGCAAGGCTTCGTACTCAGTGGTGTTGTTAGTGCATCTGTCGGATGGGTCCTTGTAATCTAGCCGGGCGGCATATCTTAGCTTGATGCCTGCCGGGGAGGTGATGATGGCTGCAATGCCAGCACCCTTGCGCCCCCAGGCTCCGTCACATCTGATTTCCCAGATTGGCACTAGCTCTTCGTCAGCATTGACGTTGCTCGGTGAAGTCCAGTCTACGATGAAGTCTGCTAGGACTTGGGATTTGATTGCTGATCTCTTTCCAAAATCAATTGTGTATTCTGACAGCTCGGTTGCCCATTTGGCAATTCTGGACGAAGCCTCCTTGTTAATGAATAGATCGTTCAGAGGTTGATCTGTGAGCACTGTGACTTTGTGAGCCTCGAAGTAATGCCTGAGCTTTCTTGTGGTCATGATTACGGCGTAAGCAATTTTATCTAGCTCCGAGTAGTGCAGTTTTGACCCTGCTAAGGCTTCAGAGACAAAATAGACTGGGGATTGGAGTTTGCCTTTTTCAGTTTCGACCTCTCGTACCAGAGCAGCACTGACTGCGGCCCTTGAGGCGGCTACGTAGAGGAGTAGCGGCTCCGAGGGCGAAGGTGGGGACAAGATTGCCATCTTTTCTATGTAGTCCTTGAGCTCGGCGAAAGCCTTGCTTTGCTCGAGGCCCCATTCGATTGCGCCCTTGCCTTTTAGTGCCTTGAAGAATGGAAGGCTTCGCTCTGCGGACCTTGAGATGAATCTGTTCAAGGCTGCTACTCGGCCGTTCAATTTCTGGACGTCTTTCTTCGTTTTGGGCTCCTCCATTTCCCTGATTGCTTTGATCTTGTCGGGATTGGCTTCGATTCTTTTAGCGGAGATGAGGCACCCTAGAATCTTTCCTTTTGTAACCCCAAACACACATTTGTCCGGGTTTAGTTTCAAACCGGCCCTCCTCATGTTGGCGAAGGTTTCGGCCAGATCATTTATGTGGCTGGCCCTGTCAGAGCTTTTGACGATGAGGTCATCGACATAGGCCTGAATGTTCTTGCCGATCTGTGGCTTGAATACTGTTCCGGTCATTCTGGTGAACGTTGAGCCGCATTTTTCAACCCCTCTGGCATGCGGACGAAACAAAAGGTTCCGCAGGGGTGTGATGAAACTCGGTTTTCTCCTCGTCCTCCTTCGCCATCCAACATTGATGGTAACCGGAGAAACAATCCAGCAGAGACATGATCGCGGCGTTGGCCGCCGAATCCACCACTTGATCCATTCGAGGCAACGGATAGTTATCTTTTGGCGTCGCCTTGTTTAGATCGGTGAAATCGATGCACATGCGCCATTTGCCGTTCTTTTTTCTTGACGAGCACCGTGTTTGCCGGCCATTCGGGGTACATGACTTCGCGGATGACGGTGGCGTCAGCGACCTTTGGACCTCGACTTGACGGCCACCACCCCGTCATCGGACATCTTTCTCAACTTCTCGTTTACGTGGCTTGACCGATGGGTCGATGTTCAATTTGTGTTCGATGAAACTTCGGTCGACGCCCGTGAGATCTTTGGCGGACCATGCAAAGACATCTTTGTTTTTACGGGAGGAAAAGAACTAGACTTGCTTCCTCATCGACCGATAGATCCGAGCCGATGACGACGGCCCGATCGAGGATCATCGTGTCCAAAGGAACTCGCTTGGTCTCGCGGTCCGGGCCGGATGTTGACTTTTTCTTTGTCTGCCTTCGGCTGCTTTTCTACCTCGTTGCGTTCGACCGCCTCGTCGAGGGCGTGCACGTTTCGCCGCCCGGGGTACGGCCTCTTTCTAGGTTGCGGCCATCGTTTTGATGACCCCATATTGTGATGACCCCCAGCGTCGCCGGGATTTTGATGCATAGAAACGCTTGGTGGATGACCGCCTCAAACTTGTTGAGGAACCCTCTCGCCTAGGATACCATTGTATGGATAGTACATTTCCACAACGTCGAAGGATAGATACTCGGTTCGGCATTTTGTACCGTGCCGAAAGATACGGGGAGGACCACCTTGCCCACCGCGTGGATGACACGCCCCCGAAGCCATACGCGAGGTGTGTCCGGTGGTTGCGGCAAGTCTCTATTGAGCCCCATCTTGTCAAAGGCGTCGGCAAAAATGATGTCTCGCCGATGAACCGTTGTCCACCAACAGCTTTCCGAGAGTCCGCTCGCTATATTGGCTTCTATCACAAGAGCATCGTTGTGAGGGAAACCTTGCAGCCTTACGTCCTCCTCCGAGAAGGTAATCGGGATGTGAGACCATCTTGTTTTTTCCACTCTTCCTTCCACACAGATGTTTCGCACCTCGCGAAAGTAGTGTTTCCGCTCCTTCTTGGTTTCGAACTCCAAGGCGGAGCCCCCCGAAATAGGCATTATGGTGCCGACAGATGGCAAAGGGTCGCTTTGACCCTCGAGCTTGGCTGGGAGCGGTGGAGCTGAGGGACCTTTGTAAGGAGGGGGAGGGGGAGGAATAGGATGTTGCTCGACGGGCCTGCGCTCGATATTTTGAGCTTGGAAAGTTTGTGATTGCCAAGGCGGAGGCTGGGGGTAATTGGGTAGTGGTGGTTGGTATTGAGGTGGTTGGAATGGGTTTGCGAAAGAGTTTCTCCCAAAACTGGGATTTTGCCAAGCCGGGGCAGAATGGTTTACAACACTCGCTCTCTCTTTTTCCTTCCTCTCTTCTTCGAGGATAGCTTCGAACCTTTTCTTGTCTGGGCAATAGTTTGAGCTATGGTCATCGTTTTCCTTGTGAAAAATGCAGTACCATTTCCTTTTCTCGTTATGGCCTCGGCCTCTGCCTCGACCTCTACCCCTGCCTCCACCTCTTCCGCCCCTGCGGCCTCCCCCCTGATTGGGGTGAGGGGGACTAGGTGGGCTTGGGATCAGGCTCTGTGGGTCAACCTGTGGGCAAGGATTTTCTTGGGTGTTTTCGCCCTCCAGGCCGAAAACGCTTCTAGGATTAGTCTGAGAGGTGTTTCTGGAATTGGACCACTCCCTCTCGCTGGGTTGGTTGGCTTTTCGCGGACTTTTCTCGCTGGGATTGCTCTTCCATGCACATTCTGAAGTCATTGTCTGAGCGACAATACTTCTCGAATTCTTCGTAGAGGCGCTGGATAGTTTTGGGCCTTTCGCGCATGAGATGCGAGCGGAATTGACCGGCTCTTAAACCCACGATGGCGGCGTTGATGGCGACGGCGTCCAACACATTTGGTGCCTGGGCTCTTAAGTGCACGAATCTTCTGAAGTAGTTTTGAAGGGGTTCCTTGTCCTTCTGCTTACAGGAGAAAAGGTCACTCTCTGTAAGTTCTGGACGCTGGAAACCTTGGAAGTTTGAGAGAATTCGCTGCTTCAGATCATCCCATCCATGAATCACGCCTGGGCTCAGCAGAGAATACCACTGTGCTGCCGCATCATCAGCGGCGATGATGAAAGATTTCACTAGTACAGAATCGTCACCGCCGGCTGAAAGGATGGCGGCTTCGTAGCTCATTAGAAATTGCCTTGGGTCAGACTGGCCCGAGAATCTAGGCAGTGGAACTGGCCTGTAAGTTTGCGGCCACGGAGTGATTTGAATCTCTTGAGACAAGGGGGATTTAGGGTCCCATGGTCTCGTGCGAATGGTGTGAATGTCTTGGTGCGAGGGACCAGATTCAAAAGGGCTCGCGAAGGGGTTGCGGCTGAATGTAGTGTGCGGAGGGGGCTGGGTGAAAAACTCGGTGCGCTCGTTGAAATTAGGCTGACTAGGAACTGTGTATTCGGGTGAAGGTTGGGTGAAGCTTAAGGATTGTTTTGCTTTTAGAGCGCGTAGTTCCTCTTTTAGGGTAGCTATTTCTGCTTTCTGCTTTTGGATCTCGGCTTCGTGCTGAATTGCCAAGAGCCGTTTCTTGGTTCTGGCCAATTCCTCAGCCTCCTTGCGCAGTTTGGCCAGCTCCGCTTCCTGCATTGGGTTGGAATCTGGGAGCGCCTCTCCCTGGGTGAGCATAGCTGAGAGATTGGGCTCCTCGTCCAAGGAGGACGACGCCCCTTTGGTGGAGTTGACGGTGGTTCTCTTCTTCCTTGTGGACATTCTGGGTTTGATACTCGAGCCAAACACAAATGGTGGGCGCCAATTGTTGTGGGGAAAGCCGCAGCTTTCGCGCACAAACAATAAGAGAGGACGAGAGCTCAAGAACCAAAACCAAAACTCAGGACGAAAGTCAACCAAAAGCTCTTTACTCAACAGTTGATTTCTCAAAAGTCGATCCCCTTTACATGTGCCGGTCCGTCTCCTTTTATAGGGAGGCGGACGGACTTTTTACATTCCGAGAACACCCTCGTGTAAAACGAATCAAAACAGAATGTGCTAGGCTATCTTCGGGTAATCTCCAATTAGGTCTCCACGTAATCGGCGCTTCATGATGTCACGCCGCGAATCGCGGCGCCTTTCCAGCTTTCATCATGTGCGCCTGTCGGGGGTGAAAGCCCCCCGAGCCTTTTGGAGATCCTTCCTTTCGCCTAGCGCTCTTCATCACCTGAAACAAAAACCATACCCAAGTTTGAACTCATTAAGTGTTAGGAACGACGAAACCCCCTGTTCGAATCCTAGGCCGAGGCTCTCTGGGTGGATAACATTCGCCCTAGGGGTCTCGTCATGGAATGGGTCGCCAAGCGAAACTTTGACGCCCTGTGTTAAGTTGGATTCGTGTTGATGGCTTTGGTGGTGACGAAGGGTGCCTGCCAAAACGCGACGCCCGGAGGGTGGAAATGGAATCTGCTGCTTCTGGGGGTTTTGCTGCCAGCATCCTTCGCATAACCGCTCTCTATTTTTTGGGTATGCGAAGGCTCGATTCCGAATCCCCCCAACATTAAACTCATCCGGACCAGGGGCCTTATCAGTAGGCAGATCAAGGATGGCCTCATCAATTTCCTTAGAGGAAAAGGGGAGACACAAAAACTCAAGATTGGGGTAGCTCTGGACTAAATCCTGAAGATCAAATTGCATGGTCACCCCCACTGAGGAGCCCAACCTCCTTTTGAATTCCTGCCATAAAATGGAGCTTAATTCCCCATGATCCTGGACCATTCTTCCAGAGCCATCAGCAATCTGGGAAATGACATTTCTCCTATATCTCTCAGTGGTCATGGAGTGAAAAAATTTAGTGTTCTCATCACCAAACTGCATAACTCTCTGGGTGAATCTCTGCTTCCAGTAATGATTTTGCATTCTCAGAAGAGATCTGATGTGCTCCTTGATGATATCTCTAAATTTCAATTCGCTGGTGTACAGTGATCTGATTTCTTCCAATCTATCAAAGAAAGCAACCGTCATATTACAATTTGCAATAAGTTTTGATAAGTTGGAGAGGTTCTTGGACCAAAGCTTGAGAGTTCTGCGAAGAAGTTTGAATTTGGCACTAATAGCATGTGCACTGTTGCAGACATTGACAGGGGTGAGCCAAACAGTCTTGATTTGCTCCAAGCACTCAGGATGCTGAAGCCAGAAATTTTCAAATCTAAAAATATTAGACTTGGGGATGTTAGTGCCAATCTGGACTCTACAGGGCAAGTGATCAGACGTTATCCTAGCAAGAGGAAGGACCACCGAAAAGGGAAAGACACCAGTCCAAGCAACAGAGATGAAGAACCAATCAATTTGCTCAAGAAGAGGGGCAACCTGCATATTACTCCAGGTATAGCTTCTACCCTTTAAAGGCAATTCAATAAGGCCCAAGTGACTAATAATATTGTTGAAGATTAGAGTGTCTTGAAAATTTCCCCCAGCTTTATTATAGTTTTCAGCATATCTATAAAAAATAAAATCCCCGATAAGCATCCAAAGCTCATCATCCTCAACTTGCAGGTTAAGGAGCCATTGAACAAACTGATCTCTAGCAGGCTGCCTACAGGGGCCATACACCACAACGAGATTCCAAGAAATTTCACAATGGATGGAAAGCATTTTGAGATTGATAGCAAAAGGATGCTTCTCAACAGTACTACAGCAGACAAGAATGCCCCCAGAAGCCCCAATAGAGGGGCTGAAATCAAAGTTATCAAATCTTTTTGGAGCAAAATTACGAATAAACTGCAGATCAATAGCCTCTCTTTCAGTTTCTTGTAGACAGAAAATGTTAGCACAACTTTCCTCAATCTTATTTCTAATAGAATCCCACTTATCCTTGTCATTTAAACCGCGAATGTTCCAGCACAAGACATTCCAAGCACGATTAATCATTGTAAACAAAAGGAAGAGCAAAAACCAAAAGCCTGCGGGGCACAGCCACCACGGAGAGCCATAATAGGCAACCCAGTTTTCGTCAGCAACCAAGGATACACAAAGTTACAGCCAAGATCAAAATACCACCCAATGCAAAAGCAAACAAAATACCACCGGGAGCTGAAGGAAGTCCAATTGTCCCTGATCATTGATCTTCTTCTTCATGAAGCAAAGTGGCAAGGCTCAACTCCGAAGGAGGGACGCCACAGAAGGAGGTACCAAGGTCAGCCAAGGTTGAAGCTTGAATAGAGGCAACTTCAAACTCAGTGAGAGCTTCATCGAGGCTACTGTTGATAATGGCTTTCTTTAGGTCAGTGACTGAAGAGAAGGACACAGATTTCTTGGTGGCACCTTTCCTTCTTCTTGGTTCACCATCAAGCTGGATGTGATCCTGAGGAGCAACATTTCTGAGTCTGGCACTTCTACGCACCTCATCATCCACAATAGGAGTGTGAAGCCTTCCTCTCCGCTTCTTGGCAGTAGGAGGACTAGAAATAGCTTCAGAAACAAGGCGGGAGGGGGAGTCAAGGTCCATGTCCACCACACAGCCATCAGAGGCTTCCTGATCAGAGTTTATTTGACTGATTGGCACCAGGTTATTGATGTGCTCCGGAGAAGCTTCAGGGTTCAACTGATTGGGGGCACTAACCGAATGGGAAGAACTGATGAGTGTCAGTCTTGGCTTTCTTGCTCCCCTGGATGAAGAGACTTCTGCATTGTTTCCCCAGGCAGGATTGTCCACACAAAAAAAAACAGGTGTCAGCAAATGAGGTGGCCGGGACAAAGTTCCAGGGCTGAGCTGGAAGAGGTTCCTTCAGTGGCATTGAGGCAATGAGTGACTGAGCATAAGCAGCAAGGTCTTGGACAAGCATAGCCACAAATGGGGTGGGTCCATAGCACTGATGAATACCAATTCTTGCAGCTATCTGTCTGATGGCACTGTCATCCTCAAAAACAATATCATTGCCACCAGCAACCGGGACAATTCTATTTGCAGAAGCATCATTGGGTATAGGGAGCTCAAGCGTGACAGAGGCACCTTGAGCTCTGAAGAAAGCCTGGACATCACTGCTCACAGAGTGACTATCTTGAGGCACTTCAGGATGCTGCATCACTCCATTAGCTACAGCATTAGCAACTGCCGCGTCAGCTAAGTTATTGACCAAGTTCACCTCATTTTCATCAATTCCTTCAATCTGAGGCTCTGGCCACTGAGCCCACCCTTCATGATTGACTTGTGGCGGGGGAGGGGGGGAAGCTCCCATCCTTGATTCACGTTCTCCTGGTGCACTTCATCTAAGTCTTGGACAGCCTCAAAAAACCCAGGAAACTGGTTGCCATTACCATTGACTTCATTCTGCTGGGGGTGCTCAGGGTGAGGATTACCATTTCCCGGAATTGGGTCTTCATCCCCAGCCATGACATCATTCTGAACACTGTTCAAAACAAAAACAGGCACAGTCCAACTGTTCCCTTGATCACCCATGGGATTTCCTTCACTGATGACAATGCTTCTAGGGATTCTGCTAACAAGGGTGACCTTGCATCTGAGAACAAGGCGAGAGCGGCATCTGGCATTGTCGATCCAGTTAATCACTGACTCGAACAAACCCACAGCTTGAGTGATAATTTCTCTGGTTTGAAAATCCAAGGGAAAGGTCAGAAACATAATCCTAGTTGCTCTTTGGCAAAACAAACCCACTAGCCAAAAGCCCTACATGTCTAGAGGCAACTTTTGTCGGGCAAGTCTTGCTGAGTATTAGTATACTCGGTCTTGCTAATTGTTATTTTCAGGTGAAGTTGTTTGGCCCAATGAGATTCCACTCGGCTGGGAGCTGGAATGGGTGGATGATGACACCGAGTAATGGCATCATGGATGGCCTCCAGTGATGTCATACAGTATCGCTATTAGTATTTTCGCTGTTTTAATAAAACTCTGAACCTTTTACTTTCATGTCAAAGAACTATGATTTGTAATAATATACCCTACGGGGAGTTTGGTATTAATCTGTAAGGCACTCTGGACTCTCCTTCGTGGGAGTTTAATGCATACGTTCGATCCTCTCTGTGTTTCCAAGTGATTTATCGGGTGTAAACCCGGCAACACTCAACGGGATGACCAAATGGAGTGGTTTAGGCAATAGTACGGAATTATCTCGGATGGGGTTGTCACACAAACGAAGAAAAAATCACAATGAAAGAACTTGATGCTAAGAATCGGATTCAATCTACTAATTCAACATAGAAGTAATACATGGACAAGATCACCACCGGGATCCTACCTTGATGTTGATCCTAGCTCCTGGAACTCCGACGTGGTCTTCCATGCAAGATTCTCACGCCGGCTAGGGGAACCCTAGTCAACCATCTCGACCCTCTCCTCTCCGGGATGGTGTCCTTCTGTTCTTTGCTCCTCGGCGGCGGATGACGAATGTAATTCTGCGTGGCTCTCAGCCAGGGGGCTATAAATAGCCCGAGAGGCGGCTAGGTCAAAGGGGGCACTGTGACGCCACAGGTCTTCAGCCGGGTTTATTAACCCTAATGAGCAGGTCAACTACGTTGACTTTGGTCAAACGACGGTCAACCTAGGCCATCACCTCGAAAACATCACCAACAAGCTCTAATTACCCACTTTGGTCAACTAGTGGTCAAGGTTTGGTCAAAACCCTAGTCAAACCCCTTAAACACCCTTTGACCTTCTATGTCAGCTAGAACTTTTGCCGCGTTCTCCAAATTTCACCTAAACACTTCAAAATCTCCCAATGTAAAAGTTGTGTATTTTGTCGAGGGACACAACTTTCTTGTTGAGTGGCATTTCTGGTTTGAAGTGCAAATTGGTGAAAAATGCAGGTCAACGCCTCCAGGCACTATTCACTGGAGCCGGGATTTCTGCAAAGTTGCACTGCGTTTTATGCAAAATCCATTGATCAAAACCCTATACGGTCTTTGTAAAAGTTGTAGAGGGTCAGCTGATCTACAACTTTGCTATTTAGCACTTGAAGCACTTTAGTTCAAAAATCGTGAGAAAAAGGCAGTCAAACATGACCACCTCGCTTTGTTCCAGAGCCAGAGCGCGAGAGCGCATCGTCGCCCTCGCTGCGCGCGCACCCAGCCACGTCGGCCGATCGCCGTACCCGTCGTACATGCACGCCGACGCGGGCCTGCGACCGTTGGTTCATGCGTCGTGCTCCAGCGACTGTGCGGAACGTGAGTAGACCTCTTGGTCGGCGCCACGTGCTGCGCGCGCACCCGCCAGTCGGCTGCGCCGCCTTACGCCATTGGGCCTCCATCCCTACACGTCGTCGTGCCTTGCTGAGCCCATACCGTGCCATGGCTTTAACCGGTCCGATGCAAACCGTCTCACCACCCCGAGCAGGCTATAAAAGGCCGGCACTGTCCTTCCTCGCGCGAGCACCAGAGCCCCCGCCGCGGTCGCCATTGCTGCCGCCGTTGAGCTCCTTGCTCTGCTTATTGCCGTGACCGCCTGATCGCCTCTAGCCTTCCCTCCTGCACTGCTACAGCTTGCACGCCCGTGTGATGGCCTGACCGAACTGCCGCTCACCGGAAAACGGGTTCCAGCGGCCGCCGGCGAGCTTCACGCTCTGCTTGCTCCCCGGGCCAACTAACCTTTCCTAGACCTCCACTAGGTCACAGAGAAGCTACCCGTGACACACATTGTTCAGCCCCACCCCTATCCTCGCCGGAGCTCGAGCGCCCGCGGCTGCGCCACCACTGCTCCGCCGCCGCCGCCGCTCGCCGGCGACCCTTCCGGCCGAACCAAGTGTCCCAATCGAGCACGGGTATGCCGAATTGCAGCCAGGTACTGCTTGATGCCCATCCTCGGCCCCACATCGCCGCCGGCGAGCCTCCCACCGCCACCGAGGGCACCCCTGTGTGAGCTGTTGGAATTCGAGGGCCTGTGTGTTAAAGCTGAGGGTAGAGTTGTGAAGTTCAAAAAGTTCCTGGGCTCTTGTGAAAGAAGATTCTTCCTCCCCTTTTGTGTTGTGCTTGAGACTTGTAAAATCCATATAAAATCGTAAAAAATTCCAAAAATTGTGCTCTGTGTAACTAGTACTACAATTTCTGCAAAGGATGTATATACTTTTGAGCTTTAGTTTTTGCTTGAAAAATTGGAATGTGGAATACCTAGATCTGTGTTTCTGCCAAATCCATACACGATCTTGAGCTGGATTTTGGATATGTTGTGTAGACTAGCATGTGTAGGTTTTGTGCCAAAATTTGCACAAAGTTACTAAAGGAATCTTTTTATATGATTTAATTTGTGTTGTTGATAAATCTGCCTAGATGATTTTTGTAACTTAAAATATAATTATTTCTGAGCCCTGCTTCTGGATATTGTCTGTTTATGCTAAAATGCACCTCTGGTGTATTTACCCTGATTTTATCTCTGTTAGAAACTTTATTTCTCAATTTATGCATGCTTTTAAGCATAAATGTATAGATCAAGATCTATAATAGCTCTATGTGGGTTTGTTAGTTTCTTAGGCTTGTTTTGGACCAAAGCATGTGTAGGAGAAAGTTTGGCTTCATTTCTATTATAATTATTGTTATGTGCATTTATCCTTTTATTGCTAGCTAGAAATGCCTTTATTTGTGTGCATTTAATTTGCAGTGGCTCAAACCTTTTGCTTGCTATCCAAATAAGTGCTCCCTGGTCAGTAGGACCAGTGGGTACTGTTGGGCAAGTTTTGAAGTGTGATTGGTTGATTAAAGGTTGAAAACTAGATTAATCTAGTGAGGGGAAAATAGGAAAAACCAATTCTTTTGTGCATAAGTTATATAAAATGAGTTAGGAAAGTAATTTGTGGCATAAAAGTTACTTTCCTTGTTGACTTGCATTTAAAGTAAATATTCTTTTATATATGTACACAATCACCATCATGAGAGTGATATATAGTCCTTTTCTGTTTACCTTAAATGAGTAAATGTTTAAATGCTTTTGTTAAGGTGAATATGGCCAACCATAGAATTCTTGTGGTTGTTTGCTACTAGTTGTTAATTGAATTAAAATAATTTATTTATTATATGTACTCAGTCACTATTAATGAGTCTAGCTAATAAAGCACCACAAAATGTTCCTTTATAGGAAGAGTATGCTGAATGTATCTTTATCTAGGTGAATGTGGTCAACCATGCACCCCATGGTTGCCAAAAGTGGTTTTGTGATGAATTAACTCAATATGCCAATTAAGTCTTGCATTTGCATTCTCCGTGTAGAAGTCCCAGACAGTAGCTATACGCTTGTGCCGGCAGACGAGGACGAGGGAGCAGGAGGAGACGTGCACTACGTGACCGTAGAGCAAGACCCGGACCAAAGTCCGGAAGGTTATCTGTCTGCTTGTGCTGACGAAGGCAAGCCCCGATTTATTCATTAACCTATGTGTTTCCTTAAACTTCTGAATTATCATTGTTATTTTCTGTGCATTTACGTTCAGGAGTTGAATTGAAACCCTAGTTGCATGATCCTTAAGTACCAATGACCTTTTACTAGCATGTTAGGTCGCTAGTTGCTATGCTCTAAGGATCCGGTACAAGTCGAGTGATGTTCGTCACTCGCGAGAATAGGATCTCTTTTATGGAATCACCATATTGATTAAATGGATTGCTCATGTGGTAAGAGCATGAGATTTGGACTCCGGTCCAATGGCTTCGTTGATTAAGTGTTTGAACGTAATAAGCACTTGTTGGAAATGGGTAAGATAAGCCTAGTACCTAAATGAGACAGTGCGGGAACTTTGCGCTACTACTCTTAGGGTTGCGGCCCCGGGCTCGCCACCTGAGTACTTGCGTGAGGCTGGGTGACCTTGGTGGCGTAGCTCAGTAAACCTCGTACTTGAGACTGTAGCATTTGATCCCAATCCGAGGAATGACGGGAACCGCCTGGTTGGTGAACTTTTAGTGAGGGCACCTCCCGTGTGCTTAGGTTCACCTTGCAAGGTTTTGAATCAATCGATTGTCAGCCTCTCACCGTTATCTGAGACTACTTAACCTACTGGCCATGATATCCCTTTATGATGGAACTTTGTGAAGACTATTACTTGGATTAATTGTTTGTACAACTTTGATTGCAATAGTTGCCTACCTAGTAATGATTATTTCTACTAGATCATGAGCTAAAATGTGAAAGTAAGGATTCACTAGTAGCTTTTTGGCAAACAAACCCACTATGATGTGATCGTACCGTTTTGTTATCTTCCGCTGTTTTCATGTCAAAGAACAATGTTTGTAATAATGGACCCTACGAGGATTTGATGTTAATTTGTAAGGCATTATGGACTCTCCTTCGTGGGAGTTTTAATGCATACGTTCGATCCTCTTTGTGTTGTCAAGTGATTTACCGGGCGTTAACCCGGCAACACTCAACGGGATGCTTCTTTATTATCGCTTAAAGACCAAATGGAGTGGTTTAGGTGATAGTACGGAATTATCTCGGGTGGGGTTGTCACAGGCATTGAACCGGGCCCAGAATGGGCTGTGTCGGTCGGTCCAGGCCGGCCGTCCCAGGCCCGTTTCGGCCCGGTTCGGCCCCGGTTTCTTCCCCGGTTGCTTCTCGCGCGATTCCTTATTTGTAGGCACTTGCATGTGGACCTTTGACGTCGTTTCCTTCACGGTTAAGGCTTGAATCTTGCTATCCAAGCTTCGCCGTTTCATGGTTGAGTCCCTGAAGATTTGCATGTTGACGCTTCAGTCCTCGGGTCATTTGGAGTCGTGTTCATTGCGTGTCTTGACTCTTGTCGGGCTTCATGATCTTCTTCCAAGGTGCTTGATGAACTTATCCCGAAAGTCTCCTCTTGAGCGTAGATTTCTTGTGTAAACAATAAACTCCAAAATCGACATACAAGAGTGAACTTGTTATATACAGGGGGTTAGTTCCAGTGGTTAGAATAATAAATCAATGCCAACATTAAAGGTAAACTCTTGGCTGGGTTGACAGAAATTCAACGTCAACATCTCCCCCATGCTTAAACATTGCTCGTCCTCGAGTAAGCCTTTAATGAATATCAGTGTTGTCTTTCATTGCTTATACCCTGCACTTGATCATACACAAGAAAACATAATGCTCTCGAGGATTTAATAATTAAAATTCCATAATGTAATAGCCTTCACCCTTATGGAGGATAGATATTAATTTAAGCACTTCTCACAAGTAATTACCTCATGCTCCCAAATTTCAAATGAATCTTAGAAATTTTGAAATTAAGAGCGAGATGAAGAAAAAGAGCTAAACCAAGTTCAAAAATTAATTTCCTTGCATCTTTCTCTTGTACTCTCATCTCATCTTGTCTCTCAAAGCCTATTAATTCTACTCCTTTCCTCTCTCAATATATATATAGTGGAAGGCTTTATGTGGAGCTATATGGGAAAAGTTTAGTCCTACCAAGATATTATAAATGAGATGTTGTCAAAACAAGACAAGCTTCTCATGGTATTACCGAGACTCGTCAAAAAGGTCATTGGAAAATAATGTTATATCAAGGAGGGGGAGAGAAAAATACACACACTTTGAGATAGGTGGACATGTGCAAATGGCAAAGAGTGATCCCGAGGCACAAAGGAAGTCCTCGTTATCGGATTGCACATGGTTCGAAAGATGAGTTTGGATCTTAAATCTTGAAACTTTTGAGATTCCTAATGCACTTTAGAGAACCGAGGAGTTCACTTTATTTTGTTTTTATAAACTCACACAAACACACATATATATATATATTCTTTTCTCATACGTATTTTTTTCTTTATCTCTTTTTTTCTTTTATTTATACTCATTTTTTCTTTCATCATTTTTATGTACTCCCCTTGAACTCTAAATTGCATTGTACCTACCTCCTCCCCCATGCTTAGACGTTTGCTCGTCCTCGGGTAAAGAGGTGATAGAGATAAGGTAGGTACTAGAAATATTTTTCCTTTGGAGAGATACTTGAAATGTTCAACCTTGGCACCATCTTGCGATCTTCCTTGAATTGATGATCCGTACTCATACGATAGGTTGTGGTCAAGGAGGTAAACACAAAAGATGATATTTTTTTGTTTTAAGGGTGGATATCCGGCGAGGTTTGTGAAAACTCCAATGTGGGGATACACAATGCACGGATAGAAAGGCTAGCAAAAAGATAGATACGCAAAAACGGAATGACCAGCTTCTTAGTCTCGGGTCAGAGAAATCAAGGCCTGAAATAACTCATCCAAAAATATATATAGGGTGATACTAAAATGCACCCAGGTGCATTCTGTATAGCAAATGCACAGACCCTGCGATTGCAACTTCACAGCTGAACCAATTGCAACTTGACGGACCAATTGCAACTCAACGCGAACCAATTGTAACTAGACCCAGCCGAGCTACAACTAGGCGTGAACGAATTGCAACAAAGAGACTAACCGATTGCAAATGTGACACTACACTAATTGCAACTCGACGGAAATAATTACAACGAATCTGACTCTGTTGCAATTGGACACAAACCAATTGCAAGTAGACTCCTAGTTGCAACCCGACGTGAACAAATTGCAACCAGAATGAGCCCCAGTTGCAATTGGACAAGACTTAGTTGCAACAAGGGTGGGTGCATTCTTATGCAGAATGCACCCAGGTGCACTATAGCAAAACAGTATATATATATATATTATATTCTGTACCCTTGGCTTTGGATAGGTGGAGCGAAATGCAAGTAGCATTAATGACAAGGTTAGCATATATATTTTTAAGAACAAATCATCTTTAACTCATCCAAAATTGAGAGCATGAAAATAACACTATGGGTATTATTTTTATCATAACCTCCAAAAAGATTAATCTAGCATTTAATTAATTTCAGATTCATATTAAAGAGAGTATTAGCTTAATCATGCATAAAACAAATACAAAAGTTGAGCAAAGTGGCAACTTTTCATCATATATTATCATGGCATCAACTTAATATTTTTACCAAAGGTTGATCAAGGTAGGAAACTTTATTCATGGTGATCTTAAACTAACTCTACTATTATCACACATGCTGTAAATAAATAAAAAACAGAAAATGCTACACATATATAAACTTGCACAAAAGCTGAAAATAAAGAAAAGAAAAAGGAAAAATCAAACCGGATTTGAAGCATTATTATTTTCTTTTCTTCCTCCTTCTTTTATTTTCCGGTGGTTGATATTGATGGTCCGACACGTTGTATCCTTGCTTGTTTTGTGATTGCACCAGTCCTCCTCTAAATTGCTCCAATGGTGAAGGTGACCAATTTGATAGGCAATGTTTGCGGTTCCTTCTTCTTGCATTTGTTAGATGGAACGCCATGAAAACTTTATGAGGAACATGTATGGTGGAGGATGTGGCGGCAGCATGGCTGCCCACTCCCCCATGCTTTGCATTTGACATACTTTCTTCATATGATAGTGGCATTGGAATCTTCCATGGTTAGCTTTATGTGCAGCCCCTCCTTCGTCTTGGGCCACGGAGGATGATTCCTCTTACACAATTTTCCTTTTTAATCTTTTTCGTCGGTACAAGAAATCCTTCCTCTAACCAATTTTTGTCTCCCTTCAACAAATAAATTCAGCCCCATGTTGGAAAGAGGAACGTCAACTTGCACCCTCTTCTCTCATCTCCACTAATTTATTTCATGTACTCAATCCCAAAGAAATCCCGACAAGGAGAAAGTTTTGGTTCCTTGTAATCTTCTCTCGAAATCATTCCCCCAAAAATCCTTCTAACATTTTTTCTTGGACATCAACTTGCTTCGGGCTTCCTTCTTGGGACCGAGCAACTCTCCAATATATCCATAAGGAACTAGTTGCTCTTATTCTTCAAGGTGGAATGAGAGGCACGACACTCCTTCATTAAAGATTGGCGCTAATGTCATAAGAACTTCCTAATCAAGCTCCTTGTGAGTGTTCGCACCAACTCCATAACCAATCACACCCATCCAAGGTTGCTCAAGAGTAGAATCCAACACTTGGAGGGCGTCTGTTGACGGATAAAAGACGTATCCCTCTACGATCCGCAAGCGTACGGACCCCACACCTTTTTCACCACGGGATTCCCAAGGTTCTTGTCAATCCGCGGAGCAAGGGGATTACAAGCGTTCGATCAACAACGACACACTAGCTACTAAAACCCTAACAACTATTATACTAGAAAAACAACTAAACTACACTAGAGAGAATGATAAACGATCAAGAGAGAAGACACTCGCCCACGGGTCTACGATACTAGAGCATGCAATCGCTTAAAGACATGAAAAACCAATCTAATCTATCGGGGTTGTGACCACGGTTTCGCCCTTTCCCTCCTCTCGTACTGTCACTACGCGAAGGTAATCATGACTAGACCTTTGATGGCCACGGCGTATTGAATGGATCCAAGGAAGCATTGAGGCCTTACTCCCTTTACGGCATGGTTGCAAGCCTTAAGCATTAAAGTATGTTCAACACAAGATGATAGATAGATAATCCGACAAAGTGCGATTACATCTCAAGATCGATTACAACCCATGGACGAATGAGAAGATTACCCCATCAAGGTGCTGGTCATGGCACCGTTGATCATGGTTTCCCTTCCGCCGGTGTCTTCCTCCTTCTCCACGAGAGGGTGCTTCCTTCGAGGTGGTTGATCTCCAGCCCGGAGATCCTCCTCCTCTCTCTCTAGCTTGTAGATGGCCTTCTGGTGCGAATAAACTCCTCCCTGTCTGTTGGCGGCGCGTCGGGGGTTTTAGGGTCGAAGATCCTTCGAGGGCAAGGAAGACGGGACCGAACCGGTGCCCGAAGTGGGCTGGGCCGATCCGACTGGGCCGGCCGGCCCAGGCCCAGTTTCGGCCCGGTTCGGTCGCCCTTTTTGCTCTGTGGGTCCTCGTGCACTTATCTACTTTGCCCCTTCCACTTGGATGATTTTGACGTTGTCATCCTCGCGATCAAGATGGAGGCTCTCTTTGCATGAAGTTTGATCTTTTACGCTTCAATCCCCGGGGGTGTTCCTCATAGCACTTCGGTCCTCACCACCATTGGAAGTAATTTCAGCGAGCTCATGAACACGAACAAGACTCCATGAATGCTCCTTTGAACTTATTGCAAATCCGTCCTTTATGTCCATGATTTCCTACATAAACACAATACTTCCAAATGCATGCACAAAGATGAACTTGTTATATGATTAGTGTGCCTAGTGGCGGGTTAGTTCAATAATCAAATCCAAACCAAAGTGTAATGAACATGCTAGGTGCACCAAAATACACCGTCAACAGCGTCATCGAAATCAACATTTGGCTCGAGTCTCTTCTCAAGACAAACACACCTCTCCTCCTCCATCTTCATGATACATCCATTGGAACACCTCGGAGTGTATGGTGGTGGAGCGGATGAACGAGTTGAGCATCATGGTTGAACGGGTGGCTCTTCCGTGTGTCCTTGCGGTTCGGTGTACCACATGGATGAACTTTGTGTACTCCTCATGCCACCGAGGGGTAGCGTGTCGCTTCTTGGTGGTGCCACATATTCCTCCACGATTTAGGGAGACTCAGAGACCGAGTGCCTCCTCGAAGAGCTCGATGATGGTGCCTTCGATGATCGTGTCTTCTTGGTGAAGGAATTGGTGGCCATCTTCCACATGTTGTTGCACTAACTCACAACGAGTGCACCGGGGATTGCTTGCCGGTGGGAAAAACACACAAGGGAAGTATATGGAGGGTGGAGTTTATTATTATGATGATTATTATTTTTTATGAGGTGCACAAGATAGGATGGATATTAGCCCATATGGTTTGTTGATTCTTGAACATGCAACTGCCTATCAAGGTGAAGCTAAACTAATTTATTGAGGTGTGTACATAAGGCCACTTTAGCTAAACCTACAAAAGATATGTTGATGGGATCTATGGGAGCAGCGGACCTCATACTTCCATTAAGCATGGTAGTTAGCCTTAGGCATCAAAGCATTATCAACATGATTGAAAAAGGTTCGGCATTAACATGACAAGATCCTACAACACCATGGAACTCAAATTTTTCTAGGTTGTTCATGAAACTTGTGGGCTAAGAACTCAAGAACACAAATTAACAAATACATAAATTACTTACCTGGCGAAGGGGAGCAACAGTGGCTATAAGTGGAGGCTAGGCCGACCTAGGGGACCTCCTACTCCATTTGATTTGATCTTTCTCTAAGATACTTCTTTCCCCCTTCTTGCCTTGTGTCCGCGCGATCCACGAGATTCCATTGCCTGAACCGTTCACAACCACAACCTTGCTTGCGTGATTAATCTTCCACCTCCATTGTTTTGCTTTGTCGCATCTTGTTCCCTTTTTTTGCCTCTTGTGCTTCCACCAATTTCCTACAAAACAAAGCCCTTTGCTTCCCCCATGCTTGTCCTTTGCATTTGCCCAAGATGCCAAAAGGTGGAAGCTTCCCAAGATGCATCATGGGGCACTGTATGTTAATCAAGCTCAAAAACCTCCCTTAATCAAGTTTAGATGCTAATCACTCCTCTAATTTTGAAACATTAAAACTTAACTCAATGCTAGCGATGAGTACAAATATATCATTAGAGGAGATCTTAGGCATTAAAAAACAATTATAAAACTTATTTTTGTTGCACCGGGATCGATTGCTTTCATTAATTGATAGCTAGTTCCTCCCTCTTGACCGTGGGGGCATAGGTTTAGGTTCTTTTTTTTGCCAAACATGAGAGAGATATTTTGAATAAAAATAAATTCAATGGGGCTTAGAAAAATTCTAAATCTAGAGAAACTAATGGATGTCAAGTTGAATGAAACCAAAAATAAAGTTGCTTAGGTTCACATGAGTCCTACGATGCGTCAAAGATTAAAACATAAAGAAACATAGCAAGCCTCTATTCGCGTGTTTTTATCATGTAAAACAAGCCAACCTTAACACCACGGAGAGGATGAAAGGTTCGGGTAGGTGCTGAATTTTTGGTACTAGTTTCTCCAAAAGATGCGAATAAAACTTCGGATGGCTCAAATCATTGGTTTATGATCAATATAAAATTCAAGTAAAATGACCGAGCAATTATAATATCTCTAAAAATTATTCAACCACATAGAAATTTATAATATGTAATGTGTAGCAAATTCTAAGACCAATTTACTTGAAAAACTTGAAAAATTATTCGGGTTGCCCTCCCGGTAGCTTGACTCTTCAACGGGTTGTCCTCCCGGTAGCTTATTCTTGACTTGATGAACGGGTTGCCTCCCGCCAAGCGCTTCGTTTATAGTCTATATTTAGAATTCTTCTCTTTTCTCCGGATCAACGCTCTTTGCGGGTGTTGCAATCTTGGGGGCCCCACTTCTACACCATCCTTGACTTCGGTGTAGATTTATTCTTCGGCTTAGACATCTTTTTGGTCTTCACAGGCGGGCGTTGATTCATGGTCTTGACGGATGCAACATCTTTTCTTCCTTGGCTTCGTTCTCCTTTCCGATGCGATGATGAGGTAGAATGTATTTAACACGAATCTTGTTGCATACCTCGAATCATGGTTAACTTGAGTGCACTCCTCACGCCATTGATGTCGAACTTGATCTCCCCTTTGCCGACGTCGATTGCTCCGACGGTCTTGAGGAACGATCTCCCTAGGATGAGTGGCGATGAGGTTGATCTCCTCTCGATCTTTGAGGTGGAGTTTCTCTTGGAGATTCCAATGATGTTCGACCTCTGCTTTTAGATCTTGTGTTGCACGTCACCTTTGCCTGCAAAAGTTTTCTAGACCATCCACAATATATATGTTTTTTTGTTGGAGATGTAGCCGTCCATCTCCGGTTAGGGTTAGCAAAAAAGGAACTAAAGGAAAACTAGGGTTTAGCAAAACCCTAGATTGATTTTTTTGTTTTGTTTTGAGGATGATCAAAATTAAGAGATGCAAAAGAAAAATCAAAAGAAAAACTGAAAATATTCACAAACGCGAACTAGATTGAATCTTGATTACTTGTTCCCCGGCAACGGGGCCAGAAAAAGGGGCTTGTTGACGGTGTAAATGCGTATCAAGTTTCATTTGGACTCGCAAGCGTACAAGTCCACCATCGTAGCCAAGGGACCCTTCTTCCCTTAAGTGTGAACCCAAGGTATTGAATCCGTGGAACAATGTGTAACGCAGGATCCAATCTAATATGCGAAAAACACTTTATCTCAAGAGGTTGTATTTGCATCTAAACTATTAGATCATCATCAAAACTCATCTAGCCTACACCGGAGGTAGCAAGAGAAAGAGAGGGGAGAACCAATCTAGAGATTGGATCAGGTCTTTTGTTGAAGTTGCAAAGTAAAGAAGAATGTAGCAAAATGAATCTCATTGAAAGCATGGCTCTCGTTCCGACTCCGAGGGCACCCGTTTTTCTCCTTTACCGTACTATCACTACGGGGGATAATCTTACGCGTTAGTACTACTCGGCGAGTTCAAGAAGAACAAGATGAAAACGTTTGGTAGATCGGGTATGCACCTCTAGCCACCATGGCTACAAGAACATCCTATGCAATCTACCCGCGGGATAGATCGAGGAGGAAAACACCCAAACGAAGACAAAATCACAATAAAAGCACTTGATGCTAAGAATCGGATTCAATCTACTAATTCAACATAAAAGTAATACATGGACAAGATCACCACCGGGATCCTACCTTGATCTTGATCCTAGCTCCTAGAACTCCGACGTGGTCTTCCATGCAAGGTTCCCATGCCGGCTAGGGGAACCCTAGTCAACCATCTCGACCCTCTCCTCTCCGGGATGGTGTCCTTCTCTTCTTTGCTCCTCGGCGGCGGATGACGAATGTAATTCTGCGTGGCTCTCGGCAAGGGGGCAATAAATAGCCCGAGAGGCGGCTAGGTCAAAGGGGGCACCGAACCGGGCCCGGAATGGGCTGGGCTGGGCAACCCAGGCCGACCGGCCCAGGCCCATTTCGGCCCGGTTCGGCCTCGGTTTCTTCCCCGGTTGCTTCTCGCGCGATTCCTTATTTGTGTGCACTTGCATGTGGGCCTTTGACATCGTTTCCTTCACGGTTAAGGCTTGAATCTTGCTATCCAAGCTTCGCTGTTTCATGGTTGAGTCCCTGAAGATTTGCATGTTGACGCTTCGGTCCTCGGGTCATTTGGAGTCGTGTTCATCGCGTGTCTTGACTCTTGTCGGGCTTGATGATCTTCTTCCAAGGTGCTTGGTGAGCTTATCCCGAAAGTCTCCTCTTTAACGTAGATTTCCTGCGTAAACAATAAACTCCAAAATCGACATGCAAGAGTGAGCTTGTTATATACGGGGGGTTAGTTCCAGTGGTTAGAATAATAAATCAATGCCAACATTAAAGGTAAACTCTTGGCTAGGTTGACGGAAATTCACAGTCAACACTCTGCCATTTGAGGTGTGGTTTGAGTTCAGAGAAGTGGAGATCACTTGAGATACATGTTCTAGCCACCAAAGTACTAGATAGAAGATTAGGAGAATTAGCATAAGGTTTAGGTCTTCATTAGTGCTAGTCTAGCTTTATTAGCGCATTACTTTAGGGATTAGCTTAGAGTTAGGAGAGGTTTGCACACCTTTGTGTAGGTGTTTGCGCACATCATTATAACTTGTCAGCGGGGAGAAAGTCGTGTGAGACCCTCAAACCGAGTTTGTGGAGAGGTTGCCTAGAGTAATGAGTGGAGGAGAGGTCCACGGTATTAGTGCCAAGAGCTCTACCAAATTGAGAAGTGGCAAGGAGCGTTCGGGAGAGGCTAGGCGAAGACCCACTTACGTGTGGGGAAGGCCCGTTGGCTATCCTACGGAGTTACTTAGCTGGGGAGTTCACGCCCTTGTGTGAGCATACCCTTTGGGACGGGTCCTACAATGAGGGACTAGTGGGAAGCTTAGCTTCTCTATACCTCAAGATAAATCGCCTTGCTGACACCGGAGTTTGCTCCTGTCTACCCTTTACTTCTACATTTACTACCTATGGTGAAGTTATTAGTACTACTGATTATATTATAGATATAATCATCAAATATGATGCATAAATATACTAGAGATTATGATCATAACTGTATGAAAATTTAAATATTGGTAAGTAGATAGTTAGGTGAACATACTATAAAGGCACTAAGTACAACGAGATGTTTAAGGAAGATTCATTCTTTGATGTTTCAAGGCTTGAGAGTGCTTCATGACTATCCCTCTGGTTTGGTAAATGAAGTCGTTTTGGACAAGGTTTGAGTCAAACATTGAGAATATAAATCATAGATAACTTTTAAGTCATTGAGTTTGGAAATATGAAAACTACATGAATAGATTTGTCTTGCAAATTACTTTTATAAAAGTATACATATGTTAATTTTTAACAAATATTTTATAAAAATAAGAAGTCAAAATTGTACTTTAGAGACCATGTCGCCGTCCTAAACGACTTCATTTACCAAACTGGAGGGAGAATGTACATTAAGTTCTTGAAATATCTTGGCCGAGGCAAGGCGGCGACCGGCGAGGTGAAACACGGAGACTGCGCCTGACGGACTTGGTGGGAACCGACAGAGAGAAGATCAAAATTCAGAAGACCGAGAAGATCAGAAGATTGGGCCCACATGCTTTGATAGGAGCAGTCACCATGACACAATCGTTAAAGCCTAAAGGGTAAACGTCCAAGAGGCCGAGATTCTACTGTTCAGTTCAATCTTTCCTAGCAATAATGGTGTAGCCTCGCTGCAGAGCAGGGACTGCACAGGATGTTTGCCGGCGGCCGCCAGGGCTAAGCCGTAGAGCCACTGGTAAGGATATAAGGGAGATCGTTTTTTCCACGAGCAAAGCAATGAAGGTTTAAAATATTTCTTCTAACAATGAATGGATAAGCAATATTAAACTTTGTTTATGATTATTTTCTCTTTCTGTGTATTCTTTCTTCCTTTATATTCTTTTATGATCAGCTTTTGAGCTTTGGACTGTAGAGGTCAGATATATTCCCATTTTATTAAAAAAAATGAGCTGACAGGTGAGTCCAAAAGGACCACATTGGCAGCTCATTGACTCCAGATTCTCATGACCAGATAATGTACACCGAGAGTTCCATTAAAACCCAGCTTTGTGGCTGAACTGAGTGTTCAAGTTAGATTCAGTTTCAACCTCGACAACTTAGTGGCTCGATGCAATCAGTGCAATTTCTACTGATGATGCACGAGGCCACCATGGCCACATTATTACTTATTTCCTAAAAAGATAAGATGTCAAGCTAATAATACAACATTGGGCATTGGTCCTGATGCCCATCTGGACTTCCTCGGCGCCGGACTATCAAAGAAGCTGCTTGCCGCTGATGCTGTGGTTGAAGCTGACAATAAATGTGCGGATCTCCATCGGCCCCAGCTCAACAACAATATTAGAAGGATCCACAGGCCCTCCACGAACCACCTTGTCAGCAGGAGGTCCTTGCACCTTCCATTTCAGGCGCTTCTTCTCCATGGCGGCACGTTCTTGGTTTGCAGATAAGCTTGTCTCGATGAACTTGTCAATCTGGAGCCATGTATGCGAAATGGGGTCAAGAATACACTTGGAGATGGAGGTAAGGATAAATCAAGGTGTGACAAAGAGGACCTTCTTATCTGGGAATACTCTCTTGAGGTCGACACGCGCCAGATTTGAAAGATTCTTGTGCTCTCCAGCCTATTTGTCCAGAAAAGCACAAAACTTAGGAAAGCAAATAGAAGTATCCTTTCCTGGAACAGCAAAGTTAGAATGGTTGTGGCAAAACCTCGTATAGATGAGCAAGCCGAAGAAGAACAGTTCCATCTTCAAGTTCCTGTGTTATGAAAAAATATTTGATACATATAACCAAGTTATAAACAGATATATATCCAGTAATGAATTACAAATAAATCCAGGCAGCGGTTTTACACTTTTCATGATATACATCTAGAAGAGTGCATAGTTTCATTTTATTATTTCTCATCAATCAAGCCAACCAGGAATCAGCACTTTTGCACAGAATATACTACTAAGAAATCAAAAATGAACATTACAAATTCTAAAATCAATTGGTTAACATAACATAGAAGTTATGTATATTTTCACTTTTTAATACATTATGGCAACAGTGGTATAACAAGGCAGGTACCTGAAGAGTAAGTAATGCAACATTATCAGGCAAGCTGTAGGTTGGATCCATTGCAGAGAATTTTGGAACATGCGAATTTGCCCAGTTGCCTCCATCCTGGGTAAACAAGTTGGTGCATGTTGAACACATGAATAGCCTGAGCAACCATGCTAAAGGCAAGTTTCACCCATACAGCCATACCTGCTCTGAGAAAGCAAGGAGGAGAGGTGAGTATATTTCCTGGCCAAATGTACGACGCCACTTTGCTCCTTCTCCTTGTGGATCAATTTTGAGATAGTACTTTCCTTCGATCTGAAATGACAGTGAGATACTTTCCGTTATATTTCTTTATGATACTGCATGCTGCTGCAGTCACAATATAATAACTTGATCTGTACTGACACAACATTATCATCTGATGATTGAGCTGTAAATAAGTAAATTGAGGAAACTAAGATGGTCTTTTTTTCTATGGTATTTTTTAGCCTTTAAGGCATTTTCAACTTTAATCTATCTTAATGAATCAGACATTTTCTTCTGAAACAAAAATGAGATGCATCATTCTAATACCAATAGGATCTCAGGAAGCACTAACTGACTTTGGCCTCTATCCTACTAAGGTGTCAGGAATATAATCACTTTACTTACAATTAATCCTTCACATTGTTTATCAACACAGACAGTTTCATTTAATGCCTCTGCAACACCTCGCCCATCATCATGGAGTAGCCTCCTATACAGTGAGTAAAGAGGTTGTCACAAAGGAAGTACTAAAGCATGATAGAAGCAACAAATTATTATTACAATTATGCTGCTTGAGGATGTACCTGTGTAGCATTAGCTCTATTTGTCCATCTTTTATACTTGAACCTCCAACTGACCTGTCTACCAGTACAGACAACTCTTTGCTGCCATCTTCCACATAAATGCCAAGATTAATCTGAAAATATGTGCAGAATCACCAAACTTTTTAAAAATGTCTATGTTATCATCTTTTAGTAAAAATCAATAAATGTTGGTATAAAACCAAAATAACTAATACAATCCCCTAGGAAAAGGCACAGAGGATAATCAATTCAATACTAAATCAAGTGAGTAGCAGATGACACTCTTGACTACTGTTGCTCAGATAAAAAGATGCCATTTACTAATGTTATTAAACTTCTTCACTAAAAAATATAGAGAGCAAACAGAAGCTCACAGGATAATAGTTTCCAGCAATGGGCTGGTGCACTTCAATCTTCCACTCTGATCGATAATCTCTTATCTGCAAAAAAAAAAATGGTACCTTGTGTATAAATATAAAGCTTGAGATAATCTTAAAACATTCTGCATCTGCCATGTATTTTCTTTTTAGTTATCCATTGTGCCAACTGCTAATCTTAACCCTTTCACGTTCAAGATAGCATAGGAATCACTAGAACAATTATTTCTGGACAAATCTGTCAATGAGAAGGGCAACAAAAGTGCTTTACTGGGAGAGAAGAAAAGTTAAAAAGTGCCAGTGCTGCATACCCTTTTGATGAAATCGCGTCCACTGGAATCAGTGTAAAATGTTTTATTTGTCACCATGTTTGTGACAATTTCAGTTGCTACTTCTTTTCCATTTCCATCATCTATTGGTATAGGCCCAACCTACACATGGGGACAATCAGTTGAGATACTTGAGAAGATGTTAAAATCTTATGCCAATCAAATAATGAAACAAAACACAATGTTTAAACAAACATCTGTAGTAATGCAAGGCATATCCTAGTGGCAGAGCACTCACTACAAATTCTGTTTCCACATAGTCCTTCCCCTTGTAAACTCTTGTAATCTGCATTAAGAATTGCAAAACAAAAGGAATCAAGAATATAGAGATTAATTACTAGTTGATTGACCAAAATTTATACAATACAATTAAATTCTACAACTGATCATCTCATGCTTTATTTTACAATAACCAGAAGCCATCTATATGAGTAAATATGCAATATACTGATAGGCGAATCCTACAGATTACTCAAAATAATTCGATTAGATAAAAGTAGTGGAGTGTAAATATCATTGCTAATTTGGATAATCCTTACATGTCTCAGTTATGGAAGGAATGTAAGCTAAAAGTTCATTAAGATCATTGGAATGTTGGATAAGAAGGAAAACAAAAGAAGATAAAATATACATGAATGATAATTCAGAAAAGAATTTCCCATATAATAACCTGATATATCCATGAATTAATCTGATGGTGCACTTCATCCAGTATGGGGCCACGCAGAACTGTGAGAGGAACCTTACATAAATTTGATAAGACTCATGTTAACTCTCTTGAAAATAACTGTGGACTGTGCAACTATATGTTGCTCTAGAGCAAATTTAATTTGTCCTTCTTTTGAATATAAATTGAATCCCTTTTTCTTACCTGACCGTCAGTCTTGATAGGAACAGTGCCGTTAGGCCGAAATATGTATGCCCCCGAAGCCTATATTCCAGGAAAAATAAATTAGCACCATTATATGCAAAAACTACTATTTTTGGAATAAGGGATGGGATAGAATTTTTAGTGCACCTGAGGATCACTTCCGTTTCCATCCTGCCCTATGTAATACTTGTACTTCTGCTCGAAATTTGCTTCAATCTTGAAATTTATTAATTAGGTTAGTAGGAAAGATTCTAGATCAACTGAAACTCAACAAAACAGTCATAATCTAACACAACACCATGCGCACATGTCCCGCTAGGGAAAGAACCTTTTCCAGTCTCAACTAATGAGTAACAAATAAGCCTGTAGCCATGAGTGATCTTACAATAATACAACTCCTTTTCTGTAAGATGAAACTAGGGAAATAATGAACAACTAAACATAAAGATAGCTTTGGCACATTACCAGAGTCTTGCTATCGGAGTACAGAGATAACGCTCCAGCCGCATTATACCGAAGTTTCAAGTTTCCTTGCCCAACTTGCAGATTCTCTTTACTTCCTTGAGATGAGTATACAGTGGACTTCGAAGAAACAGATGCTGGATTGTGTACAGATTAGAAAGATATTTGAGCAGTACTTTTTAAGTCAGTGTATATCAGAAAAAAGAAATGAAGTTACCTGATTTCTTCATGCTTGAGACAAAATAAGTGTTAAAACCAAGAGGTGGTACTGACACAGGAAAAGCAAGCCAAAACTTGGGCTTTGCACCTGGTGCGGTTCCTAGGTAAGCCTTGACATGTTTGTCACGTATGTTCAGTGACGCACTAGCTATAGGCAGAAGTTGTGATTCAATTTCTTTTCCTTCGGAATCATGAACCACAATTGAATCACTGAAAACCTGTTATTCCATTAATTGGTACATTTAATTTATTTGTGAGATGAAGTAGCTTTGTGGTAACAAAGTATTGCTGTCATACTAAAACACAAAAACAAGATATTTTCTTTTGAAGAGAGTAAAGAAAAAATTGCATACCGGCAAACGAAGGACATCTTCTCGTTTCCAGCCAAGTGAGTTGTACACAAGAACAACCTGTAACCGAAACATAAAAAAATATGGAAAACATAATGGTTGATAGTATACGATTTGTCTCTCATACTATGGTTGAACTGAAAAGGCCACAGTTTGCACTTTAAAAGTTGTAACACATGGGCTTATACAAAACTCACCAAGCTTTTTCCGTCAGAAAAGTCCATCTCGGAAGGAGGGCAAAAAGTAACATTTAGAAGAAGACACTGAAAAGGAGGGCAAGAAGTAACATTTAGAAGAAGACACTGAAAAATAAGATACAGTGATACAGTAGATATTAGTCATTGCTAAGAACAGAGGAATGGTGAGAAGGTAGTCCATATCAATTGTTGTTTCTGTTTCTTGAGAAACACTGATCAAATTTATTTCACATAGATTTATTCCTCTTAGCAATATAACGGAAAGGCGTTGTCTCCATTGATGCCTAAGTGGAAAGTGTCTCTACTCCTTACAGGAGATAAAAACAAGATGCAAACTAACTTGAGAAAACTTTGTCGTTGGGGTTGAACAACTTGATTTTGAGCCCAACTCAGCCAAGCAACCAAGAGAAGTTGAAACAAGCTCCTGGGCCTGTAAAATGGTTCCAGCAAAATAAAGTTATATCTAAATCAAAATGAAAACCCCATCAAGCATGCATTCAAACAATTCTTTCAGGATGCTCACTTGTGTATATCCAATTGACAATCTCTTGGCATAATCATTTGCTACATGTTGTTTCTCTGTTCCTGTAACAGCATCATGGTGCTGAGCAAGAGCTAGAGCATCACCTAGATAATCTGTTGTTGGACCTGATTTGCTTTTTCCTTTAAAAAACTCCAACTGTCGGGCTGCCTGAAAATAAATTGAATTTTAAGAATAAAAACATTCTATCAAATAATCAAATGCACATGTAAATTAAGAAACTGGTTATTGCCATTTTGAAGGCTACAGAAGCACAACATAGTTTTAAAAAATAGATGATGTCTATACCAGGTAATATCCACTCATCATGCGGACATATCGCTTTAAGGCAGGTCTACTTGTGAAGTAACCTGTCCAGTACGCATTAGGGTTATCTGCATATCTGGTCGAAGAGAAAATAAGGTCATGCATGGGCAAAAGGAATAAAGTAAAAATAATCCTATCAATTATGAATGCATAACAAAAACATACGGGAAGAAATCATTGGTCTTGAGAGGCCATTGCTCATTTGCAGCATATTTTGCATCAGTGTAAATGGAAGGTGTGGAATAAAGAGCATTGATGCGGCCATCCTGAGGTGTGGTCCAAAAGAATAATCATGGTGAGTACAACCATAATTAGAGTAGAAAACTTCATTGTTTCCTACTATTTTGTACTTTGCCAAGTCCTATATTGTAAAGAAATTAAGAGTTAAAGAGAAGCATGGAACAAAGTAAATATTTATATCCTTATCAACAATGAAAGAATAAAATGAATCACATGATACCTGTGCAGGATAAATTAGTGTGGGAACATGCAAGAACTCAAATGTACTCCATAACCATAAACCATGACTAAAAAGATCAGCATGACTATATACCACATATGTGTTGAGCAATGGCATGAACTTTCATAATGGAATTAATAATAGGAAAATAATTATTCGCTTTCTGTAATATGAGTTCATCCTTAACCTTATTCGCATAGTGAATTAGTTTGTCCATATTTCTAAACCAACTCTCTGCATATTGGTACTTGAAATCTGTCCCCATTGTAAACATGATATGGTTTGTCCTCGTGATATTTGCCTACAGAAAAGAAAGAAACAATACAACTTAGGGTGTGAAGCTATATTTATGAACAGATCAACAAGACTAAGAATGAATATGTATTACATATATATAACAAGTAACAATGCAAAATACAGATAAGTTAAACTTCAAAGTGCAACGAACACCCAAGTTGCATTCTCACAGATCATAAAACCTATCACCACAACAATCAGATGGCCTATATAAATGAAATAAGGTGAAGTTTGTAGTATCAGCCGACCCTTGTTGTGTATATAGCTGCAAAGAGAGTAAAGAGAGTACAAAGAAACCCCAAAGGGAAAAATGCACAATAAACAAATGTACCTGTGCTATAGCTGCAGCAACAAAATCATTTACTCGCTCTTCAACATTATAATCAAACAGAAGGGGATCGTCCTGCATAGAGGGAAACCATGAAGAATCATCAAGCGGTGGACTTTTTACAAAAGAATCACCATCTGATTAATTACCTGAACAACAGGAGAATCAGCATTAACTTCAAAATAAAAGTCACCAGGAGGTGGTTCATAGTTTTTTGGAAAGATGCCAGCAAAGATCTGAAGCAAACACACAGACCTCCAATTCAACATTACAAACAAAATAGAACAGTGACTAGACATTAGGGAAAGGTTCATCATAAACAAAGCATCAAACAGGAGTGTGCCATGCACTTTGGAAAAGAAAGTCTACTTACATCAGCTGATGAACCAAAGCTCTTGGAGCCCCTCCATACAACCTCAAGTTCTTTCGTTCCCTTTCGAGTATCACGGTCTTGGTAATCAATCCGGAAGAAATAGAAAGCATCAAATCCTACCTGGCAGATAATAAAATGTTTACTGAGCCATCTCTATCCTATTTAGTTAGTATATTTGCCAAGCAATGAAGGGGGCAACTGTAAATTCAGCTAATAGATTTGGTTCCTTTAATTATTCTGTTGTGCGGTCAAGAAGTGTGTCAATTGCATTATGATTGAGAACTCTAGTAATCACGAGACAACAGCTCTTGATTTCATGTGTTTGCTCTATGTAAGTAGATAGGCTAAAAATAGAATATCCAGTCTGGAAAGAGAAAGGGTAAAATCTACCAATGTTTAGGTACTAAGGGAATTTATAAGCAGCTTCCGAGTCAAAAGTACTATAATAATGATATGCACTTTGGTTTTTCAAGTGCAAGGTTCATCTTATCCCGCAAGTTGGAAGCATGGGAATGGGAAAGTAGCAGTACACCATATGGAAATTTGACTTAGTCAAAACTTTGCAAGCACTAATCATGTGAGATATAAGGACAAGACATAAATGGATACAGTTAAAACGACCTACTTCTGCACCAAGAAGGTATGCCTGAACCGCAGAGTGGCCAAATGGATCAATCTGCCAGCCAATCCGTGGAATCTGACCAAACTCATCCTTGACGAACTTGTGCCCGAGCGTAGTCTGATCGATCATGTCGATGTAGTGCACAGTGGCCTCATCATGCATGCACATGCCCCCATTGCTTCAACAGCAGAAGCAATGCCATTCAATACAGAGCAGAAACAACTAGAAAACGACAGTTTAGGAACTTCAAGGAGCATACATCAATTCCAACCGTCCAGAGCTGATGAGCCCCTTTACAGTATCTTTGATCATGTCGTTCTGGTTCCTCCACCATCTCTGGAAGAATGCCTGCAATCGTACATAAACCATTGGTCAGTGATCAGAAGAAAAGTTCGAAATAAACCGTCCAACCAAACTACCAAAGACATCCCACATTGTGCTGTTGCAGAACGACACAAAGCATTTGGATGCAGAGTTGATAATCGAGCTTCAATTCTCGGAATCGGCAGAAAGGAACAGAGGGTCCTATAATAGCTCCACAAGGCCAAAATGCAGGTATAAACAAGAGTATGGTCACAGGAGATGCGCATTGCTTCCTTCCATCCCCATATTTTCACTCAGCAAGCTTGCCACAACCCAACCTCGGGCATTTCCAAAAATCAATCAACACAACTATGAGCGCAAGTATGCAAAGTTCACCTGTTCGACATAGACGAACTTGCGGTTCTCGTCCTTGAGCAAGGACGGAATGAGAGAATCCAGAACGTTCTGCACGCATGCCCCCTGCAACCAGGATTAAAAAAACAAATTGGATTAAATACAGCAGAGCCAAGTTGACGAACAGCAGGCTCGGTTTAGAGAATCATTAGCTACAAAAAAAAAATCCCCAAAAATGCTCCAAGATAGCTAGCTCGCCAGTGATAGCCGCCCCAATCCCCAAACAGAAACCTCGAATTCCTCCGAGAAATCAGGGACAGAACCGCGAGCGACGGAATCGGGGGAGGCGCGGAAGCGAGTCAGCTAGCCCGGGCGCAATCACCTGGATGGAGTTGTTGGACCCGACGTAGTACTGGTCGACGGTCTTGAGCCACCCGACGTCGTCGTGGGTGTGCGGCACAACGTGCACGTTGAGCTTCCCCGGCACCACCCCCGCCGACGTGTTGTAGGGGATGTACACCGCCTCGCCGACGGCCGCTAGCGCGACGACGACGGCGGCGGCGAGTAGGAGGAAGAGGGCGAGTCGTACGGGGCCCATGGAGGCGGCTGGGCGCGCTAGAAGAGCGGAGGCGAAGGGGGAGAGAAGGAGGAGGAGGTCGCCGGGGACCGACTGGGACTGTGACACTGGCTTGCGACCCGGCGGAAGCGGAGCAGCTAAGAAGAAGAGTGGGTGGGGCCCACCTGGCGGTGGGGGACGCCGGGCCACGTCAGCGTCTGCGGGGGTGGTTTCTGCAAATGTTTTTTTTTCCGTATGCTGCGGCGGTGTGGTTTCAGTTTGGCACTTTGGCCCTCCTTTTTATACGTCCGAATATCCTGTCGCAACAAAAATGACCGCTGCAGTTGGAATTGCCGCTAGTCCCTGCTGGTCAGAAAATAATTACCATTGACTATTACTTTGCACTACAAAATTACTTATAACATGCAACTTTGAAGACCAGAAAATTTCAAAGCATAGTTTTCATATTTTTCCAAACTTAATACAAAGTTATAGTTAATTAAAGCTTCAAATGTTTGACTAGATCTTACACATATAAAGAGTAAAGATCACAAGGTGGTCGAACTCTTTTTCATATGAATTTGCTTTGATTGCCCAACCTTCAAAATTAGGTCCATCTCATGCCCATAAGACATTATTATCTTTAATTACTAAATTGGAGTCTAGGTATACATAGCCATCGCCTTGTCACTATGACATTAGAAAACCATGTGTACAAGTCAATAACAAGCTAACAAATGGAGAAGATGTTCTAATAGATTCAGTAACCAGAGCAAAGCATGCATTTGAAACAGCATGGGATACTCGTTGAAGTTTGTAAATTAGTGTAACCATCATCTGTCAACACAGTCAATTTTGTCAGTCTAAGTGTCTAACCAAAACAATGTAACCACAAAGAGGTTTTTCGATTCTTAGAAAGGTGTAAAAAAACACTTTTGGTGCCAAATTGCAATACACCCTACATTTCTTTGTGTGTGGCTTTTTGGAAGCGAAAGGTATACAGTGTCGATGCCAATGCCATCATTCATCTCCCCATTCCCATTATAATTACCTTTGTATTCTAAAAAAAATTATAATTACCTTTGTATGTTTCTACGCATACCGATTGTGATTGGGGTCATTGCATACTCGAACTACTACTCTCGACTCCAACGTGCTCGGGGGCTTGTCGGGCATACACCCCGGGTACTCATGCAAGGAAGGAAGAAGAGTAGAAGACGTACTCCTACTAGAATTCCCCTGTACTCCTACTAGGACTCAATCTGTGTAATCCTACTAGGACTCCTGCCTTGTAACCGACTAGGAACCCGCCCCCTGGACTATATGAAGGAGGGCCGGGTACCTAGCCGAGGATCCCCAGTCCCTCCGGGGAACAACACCAAGCGCAGGGCGCAATACTACTCCAAACAGGACGTAGGGTAGCTACTCCGGCTACCCGAACCTGTATAAATCTCGTGTCTTGTGTCCTCGCGCGTACCTTCGGGTTCCAGATCATGGCGATCCCCACCTTCGCTGCGGGTACCTCCCATGGAGGTCAAGAGGTTTAAACACCGACAGCTGGCGTGGTTGAACTAATGGGTTCATCTTTGGTGAAGCTGGCACTTCTTCTTTGAGAAGGGGGTGACTGGGTCCCTGATGAAGATAAAATCTCTACTTGAGCAGGGGATGGTTCAGCCCTTGGTGGACTTGTATGCTGAGGGGAAGAAGTTTCCACGGGATGGTTCACCAATATTTCTTCTGCAAATACCAGATGAGGGGTAAATGCCAGTGTGAATAATGATCTTTGAAGAAAAGAAAGTAATAAAGGTCATACCAACAGACGAAGCATTGGCAGAATCTGAAGCAGTATAATATTACTCCTTTTTATCTTTGATTTTCTGGTGTCTAATATGTGCTTCCTTATTCTGTGTGCTAGTAGTGGCTAGAATTATCAGAAAATTAAAAGTAGGAAAAGGCCTTTAGTTACGAAAAGAATAGTGGAGGGGATAAAAGGCTTAACGATGAAACCACTTTCATGCCCATGCACGAATGAGAAAAAAAAAAGGTCACCTTGTTTCTTTTGGCAAAAAGAAAACCCAAAGAGACAGCACGCGCCACGCACGGATCCCAATATTTGCCGTGCACGTTCTGGGGCACATGCGGAATTCGATGAGCGCGAGAGGGTCAGCGTGCAAAATGAAAACCGGATAAGGAAGGTGGCAGACAGGGCGGCAGATCGATCGAATCGCAGCTTCACAGCATGGAAATCGCAAGGATCCGCTCCCATGCACGGAACAGCGAGCAGCCGACGCTACGCATATAGCCAAGGCGATTGCGTGTCTAGGTCAGATGGCAGGTTGCTTCGTCGCCGTCATGGCTGCTGGGAGATCACGGCACGGATTGCGTCTTTTTTATTTTCATTTGCTTGTATGTCACACGCTCATCAATGGCGAAGGAGCAAATAATGGGGAAAAAATGAAACAATGGTTGACATACAAAATTTAAATTTGCGAAAGGGTTATAAAATCATCGAGAACACACCAGGTTCTGGGTTCGACTCCTCGTGGGGCGAATTTCTCAGAAATTAACGGTATTTATGCTTTCAATGGTAGGTGATGTTGTCCTCGACAGCGAGACGTCTGTGGGGACTTTGTCAATCTTAAAGATTTGTCAGCCCGATATTTGAAGATGCTCCTAAAGATAAGGTTTGCGGCTTTGCGCGCATGTGTTCATATTTCATAGGGATGAGTGTACGTGCGTTGTGAGTGCCTCCTTTATAATACTGGGTAAATTTTAACAAGAGCCATCCACCTAGTAAAATATAATGGTCGTGATACTATGTAGTATTAGGAAGAACCATTAGATTAACATCAATACAAGCCTAGTGTGACCCAACAACTAATCTATTATCTTTATACTTGAATGTTAAAAGAAGCCACCACGTTCGCCGAGAGGGTCTAGAAATTCTCACGTTAATCTAAAAAAGAGAAGAATATTGACCGTTAGATTTTATGAAGATCTAACGGTATAGAATATCTCAAAGAGTCCACCTCAAATACAATTAGTAAATACTAATTTCAAATTTTAATAGAGCTAAATTCGGAATTATAAATAAGGAAACTAGCACTTGATAATAGAGTCTTTGCCAAATACGATTAGTAAATAACTAATTTCGAAATTAGAAATTAGCAACAAAATAGAAGAGTAGTAATAACTGTAGATGCTTCAAATTAAACCATAGCCGTGGAACATGTTTTATTAGTATATATATGTAAAATAATAGTTATTTATCTAAGGAATAATGCTGTCGTTAAAGATCAACCACCCATTTTGGCAAATAAAAAAATTGGATGAGTGTGCATGTGGTGTATGCGTAAGATACTCCCTCACTACTAAATTATACTCTACGAATATAGCTACATTTAAACTTTGTTCAAAATCACGACTTTTAAATATTGATTAAAAATAGAGAAATAACCATATAGACTGCTTATTTTTCAAAGATGTTGTTGGTGAGAGTAAAAAATTACTTTAGACAAAACTAAACATAGAACATTAATTCCCCAAACATTCTTGACAAATACAAAACAAAGCCACCACATTTGCCGAGAGGGTCTAGAAATTCCCACGTCAATCTAGAAAAGAGAAGAATATACATTGTTGAATTTTATGAAGATCTAACCGTTTAGATTATAGGGCCTAGAAATTCTCACGTTAATTGTAAAAAAATGATAGGATTTATGAAGACCTAACGATCTAGATCAATTCAAACAATTTATATATATTGAATAAGATAGAGATACAAGATATCTTGAAGAGCATTAAGTAATCCCTTCCCCTATGACTCTATAATGTGATTGGATTTTTGGTGGTCGTGTTGTGGGTGGGAGTAAACGACGGCACTGCGGCTATGCTCTAAATGGTGGGTTTAGGAGGAGCTGCAACATGCTGGTTTCCGGCTGGTGAGTGGAGAGAGGGAGAGAGAAGGTCATTGATTTACAAGAGAAAAAGAAGAAGTTCTTTGCGGTGATATTTTTTAGAAACGATGATGTTTAGTGCTATAGACTAGCAATATGGCCCGCCATGGTTCACGAAGAGATGAAGGACCGAGTAATAATAATGGACAATGAAGGAAGAAGGTCTCCATGTATGGCAACAAGGTGTCCATATAGGCAAAGAAGGTAGCATGATACAGGTTTATGCTTTTGCTTGGACGATATGTTATTCAGACACAATGATGGTACAAAAGTGAGACATTGACATCTACCGAATGAAGAGTCATGAAACGGAGCAACAATAGTGAGCAATGGAGAGAGGATGTGTCCATGTATGTTAGCAATACATTGGTGATCGGATTGAGAAAACACAATGAGGAGCAAGGGAGAAGGAATAGATTGGGGAGATAAACAAGGAAAGATGAAGGCGTAGGTGTTAAAGATATAGACAACATGCGCTCGGTCTCTATGGTAGAGAGGACGAAGAAGGAACATGGTGAAGAGAAAGGCGAGAAGAGATGAAGGCACAATACTATATATATGGACAACATGTGTTCCTCGGTCTCTGGTTGAGAGGATGACGTGCCAATGCGCATCTACGATTGCAATATTAAATACAAGTAATAAATCTCTAGATCCATAAACAAATTCAGAATATAAAAAGTTAGCACTTGGTTTGTACGAGAAAAATAGCTAACTAGAGAATTCATATCAAATATTTAACAACTTACTAAGTTAGACATTTAAACAAACAAATAGTACATGGTTGTGTCTATCATATTGTTATCAATATCTTATATACATAATATTAATATTTTAGCATAAAATACCTATAGGGTTCTCACATTAATAGGTTAAAAAGATAGTCGCAAAAAAGGTTAAAAATATAATAATACACAACAACTGATCTTACTATATCTAATTTATAATGGACGAGATTGTATATAGCCTCAAGTGATTCAACTGACCCTTTCAAAAAATAAAAATAAAAGGTTGAACCAATAATTTTCTCAATCGAAGAAGAGATGTGCAACTATTCTGCTTTAAATAAGACAATGTAGCTTTTGCAATAATACCAAACACGACAACTATTTGAACTTCAAATGGCGGCTCATAGTCGGATTCTCAAAAAAAATGGTGTCTCATAGTCTTGGGACAAAAGAGGGGAGATGTTTACACTATTAAAGATCAAACACGGGAAGTGCTGACAACTATTGAAGCAGCTTGAGCTTTGACAAAGACACTATGCACGCCATATGTGATTGCAATCTTGACGAGGTAGAGGTTATATACACAAGTAAACGCTGCTACCGTCTTTTATCACCGCTAGCTGGTAGTGCTATTGGAAGTAGACTACCAAGTAAAATACCTAACGGGTAACCAAAGATATTACTACCTTAAGGTGAGACGATAGTTGGATAGACACACAAACACACACACGGGGGGAGGGGTGGTGGTGGTTTGTAAATAAAATATAAAGTATAGACATTACAAACTAAGAAATTAAGTAAATCTAAAGATTCATATTGAATCATGTATACCATAGAATTAACTTAAATTAGAAAATATAAGATTTATGTCAAATAGACATATATAAATACATAAAAAATTAAACACAATAAATAATTTTTGTATTAATAAAAAGTAAACAAGAGAAGAGTTTATATTGAATATGTTATAGGACTTGGTAATGCACACAAGCAACAAAAAAGAAAGATATATAATATTAAAAATAAAGAAAAACATAACCTCTCATTTTTGAGTTTTGATTTTAACTTTAGTTGTTGTGGGCATGTACAACTATTTCGATAAATTTGTTAGGAAGTTTAAAAGTTACGTATTAGCCAATTAACGATTTAATATGTCTTGGATAGAGAATTCTAAAAATGCTATTCTAGCCGCGCTATTTGCGCGGCACCTGTCTAGTTTTATATACTTATATCAAATTAATTGATAAGAAAATATTAACACAAGGTACTACTCAATACTACCTTCTAGTATACTACACAATTACAACAAAGCTCTCAATTCACACGTCCATACTGAACGGTGAATCCATTTCGCGTTTTTTTAATGCAGATTGGATCATGTAAAATAAGAAAGAGCCCACAATAAGCTCATCTGGTGCAAAAGTCCGCCGCGTCTTTTAACCATGCCCCCAACCCAACAGCAAAGTAGCCTCTCAGTGCCTCACTCGGAGAGGTGGTGGCGTACGAGACAGATCGCCGGTCGACGACGACGGCCGGCGTCTGCTTGCTCCCCGTCCGTGCGTGGTATGGACGGGGGGGACCGGACCCAACTGTTTGGTTGTGCACGGAGGAATCTTTGGGCCGAAAAACCAAAGCTATGCCGCCGCTATGCGTCAGATCGGGATCAGATCGTCTGTCCCCCCGCGCCGGCCGGTCCAACCGTGCGAGTGCGAGCGAGGATCCCACTCCAGCCTAGTACGGCCCAACCTTCCTTTGGAGGCACGAAAATCCATTTGGCATTTGCCTTGCCTTCGTGCGAATAGATTTCTGTAAAAATTTCGTGCCTAGTTCAAGCGGCCAAGCGTGACACCTTTTCTTTATGCCCACAAGGCAGTTGTTCTTATCTGATTTCACTTCATTTTAGTGGAGAATAGATTTCTGTAAAAATTTCGTGCCTCGATTTCTTCCAATTCGTTTTTTTTGGGGAAAAATAAACTGGCACAAAAAAATGCACAATTTGGGACGAGCCACTCCCAATGCCCGAACGACGCCGTGTGGTCCCGGCCGGCCTCCAATCGCGCGTCCGAGGAAAATGGCAATCGTTCAGGTCCACCCTACCACACCAAATGACCAAATGAAAAAAAGGAATTTTTAAAAAAAGAGGTGGAAGGCAGGAAAAATTGGGGCATTCCGAGAATTGAACTCGGGACCTCTCGCACCCTAAGCGAGAATCATACCACTAGACCAAATGCCCGAGCGATGTGTATGATAAATACAAATTACTCATTGCTTCAAGCTTGACCTCTCCGCACAAAACAGACAACTCGCCCTTCACACCGACAACCATCGAGTTCCATTCACTCTCCGCCTCTCCGGGAACGGGGAGACCAGCTCCACTGCTCCAGACTCCAGCTCGAAGTTCCTCAGCAGGTGATCTAACTTTTAACGATTACTTTTGTTTATTTTTATCAATAGCAGAGGTTGATCTATATTCATATTTAGAGGGTAACTTCCACTTAGTTATAATGAATTATTTTTATAGTCAACTATGATTATAGTCTACTGAAATTCCTTGTGCTCCCAGATCTCGGTGTTAGATAAGTTGGAGTGCTTGAAAATATATTGAAGCTTTCGGGATCAATATGATACCACAAGCACAAGTTCGGGGATATGAAAAAACATTTTGAGAGTTTAGACACACGCTTTGTATTTTGAAAACATATTTTACTGCAATGGTTCATAAAAAATATTTTTTTAATCAAAAGTCCTTTAGCCTAGTTGGTTTTAGAGGGGAGGCCCATGGAGTGAATTTATGAGACTGGTTAAAAAATCCTCTCACCCGCGAAGCTGATGTTCGGAGATTTCTAAGCCAAGATTACCCTCGTTGGTTAGAGATAGCTTAGGTATGGTCAACCAGGAGACCAGGGTTTAATTCCTCGTTGGAACGGATTTACGGGACTGTCTTAAAAAATCGTAATGAAAACCTTCTCTCCATGCATAAAAAAAATTAAACTAATCAACTCCTCTCCATGCATTTTACAATTTGTATAGTGGCTGTTCAGGTAACGCATGTGCACATAAATTAGCTTATCGAAGTCTAGAGTGGGACCGAATATATCGGCCATTGTAAAATATAAGAAGTCTCGTTGACCCCGTTGTAAAATAAGAAGAGAGCTTTAAATTTGAAAAAGAAAAATATTTAACTCCATCACTTGCCCTAATTCAACCACATTACTTTACTGCAATCATTAATTACAAATAACGAACAACGGTTCAAACATTAACAGGACAGAGATCGAATAGAGTTGTCAGACAAAAAAAAACTAGAAAGAAAAATCAATCCAAAAATCTTAAAGATTGGGGCATTCCGAGAATTGAACTCGGGACCTCTCGCACCCTAAGCGAGAATCATACCACTAGACCAAATGCCCACAAGATGTGAGAAAATTTCAGTGTCTTATATTTATTGAATAATTAACAGAGCTTCGTTAGCTAAACGAAACCATTCTGAAAGCTGCACGAGACTTCCTAAAGGTTGTTCAGCTCATGGAGAAGGGCCTCGTTTGGTTGGTTCGTGGCTTGTTGCGTGGATATATGGTGGAGCTTAGGGGCGGACAGGATGCAGAATGACACCTAGGGCCAGTAAAGGACTGATGCTACTATGCTAGCTACTATACAAAGGTTTTCATTGCTACAGTTGCTACGGTGTGTCAGCAGTATGGAAATCATCAACCTACGCCTAGGGTCGTGGCCCTAGTTGCCCTGGGCAGGAGGGATGGGTGCCGCTTCGCACCGGCCGGTGTACGCAGCCGCCGGAACCGGAAGGCCCTTCGGCGGCGCCGCATCATGCTCCCGCAGATCACGGATGCGGGCGCTCCAGATCTGCAGCACACAAGCTGGTGATTTCGCACGGCTCTAATTTGTTTATTTTGTGCATCATTAGTATTACCTTTATTATTCCAGCGAGCCGTGCTTCTTTTTACTTTGCTCTTCACTGCTGGCCATTCCTCTGTCCGGTGCGAGTAATCGCCCATGTATGATTGGCAGAACGGCAGAAGATGCCGCGTGGGCTAGATCGATAACTTGTCACTTTGGCTACTACTCCATCTGTTTCAAAATACTTATCATTCTGACTTTTCTACGTACGTTCCTTATGTGAACATAATATATATCTAGGTGCATAGGAGTACCACGTAGACAAGAAATGAAAATAAGGCACGCAGATCATGCGCCCCCATATAATATGTATAGTAGTTAACTTGGCAATCCATTCGGCTAGACTTTTATTTGCTTCATATATCATCATGTGATCAGTTCATTAAGGGACAAATTGATTGCCACATGTACTGACAAGGAAAACATGAGTTTCTGAAGAGCACCTAAAAGATTCACAAGCATTTTATTTAGTGGAGATGATCTCTGTTACAGCGACTGCCATAGCACCACTCCAATCAGAATCAGAGTAGCACTGGCACCTATATGAACACTAGCACCTAAAAGGATTTTTCCCGTATCCTTTCAGGATTTTATTTTCTTTGAAAATTATGTTGTGTATGTTCATTTAATATTGTACTTACACCTCATCACCACACGTCTTTCTTGGACCTTGGGTAGTAACACTAGCACCTATATGAACCCCTGTTCTCCACTCCACATCCCCCACACAGTATCCATTCCCTTGCCAATTGGCATGAATCACCAAACGATGAATGCTTGCGACAACCAACAGAAGCTCATCGCCAGCATCATGCTGCTGGTCGTCTCCATCACCTTCATCAAGCTCCTCCTGCAGTCTGGCTCCAGAGGCAAACGGCTCCCACCGACCGTCTCGGCGGTACCGCTCGTGGGTGGGCTGGTCCGGTTCATGCGTGGACCCATCCCGATGATTCGTGAGGAGTATGCTCGTCTTGGCAGCGTCTTCACCGTTGACATCCTCAGCCGCAAGATCACCTTCTTGATTGGCCCTGAGGTGTCGGAGCACTTCTTCAGTGGCTATGAGTCCGAGTTGAGCCAGCAGGAGGTATACCGTCTCACTGTGCCGTCGTTCGGCCGTGGGGTTGTGTACGATGTGGACTACTCCGTGAGGCTGGAGCAGTTTCGTTTCTTCGCAGAGTCACTCCATAGTAACAAGCTCCGCGGTTATGTCAGTCAGATGGTTTTTGAGACTGAGGTGAGAATTACTTCCTGTGTATTGGATCTTTGTTCTTGCTGAAGGCTGTGGGACTTAATATGGTAATTCAGTAATTTTGAGGTGAGATGCTTGTTATTATTGGATATGAATCAATCAGACAAACGTAAGTCTCCATATATTTGCATTTGTTCTGATTATCATACTGGTGATGTGAGAAATTTTAGTAAACTTTTTGGCAGGTTTTGCGATATAGTATGTGCAAGTAAAAGTTGGTGATTTTATCGTTATGACCTTATGGGTCAGTAGTAACCAATTCTTTTTGTTCGAATAATGTTTTATTTTCTAGCAGGAAATTTTTTCATCACATTACTTTAGTGCTGTTTTCTCAACAAATCTTTACACAGGTTACATCTTTGCTAGCTTATTGAATAAAGTTCCTTTTTTTTCTCCACCTTGATGCTGTGCTGTTATAGTGTTTTATGCTCTTTCTAAATTTTGTTGAGCGACATATAAACAATTAGATTAACAGTAACATTTCTTCAGGCTTTAGTAGCTTGGTCTCCATGCACTGTACTCATTTGTTAATTCTCAAAGGTAGCTGATACATGTACACAGTCTTCTGTTTCTTACAAAGTGGAGCTGGGTTCGTGTAAATATAATATCATACCTTGTTGATTTGAAAGGAAATCTAGTACTGTTGATGACATTTTAATTTTCCTTTTATTTGTAGTTTCCTCCTTTTGGTTGCAAACATGGTTGAATAGTTTTGTTACAAAGAGCTGGATATTGTGTTGTATCTAGTAGAATGTTAAAGTCAACAGAAGATTAGCTTCGTATTACAATTTACACCCAACATATTTTTTTATCGTGTGTCCGTCAAAGTTGTACTTAAGTTGTAAAAGATTTTTCTCGAGCTCCATCCAGAATTGCTTTGAAATATCTGTATTACTCATTGCTGCAAAAATGAATAAGGATTGCTGAGGTTGCAAACTCTGTTGGTAACAAGATGTTTCAAAGCAATTCTGGATCACATCATCTTTTCGTTAATACATTACGTGCGTAGGCATTTACTGTGGAACCTTTTCGTTGAGCATCACATCATCTTGTGATACTGATACCATTTTAACTTTTACTTCTCATAACCCCCTAATCATTGTGACAATTGGGCCTGCTACATGTGCAGCGCTTCTTTTACACTAATTACAACCAGCATGAGTTTCTTTTGTCTTAGAGGTCTTTTCCGGTGCCTTATACCACCCATGAGTGGTATGAAGTATAGAAGGGGTAATTTAGTACTACTCATGCATACCACCTCATACTACCGTTTGGTTTTACGAAGTATAAAGGGGTAATTTAGTACTACCCATGCATACCACCTCATACTACCGTTTGGTTTTACGAAGTATACAATGATCTGAACCGTTGGATGTTTGTATACTAGTCATGTTTTAAGAGTAGTATACCCTAGTATATGGCACCGGAAAGGAGCTCTTGTCTTATTTCTATGATTGCCTTTAGCACTGGTTTCAACACAACGTTTTGGTGAATATTCAGAAGCATTTCTCTTGACAGCTGCACAACTGGCTTGATGTTTACTCCTACTTGCTGTTAGGGGTATCTTGCCTTTCTGAATTGGTTGCTTCAATCCTTTTCTTCCTTTTTTTTTTGATATATGCTTCATAATTAATCTCATCCGCAACTCAAAACATTTCCTGCAGGAGTATTTCTCTAAGTGGGGAGAAAGTGGCACCATTGATTTGAAGTATGAGCTGGAGCAGCTTATCATACTGACTGCTAGCCGATGCTTGCTGGGGAGGGAAGTGCGAGAGAAGCTCTTTGACGATGTTGCTTCTCTCTTTCGTGAACTTTACATAGGGATGCAGCCAGTGAGTGTTATCTTCCCTTACCTCCCAATCCCTGCACATCGGCGCCGTGACCGGGCACGGACACGATTGGGAGAAATCTTTTCTGCTATCATCAAGTCTCGAAAGGCCTCTGGACAGTCTGAGGAAGACATGCTGCAGTGCTTGATTGATTCCAAGTACAAGAACGGACGCCCCACCACTGAGGGCGAGGTAACTGGGATGCTTGTTGCGGCACTCTTTGGCGGACAGCAAACCAGCTCCATCACCTCGGCCTGGACTGGGGCCTACCTCCTTCAGTTCAAGGAGTACTTTGCAGTGGCGGTAGAGGAGCAGAAGGAAGTCATGAGGCGGCACGGAGACAAGATCGATTATGACATCTTGGCAGAGATGGATGTTCTCTACCGCTGCATCAAGGAGGCTCTCCGGCTTCACCCGCCACTAATCATGTTGCTTCGTAAATCGCACTCCGACTTCGCGGTGATCACGAAGGAAGGAAACGAGTTTGATGTCCCTAAGGGCCACATGGTCGCCACAGCTCCAGCATTTGCTAACAGGCTTCCTCACATCTACAAGAACCCAGACTCGTATGACCCTGACCGGTTCGCACCTGGAAGGGAGGAGGACAAGGCTGCCGGGCCTCTCTCGTACATCTCCTTTGGCGGCGGCCGGCACGGGTGCCTTAGTGAAGCATTCGCCTACCTGGAGATCAAGGCGATATGGACGCACCTGCTGAGGAACTTCGAGTTGGAGCTAGTGTCTCCGTTCCCGGAGAATGACTGGAACTCATTGGTCGTTGGCATCAAGGGCAAGGTGATGGTGAAGTACAAGCGGCGCAAGCTCGTCGTTGGGAGCTAAGCCCATGCCTGTTTTGTAGTGTTTGCTTGTGATCTGTCACTCTGTCAGCGTTTGCTCAGTGTGAGTTTGTTGCCATCTGTCACTCTGTCAGCGTTCTGTTCTAAGGCTTCAAACATAAAACTGAACAGGCAGCCCTGTGTCATGAGTGTAAACAGTGTTCAGTAGGGTGAATCAATGAATCGGTTGCTGAGGCACCCTGATTTCTGAAACTGCTATTTTGCTTCGATTGACGATGCTGTGGCTAATAAGAATTAAGAAATGTGCCCCTTCTCCAATTTTGCTTGCATATTGCAACATCTTTTGTGCATGAAACGACTGCTCTGAATCGAGGTACGTAGTTGTGCAAACCTGTGATACGGATAGTTCCCACAGAATCTAGTCCTAGATCTCTGACAGCTATGGGATGAGTTCATGTATCCTGGGAACTTTGATATATTTCTCTTGTGCTGAATGTTGAATGTGTGATGACCGTGCTGAGTGCCTGAGTCTCTTTGATTATGAGGCGCTCAGATTCGTAGTCCTTAATTGCTGCTGGTAGAACATTTTCGGGTGCTGAATTCAGCCGTGCCAGAGTTCCCTCCTTGCAGAGACGTGCTGGGACTGGGGGTGCAGCCATGCTGTGCTTCATTCTCATCAGGCGGCCATAGCCTTCGGCATTGTCTGTCTGGTTGCAGGAGGAAAAAAACTACACTTGAATCGTGTGTGCATGAAGTAAAATAAAGTCTATTTGCAAAACCTTTTCACAGATGAGTGCAACTTTGCGCGACGAATCTAATAAGCATAATTAATCCATTATTTGACACAGTAATAAGCATCATTAGATTCGTCTCGCGATTTTACATAAGGCTGTGGATGAAATTTTTAATACCCTTAATCAGTGGTCAAAGGAGGAAAATCCCAACCAAACTCAGGCTCTGTGTCAGAAACTGAACAGACCGTAACGTACCTGTTCCATTCTGACATTCCTTAAGGTTGGCAATGTCGCTACCGGCATGCCGACAGCTCCAGTCCTGCCACATCCTATGCCTTCTGGCGAAGATTCTGGACCCAGATGCGTGGCCATGGGGGCGAGCCGGCGAGGGAACGGGATCGGGAACAGGGAGTGGCAGCTTGGCGACGGCCGACGGCGAGCCGGGGTGGAGGACTGGTGGAGTGCCGAGTGCGAGAGTTGCAAGATGTATTTCCTTAAAAACAAAAAATAATTGTGATACGTTACAAAAGTGCAAACCTGCAGTATTGATTTTGAATTTTGATTATGTAATTTAACTTTTGCAAACATGAGTGGATTTTCAGCTTAATTTTAAAGAATATTTTATCATGCCTCAATCGTTTTTCTGGAGGTATTATATTTGACTTTATTTACAACTTTAACAATTCACTGTATTAAAAATATTACATAAATACCATTTGTTTTTGGCATGCTTTATTATCATAGATATTTTAAACATGATTTATTGTTTGTTATGTTTATAATAAATTCTGAATAAGATGAATGGTCAAAATTGTGAAAAAAAACTAAGAGCGACAAATATTTCAATATGATGAGAGTAGTTACATTAATTAATATCATAACATTTTAAGCTACAAAATTAGAAAGAATAGACTGACAAAACTCCATTTCTCTATCTATCTAATTTTATATGCTAGTAATAATGTTTTTTTAAAAAATTGGGATCTACTAGAATCCTAACTCATATAGAACCCCCAACATAAAATGGATGCTATATGGAGATTAAAATGTTCAGATGATGGTGCAAATTAAGATAATCAATGAGATCGGGATCTTTTCGGCCCAGTTTGTAAGGTTCTACGATCTCAATTCCTTCTTGACTGATGGAAGGCGCGCGATCAGGTTCATTATGGTATTGAGAAAATCTTTCCTGTTTTAGAGTTTAGCCCCCAATGCATTTTGATAGTATTTTTTAGAACAATTTTGATAGTATTGAGACCGTCTAAATAATTTACTCATTTACGAAAGATCCATATAATGCTCGCAAAATCTTTTTGCCTCATGGAGTTCTTATCAGTACATGTAGCAATCAGTGTGTCTTAATTGTCATGTTTAACCATCTTTCAAGAAAACTACATATGCGTATTTATTTATTTGTGACTTACTTTATTATAATTACAGTTTATCTTTTCTATATATTTGCAACAAAATTAAGTGAAATGACTTCTTTAAATGGAGTAAGGGCTAAGGTTAGATTAAAATACAATAATAATAAATATTTCGGTTTGGACGAAGTAGACAAGTCTGAAGAGCAAAGCAAAGCGTATCTAGAAGAAAGTATAACGGGCAGCTGAGAATGCAAGTATGCAAGGTTATAATGTAGAGACTTCGGGCAACTTGCATACTTTCCGCAAATCTCTACATTTTCCAAGGCTCGAAGTCTTGCACAGTGGTAAAATACCCTCTGATTCAAATTTATGAATCAAAGCTGAATAAAAGTCAAACCATAATACTATATAATTTTTTGAGCTAAAAATAATTAGGACTGAATTGGATTGTGAAAATTAATGAGGGCCATGATCCGTCACCACCCTTAGCACAGGCACAGCTCAGTTCAGAATTCAACATGTGTGCAAAAAATCAGACATAGGAGTATGCAACAGAAGACAGAGTAGGCGAGGTCCTCCACAGGATCACATATTCACACTGTCCCATTCATTACACGGGGTTATTTGTTCAGTTTATGCTTGAATCCAATCTACCAGAATGATTATGGGTGGAATTTCTGACAGAAAGGCCAGACTCAGATGGCAAAGTTAAAGATTTCGCTCAGGCGGCTCACAGGCGAAAGTTGCAGATTGCAGATCATGACGGAACCACAGTGAAGCAAATTACAGAATCCTAAAGAACGGAAACACTCCTAATGGTGGCGTGCACACAGAAGAACTTACACCGAACAAATGCAGACAAACAAGCGACAAGATCAATTGACAAGAAACAAACTTTCCTAAGAGAACCGTGGTCTTAGTTGTCGACGGCGAGCTTCCGCCTCCTGTAGTTTACCATCACCTCACCCTTGATGCCGACAACCATCGCGTTCCAGTCATTCTCTGGGAACGGGGAGACCAGCTCAAACTCAAAGTTCCTCAGCAGGTGTGTCCAGATCGCCTTGATCTGCAGGTAGGCGAAGGGCTCGCCCAGGCAACCGTGCCTGCCACCACCAAAGGAGATGTAGGAGAAGGCGCCTGCAGCCTTGTCCTCCTCCCTGCCAGGACCGAACCGATCAGGATCATATGAGTCTGGGTTCTTGTAGATGTGGGGTAGCCTGTTGGCGAAGGATGGTGATGTTGCCACAATGTGGCCCTTGGGGATGTCATACTCTTTGCCTTCCTTGGTTGTCACGGTGAAGTCATTGTGAGATTGGCGGAGCAACATGATTAGTGGTGGGTGGAGACGGAGAGCCTCCTTGATGCACCGGTAGAGCACATCCATTTCTGCCAAAATGTCATGATCAATCTTGTCCCCGTGCCGCTTCATAACCTCCTTCTGCTCCTCTACAGCCTCTGCAAAGTACTGCTTGAACCTAAGGAGGTAGGCTCCAGTCCAGGTCGAGGTGATAGAGCTTGTGTGTTGTCCGGCAAAAAGCGCCGCAATAAGTAGCCCGGTTACCTCACCCTCAGTGGTGGAGCGCCCGTTCTTGTACCTGGAATCAATAAAGCACTGCAGCATGTCTTCCTCAGGCTGTCCAGAGGCCTTGCGGGACTTAATGATGGTGGCAAAGATTTCCGCCAGACGTGCCCGTGCCCTGTCCCGGCGCTTGTGTGCAGGGATTGGGAGGTAGGGGAAGATGACACTGATGGGCTGCATCCCATTGTCAAGGTCATGGAAGAGAGCAGATACATCATCAAAGAGCTTCTCTCGCACCTCCCTTCCCAGCAAGCATCGACTAGCTGTCAGTATGATAAGGTGCTCCAACTCATACTTCAAATCCACAGTACCACTTTCTCCCCATTTTGAGAAGTACTCCTGCAGGTAAGGTCCCATTTGCAGATGAGGTTAATCATCAAACTTATATGCAAAAGAGGAGTATTTTTGTTAAACAAAAGAAAATGAATTCATACAAGTAAAGCATCAGGATTCATCGTTTTATCTTGACATGTTAATAAATCCTCGTGTCACTACTAACATGCAGAAGAGCATTCAGTGTTATAATTTCAAGCCAAATATAAAAAAGCTTACAGAGAAACAACCCGGCGCATTCATTAAATAATTGGCTTCAGTATTAAATACTACTCCCTCTGTTCTTTTATATAGGACGCACTGGGACTTGCTCCAGAGACAAGGTAAGCGGAGGAGGCACGCGCGATAGTATTTGCCAGCACCGTTTTTAGCGCCGGTGGAGGCCGCGTCAGGATTTTTTTTGCATGCACACATGCAGTTTCGTTCTGTTTCTCCATTATTTTCCAACTGTTAGCATTCTTGTGGGACCCAGACTTAATGGCAATTTCAATTACTCATCAGCTACAGAGGGAATGAGCAGGGAATATTTCAAGGATGACGGGCTGTTTCCAAGAGCACGCCCTATATACGTGAAAAGGCAGGAAATTCTCATCCGCCCTATATAAAAAACGGAGGGACCAAGAGAGTAATGCTAAAAGAACAGAAAAATATGAAATTTTTTGCTCTGGTTCGACGTTGGTCATTGTTAAGAGAGACACTGCAGATACAGCAAGCTTGTTATTATGAATAAACGTAATGATGTACAAGGTCAACGAGAATCAGTATCATTGACTGAATTTGCACAGTACATGAGGTGTTAACTGCACATGTTCTTGTGCTATAGACCCACATGCAGAATGTCTTGACATGAGTATAGCAGCTTATGTTTTCATTTCTAGTGTTTGCAGTAACATCAATTCCTTTTTTTTTTAAAAACAAGTTTATATGGAGTCCTTAAATGCAAATTCTGCACAAATCTCAAAAACCTCTTTTCAGGACAAGGTCAGAAGAATGAAGATTGCAATATGAAGCCATGTTTTTTTTATTGACCTTCACATTCATCTAGATACAGACAGCAATATATCTTCACAATTGTCAAGGAAATATAACTGTGGCTCTTCATAATTGACGTTCCCAGCAATTTCCATGTTTATCAGTTTATATTACAAAATATTTGTTTTAATCAACAAGGTATGGCATTATCCCCATCTCCACTTCACAAGAACCAGAAAACTGTGTCCATGCTTCAGTTCAGATGCATTTGAGAATTAACAAACAAATACATATTGCAGAGATCAGCTATTGAAGGATTGGTAGTTTGGTACTGTTGCAGTTAATTGGTTGAGTGTCATTCAGTTGAGAAAAGGCAGAATCAGGACACAGAAAAGTAACTTTAATCGACAAAACTAGCAAAGATATAAACTAACGAAATGGCATAAAAAGCATCAAAGAGATGCAAAATGTCCCACTCAAAAGAAAAAATGCAGGGCATGCAAGGCATCCCAAAAGCATAAAGCTTAAGATCTGGAAGCATAGGCCCAAAAAAAGTTGATGTTCATGTGTGGTTGCCGTCCCAAAAGTCGCATATTAGTCATATTGTGACTTCCTTTCCTCAAAAAAAGCATACTGTAACTTTGAGAAGGGACTAGATAGTCCTCCACAGAACAATACGCTGGACTCACTAATTTGGACCAGAGCATCCTGTGAATATTGGTAGCAAAAGTGTTTCCCAAAAAAAAAATGGTAACAAAAGTAGATATATATCCTAGATGTACGAATTTGGGCCAAAACTAGAGAACTCATCAGAACAACTGCAGGTAATAAATTTCATATACAGTGTCATCAATTAAGGAGTGTATTGCATCAGCAACTTCTAAAGTGACACTACTGAAAGCTCCACAGCACAAGGTGTCAAATTGTCAACAATTTCACATCACAATTATTGAATAACCACGTAGACATATATAGATACAAAATTTAAAAAAAAAACAAATTAAAGAAAACTGAAGCAAATTCTCACCTCAGCCTCAGCAACCATCTGATCGACGTAGCTGCGGAGCTTGTTGGCCCGCAGTGCCTCGGTGAAGAACCGGAACTGCTCCTGCCTGACGGAGTAGTCCACATCGAACACGACCCCCGGCCCAAACGTGGGTACGTTGAACCTGTACACCTCCTGCTGGCTCATCTCGGACTCGTTGCCCTTGAAGAAGTGAGCAGACACCTCGGGCCCGATGAGGAAGGTAATCCTGCGGTTGATGATGGGGACGGTGAAGACGCTGCCGAGGCTGGCGTACTGCTCCCGGATCATCGGGATGGGCCCCCGCATGAACTTGATGAGGCCGCCGACGACCGGCGCCCCCGGGATGGTGGGCGGGAGGCGCTTGCCACGGGAGCCGGAGCCCAGCAGGAGCTTGACGAAAGCGATGGTAGCCAGCAGCAGCGCCACGCCGGCGATGAGCCGCTGCTGGCTGTCCGCGAGATCCATCATCTTCCCTCCTGAATATTATCAAAAATTGGGGTTTCCGGTGGATTAGATCACAGCTTGATGGCACGCGACATGGTCACATGGAAGGGACAAGCAGAGAGCTTCGTTTGTATCGACGGCATTAAAAAAAAATGGTACTGGTAGTACTACAGGATGCAAGCTCGGACGACCAGGCGGCACCAGACACAGAAAGATTCCCCCGCACGGGGCAATCCAATCCACCCCATAGGAATTGAAAAATAAAAGTGTGTAGAAAGTTGCAGATCGGAGCAGAGCCTACTACAGGCCACTAGACTAACGAAGCCCTATGCAGAAATCCTCTCATCTCAGGTCACGATTCTCACGGGCAGCGCCGGCCACGGCTACCGCGAAATGCGGGTGACGCACCCCGCGGCGCCGGCGGCTGCCGCGGCACCCCGAATCCCAGCAGTAACGACCACCTCACTCGCCCCAGGAATCCAGGATGCCGAACAAACAAACCGGACGACGGAAAACGCCGCAACGCGCACTCGCTGAGGACCCGATCTCGGATCGCGAGAGAGGGAGGGAGGGAGGGAGGGGTAGGATGAGAAATCTCACCTTCGATCTGCGACGCTGCCCGTCGAAGCAGGCAGGGCCGGGGGCAGATGTGGGAAGGGCGGCTGTGCGGGGAGTGTGGAGTGGAGGGACGAGGGTTTATATAGGTGCCCCCACTGCGGCTCTGCGCAGGGATGGGAAGGGAGAGGGAGATTCCGAGGTTGAGGGGGGAGGGGATTGGCAATGGCGGGGGTAGGAGGTAGAGGTGGTGGGGTTTACCGGGGGCGGAAACAGGGGCGGACGGGGAAGAGGACGAGAGCGCCCACGCCAGTATCTCCCCCAGTATCCGCCACGAGGGGCCAGCGGCTAGAGACCTCCTGGGGCCCACCACCCACTCACCCTCTCCGCTTGTCGCGTGCCCCGCTCGCACCACACGTGGAGAGCACATGTGTGGCGATTGCGGCAGCCCGCGGGATCCTCTGCACAGCCAGAGAGCTTTGAGCCTGATCGGCTGCCTAGAGTGAGGGTGTGTTTGACAGAGCTCCGGCTGTGGCTGTGGCAGCTCCGGCTGTGGCTGTGCTGGTGGAGCGGATTCTATGGGGGAGCTGAAATCGTTTTATGAAAACGTTTGGCAAAACAGATTCTCGTGGCTGTGTAAAGTGGATAAACGAAATGTCCATAATACCCTGCCCTTTTCTTGTTTTCTATTTCCTTATTTTATTTTCTATTTCATTTTACTTCTTATTTTTTCTTCTTCTTATTTTTTCCTTCACTTATTTTCTTATTTTTTCTTTTCTTCTCTTCCATTTTGACCTCATCCATTCACCACCAATCCACCACCCCCACCGTCTCCACCATATCCATGCATGCCGCCGCCAGCCCCCTCCCCCGGCGGCCGGCCGCCGCCGGCCACCTCCCCCGCCGGCCGGCTCCACCACCTCGACGCGCCTCCGTCGCCGCGCCCCAACACCTCCATGCGCCTCTCTCTCCATGCCCGACGCCTGCTCCTATCCACCGCGCCCGCCGGCCGGCGGGATTTGGAGCAAGTCTCCATCCGCGACCGCCACCGCCACCTACGGCCGCTAGATCCTCCTGGCGGCGGTCGGCCTCCTCCGCCCCACCCCCGCCCGCATCGCCTTGTCCTTCCTCGCGGCTCTCCCCGCGGCGCGCCGGGGAGCCCGCGAGGAGCTCCCCCGCCGGCCATGGAGGCAGCCCGGGCGGAGTCCGCAGGCACATCCTCCACCCCCAGTCCGCCGCTCGCCTTGTTCCGCCCCCTTCCCAGCTCGCCGCAGCCGCCATCTCAAGTCGCCGTCCGCCGGTGGTGGGTGGTGGGGATGTCAATTTCGTTGTTATTAGTGGGAAGATGAGGGGCAATTTGGTACTCGTGGGGGCATGCAGGGGACGGAGCCGGGGGAAGCTACAAATTTCGGCTCCGTGCGCGGATTTTGGCTCTAGAGAGCGCAAAAACCGGGGGCTCCTCGCGAGGAGCCGTTTTTCACGGGCCTTTGGCAGGGCTCCTCGCTTCGTGCGCGGAGCGGAGCGGCTAGGAGCCCTGCCAAATAGTGTTGTGTGAGAGGGAATAAGTCGAGATAAGCTGTGCCAAGATCAGCCGAACGGCCTTTGCTCCACTTCACGCCTCCACGGGTTGGGCTGATGGGTGGACCCGGTTTTGCAAGGGGCAAAAGAGACAAAGAAAAACATACAAACAGTGTTCACCATAGTGAATCAAGAAGTGGAGTGTGTAGTGCACAAAACCACCCTTTGAGAGTGTGCCACAAACAAAAACTCATCTAAAAATGCATTTATCTCTACCTAATATTAAAGTAAGATTGTTTCTGCCCTATTTTTCCGTCCGTCTACAGTAACCCGAAGCTAAATTGGAGAAAACCGCGATTCTCCTACGTGAACCGACGCAAAGGAAGTTAAACCGAAAAATAGGAAGCGAAAACCGCCACCCTCCCGCGTGAACCGGTGACCAAATCAGCGAAAACCACCACCCTCCCGCGTGAACCGGTGACCAAATCAGCGACTCCCCGCCCCCCCGTGAAATTGGCGCGCACCGGGTGCAAGAAAATAAAAACCGCCAAATAAAACTGCCCACCCAAAATCCTCAAAATAAACGATCGGGCAGAGTTCGAACCCCGACCTCGCCCAGGAGGATGCTATAACCATATGTGCTACATTTCATTTGTAGCTTTAAAGCATGTTTTATCTTACTTGATAGTTTCAAATTCGATTACATGGCTTAAGTGTACAAGCTTAATTAGAGTACCGTAGATGGGAGAAGAGAGTACCGGAGATAGGATTCTGCTCTCGTAAATGTGGTCTGATCGGTTTGAGCTCTTGGGTGGGAAAGAAAACAAAAATCTCTACCTAATATTAAAGCAAAGATTACTTCTACCGTTTTTTAACGTCCTAACATGTGGGACCCATGTGTCAGATGTTGAGAAACCGGCCGCTCCCGTGTGGTGGCGACGGAGCTTGCACCCGCGTCCGTGAGGCGGCGGCGTAGCAGCTCACACCTGCGCTCGCGTGGTGACGTTTGAGCGCACCCACGCCTATGAGGCCGCAGTGAAGCTCATGCTCGCGTCGGTGTGGCTGAGCTTGCGCCCGTGCCCACGCTCGTGTGGTGGCGGCGGCGGAGCAAGCAGCATTGAAGAGGGAGAGGGAGGGGGAGGGGAGGTGCACCAGCTGAGGAGGGAGGGGCCACGGCGTCCGGTGAGGGAGAGAGAGTTCTGAGATGCGAGAGGCCGAGAGGGAGTCCATGGAGATGGGGAGTAGAGATAAGGTCGTTCTTTTTTGTTTTTGACCCTTTTTCACGATATTTACTTTTGAAACTTTAGAGCTTCTATTTCTTCACATTCTAATCCCTACAAATTCCATTTTCTTTCATTGTAGTGGCCAGAAAGTTTACATAAAATGTTTAATTGAAGATGGTAGGTGGTGATGAATAAAATTTATAGTTGTTGGATATAGACTAACAAAAATGCATAGTCTTGGGTGTTACAAAAATTTCATATTTATCAAACTTTTTAAAATAAGAGTTAAAAACTGTTTCACCAAATAGAGTGTCATTTTCGCGAAAGTTGGAACCATGCCGAAGAGGTCATAAGCTGTCGCATGACTTCTTTCTTGGTGTCTTTGAGCCTTTGATAGTGAAGCACTAGCAAGCTCCTTTTCGCTCTTCTTGCCCAGCCAGCTAGGCCAGGCAAATCTTGTTAATAATCTAAATGCATCGTAAAATCCGTAGCAACGCACGAGTATATATGCTAGTCAAAGTTAAACTAAAGTGACCACCTCACACCTCTGTAAAAGTTGATGAAACTATGGTGTATTTTACTCTTTTCTATAATACGTATAAAAAGTAGTAATCATTGACTCCCTTAAACTATTGGGCTCATTATAGACTCATAAGTTAATAAACAGTACTTGTTGAAAATGATAGAACAGTCTTCATGTCGACTCCAGTTAGGCCAATGCGTTCCTGTATGATATGATCCTTTCTGTAAATGAGATGCATCCCCATCATCCAAACCAGATGGGGCTTTTCTCATCAGTAGAACTGGATCATCCGGCCTCAAAGTGACATTTGTGTAATCTGCCATTATGCTTTTGGACGCATCCATTTTAAAAGAGAAGAGAAAAGAAAAAAAAACTAATGACCAACCACTTCCAAGTGAGGCACATGACATGATCTTGGCCCTATAGCACTGCCAACAACACCCAGCCCTAGAAAATCCAAGCATCCAGCCAGTAGGCAGGCAGTACCTGACCATATGGGCCCATGGCACACAGAGCTCCAGTAGATCCAAGAGCCCACTGGCCACTCCAATCCAGATTAACAGGCAATTTAGCTGCTATAAAATACAGCGCAGGTTAACATGACCTTGAAGAGTTGTAAAGAGGAATACCCACAGGTGCCAACAGTATATGGACCTCAAACCAGATGGTATGATTCTGGTTCATATTTTGATCCTTTGGTTTTGATTCAAGTTGTTATAAATTTTGGGAGCATGCAACGACCACACAGAGAATAGTAATAGGGGCATGAACAGCTTTGGTGCCAAATACATGTTACTGCAAGTCCTGTGGGAAGTTGAATACGTACAATGCTACAACTCCAAACAAGAATACAGCAGCATCACAACAGGAAAGACTTCCATTTCAAAAATATCAGGAAAGTTCGAAAGAACCGAATTGCATGAACCCAAAGAAAGAATGAACTACTCATAAATTGGCATTGGTTTGTAACTGTGTTACTAACCTTCATAAGACACTTTCAAGGTGAGGTTCTGCTGCCAACCCACTCCAAAGGGTTCCAAAGAATTCCACCCACACCATAACCCATAATGCCAGTGCAATAATATACCATCTGAGCATCTGACCGGATGCTCTTAGAATATAGAACATCCCTTATGGGGCATTTCAAGATACACCATCTGCACTATACTGATCATGGGCAAGCAGACGCACAAGGTGGTCGGAAAAAAGAATGCATTAGAACTCGGTACAATATATATACACATACATGCTATTCACTTATTGCATTCCTACTAACAAATTTAGGCTTCAGTCTCTACTGGTCATCAATTACATATGCTTTATCCAGCTTCTTCTCTAGTGACAAAGGGGCAGAGAAATTTAATGGCGAGAACATGTCATCATATTTGGATTTGGGAGCGGGCTTGAACTCGTAAGGGCCAGCCTTGGTTCCCCAAACCTGAGGTGAGTACATTGTAAGAATAAAGATTCACATTTACTCAAGCTTGGCAAGGCAACTAGAACACCAGTCTGAAGCATATCAGATAATCACCTGATTTCCTTCGATATCGAAACCTTTGTCCCAGATATGTACTTCACTGTTCTTGTGGATGGACAAATCCGATGTACAATATGATGCACCACTCTGTTAAAATGCAAAACATTACAGAGAAGGAAACCACACATGGGTTCAGATGTATTAAATTACAAACTACTGCATCAGTAGAGGAGAGCAAGCAGCTCACCCAATTGTTGGGAAAACCTTCGGGTGGAGTAGATCCTTCATATAAGCAGCGTTTTCCACGTCCGCATCGTGACAAGTGTATGGTAGTCAGATGCTCTGCGATATCCTGAACACCAAATGTAAACTTAAACGTTGGGGAGATATATAAGCTTATATTTAGAATCGTACAGAGTTTAGCTAGGCATGTACTATGCGAAGCTATAGCCTATAGCAGTCAATGAATGATGATTCCAGACATGCACAATATGTAATGGTTTACAGTTACATAGCTTCAAAACACATCATATGGTTAAGTGGTTATAACACATCATATGGTTAAGTGGTTATAACACATCCAAAAAAAAGACTAGGTCCTGATCCTAGTAGTACGCTAAATGAACCCCTTAATGGCCTGACTTTAGGTCAGCAGCACCACTATAACAGCATTCAGCTCCATAATCAAAATATCAAAGGCTGAGAATGGATCGTAAAATAAGAAATGGCGAATCCATGGCTTATAAATATATTTCATACATATTGAAAACCTAATGAACTACCCTATATTATCTTTAGTCTAGTAACGTATGAGGCCTCTGCCCCTTGATAATACAAGTGAGTATATATTTCCTGTGGATTTATTTATTCATTAATCAGCAGCCCTACCTAGTCCCTAACTCCCTGTACCCACATTAATATGGGGAGGGCGACATAGAGTCATTGTTAAGTATATTAGATTAGTCTAATTGATGTACACTATTTCCTTCTTTTCAATTGCAGTTGTTCTTCAAAAGTTTAGGCCAAAACAATCCAAAGATTCAGAAAAATAAGGTTGTGTTTGGACATGACTTACTGCAATTACTTCTTCTGGTTGTGGCCTCTGATCCTTTGAACGGTCACAGAAATTCTTGTACTCTTCAGCATCTCTAATTGCATAGGAACTCAACTGTCCATTCAAAACAATTTAAAATGTTATTTAGTCAGATTTTTACCAGCAGAATTGATTTAAAATATAGTCCTTCAATAAGCTTAACCAAAGTTGCATTGCTTCAACAAAAATTTTAATGCCTTTGTTAAGACCAGATAATAAAAGTAGTGGTACTAAATATTAATAGATTCACTTAAAGGTTATTAAAAGACAACAAGAAAATTACTGTGTGAATGGTGAAAGCACTGTAGAAAATATGTGTAACTCTAGTTAGACCATTTTATGCTCCCCAGTCCCCACTATGGACAGGCAGGTTACATCAGACCAAGCTTTTGGGGTAATCAAGTTTACCTAACTACTTGTGTTTGAACATGGGAAATGTTATGGATTCATTTGTGGGCCGTCAGTACTTCAGGCGCCGGCGCAAGGCCTCTGCACCTGCAGCAGCAGCTCCAGGAGAATAGGGATAAGCATGGGATTAGTTGGCTAGCATTTGTTTAGGGATTTGGTTGTTAGCTGTTTTGTTAGGATCGGCATTCATATAAGCCGAATAGATTGAGTGGTTTGGCAGACAAGAAGTAATCCCTTTAGACTCAGAGCCTCTACGGAGGGCGAGCAGGGTTACCCTTGCTGTTGAGATTTGGTTGTTAAGATTCATCGTTAAGTTAATAAAGCTAGCCACAACATCTTGGTAATCAGAGCAAATCTCCTGCGCCTGGTCGCCCACCCTCCCTCCCCTGTTTCCGCGCGCCGGCAGTCGCAGCTTCCTCTGCGCCGCCGCCGCCCTTCAGGCCCGCGCCGCTGTAGCGTCCCTGCAGCGTCGCCAACCTCCAACCCAATCACCCGCCCACTGCTTCCCGCCGCCACCACCGGCCACCTTCCCCAGCCCCGCACAGCCGCCGCAGGATTCCATCGCCCATCCGCCCCGCCGCCGCAGCCCCGTGCGCCGGCAGTCGCAGCTTCCTCTGCGCCGCCGCAGCACCATCCGACCCACCGCCGCTCAGCTCTTGCATCTCCAGAGATGGGCGACACAACCCTAGACGAGTTGAAACAACTCATCACCTCCCTGGCGGCCGACGTCTCCACCATCAAGGCAGATCATGCACGCCTCCATGTCGCGGTGAACAAGGTCCAGTCCGATGTGGTGGGCGACGGCTCATCCACTTCCGGACCCAAAGGCAAGGGCGTCACCGCCGATGGCTCTGGCGGCTCGGCACCGACGGCCTCCCACAAATTACGTTTCCCCAAGTTCGACGGCGCCACAGACCCCCTCGCGTGGCTTCACCGCTGTGATCAATTCTTCCGGGCGGCGTGCACGCCGGAGGAAGAGAAGGTCTGGTACGCCGCCTTCTATCTTGAAGGCGACGCCCAGCAGTGGTATTACCGACTGGAGCGTAACCAAGGCGTGCCAACCTGAGAGCGTTTCGTGGACCTCGTCTCCCGCCGCTTCGCCCCCCCCCCCCCCCCCCCGCGCGCAGCAATCCCCTCGGCGAGCTCATCAAGCTGCAGCGCGTCGGTTCCGTCGCCGAGTACCAGGACCAATTCCTGAAGCTCCTGGCGCGCTGCGACGGTGTCACCAAGCAACAGCAGATCGCCATCTACACGGTCGGGCTCGGCGACACCCTGCGCATCGTTGTCGAGCTTCAACGACCGGTGTCATTGGAGGACGCCATGGCTTTGTCCCGCGCGTACGAACGCCGGAACGCGCCCGTCGACCTTCTGCCGGCCGGAGGCCGCGCACCGGCCCACACGACGGCACGCCCATCCTCGGCTCCCCTACCCGCCACTCCGGTCCCCACGCCGACGGCCGCAACAGCCGCGACGCCGGGCGCCCGCCGCGCGCCGCGCCCGCCTCCCGGCACTCGCTTCACAAGGCTCTCTACCGAAGAGATGGCGCAACGCCTCGATGCCGGCCTCTGCTACAACTGCCCTGCTAAGTACTCCAAGGAACATGTCAAGGAGTGCACCATGAAGGGGATTTATCTCCTGGAAATTGCAGACGACGCTCCCGCTGAGGACTCCGAGACGGATGAGCCACGCGTCTCCCTTAGCGCCATCACCGGCATCTCTTCGTCGGCAACGATGCACATGGGCGTCTCTCTGGCGAATACATCTGTTCGCACTCTGGTGGACTCGGGGTCCACCCACTGCTTCGTTGCCAAGGACACTGCTCGCCGCCTCGGGCTCGCCCCGGTGCTCCGTCCGGGCATGTCTGTCGCCATCGCGAACGGCGACCATGTTCCCTGTGACGGCGTATGCACCAACGTCCCCAACCGCATCGACACTGAGTGCTTCGACATCGCGCTTGAAGGCTACGAGATGGTCCTGGGCTGCCAATGGCTGCGCACCCTGGGACCCATTCTCTGGGACTTTGACAGGATGTCCATGTCCTTCTGGCGCGCTGATCATCGTGTCCAGCGGTTCGGCTTGGACGCTAGCCACCTCCACCGCATCAATGCTGTTGCTGCCGACAACCTCCTCCAACTCCTCCTGGCGGAATTCGCAGACCTGTTCGCGATCCCAGAGGGCCTGCCCCCTCGACGCGCCCTGGACCATCGCATCCATCTGCTGCCCAACACACCGCCCGTCGCAGTCCGTCCCTACCGCTACCCCCAGCTCCTCAAGGACGAGATTGAGCGCCAGTGTGCTGATATGCTGCAGCACGGCATTATATGAACGAGCACATCGCCGTTCTCCTCCCCGGTGCTCCTGGTGCGCAAGAAAGACGAGTCTTGGCGGTTCTGTGTCGACTACCGCGCGCTGAACCTGAAGAAGGTCAAGGATAAGTTCCCAATTCCGGTGGTGGACGAGCTCCTCGACGAACTTCGCAGCGCTCGCTTCTTCACCAAGCTCGATTTGCGCAGCGGCTACCACCAAGTGCTCATGCATCCAGACGACATCCACAAGACGGCGTTCCGCACCCACCACGGCCACTTCGAGTTCTTGGTCATGGCGTTCGGCCTCACCAACGCGCCATCGACCTTTCAGGCTATGATGAACGCAGTGCTGCAAAAGTTCCTCTGGCGCTGTGTTCTGGTGTTCTTCGACGACATCCTCGTCTACAGCGCGTCTTGGGCCGAACACCTTCAGCACCGTCCGCGCTGTCTTCCAAGTGCTCCGTGACAACCAACTCGCCGTCAAGCAAAGCAAATGCACCTTCGGTGAGCGGTCGGTCTCCTACCTCGGCCACATCATCACGGGTGCAGGCGTCACCATGGATCCAGCCAAGATCGAGGCCGTGCAGGCATGGCCGACGCCCACGACGGTCCGGGCGCTACGCGGGTTCCTGCGACTCACCGTGTACTACCGCAAGTTCATACGGGACTACGACGTCGTGGCGCGGTCTCTAATGCAGCTGCTCAAGAAGGAGGTGTTCACCTGGACGGCGGAGGCCGACACGGCGTTCGCCACCCTCAAGACCGCACTGACGCAGGGCCCGACATTGCAGCTCCCCGACTTCGATAGGCCGTTCATTGTCAACTGCGACGTGTCTGGTTCCGGCTTTGGCGCAGTACTCCACCAAAAGGATGGGCCCATCGCGTTCTATAGCCGCCCCGTCGCGCCACACCATGCCAAGCTCGCGGCCTATGAGCGGGAGCTCATCGGATTGGTGAAGGTCGTCCGGCATTGGCAGCCGTACCTGTGGGCGCGCCCATTCATCGTCTGGACAGACCACTTCGCCCTCAAGTTCTTGCTCGATCAGCGGCTTTCGACAATTTGGCAGCATACCTGGGTAAGCAAGCTGTTTGGGTATGATTTCACTGTTGAGTTTCACCCAGGGAAGACCAACACCGTGGCAGACGCCTTGTCTCGCCGCGACAAGGACACAGTCGCGGCACGCGCAGTTTCGGCCCCAGCGTTCCAGCTCTTCGATGAATTCCGGCGCGAGGCGGCTTTGTCGCGGCCAGGGAGAAGATTGAGAGCGGCCAGGCGTCTTCGGATCGGACGCTAGTGGACGAGCTCGTCCTCCATGGCGGGCGCATCTTCGTTCCAGCGACGTCCGCGCTCTGGCCCGACATTCTCGCCACAGCTCACGGCGCCGGGCACGAGGGTGTCCAGAAGACCCTCCATCGACTCCGCGCCTCGTTCTACAACCTGCAGGCGGCGCGCATGGTGCGCGACTACATCAAGGGGTGCGCAGTCTGCCAGCGCAACAAGTCCGAACACCTCCACCCTGCCGGCCTCCTTCAGCTCTTGCCGGTGACGCACACGGTGTGGTCTGAGATCGCCATGGATTTCTTCGAGGGCTTCCCCCGCGTCGGCGAAAAGTCTGTGATCCTCACCGTCGTCAACCGCTTCTCCAAGTACGCCATTTTATCCCCTTGGACCATCCATACATGGCGGTCTCGGTGGCACGCGCGTTCTTCGATGACATTGTACGGCTTCACGGCGTGCCCTGCTCCATCGTCAGCGACCGTGATCTGGTGTTCACAAGCGCGTTCTGGGCGGAACTCTTCCGCCTCACGGGTGTCAAGCTCTGCCAGAGTACTGCCTTCCACCCTCAGACAGACGGCCAATCGGAGGTCACCAACGGAATCATCGGCGTCTATCTACGCTGCCTGGCCGGCGATTGCCCCAAAAGCTGGCTGCGGTGGCTTCCCTAGCCGGAGCATTGCTACAACACGTCCTTTCAAACAGCTTTGCGTGCTACGCCGTTTCAGGTGGTCTACGGACGGGAACCGCCATCCCTGATCACCTATGAACCAGGGCTGTCCAAGGTGCCGGCGGTGGACCAGCAGCTCAGGGATCGCGACGCCTTCCTTGCTGACATCAGGGACCGGCTACTGCACGCCCAGGAGTTCATGAAGGCTCAGTACGACAGCGCTCATCGTCAGGTCGAGTTCGCTGTTGGAGATTGGGTGTGGCTGCGCCTGCACAAGCGCATCGCCGCCTCGCTACCAGAACGGACCAGAGGGAAGCTTGCACCACGCTATTATGGGCTGTTCTGTGTGGTCGAGCGCATGGGTGCTGTGGCTTACCGGCTGGCTTTGCCTCCAGGCTCCCGTCTGCACTCGGTGTTCCATGTGGTGTTCCTCAAGGAGTTTGTGGGCGAGCCGCCGACAACGGTGGACCAGCTTCCCCCAATTCAGCACGGCCGCGTTCTGCCTACACCGCTGAAGGTCCTCCGTGCTCGCCTCAACCGTGGTCGCTGGGAGATTTTGGTGCAGTGGGCTGGCTGCCCTCCGGCTGACACCACTTGGGAGATGGCCGACGAATTTGCTGAACAGCACCCAGATTTCCAGCTCGAGGACGAGCTGTTTCAGAACGAGGGGGGAAGTGTTATGGATTCATTTGTGGGCCGTCAGTACTTCAGGCGCCGGCGCAAGGCCTCTGCACCTGCAGCAGCAGCTCCAGGAGAATAGGGATAAGCATGGGATTAGTTGGCTAGCATTTGTTTAAGGATTTGGTTGTTAGCTGTTTTGTTAGGATCGGCATTCATATAAGCCGAATAGATTGAGTGGTTTGGCAGGCAAGAAGTAATCCCTTTAGACTCAGAGCCTCTACGGAGGGCGAGCAGGGTTACCCTTGCTGTTGAGATTTGGTTGTTAAGATTCATCGTTAAGTTAATAAAGCTAGCCACAACAGGAAATGTAACAGTGGGAATGACCTCAAGTAACATCATGTGTGATGCATCTTTATATAGTTGAAAAGGAGATCACATTTACACAAATGGTCTAATTTTTTACAAAGTCAAAGCAGAGAAGGACAAACTGAATACTGCAAGTAAACTCTGAGAACTGTTATTATGGATGCATTAACTTGTTCAGTACATCTATGTCACGCCATTGCAGGGTCTCAAAGTTGGTATGTCAAACAGGTATGTCAAATTTGAGCTCACCTCAACATCACATTTCATCTCCTTTGGACAGGGCTTTACCATGTAGAATCTCTGGAGGGAGAAGAACTTATTATTATTTGTACATTTGAAGAACTCATAAGATATTGTAAGTATAGAATGGACAGACAGTAGAACAGAAATCCTAATTTAATCTGAATACTATCCTATCAAGAGGCATTTGAAGTACCCTTTTTTCTTGCCGAGTAATGGAACCATATTCTCAATTTCTCATTACTCCAAACTAACGGCATCATAAGATCATCCACAGTTACAAGACAAAAGCAATACACATTGCAAGAAATATCATGCAAAATGACTAAGAAAGTTTTATTCTGATTAGGTTTACCAGGAGAAGGATTGAAGGATTTAAAAGAAGCAGACAGTTATATGAATGTATCAAAATGTTCATCAAACAGTGCATGGATAAAAACATAAACAAAGCACTTGATCACGATATATTCTTATGCGTGTGGAATTTCAGATGGTGCAATATCATATTGTTTTTAGCATAAGATTGTATAAGCTTGTGCAGGAACAATTCAGGACTTATAAGAAATATTACCTTTACATATGAATTGGTAAGGGCAATGAGACATGTAAGAGTGATTGCAACAGTTAGGAGTTACTTACTTGTCTAAAAGGCTTTTCTGGAGTTCTCCAAAATGCCTGGAAAGGAAAGCATGAAATTCAAACACCGAAAAGAGGTACTGCGGTAATGAGCTAAGAATGTATAGAGATAAAGGTCATACTTGCTCAAAATAAAGCACTCTAGAACCATCAACCATCTCAGTTGCAGGGCATGTGAGCATTCTGGAAATAAAAGAAGACTGATTGACAACACAGAATATTTCATATTTGTATGACTATGAACATGTTAGCATATTCTTAAAAATATACTTATCTCATGCCTGAAAAAAGAGAGTAGAACAGATTTCAAACAGCAGCAAATCCACATTATTATGGATGTGTAAAGCAATTTTTTTGCGTCTTAAGTGCAGATAACTACATTTTTTTCTGTGTCATAAGTGCAGAGTACCTTCTAACAAGTTACTTACATCCAAGAAAAATATTCACTAACCCAATATTGATGATCAGCAATTTTGAACTATTTTAGGAAGAGCAAACATTTACAAGGATGCAGTTAAAAGAAAACAATAGCAGGTCGGTGTAGTGTAATCATTCAGTCACAAATTCATGAACTCAGATTCCCCCAAAAGATTGTGTTTTATATTTTTCATTTCTCTCTTTTGGCAAAATATCATAGCACTGGATCAAATGATGAATTCTAAAAAATATAAATTGTTTAAGCACTGAAGCACAGACAGCTTAATAAACATTTTGCTGATGGCGGTAGTACAAGAGGACACGTTATTTTTACTTTTATATCCCAACAGTCATGAAGGAAGCATCCAACAACAGTACAAAATTAAAGGTTCATCAGTTAATGGTTAATCAAGTTCCAATGTTCATGCAGCTCCACTGTGCATTTGTTATAAGATATGGTATGGTGCTTGAATTGAAAATCTAAGGTTACACAGACAGCCGACATAAGGTACAGAATCTAAACCCATCTGGAAAGATTGGCTTCCCACAATCAACTATGTATTACATAACTCAGTGATATTCAGCCACTCGTCAAAATCAGACATTCATCACCACCAAAGCTAAATATCACAAACCTCCGGTAACCCATGGTCAGCAACAATTATGATTATCGACGATGTGAATTGCCCTGATTTTACAGGGAACAATCGGTCATTCTGCTCGTGTGCATACGCCTCACTCCGAAAACAAGGCTACATGTAGTTCACAGATACCTCCCACCCAATTACAGGACCAAAGACACAAGAACCCTAATGAAATGGACAGTGGAAACACTAGTGCGCGAGAAAAGAATGCAGCACTTCATGTAGTACCGAATGTCTGACCTCAAGTTGAAGTAGTTGTCAGGATCCTTCCTCGCCTGCTCCCTCGAGAACTGCACAGCGAACCAACAAACAAGCGAACCAGTCAAGTGCCAGTGCACAGCAAGAAAAGCATCATCAAGACATAAACTTTCAATTCCCCTCCGTTCAAAATTATTGGGGGGAAACCAAAACGGAAAGACGGGATTTTTCTGAACGAATTCAGAGAGCGGCTGAATCGGAATGCCCCGGGAGCCGAACACTTTCTCCAGGAAGGGGCGCGCAGGGGGCTGACCTTCTCACCGGAGAGCGCGTCGGCGACGGCGCGCGCGTGGTCCCACCGGGTGGTGGAGCGGCGCAGGCGGCGGAGCAACAGGACGCCGCCGACGACCACGAGCGCCTTCAGCACCGCGCCCCGTACAGCCCCACCGCCGCCGGTGTCTTCCTCGCCGGAGCCCATTGCCGGGGGCCCTTCCACGGCGGACTCGCAGGGGCCCGGCCGAGACGGGGTGCGGGGTGCGGGTGGGGTGGGCACTTTGGCTGGGGACGGAGGAAGAGGAAGCCTAGAGAGCAGATTCGCGGTTTTTTGAGGGGGTCAAGGGTGATTTGGGGGAAACTGGGGATGTTTTTTCTGTGGACTGTGGAAGGCTGGGTTCAGAAAAGACCCAAGCTAATGGCTGAGAAATTCTCAAATTCCGGTGGGTGCTATTTTCAGTTTGGTTTTTTTAGCATGGTCAGTGCATGTGCATCAGTGGTTTCCTATGATGGCACTAATTGGCAATATTCACCCTTATCATTAAAAATATATATTTAGTAGCTAGTATAATCCATTTCTTTTTACACATGATTTCATGCATAATCGTGTAATCTCTTTCTTTTTCTTTTTTGAAGACGCCGTTGGGTCAGTGCGATGTGAACTCTAGCATCACACTTTCTCCCCTGTCGCTCGTCACAGTGGGCATCTTGTCTATTCGGTCATTTCGGTTCAGTCTATTAGGTGTTTAGGAATTTCGGGTTTTGGAAAAGTGAGCACCGAAATTTTAAAAAGAACAATAGAAACCGAACCCGAATAGACCGATTATTTCGGTTCGGTCAATTCGGTCCACCAAATTACCCGAATTTTCATAGGTATCCTTGTCACCTCTCGAAACTCTACGGTAGAAATTAAAATTTCCAACTCATTTCAAGCTATGGGTTTAAGGACTACTCGACTAAAGCAAGTAACTAACAAGTTCATGAAAAAATTCAAAAAATAGTTTAAACACAAAGTTGTAACATCATAGTTTGAATCAAAATACGCAACTATGTTGAATTTCGGGTTATAGACCGCAAGAACCAAAACCGAACTCGAACTCTGAATTATAAATTTATCTGGATCGAACCCGAATCTCAAAACCCAAATAGACCGACAATTCAGGTTATTTGGGTTCGGTTCGGTTTTCGGGTTTCAGTTTCAAAGTGCCCACCCCCTATCACATCTTCACAAGACCTAAAGTGGGGGATTTTTGCCCTCCCATTGCGTCATGTCATCGAGAAAAGGTGAGTCGTTGGATCGCGCATTGATGGCTCAGATCATCCACTGGCCATGGATACTGTTCATGTGGGACCACAATATGTTTAGGTGTGACCCCACGTGTGGGACCCACGTGGATTCATGAGATATTCTTGTGGGACACACATCAGGTGGGACCCACACATTTTGGTTTGTAGGGCCCACAATTCTATTATGGGATTCATGGTTAAAAATTTATGTTTCTCATTATGTAAGCAGAAAAGACCTTAACAAGGATTTTTTTAAAATTATGTATTCCTATTCCATTTATAATTTATATTATTCAGTATTTTCTCTCAAATTTTGTTAAGTTACAAATGACTTTGTGTTGTAACTTCTCAAAAACAGTCCTCTCAAAACTATATATTTACATAAATTATATAATATTTTACAAACTTCTTATTTATTTTATTTACATAAAATTATGATGTAAATTATTATGACCGACGCGATGTAACATGTGTGTCAGCCTACGTAGTATGTAATCCAGCCATCACTTAGGTAATTTTACACAGATCCCCTCGAACTTTGTGAAAATAGTATTTGTTCAAACCACCTCTTAGGTTTTATGGAAATCACCTCAAGTTTTGAAGGAATGCCAATAGGGCTGCCACTTTTACAAAGTCACCCTAAAACTTTATCAGAATTAATATGTAGTCCATTTCATAAAGATTTTTATGGAAACCCCTTCAAACTATGTAAAAATATATTTTCATTTCAACCGCCTCTCAACTCTGTGAAAACCTGTAGAGCTTCGCAGGAATGCCAAGAGGGTTGCCAATTATATAGAACCCACTCTTTATCGAAAATAAATAGTAGTCCAACCACTACTCGGTTAAGCCCCCTCAATTTAAAAAAACTAACATTTCTTTAAGTCACCTTTCAAAAAATTTGACGACATCTATCTCGATCAAGCCACCTCTCATGTAATTTTATTATAATAATTAACTCGCGATACATACTTCTCCAACAAATTTGAAGTTTACAGGAACTAATACATGGGACATGGTCCATAGACTTTTATGGAAAAGACCATAAAATTTCTACAAATCTAACCACAACTCAAAAATTTTACAAAAAAGTTCCCTAACTCTATCATAATGAATCCACAGTCCCTGCTTTTAATTAAGAAATACCATAAACTCTTAAAGAATTAATCGATAATCTAAAATCCTGTAAAATATCCACAACTTTCCTACCCGTCACTGGTATGTCATGGCGCACAACGCCATGCCAGTCTTTCTAGTATTGTTCGGATGTTCGATTCAGGTTGTTTAGTCTTCAAAATTTCATCAACCACCTGTCACATCAATCTTTAGACACTAATTAGGAGTATTAAATGCAAATTATTGACAAAACTTATTCCACAACCCCTACCTTAATTTTCGATACAAATCTAACAAGGCTAATTATGCCATGATTAGACAGCATCGTGCTACAATAACCAATATCTAATGATGGATTAATTAGACTTAATGAATTCGTCTCGCAATTTCCGGTTCATTCGTGTCATTATTTTTGTACTAGTCTACGTTCAATATTCTTAATAGATCTTGAAAAAACCCAAAAAGTTTCACCTCACAAACTAAATGAGACCTCATAAGACTATGGTGTTGTTTCACATTTAAGATGAATAATTAAATACTCCATCCGTTTCATAATACTTGTCGTTTTGACTTTTTTTAGATACATTCATTTTGCTATGCACCTAGATCTATATCTAGATACATATCAAAAGGAATGTATCTGCGAAAGGGCCTGTAGCCTAGTGGTTACAAGAGCTTTGGTAGCACCTGAGGTCCTGAGTTCAACTCCCCGTGGGAGAGAATTTATCAGGATTTAACAGCATTGTGCTTTCAATAGTAGGCGATGAGAACATCGACAGCAAGGCGCCCGTGGTGACTTCCTCAATCTTGAGGATGTGTTGACTCAGTCTTCAAAAATGCTCATAGGGGTAGGGTTTGCGTGTGTGTGTGTTCATAAAGGTTAGTGTACGTGCGTTGTGGGTGTCTCCATTGTACTATATAATTCGAAAATACTACGAGCATGCTTGCCTTGACCAAAGAATCCTGTGGTTGAAATCTCATATTGTTTTGAGTTTGTTTGTGATAGGTACCGAACTATTTTCGGTACGAAGATGGTCTGATCTTCACGACAGTAGGTCACGAACAAGATAACTTGCAAAGGTAGCAGAGTTAACTTGCTATAAAACAGCGGATAACTAGCTTTATACCTGCCAAGGTTGGATGCGACCAAGCGACGGGGAGAGAGGCACCGAAACTGAGAAGACTTCGACTCGATCTCCGAACGAGTGCAAAACCATAACCGGAGCTAATCCACACAAGGCGAGGCAGTTGTACTGGAACTCGTAAAGCATGAACTAGTGGATCTCAGAGAGATCTCTTCACAAGTCCAAGTAGAACAAGGAAGAACAAGGGTTGAGTAAGACACTCGGCAGCTCGGCTGCAATATCACTGGAATAATCTCAATTCATCAAAAGTTGTTTTTATCTTACACATAAGGGGTATTTATACTAGAAACAAATCTCTAAGATAGATGTCAACTGAAGGAGCCACGTGGGAAGGTGGAAGGCCAACTGGCTTAGGCATTCTCAAAGTGGTCTTCAATTCCCGCACGTTTTCTAGGCATCTGAGTGGCCTTCAATGTTTTGATCATAACTCCACTAGGAACATCCAAATGAAGTGCGACCGGATGTGTTGGAAAGATAATTTGATAGCCTTTCACACCGTGCATAGTATGCATCACGAAATATTGTAGAAGGATACAATTTTGCACAGAAACCTGGACATTAGGCTGACTGTTGATCTTCTGACTAGTCTGCACCAAAACCACTCAGCTGCTAAACTGGAAGCTCTAAACCACTCGGCACTTAGTGGGATCAGAAAGTTGACTTCAAGATCTGTCCAACATGTACTCATGGACCTTCATAGCTTCTAGGAATCAAAAGATATGACTGATTCTTCGCGACAGTTCTACGAGGTCGAACTAACTCAACGTGGTTCTTCCCTATGGTTAAATCTTGGTGTGTTCTTGTCATCCTCCTTGGTGAACCTGAGTAATAGCAACACCCATGATTTAGGAAGTATATAATTCTCATTAATAAATGGAATTTCACAAAGTAGCATGTGCACCTCTTGTTGTAGCTTTTTTAGCTCGGCTACGCGTAATTGGTACATCAAAGACATGAACGCGTGCAGCTTGACTTGACAATTGTTCCATCTTGCTTGATGTAGTCGGTATACTTGGTGGTGTGCTTGACGTGGTCATATCATCCTCCCCCCTTCAAAAAGAGTCGTCCTCGACTCTTCTAATCCAAAGAATGGAGAAAGTTTGGAGACATTGAAGCTAGTACTCACACCATAAGTATTGGGCAGATCGATCTCATAGGCGTTGTCATTGATCTTGCGTAGCACCTTGAATGGGCCATCAGTGCGAGGGTGCAATGCTCTTGTGTTGTTCTGGAAAGCGATCCTTTCGAAGTTGAAACAAAACCAAATCTTCTGGTTCAAACAACATTTTCCGACGACCCTTGTTGGCTTGCTTCTCATATATGTGGGTCATCTTCTCAATATTTGCACGAGCCCTATCATGAATTCTCTTGACAAACTCATCTCATTTACTTGCATCAAAGTTCACATGTTCCTACATAGGCAAAGGCAAAATATCTATGGGAGCAGTGGGTTTGAACACATATACAATTTCAAATGGACAGAATTTGGTAGTAGAATGAACCGCCCTGTTGTAAGCAAACTCAACATGTGGTAAACTTTCTTCCCAAAGTTTTAAATTCTTTTTGAGGACAACTCTCAAAAGCATTGATAAGGTTTGATTCACAACTTCAGTTTGTCCATCAGTTTGTGGATGACATGTAGTAGAAAATAACTAACTAGTCCCAAGGTTACCCCACAAAGTTTTCCAGAAATAACTCAAAAATTTTGTATCTCGATCAGAAACAATAGTGCGTGGCACTCCATGTAAACGAACAACTTCTTTGAAAATCAATTCAGCAATATGTGAAGCGTCATCACTTTTGTGGCAGGGAATAAAATGTGCCATCTTGCTAAAACGATCAACCACAACAAAAATTGAACCCCTTCCCCTTTTGGTCCTTGGTAACCCAAGAACAAAATCCATTGAAATGTCCTCCTAAGGTGCATTATGGATAGGAAGAGGAGTATATAGACCATGAGGGTTCAGACGAGACTTAGCTTTGTGGCAGTTTTTGCAACGGAGGACATGCCTTGCCACATCTCTTCACATTTTTGGCCAAAAGAAATGATCAGTCAACACTTGCTCTGTCTTCTTGGCACCAAAGTGTCCCATAAGACCTGTCGGGGAGAGCCCTGAGGGTCCCTTAAAAAACTGGGGGAATCCTGCTTAAAACCTGCAAAAAATAAAACAAAACACACCTCTAACCTAAGCACGCACGCACGGCACGACCCACGCTACGGTGGCCTCCACGGCCCGCCAGAGAGGACCAACCAAGCGCCCCCTCGAGCGGGTTCCGCCTCGCTCGAGGGCTCACGCCCCCCTCGAGTGGGTTCCGCCTCGCTCGAGGGCTCCCTCGCAAGCGCACCTGCTCCCGCGCGTGGGTACGAGCATTTAATGCTCTGACACGGCAGGGCAGTGCCATCACACGCTTGGGAATCACGCCCCAGCGCTGTTCCGCCGACTCCCTGGTGGGAGCCCATCCCCGCCACTGTGGAGGACTGTGCAACGAGGCCGGTGTCAGCTCCGTGACAATGTGCCGCCCACTTTAGTACGGCTAACACGTCGCGCCCTCGAAGGGGGTCCGGCCGCACCCTCGAGCCCTCTTTCCGTTGCTCTGCAGGCTCAAACCGTGACGTCAGGTCGGCGGGAGCGCCATCCCCGCCGCTGTCAGTCCTGTGCACCCATCCCCGCCCCTGCAGCACCGTGCCGCGCACTGCTACAACCACTCTGGCACTGTGCGGGGACGCGGGGACGGGACGCCGCCACGCCTGCCACTGTACCCCGTACGGACCACCGTCAACGGCTCCCACGAGCCCGCCTGGAGATGCCCCGGTCAACCACTATGCCTTCACCCTCGAAGCCCCCCTGTTTAAGTACAGGGCACGCCATGGCGCCGCGACCGGAGCAGGACTCGCCAGGACGGACGTCATCTCCACGGGACTATACACCATACCTCCCCACGTAGCCAAATAGTGCGGCACACTTGTAAATCGTCCTCTCCTTGGTCTATAAAAGGAAGGCGATCCCCTTCGCCGCGGGGAACAGGAGGCACGACACCAGAGACGGGATAGCAGATTGCGATCGATTGCATGCTCTCTGCCTTCCCCCACGATACCGACACCTACCTCAATCACCCCGCTCGGGACTTGGAGGCCACGCCTTCTCTCCCGCCTTGCTTGTGGCCGCCCCACTACAGGCACCCCATTGCAAAGAAATATAGTGCCTCGAGCACACCCCTGCTGGACGTACGGCCCCGGCCGGGACCAGGATAAACCAAGTGTCCTCAGTTGCTTAGCACCGACCATCGAGAGACAGATCTCAGCGCTTATTACTAGTTAGTGTCGGGACTACATTCCGCACCGACAGTTGGCGCCCACCGTGGGGCTCTGCGCGCTGAGAGTCAACCCGTCATCAGCTCTCTCGATGGTGATTCGCACCGAGTACCGCGGTCAGCGTTACTCCATGGGCAGCTCGGACCCCCTCCCCGCCGGATTCGAAATCCGGTTCGGGGGCCTAAACTTGGCCACGGAAAACGGCTACCTCATGCGCCTCACTAACCGTGAGGAGCTCCGCGCGCGGCGCCAAGCCGGCCCGCCCCGGTCGCCGCCGCACGCATCGCCACGACACCAACACCCGCCGGCACGGACACCGCGGGTCCTTCGGCGCCACGGCGCCGCCGTCGCTCCCGGCCGGCGCTCGCGTCGGGCGCGGTCGGAGCGCCGGCACGCAACGCGCGCTCGCCGCGCAACGCGATGCGCCCGCCAGCACAAAGACAGCCGCCCCGGCGGAGGAGCGCTTGGTCTCCGGACCGCGCTTCCCCATCAGTCTACGAGGCGCCGCGACGGCCTACACCACCAACACCAGCGTCGACACGACGATGCGCAGGGTCCCCTTGGCCGCCACATCTTGGTAGCCAGGGACTCTAGCGCCTCCGCTGGCGACGAGTCATCCCTAGGCTTCGTCGACGCGCCGCCACCCGCCACCTCGCATGGATACGCGGAGTGGGACTTCTCCGGTGTGCCGGACCCAGTAATGTTCAGGCGGTTCCTCGACGCCGCGGACTACTGGTTCGGCTACTCCGACGACTCCAGCGCAGGGAGCTACGACCTCGCGCGGGAGTGCTGCGTCGTCATCACCAACGACCCAGCAAACGCCGCCAACGTGGCGGGTGCCGGCGACGGAGAGGTTCCTCCTACTCTGGGGACTGGATCGCGCCTGGCCGCGGGTCCGAGCGCCCCTCCTCCCTCACCGCCGACGGGGGCTGATATCAACGCGCAGCTGGCCCAAGCACATGAGCTCGAGGCCAAGCTGGTGGAGGAGTACCGCACGGTGCGGTTGCTTCACGCCTCCATCGCAGGGGAAGCCTCCGCGCGCGGCAAACGCGCGCGTGAGTTGGGCAGGCAAGCCCGCGATCGCATCAACGCCGACTTCAACGTCGACAATCCGGACACGCCCCTGCGAGCGAGCCAAAAGCTCATCACTGCTGCAACACTGCTGAGGGCCATGCCCGCCCCCTCGACGCCCGAGGCACGGAACCTGCACCGCGAGGCGCAGGCGCTCATCGAGCAGGCGACCGTCCAACAGGCCGAAAGCTCGGCATCCCGCATCCGCTAGCAGGGGAGCGAGCGGGATGATGGGGGTGCGCAAGGCCCCGAGCCCTCGGTGCACGCGGGGTGGCGCGCGAGCGCCCCGCCAACCCGGGCGCACGCCGGCCAAGGACCGGCTCCTCGACACGCGCGGGCAAGCCCGAGACGGCGACGCCCGCAACGTCATCAACGCCCAACGGACGAGCAAAGCGGAGGCGCGGGCGGCATCAGGCTACCACCCTCGACGGGGTGGACACTACGATAGCGGTGAGGATCGCTCGCCGACGCCGGAGCCCCCGGGAACCCACGTGTTCAGCCGGGAGATCCGCATGGCGACCTTCCCCCAGCGCTTCCGCCAGCCCACGACGATCGTCAAGTACAACGGGGAGACGGACCCCCGTGTGTGTGGCTCCATGACTACCTTGGCATGTCAGCTGGGCGGAGCCACCAGCGACGAGGCTATCATCCGCAACCTCCCCCTGCACCTCGCCGACTCGGCACGGACGTGGCTCGAGCACCTGCCGGCCCAGTCAGATCCACAACTGGGACGACCTGGTCCGCACGTTCGTGGGTAATTTCCAGGGCACGTACGTGCGCCTAGGGAACTCCTGGGACCTACGCTCTTGCACCCTGAAGCCCGGCGAATCGCTCCGGGACTTCATACGGCGCTTCTCCAAGCGTTGTATGGAGCTCCCAAGCGTGGCGCAGTCTGAGATCGTGCACGCCTTCCTCGAAGGCACCACATGCCAGGACCTCGTGCGTGAGGTGGGGCGCAGTCCGCCGGTCGACTCGAATGAGCTGTTCAACATCACCACCAGCTTCGCCTCAGGCGAAGAGGCCGTGGGGGCAATCTTCGACGGCAAGAAATGCAAGCGCGTGGACGACATGCCCCCGGAAGGCAGCAAGTCCAAGGAGCTCCGCCAAAAGAACAAGCGGGGCAAGAAGGCAAAGAAGCCGCGCCGCGAGGCGCGCGAGCAGGGGCGCGACAACGACAACGACGGCGAAGCTCTTGCTGTTGACCCGGCTCGACGGGGCCCTCGACCGGCCCCTCGAGGGCCGGGGGTATTCGACGACATGCTGAAGAAGACGTGTACCTACCACAAGACACCGGTCAACCACACCCTCGAGCAGTGCGACATGCTCAAGCGGTTCTACGGCCGCACCGCCGCGAAGGACGACGAAGCCAAGAAGGATGGGGGTGATGGCGACGTCGGCGGCTTCCCCGCCGTAGAGAACGTCTTCCTCATCTTCGGGGGGCCGACCATCGACATGTCTAGCCGCCAGTGCAAGCGGGAGCGGCACGAGGTTCTCGCCGCAGAGAAGGCGCCTCCCTCCTTCCTCGACTGGTCAGAGGACGCCATCACGTTCAGCTGCGAGGATCACCCGAACCGCATCCCCAACCCGGGTCAGTACCCACTGGTGGTCGACTCGGTCATCGGGAACACGCGGTTCTCGAAGGTCCTGATGGATGGAGGCAGCAGCCTCAACATCCTCTACGCGCACACGCTACGCCTGCTGGGGATCGGGTTGGACCAGCTGCGGCCCAGCACGACGCCGTTCCATGGCGTCGCGCCGGGCAAGCGCGTCCTGCCGGTCTGGTTTGGCACGTCGGACAACTACCGCAAGGAGACGCTCACCTTCGAGGTGGTGTGATTCAAGTGTGCGTACCACGCCATACTTGGGCGGCCCTGCTACGCCAAGTTCATGGCAGTCCCCAACTACACCTACCTCAATATGAAGATGCCGGGGCCCAACGGTGTCATCACCGTGGGCTCATCCATCGAGCACGCCTTCGACTGCGACGTCGAGTGCTTGGAACACGCCGAGGCCTTGGCGCTGGACGAAGCGCTGGTGGCCAACATGGAGAAGATGGTCAACGAGGACCTCAACTCCACCGCCAAGCATGCCGGCAGCTTCGAGGCTGCTGAGCAGACCAAGGAGGTGCCCCTCGACCCCACCGCCCCCCGAGGGCAAGGCGTTGAGGGTCAGTTCTACCCTCGACCCGAAATAGGAAGTGGTGCTCGTCGACTTTCTCCGCGCCAACGCCGACATCTTCGCGTGGGAGCCCCTCGGACATGCCAGGCATCTCGAGGGAGGTCGCCGAGCACTCCCTTGACATCCTACCTCACTCCCGCGCCGTGCAGCAACGGCTCCGCCGCTTCGACGAGGAGCGGCGGCGGGCGATCGGAGCGGAGCTGCGGAAGCTCCTCGAGGCTGGGTTCATCAAGGAAGTATTCCACCCTACGTGGCTAGCTAATCCTGTACTAGTGAAGAAAAAGAATGGGAAGTGACGGATGTGTGTAGACTACACTAGTCTTAATAAGGCATGTCCTAAAGTTCCTTTTCCTTTGCCGCGTATCGATTAGATCGTTGATTCGACCGCCGGCTGTGAACTGCTCTGTTTCCTTGATGCCTATTCCGGGTACCACCAAATAAAAATGAAGGAGTCCGACCAGCTCGCGACTTCATTCATCACGCCATTCGGGATGTACTGCTACGTCACGATGCTGTTCGGCCTCCGAAATGCGGGCGCAACGTACCAGCGGTGTATGCAGCACGTCTTCGGAGACCACATCGGGCGAACCGTTGAGGCGTACGTAGACGACATAGTCGTGAAAACCAGGAAGGCAGATGACCTGGTTAGCGACCTCAGCATCGCGTTCGGCTGCCTACGGGCCAACGGGGTGAAATTGAACCCCGAAAAATGTGTCTTTGGCGTGCCGCGGGGCATGCTTTTAGGATACATAGCCTCCCAGCGAGGCATCGAGGCCAACCCCGAAAAGGTTGCAGCCCTCGAGCGAATGGGTCCGATTCGAGACCTCAAAGGGGTCCAAATGGTGTTGGGGTGCCTCGCCGCCTTGAGCCGCTTCATCTCGCGGCTCGGCGAGAAGGGCTTGCCCCTCTACCGGCTCCTCAAGAAGCACGAGCGCTTCTCCTGGACCGCCGAGGCCCAGGAGGCGCTTGATAAGCTAAAGGCGTCCCTTACCCACGCCCCAATCCTCACACGGCCGCAGGACCGCGAGCCTCTGTACCTCTACGTGGTTGCGACCACCCAGGTGATCAGTGCCGTGATCGTGGTGGAGCGCACAGAGGAGGGACATGCTTTGCCGGTTCAGCGGCCGGTGTACTACATCAGCGAGGTCTTGTCCGACACCAAGACGCGCTACCCACAAGTTCAGAAACTGCTTTACGCAGTGGTTCTCGCGCGGCGCAAGCTCCACCACTACTTCGAGGCTCACCCCGTCACGGTGGTTTCCTCCTTCCCATTAGGAGAAATCATCCGCAACCCGGATGCAGCAGGCAGAATTGCCAAGTGGTCGGTAGAGCTGACGGGTGAAACGCTCGCCTACGCCCCGTGCAAGTCCATCAAGTCCCAAATCTTGGCAGACTTCGTAGCCAAGTGGACAGACACACAATTGCCGCCGCCACAGATCCAGGCGGAATGCTGGATTCTGTACTTCGACGGCTCAGTGATGAAGACAGGGGCGGGTGCGGGCCTGCTCTTCGTGTCACCCCTCGGGGAGCACATGCGGTACGCTGTGCGCCTTCACTTCCCCGCATCGAACAACATGGCTGAGTACGAGGCCCTGCTTTGCGGCCTCAAAATTGCCATCGAGATAGGCGTCAAACGCCTCGACGTGCGGGGGGACTCGCAGCTCGTGATCGACCAAGTCATGAAAAACGCGAGCTGCCACGACGACAAGATGGAGGCGTACTGCAAGGCCGTGCGGGCCCTCGAGGACAAGTTTTACGGCATCGAGCTCAACCACGTGCCCCGACGGTACAACGAGGAGGCGGACGAGCTCGCCAAGATCGCATCGGGGTGGATCACCGTCCCCTCGAACGTCTTCGCTCGGGACGTCGCTCAACCGTCCGTCACCCTCGAGCCGCACCCCTCGAACCACGTGGAACCCTCGAGGGCTCCCTCGAATCCAGCGGGCGCGGAGCCCATGGACGAGGACCCCTCGAACGAGGCATTCGTGCTCTCCCTCCTCGAGGGGTACGGCGCCGGCGAGGCCGAAGCCATGGATGTTGAGCCAGCCCCCAGCAAGGCGGACTGGTGCGACAAATACATTGCTTGGATGGACCGAGGGAACTCCCCTCGAACCGATCCGAGGCCAGGCGCATCGCCAGGATGGCCAAGTCCTCCACCCTCGTCGACGGCGAGCTGTACAAGCGCGCCGCCTCTGGCATCCTGCAGCGATGCGTCCCCATCCCCCAGGGGCGCGAGCTCCTCAGGCATATTCACGCGGGTGTCTGCGGCCACCATGCCGCGCCCCGCACCCTCGTAGGCAATGCGTTCCGCCAGGGCTTTTACTAGCCCACCGCGATCGCTGACGCTAGCGAAATCGTACGCACCTGCGAAGGGTGCCAGTTCTACGCCCGCAAGTCCAACCTCCCTGCGCACGTCCTGCAGACCATCCCCATCACGTGGCATTTCGCCGTGTGGGAGCTGGACATCGTCGAGCCCTTGCAGAAGGCGCCCGGGGGCTACACCCACCTGTTAGTCGCAATAAACAAATTCTCCAAGTGGGTGGAGGTACGCCCCATTACGAACCTCAGGGCGGAGCAGGCAGTGACATTCTTCACCGACATTGTCTATCGTTTTGGAGTGCCGAACTCCATCATCACCAACAACGGGTCCCAATTCACGGGCAGAAAATTCCTGGAGTTCTGCGACAAGTTCCACATCCGCATGGACTGGGCAGCTGTGGCACACCCACAGACCAATGGCCAAGTGGAGCGTGCCAACGGCATGATTCTACAAGGGCTCAAGCCCAGGATTTTCGACCAGCTGAACAAATCTGGTCGAAAATGGCTCCAGGAGCTGCCAGCGGTCGTGTGGAGCCTCAGGACCACCCCAAGCAGAGCCACCAGGTTCACCCCGTTTTTTCTGGTCCATGGTGCGGAGGCCGTCCTCCCCACATACTTGGAATACGGATCACCCAGAGTGCGAGGCTACGACGAAAGTGCCAATCAGCGAGCCCGCGAGGACTCGCTGGACCGGTTAGATGAGGCACGCCTCGTGGCCCTGATGCACTCCGCAAGATACCAGCAGTCCCTAAGGCGCTACCAAGCTCGAAAGGTGCGGCGGCGGGACTTCAGCGAGGGGGACTTGGTCCTAAGGTTACGCCAAGACAACCGAGGGCGCCACAAGATATCACCCCCATGGGAGGGACCCTACGTCGTGGTGAAGGTGCTCAAGCCCGGCACATACAAGCTAGCTAACGAGGACGGCGAGGAACTAACCAACGCTTGGAACATCCAGCAGCTACGTCGCTTCTACCCTTAGCTAGGATTTCCAAGCTTTTCGTTGTAAATTACATACCCAACACCCCAGTTGGTGATGAAAATGTAAATAGCAGTAAGTCAATGAAGTTAAAAGGGCAACTCGGCTTTCCCCTGAAAACCAAGTCACCCTCGGGGGCTACTACGGGGGGCACTCCCCCCCCCCAAAAAAAATGGTCCCATTTTTTCGCAAACAATTTAACTCGTAAGCGCGCTAAGTATGTTTTGCCATAGCCTCGAGCGAACCAAGGCAGGGCGTGGGTGGTCAAGCGGAAAGGACGCGCGAGTCAGAGATAGCCTACGCCTCTGCGAGGATACGACCCTTCTCTCTTGCCTCCGGCCCAGTGGACTACTCACGAAATCGAACCCCCCTAACATGAATTCGATCAAGCAAAAGGGAAAAAACAGAACAACGCGACAAACAAAAGACATCACTTAAATTTACAAGTGTTCAAAGTTTCACTTGTTTATTCACACGGCCACATGGCCAAGATACTAACATCTAAACAAAAATAGGCCTGAGGCTCGTCGGCGTCAGCAGCGTCCGGGAACAGGAACTCCGCGAAGGACTCAGTGAGCACCTCGGCAGCATCTGCGACAAGCGCATCCGCCTGCTCCATCACTGCCTCGTCCTCGGCGCCTTCCGGGACGACGTAGCCTGACGCCACGGCCTCGAGGTTCACCTCGTAGTGGGACTGCACCACGCCAAGGGCCTTCTGGACGCCCAGGTGAAGCGCGCGACGCATGCGCCTTGAGACGTTCCCGCCAAGGGCGCGCAGACGGCTGGCCAGCGAGCTTCCATCTTGCACCTCGCCCTCTTCGGCAGCCTGGCAGGTCTCGAGGGCTGCAGCACGAAGCTCTACCAGCTCCTGCTCGGAGGAGTCGTAGGCGACCTGCAGCATCTCGGCCCGATTGGTCGCGTGCCCCAGTGCGGTGCGCAGGCCTGGACGTCACGAGCAAATGAAATCAAGAGGGGAACGGACCCCCGAAGGGAAGATCAACAAAACAAGAAACGAAGCGGCAACTTACCCTCGACTTGCTTCCTCTCCCCCTCGAGAGCTTGGCGTCCGCTCTCGACCGCCTGCTGCAGGCTGACGACCGTGGCGCTCTGCTCCTCGAGGGTCCGCACCTGGTCCGCGTTCGAGATGCTGAGGGCGATCAGCTCCCCGTCGAGCTTCGAGACTTCGTCCTCCCGCTCCTTCAGCGACGCCTGCGCCCTCTCGAGAGCAGCGCGTTCCCGCTCGAGCGCCGACCGGGCGTCAACAAGAGCGGCCCGCTCCTGCTGGAGCAGACCCTCGACCTCCTGGCGGGCAGCACACTCCTGCCGGAGCTGTTCCTCCGCTGCGGCAACCTTGGCAACCTTGGCAGCGAGGGCGGCCTTCAATTCGTCGGCTTCCTTGGCCTTCTGCTCAGCTTCCCTCGCCCTCTCCTCGGCCCGGCTCCGCTGGGACAGCGCCTCCAAGAGCTCCGCGTGGGCCTCCCGGTTCTGGGTCCAGACGGACACCACCTCCGCCTCCCAGTCGGTCGCCATGGTGCTTGCCCTCTCCAAATCCCCCCTCGCCTGCTGCAGCGCCTCATCCCGGTCGATGACGGCCGTGCGAATCCGCTCGATGGTGGAGGGGCGCGCGCGTGGCGCGGCGCCCTCCGGCTCCGGGAGCCGGTCGCGCGCGGGCCACCGTCCGTACGACGGCCGGCCGTCCCGGTCCTCGGGGCCTCCGCGAGGGCGTCGAGAGCGTCCCGCTGCTCCCGGAGCTGGCGGAGCTCGGCGCTCATCTGGTCGAGGGCGCCGTACCTGTTGCGGGCGCGGAGCTCCAACTCCTGCCGTCAGCAGACGAAACCCATGAATGCCACACCGAGAAGACAAACACGAAAACGATAAGGTCGAAAAAAGCGGCAATCTGGCCGGACAACGCAAACGCACCTGGAAGACATGCCACGCAGGGCCGCCCTGGATCCGCAGCGCCTCGTTCAGCGCTCGGTTGAGCGAAGCGCCGTGGCCGCGCAGCTCCTCCCACAGCTGCTGCTCCTCTTGAGCATCGACGAAGAGGGCGGATGGCGCGTCGACGCGCTCCTGCTCCTGCCCCGGGTCCGCCGCCGGGACCGCCCGAGCCGGGGGGCGGAGTGGAACGAAGAGGCCTCGACGCCGTGCCTCGAGCCCCCAGCCACCATGCGGCCATCCCACCGTCTGACGAGTGCCCCCACCTGAGCCTCGGGGGCTGGCGCGGGAAGACTTCCCCACTAGTCCCACCTAGGCGGCAGGGTGTCGTCGTCGGGAATCTCCACCGCCGTCACCTGGGAGCTGCCGGCGAGGGCGGGCTCCTGCGGTGGCACGGCAACCTCCGCCGCCGGCGGCGCTACCACACCGCGGACTCTCGCGCCGCGCGCGACGACCCCGCCTCCGGCCGCGCCTCGGCGGCCGCGGCGCCGATGCGCCTCCATGGGCGACGATGCCGGCAACGCCACTACGATTGGCGCCGCCGGCCGCACCTCCACGGCCGGCTCCTGCCGCGCCTCGCCGCCGCCGCCGCCGCGGCTCCACGGTCAACGCGTCGCCGGCCGAGACCCCGAGGCCTCGGCCGCGCCTCACGAGGCTCCGCTCGCCGTTGCCGCCGTACTTGCTCCCGCCCGCGGCGTCCTCGACGAGCACCGCCTGGTGGGGACGGATGTGTCCGCCCTCAGCACCTTGGCCGGTGCGAGGGGGGCACGGTTGGCGCCACCCTGCGGACGGGAAAACAAACCATCAGATCCTCGCCCGTCGGGCACGTGACCCCTCGAAAGGCAACTCCTTACCTCAAGGAGGAGAAGGCCCGCTTCCTCTTCCTCGAGGCCCCCGCCAACGTCGTGGGCGAGGCCAGCGCGGCCGTCGCGACGCCTCCGGCCACCACCACCGCGCGCGCGCGGGCCGCGCCGGGACGCGCGCTCTGCTGCGCGCGCGAGGCTCCTCCGAGGCGCGCACCGGCGCCCCCGAGGCTCGCGCCGCCTCGTCGCGGGCAGCGACGGTGGCGGAGCGCCCTCGCGCCCGCCCCCGGGCGACAGTTCTCCCGCCACCGGAGTCGGCTCCGGTGACGGGGGAGTAGGCTCCCAGCTATCAGGGAGAACCTGCCCCCTATCCTCCTCCTCCTCTTCCTCCTCTTCCTCGTCCGACGACGAGTACTCCTCCGTCTCTGGCGAGGAGAGTCCCTGCTCCTCGCTCAGCCAGAACTCCTCGCTCCTTCGCTCCCGGCGCTCCCGATGCCGCGCGTCGCGCTCCCTCCTGCGATCCACCCGCTCTCGCTCTCGCTGTTGCGCCGCGCGCGTGAGCACGCGGGGCTGAGGCGTGGGCGGGTTGGACTTCGCGGCGCTCACGCTCACCATCTGTGGGGGTCAGGCGAAGCCTTAAAATGCGTCGGCAACCCAAGAAATTGGCGAGATAAGAAAGGAAGTCAAGAAATCCACTCACCAACTGGCCGACGAGGAGCATCTCGAGCACCCACAGGGCTGCGTCGTCGCAACGCCCCGACCTGAGGTCGATGGCGCGCCACGCCCGGGTGGCCGCGTACGACCGTGGGAAGGGGTCCCGCAGCAGCCGCGACTCCGCTAACGCAACGGGGTCCGCATCCTCACTCATCTCGAAGATGCGGAGCCGCCTCTCCATCAGGGGGACGATCCGCCGGTGGTGGAGGTTGGCGAGGACGCATCCCGCGGTCAGCCCGCGGTCCGCCAGCCTCTTCAACGCGGCCACGAGCGAGTCCAGCCGCGCCTGGTGCGAGGGCGGAGACACCCCGTGGTACCAGGAGGCGGCCCTCTCCCGGAGCACCTTGCCGGTGTAGGGGGGAGGCCAGGGGCGGCGTTGCGGAGGTAGAACCACCCCCGCTCCCAGTCCGAGTTGTTGGAGGTCATCGTGCAGGGGATGTACTCGCCCCTCGCGCGAGCTCCGCACCGCGAGCGCCAAGCCGCCGCGCGCGCCGCGCGGCGAGTCCTCGGCTCCGACGTCGGCAGCGTGTGTAGCTCCGTGCGGAAGAGGTGGACCCAGAGATCCCAATTCACGGGGATCCCCAGGAAGCCCTCGCAGACGCCGACGAACGTGGCCTCCTGCGAGATCGCGTTCCGCGTGAAGTTTTGAAGCTCCACGCCGTAGTGGTAGCAGAGGCCCCGCAGGAAACGGCTCGCTGGCGCCGCGAAGCCTCGCTCGTGGAAGCGCATGAAGCTGACGATGTAGCCGTACGGTGGGTTGGGAACTAGTTCCCTCTCCGACGGCACGATCCACTCCGGAGGTTGCCCGTCCATGTTCGCCGCCAGCGTCGTCACCGGCCACCGGCGCGACCCGGGGCGCCAGCGTCGTCGCCGTCGAGCGCTCCCACGCCGGCGGGTCGATGATGGTAAGGGGCTGTTGGGGGGCCATACGAGCAGGCGGGGGAACGAGGAACTGGAGACTAGAGCGGCTCCAAGAACAGAGACGCAGAGGCAAGAGCGGCGCGGGAGCTGGGGAGCAAGGAGTAGAGACGACAAACGCTGAATGCAAAGGTAAAAAAACCGCCCCTTCCCCACCTAACGGATTTATAGGCCGCAAGGCGTGCTCTCCGGAGCGCACGCCCCGTGCGCATTAACTGCAGGTGAAATGTTCCCTCACTGACGAGCGGGGCCCGCCACGACTGCGACAGCCGCATAACCGCACGCGCGCCATCATCACGGCGCGGTAACCGGGGGCCGCGGCGGGCGGTCACGTCCGCCTGCCCACCTCGCCCACGACGCGCGCGGCCGCGACGCCTGAAAAGGTGTGCCCGCGGCGCGTTACTATAGCCGCGACTACGGGCATTAAATGGCCCTGTCCCTTACCAAGTAAGGAAGACCCTCGAGCGGCCCGAGCCCCTGGCTCAAATAAGACCGACCCTCAAAGGGTGCGAATACCGACCAGTGGCCTCGAAGCCTGTTCGAAATAAACAGGCGCCACAGGTGCCCTCGATCTACTGATCAGCAGTTCGAGGACCAGCACGACTGGGGACTCTCGAAGCTCATAGATGCGAAAAGACGGGAACACTCCGCAGTTACCCCGCACGGCCCTACTGATCAGGGGTTCGAAACCTGACCTTCGACAGGTTCGAACAAGTGCCCCAGATCGCCAGAGACAGGGACGACGAGGGCGCGCATTCGAGCCTTTCCTCGAGCCCACCGGCTCGGGGGCGCCCCACATGTCGTGTTCGAGAGCCAGCAAGGGCAGCTAGCCGGGGGGATCCCACCGAGGGAGAGCTTCCGCGCCCTTCGGTCCCTAGCGAATGGGACCGAGCCCCACCTAGCAAACCCATGCAAGCGCTTTAATGGACGAGTCTCCGGACCACGAGCCTACCGTTATCGAACGGGGCATGGGCGTCCACTTGAACCATCCACTAACAGCTCAATGAGGAATCCGCAATCCGTGACCCGATCGATGGGGGTTGCGGAAACCTCACCCTCCGTCCCGCGGAGGGACGGCGAGGGCGCGTTTAAAACAAGACGAAGAGCTCGCCCCGATCGCCTCAAATGGGCCCAGGCTCAGGGGCTCGACGCATGGCTACACCTCCTGGGATGCACCGGACGCGAATGGCGCCAGTCGCGCGTGCGTCACCGAAGCCAGCTGAAACATTGCCGACGCCGGTTGGAACACGTACCACGCCCACTGACCAGATTCCGCGGTAAAACCCCTGCAAGAGCACCCACGCTCCTGCAGGGCTTCGGGGGCTAGACCCGTGGGTCCGCTGAAGCGGCCCCACGGAAGGCATTTGCAACCAGGGGGAAGAGCGTCCTATCAGTAGGCTTCAGCATCTGCGGGAGCCTGGCTGGCACACCCGCAGATGCTCGGGGGCTACTGTCGGGGACAGCCCTGAGGGTCCCCTAAAAACTGGGGGAATCCTCCTTAAAACCTGCAAAAAATAAAACAAAACACACCTCTAACCTAAGCACGCACGCACGGCGCGGCCCACGCTACGGTGGCCTCCACGGCCCGCCAGAGAGGCCCAACCAAGCGCCCCCTCGAGCGGGTTCCGCCTCGCTCGAGGGCCCAAGCGTCCCCTCGAGCGGGTTCCGCCTCGCTTGAGGCCGCCTCGCTCGAGGGCCCAAGCGCCCCCTCGAGCGGGTTCCGCCTCGCTCGAGGGCTCACGCGCCCCCTCGAACGGGTTCCGCCTCGCTCGAGGGCTCCCTCGCAAGCGCACCTGCTCCCGCGCGTGGGTACGAGCATTTAATGCTCTGACACTGTCGGGCATACACCCCGGGTACTCATGCAAGGAAGGAGGAAGAGTAGAAGACGGACTCCTACTAGAATTCCCCTGTACTCCTACTAGGACTCGCTCTGTGTAATCCTACTAGGACTCTTGCCTTGTAAACGACTAGGAACCCGCCTTCTGGACTATATAAAGGAGGGCCGGGTACCTAGGAGGACATCCTCAATCCCTCCGGGGAACAACACCAAGCGTAGGGCGCAATACTACTCCAAACAGGACGTAGGGTAGCTACTCCGGCTACCCGAACCTGTATAAATCTCGTGTCTTGTGTCCTCGCGCGTACCTTCGGGTTCCAAATCATGGCGATCCCCACCTTCTACCTCGCTGCGGGTACCTCCCATGGAGGTCAAGTGGTTTAAACACCGACAGCTGGCGCCCACCGTGGGGCTATCGTCACGATCATCGGTGGATTCGAAGGACTCCATCTAGCAAAAAATCAATCTACTCGACACTGCATCTTCACCAACTAATTGATGATTCGCTGCGTCGATATTAAGTCCAAGACGGATTTGGCTGGCTCTGCATGACTGGTTTGGTTTCGTGAGTTGTCCTGGTGCGGATGTGTAGTCGCAGAGTTGGAGTCCGAGCAGTTGACGAGTCTGTGGCTTCTTGATCCAATCCGTATCAAACTCAGGCTCCAGACCTTGTGGCGGCGTCCCACTTGTGGACTTTTGAAAAAAAAGAGAGTTCAGATCAAAGCAAGCATCTCGTGACGCATGCACGTGAAGATCAACATTGGCTCTTTTCTCTACGTGCACACAAAGACATACCAAGAGACTTCCGGATCTTTGCTTGGTGCACATGGCAAGATGTACGTGACTACACCAACTCCGGCCGCACAGGCTCTACGTCAACCTCGCCGTGCGCCGCGAGTACTCGTGTCCCGGCCATAGCGGCTCTACATCAACTTCGCTGTGCACCGCGACTACTCGTCACCCGGCCGCACAGGCTCTACGTCAACCTCGCCGTGCGCCGCGAGTACTCGTCTTCCTGTCGCAGTGGCTCTACATCGACTACGCCGTACGCCGCCACGACGTCGTTTTCTGGGCGTACGACTACTTCGACTACTATCTCGACTAGTAAACTAGTCGAGAACGGCTTTTGCAACATCAACAACTAGTCGGATCCACCTCTAACTAGTCGACTTCAGCTCCAACCGTCGCTGCTCCATCACCGACCGCCACGGCTTCGTCGACACTCGTCCGCGAATCAAGCTAAGTCACTTATTTCAATAATTATTTCTTCTTCGGCTTGTTTTCCACATACAGGAACCAACACCGAAGACTACTTCGTGTACGCCTCTCAACGGCTACCTGCCAGCAGAGCTACACCGTGCCAGCTATTCCTTGGGAACCATTGATTGGCTGTCACAGGCTTGGTACACCAAATTAGGAGGCTCTTGCCACGACGTTTCGTGTACTGAGTGCTAGAGGCGCACAATGGCTACACCCTGAGGAGGCACTGCGCAATCCTGCTCTCCGCCATGCGGAACAACGAGCAATCGCGCTCTCTCTTGTCGCCATGTCGACTACTTTCGTCTACCTCTTAATGGTCTCGCTACAGTAGCACATGCCTTGATCCGCGCAAAGTCTCGGCTCTCCTGTCATGCCTCCACGCCCCCAGCGGCTATGGCTAAACAGGCTCCTCAGAGACCGGCACTTAAACCAGCTCTCCTGTCATGCCTCCACGCCCCCAGCGGCTATGGCTAAACAGCGATCACAGAGACTGGGCGCTAAACCGCATCAGGCTAACTACTCGACGCCTAACGACCACAACAAGAGCATGACACATGACATTTACATCTATATTCGTATTTGTATTTGTCATTTGTAGATTCAATTTCTACAACAATGCTACATAATGTACGCATCTCTACTTTCAGGTCAAGCTTCGGCGACGACTTCCAGTACGCTCCGCGTACCTCCACCGGCGCGGCTAGTTCCCAAACTCGGGGGCTACGCACCAAATTACTACTCGATCACAACTCGAGTAGTCTCCGCTAGCTCTGTAGCTCGGGGGCTCAGCACCAACAACTACTCGACGTGGCTCCTACGGCTCACCTGGCGACGAGCTCGGGGGCTGAACGCTACAAGAGTACTCAGATGATGACTTCCGCAAACACTGAAGACCCTCGGACTGATTCTTCAATTGTTCCAAGGCTCGGGGGCTAATAGGCTACACTCATCAGTTGATTTTTTCAAGACGGAAGCAGAATTAAGATTGACCCTCAGCCAGAGTCTGCAACTCAACCTAAGGCTCGGGGGCTACTCCATATGGAGTGCGATTTTGCAATCGCACTTCCATATAAATCTCGACTTCAAGACTGATGAGCTGGACCTACTTCGCGGCAGTTCAAGTACTATTGAAGACTTCTCCAAGCAGTACTCGAGGACGCTTAAGAACTACTCGAAGAGGCTTCAAGACTACTCGAACTACTACTCTCGACTCCAACGTGCTCGGGGGCTTGTCGGGCATACACCCCGGGTACTCATGCAAGGAAGGAGGAAGAGTAGAAGACGGACTCCTACTAGAATTCCCCTGTACTCCTACTAGGACTCGCTCTGTGTAATCCTACTAGGACTCCTGCCTTGTAACCGACTAGGAACCCGCCCCCTGGACTATATAAAGGAGGACTGGGTACCTAGGAGGACATCCTCAATCCCTCCGGGGAACAACACCAAGAGCAGGGCGCAATACTACTCCAAACAGGACGCAGGGTAGCTACTCCGGCTACCCGAAGCTGTATAAATCTCGTGTCTTGTGTCCTCGCGCGTACCTTCGGGTTCCAAATCATGGCGATCCCCACCTTCTACCTCGCTGCGGGTACCTCCCATGGAGGTCGAGTGGTTTAAACACCGACAGACACGGCAGGGCGGCGCCATCACGCGCCTGGGAATCACGCCCCAGCGCTGTTCCGCCGACTCCCTGGTGGGAGCCCATCCCCGCCACTGTGGAGGACTGTGCAACGAGGCCGGTGTCAGCTCCGTGACACTGTGCCGCCCACTTTAGTACGGCTAACGCGCCGCACCCTCGAAGGGGGGCCGGCCGCACCCTCGAGCCCTCTTTTCGTTGCTCTGCGGCTCAAACCGTGACGTCAGGTCGGCGGGAGCGCCATCCCCGTCGCTGTCAGTCCTGTGCGCCCATCCCCGCCCCTGCAGCGCCGTGCCGCGCACTGCTACAACCACTCTGGCACTGTGCGGGGACGAGGGGACGGGACGCCGCCACGCCTGCCACTGTACCCCGTACGGACCACCGTCAACGGCTCCCACGAGCCCGCCTGGAGACGCCCCGGTCAACCACTACGCCTTCACCCTCGAAGCCCCCCTGTTTAAGTACAGGGCACGCCATGGCGCCGCGACCGGAGCAGGACTTGCCAGGATGGACGTCATCTCCACGGGACTGTACACCATACCTCCCCACGTAGCTAAATAGTGCGGCACACTTGTAAATCGTCCTCTCCTTGGTCTATAAAAGGAAGGCGATCCCCTTCGCCGCGGGGAACAGGAGGCACGACACCAGAGACGGGATAGCAGATTGCGATCGATTGCATGTTCTCTGCCTTCCCCCACGATACCGACACCTACCTCAATCACCCCGCTCGGGACTTGGAGGCCACGTCTTGTCTCCCGCCTTGCTTGTAGCTGCCCCACTACAGGCACCCCGGTGCAAAGCAATATAGTGCCTCGAGCACACCCCTGCTGGACGTACGGCCCCGGCCGGAACCAGGATAAACCAAGTGTCCTCAGTTGCTTAGCACCGACCATCGAGAGACAGATCTCAGCGCTTATTACTAGTTAGTGTCGGGACTACATTCCGCACCGACAGTTGGCGCCCACCGTGGGGCTCTGCGCGCTGAGAGTCAACCCGTCATCAGCTCTCTCGATGGTGATTCGCACCGAGTACCGCAGTCAGCGTTACTTCATGGGCAGCTCGGACCCCCTCCCCACCGGATTCGAAATCCGGTTCGGGGGCCTGAACTTTCAGGCCACGGAAAACGGCTACCTCATGCGCCTCACTAACCGTGAGAAGCTCCGCGCGCGGCGCCAAGCTGGGCCCGCCCCGGTCGCCGCCACACGCGTCGTCACGACACCAATACCCGCCGGCACGGACGTCGTGGGTCCTTCGGTGCCACGGCACCACCGTCGCTCGGCCGGCGCTCGCGTCGGGGCGCGGTCGGAGCGCGGCACACAATGCGCGTCGGCCGCGCAACGCGATGCGCTGCCCGGCCTGGCAACGCCGCGCCCGCCCGGCGGGGAGCGCTCGGTCTCGGACCGCGCTTCCCCATCGGTCTGCGCGGTGCCGCGACGGCCTACGCCACCAACACCAGCGTCGACACGACGATGCGCAGGGTCCCCCCTGGCCACCACATCTTGGTCGCTAGGGACCCTAGCGCCTCCGCTGGCGACGAGTCATCCCTAGGCTCCGTCGACGCGCCGCCACCTGCCACCTCGCATGGATAAGCGGAGTGGGATTTCTCTGGTGTGCCGGACCCAGTAATGTTCAGGCGGTTCCTCGAAGCCGCGGACTACTGGTTCGGCTACTCCGACGACTCCAGCGCAGGGAGCTACGACCCTGCGCGGGAGTGCTGCGTCGTCATCACCAACGACCCAGCAAACGCCGCCAACGTGGCGGGTGCCGGCGACGGAGAGGTTCCTCCTGCTCTGGGGACTGGATCGCGCCTGGCCGCGGGGCCGAGCGCCCCTCCTCCCTCACCGCCGACGGGGGCCGATATCAACGCGCAGCTGGCCCAGGCACGTGAGCTCGAGGCCAAGCTGGCGGAGGAGTACCGCACGGTGCAGTTGCTTCACGCCTCCATCGTAGGGGAAGCCTCCGCGCGCGGCGAACGAGCGCGTGAGTTGGGCAGGCAAGCCAGCGATCGCATCAACGCGGACTTCAACGTCGACAATCCGGACACGCCCCCGCGAGCGAGCCAAAAGCTCATCGCCGCTGCAACACTGCTGAGGGCCATGCCCGCCCCCTCGACGCCCGAGGCACGGAACCTGCACCGCGAGGCGTAGGCGCTCATCGAGCAGGCGGCCGTCCAACAGGTCGAAAGCTCGGCATCCCGCATCCGCCAGCAGGGGATCCCGCATCAGTTGCATATAATTCTTTTATACTTTCTAACCCAAGAATTTTGGCATCAAGTTGAGTTATCAAAGCATGACGTTGAGATAAAGCATCAGCAACAACATTTTCTTTTCCTTTCTTGTATTTGATAATATAAGGGAATGACTCAATAAATTCACACCATTTAGCATGTCTTCTATTCAGTTGTAGTTGTCCCTTAAGATGTTTCAATGATTCATGGTCTGAATGTATCACAAATTCTTTAGTATAAAGGTAGTGTTGCCAAGTTTCCAAACTTCGAACAAGAGCATATAATTCTTTATCATAAACTGAGTAATTCAAAGTTGGACCACTTAACTTTTCACTGAAGAATGCAATTGGTCTCTTTTCTTGCATCAGCACGCCACCAATCCCAACTCCACTTGCATCACATTCAATCTCAAATGTCTTGCTGAAATCCGGAAGTGCAAGGACTGGGCTGTTGTAAGCTTCATTTTCAGATCTTCAAATGCCTTCTATTGTGCTTCTTCCCATTTGAAAGGTACTTCTTTCTTGGTCAGCTCATTGATTGGAGCAGCAATTGTGCTGAAATATTTCACAAATCACCGGTAAAAACCAGCAAGTCCAAGGAAGCTTCTCACTTGGCTCACGTTTTGTGGAGGTGTCCATTCATGTACAACCTTGACTTTCTCATCAACGACCTCCATGCCCTGTCCTAAAACAACAAAACCAAGAAAAACTACCTTGTCAGTGCAAAAGTGCACTTCTCAAGGTTAGCAAAAGTGCACTAAAAGAACAGGGACATCACAAGGTGAAAGACTTTCCTTTACATACCCTTTCTTGATTAATTCCTCCACTTGTTTCTAAATTTCTTTTGTCTCTCCAGGTTGGTGCGGTATGCAGCTCAGTTCGGGAGTGACGCAACAAGCACTAAGTCGATTTGATGCTCGATCCCTCTCTTTGGTGGGTGGTACTTCGTCCAGAAAGACATCTTCATATTCCTGCAATACATTCAAAATAGTACTCGGTAGGGTAGAGGGTAAGGTGTTACACTACGTGAGAACCTCAAATAGGTCATGCAGCATTTGTAACGGGCCCTTAACGCCCGTTACATCCACCCACATCTGTAACGGTTGTTGTTTGGCGCCCGTTACCTATAAGCGCGCCAGGACGACCCCGGGGTTGGCCTCCACAACTCCAGTTACCAATGTGGACTTCTGGTAACGGGCTTCTTAAACGCCCGATACATAAATTCTTTGTAACGAATGTTAAAAGAGCCCGTTACAAATGTCAAACCTATCGATAACGGGCTTGTAAAGTCCATTACCTATCAATGCCCTATCAATAACGGGTTGCTTAAGTCCGTTACTGATCGCTGTCGTATTGGTAACGGGCTATAAAGTCCGTTACCGATAAGTTCGTACTAGAGACGCATGCTTGTAGGATGCATCTCCTTTGATTGCCACCTAGGGTCGCCTTTTTTCTCACATCGGAGACGCATGTTTTTATCTCGTCTGTGTCTTATCCTTTCGAAACCACTCGCTCTCTCTCTGCGGAAGGACACTCCTGTTCCGACAACAACACTCGCTCTCTCTCTCATCAGAAGGTCACTCGCTCGATCTGTGTGCTCAGATGTCCCCGCCGGCCTGTCCCGTTCGCCGCCGCCAGCTACGTGCCCTCTGAGGATCGCGCTTAATTTCTCTCCTCGGAAAGCCGACGCGCAGCGCGGCGTCGGCCGCGCGTGCGCGCGTGCGCGACAGCGAAAGGGGCCAGAGCGGACGTCGACCACGTCGTCCTCCGTGCTGTCACCGCGGCCGCGCCGCCGCCTCCGATCCTCCTCCTCGGCCGCGCTCGCCTCGTAGAAAGTCCTCGTCAAGGTGGAAATTAATTGGCCCCTTTTATTGAAATTCTTCATCTGTCTTTTTGTGTGATGAATTATGCTCATTTCGTGTATGGAATGCAGATGGCGTCTGCTGCTCGGGCTTAGATGTACAGTCAACCCTAAGAAGATTGGGAGAATTTTTTAAGCGGGGTCAATGGTTTTCTAAATCAAGCAGAGGCGGATATGAGAAACTGTGGTGTTCAGGCAATGCTTTGCCCCTGTATTGATTGTCTCAACCAAACGAAATTCGCACAACTGGAAATCATTTTTCATCATTTGGTCACACGTGGTTTCACAAAAAATTACACGTGTTGGAATAAACATGGTGAGGAAGGCCTTAATGAACTTGAAGCAGGCTGCCTAAATGAAGCTGAAGTGCGACACCATGCTAATCATGATGAAAACCTTGATGAAAGTGGACTTTTTGAGGGAAATGAACCATTATTCCCACCAGATGTGTTGAGGCCTGAGGATATCACTGATCAAGAAGTTAGGGGCTTCGATGATGGTGACGTGTTGCAACGTGTGCACAATGTGGATCAAATGTTGCGGGATATTGAGTTTCAACGAGTGTACACACCTTCTGAATTAGCGAGGTTGAAGCAGTTCATTGAAGATTCAAAGAAACCCCTCTATCCTGATTGCCAGAAGTACTCTCGCCTTTCTGGTGATCTAAAACTTTTGCAGCTTAAGGCAGATCATGGTTGGAGCAACAAAAGTTTCAAACATCTATTGGATGTGCTTAGAGACATGCTACCTGAAGGAAACCAAATAACAAAGTCTGTCTATGAGGCGAAGAAGATAATTTGTCCTCTGGGAATAGAGGTTGAAAAAATCCATGCATGCAAGAACAGTTGTGTATTGTTTCGTAGAGATTATGCAGACCTTGACAAGTGCCCCATGTGTGGCTATGATCGGTACAAGAGGGAAAACGATGGTGGAGATGATAATAATGCTGATGACGAGAACGAGCCCGGCGAGATCAGAGGCAAGAAGAAGAAGGCTAACAGAGGGCCTCCTGTGAGGGTGGCATGGTATTTTTGCATCATTCCTCAGTTGAAAAGATGGTTCGCAACACGAAAGGAGGCCTAATTCTTGCGTTGGCATGACGAAGGCCGAAAGGAGCTTAAGAAAGATGGCAAGTTTAGGCACCCCGCAAATGCAGCACAATGGAGTAACATTAATAACCACTTCCCATGGTTTGACGAAGATGCAAGGAGCATACGGTTTGCTATGAGCACAAATGGCGTGAACCCATTCGGTAACCAGAGCTCAACACATAGCACCTGTCCTGTCGTGCTGTCGTTGTACAACCTTCCACCCTGGCTGTGCAAGAAACAAAAATATATGATGCTGACAATATTGGTCTCCGGGCCAAAGCAACCTGGCGACCGTATTGATGTCTACTTGAGGCCACTCGTTGATGACTTGAAGATATTGTGGAAGCCTGGTGTGCCGGAGGTTTGGGATGAGTACAAGCGTGAGGAGTTCACAATGCATGGCATGTGCGTCATTCGATTGACAACATGCATGTCAAGAAGAATGTGTGTGAAGCTACTTGTGGAACATTGCTACAATAGAAGTCCAAAGGAAAAGATCATAAAAATGCAAGGGAGGATCTTAAAGAGCTGGGCATTAGGCCGGAGCTCTATGTAGAGGAAACAGAGACGGGGACGAACCTTCCCGTTACTGCAACCACCTTGTCAAAGACAGAGAGAAAAGAATTCTGCCAGTTTTTGCAAGATTTGAAAGTACCTTTAGGCTACTCATCAAACTTCAAGAGGCTAGTGTCAGTGAAGGACATGAAAATGAATTTCAACTTGATGAAATCTCATGATTGCCATGTGTTGATGACAGCTCTTCTTCCTATTGCACTTAGAGGTATCAAAACAGAACTGGTTCGTGACGCAATCGCGAGCTTGTGTTTATTCTTCAATGCAATAGAACAGAAGGTGATTGATGAGGAAAAACTATTGGACTTGGAGAGGAGGCATTTCGAGACCCTATGCCTGCTTGAAGCTACCTTCCCACCGTCATTCTTTGATCTCATGCTGCATCTAACAGCACACCTCGCGAGGGAAATCTGGTTCCTTGGCCCATCTTACCTTCATCAGATGTTTCCATATGAGAGGTTCTATGGATTCTTGAAATCATTGGTACATAACCGGTTATTTCCGGAGGGAGCCATTGTTCGTGGCTACGAGACCATCGAATCAGTGGAGTGGGCCATGAGTTATATGGACCCACAAAACCCCATTGGTGTGCCTCGCTCACGGCATGAAGGTAGGCTTTCAGGTGTTGGGACCATGGGGAAAAGGTCAGTCAATCCGGATGCAGATGCCTTCGAAAAGGCTCATTTCACCGTGATACAACAGCTGCACCTAATTACACTATTTGCCAATGAGCACAAACGACAACTATGTGAAGACAACCCTAACCGTGATAGGGCTTGGCTTGCAAAGATGCACATGCAAGGTTTCAGCAGGTGGCTCCGAGATTATGTCGAGACATGCAGCAATAATGTTGCAATTAATGACGAGATAAGGAATATAGCAGCGGGGCCATTGTTCACTGTTACAAGATACGAAGGAATGGATATCAATGGATACACGTTCTACACCATGACCCAGGATAAAAAGAGCGTCTATCAAAATAGTGGTGTGCGTGTACGGGCCGTAGTTGATGACAGTCATGCCGATGATGATGACACGGAGACAGACACATATTATGGTCAAATAGAGGAGATATGGGAGCTTGATTATGTAGGATTGAAGGTGGCCTTGTTTCGGATGGGTCACCAATGGGAAGAGAGCTGTGAGCAAGGACAAATATGGTTATGTTAGTGTTGATCACCGGGTCTTTGGTTACAAAAACGAACCGTTTGTCTTTGCCAACGATGTTGAGCAAGTGTTCTATGTACCTGAACTTGCAAAGAAGAACTAGTATGTGGTTATGCCTGAAAAAAGGATTGTGAGGATTGAAAATGTTATTGAGGAGGAGCAATACACCCAGTTTGAAGAAATTCCATCCTTTGACACTTCATACAAGCCCCAGCTCTTGGGAACTAACAAAACACTGTACTTGTAAAGCGACCACAGTGAAAAAATCCATATACAGAAATCAAGGAAGAAAAAGCAAATCTGATTTCTGCTGAATCCTTTTTGTAATGGCGGAGGATGTGTCTATTGGTGGAAATGGAATCCGTTTTGTAATATAAAGGATGCGATGTATTGGTGGAATTTCAATCCTTTTTGTAATATATTGGATGTGGTGGAATTTGAATCTTGCTTATAATATATTCTACCAAATATACTATATATACTCTCTGTTTATATTCTGCTTTAGTTCAGTAATGGGCAAGAGACGAGGATTAACGAACCCGGGTCGCCTTTGTTACGGGCAAGAGACGAGGCCTAACGAACCAGCGTCGCCTCTGTTACGGGCAAGAGATGAGGACTGCCGAGGGTGGGCATGATGCGGTGGCCTATCTATACGCCATCTTGCTCTACAGAGACAATGGTGGTGCCGCCGCTGACGACACCGCGAAGGGGTACATGAGGCGGGTCGCGGGCGGCGGCAGTACGACGTCAAGATGGCTGAGCAACGACGGGTGTTTGCCTTTGCGCGAGAAGGCGCACGTGCACTCCACTACTCGACTTGGCGCATTTGGGGTGAGCCGCTACAGCCTCCGGCACAGGTGCGCGGCGATCAGCCGTGCGCAGGCACCGGCGGCGGCTGCGGCGTCGAAAAATGATGGCTTCAAATTTCTCTGTTTTGCGGCGAAGACTGTAGGCTGCACTGCGAAATGGTGAAGTTCACACAGAGTATTGGAAGAGAAAATTAGTAGTAGATTAGCTTTGTACAATGCTCGAATTATCTGTGTAAAATTTTGGGAGAGCAGCAAATCTAACGCGGGTTATCAGCCCAGCGTCACTAATGACTGTGGGGCCCAGTTCTATTCAAATGAAGAACAATTGTCATTTCTCCTTTTAATATGCAATCAAATGTTGTAACAAGTATTTCTTCGTCGTTATTAGTCCAAATTTGATATTTTGTCTAAATTTTTCTAAAATCACCATCTATTCATAAATTGCATTGTTTAGTGTATATGTCGTTTGTTGAGTGATGTTTATATGCCTTATTTTTGTTCTTTGTAAGTACAACATACAAATAATATTTGTTTTACACAACCATTAGTGATGGAACTTTACATTTCGTAAGTTTAAGGTGAACACAAGGTTTTGTTAAGTTTTCAAATGCATATGAGTTCGAACATGTTGCAAAGTGTGGAAAACTTCAATGTTCAAGCAAACATCCTAGGAAACTATGTGAGAGATGTAGACATTTGTACACAAGTATATTATTCCTTCATTGATACCATTTGAAATTTCAAAGACAAGTTTAGGTACCCAAATTATGTTTCCAAGTCAATTTGTAGATTTTTTTAGAGCAAATTTGATGTTATTAGAATTATTATATAATTACCATGGGGTGTAAAAACGAAATATATGAATTTTGGGCACACAAGTGTGACTGTTGATATTTTATTAAAATATTGAATGTCCAAATACGAATTATTCATATTAATATGGTTTTTTAGGTGTTGTTTTATGGGCTCTAATAATTCAGGGAAGCAAGTTTCATTCTAAAAAAATTGTGACAGGCCCACGCGTCAGCGTCAACAGCCAATATAAAAAAGATAACTGTTTCCTGCCTGCCCGGACCCAACTGCCAACAAATGCGGTGCGGGTTCACTAACCATCGTCGCCAATGACACTGGCCCACGCGTCAGCGTCAGCGTCAGCAGGCTAACCTGCGTCAGCAATGATTACTCTAATAAGATCTAATTCATCACAACAGATCTCCAGTTCATCACAACAGATCTCCAGTTCATCACAACAGAACACAGTTCATCACAACTCGGTTGGATCTACTCGCGTATATTAAATCGAGTTCATGACATACAAAATCTAACAACCAAACTAATTAACTAAGCAGTTCAGGATCGACAGACAAACTAAGCAGTTCATGTCCAAGAACCTGAGGAAGACACAAAAGCACACAGACGTTATTGTTACTAATTGGTAGAGGAGTCTATCAATTAGTCGGAGTCCTGCCGTCGTCGCCGCCGTGGCCGCCGCCGTCACCGTCGGAGCCGTCGTCGTCGAAGAAGTGGCGGCGGGCAGCCCGCTTGAGCACGGGGAGGTTCCCGAGCGTCTCAGGCAACCCGTGGATCCTGAAGGCGAGACCCTTCACGGTCGGGTCCTTGTACACATCATGATGTGCCTTGATGTCGAAGGCCTCGCCAACACCTTCAAGCTTTCTGAAGGCGCTCCTGAGCAGCTCGATGGAGAACTTATTGTCATCGAAGAGCGGTTCCTCGTCGGCGTCCTTGGCCGCCGGCTCCTTCCCCTTCTCCAACTTCTTCCGACGGCGGCTTTCGTCGTCGTCGTCCTCCCTTCGTCCCCGCTTCGATGGCGGTGACCTCCTCGACGCCATCTCCTCCTTCTCTCGGTGACCGAAGATTTGTAGTGGTGAATCATGAGGAGAAAGAAGAAGTGAAGAAAAAGATGATAAGCTTATGGAAGAAGTAGGGGAACGTAGGCGAGGGCGACTGGGCGAGGGAGTTATATTGACAAGACGCCGAACCGTCATGCACCTCTGCCCCCACCCACTACTCCATTACTGCCAGTACGTGCCACTCGATTGCGCATCGGGCTTCGTCTCGGGCGCAAAGCCAAGCGTCGCCTTTCACTTACGTGAGAAGGAGAAGGGGCGGGGCAATGATGTTGGGCCCACTTGTCAACGGGAGCAGCCAAACTGCGGCGCCTTTTCAATTTCCATTTATTGTTTTATTACAACATGGCCGAGGCGTCATCTTCAACCTTCAACCCTCTTTGCCTCCTTCAACTTCAATCCTCGTCGCCATTCCATCCCTCTTCAACTTCAATCCTCCTTGCCAACTTCATCCCTCGTCGCCACCAACTTCAATCCTCGTCGCCATTCAAATTCCAAACCCCGTCGTTGTGCTATTTCCTTCCCTTCTCCTTGATGATGCCCGTGGCGTTGTGCTTGATGCTGCTGCTGCCAGATGAACTTCTCACCAAGATCATCATCCACTCCATCAAGGATGCGCCCGTTTTCCATTCTATGAACCTTCATAATAAAATCTGCAGCACCTTCTGGCGCATCTGCAACTCTGATGAGGTACTACTGCACGTGTCGCTGCGTGATCTTCGTGATGCCTGTAGGAATCGCTATGTCAGGTCATGCTTTGAGCGGCGCTTTCGTGAGGCCAATCATCCAGAGGCTTTGTGATTCGAGGGGATGGAGAGGTTGATGAGGCGGCGGAACCCCGATAAGGGTCTGAAGTTCATCAAAGATGTCGCTGCTGAAGACTCCGGTGCCAAGTACTTCTTAGCGATGCTGAAGTATCGTTGCAACCCAGCAGACCTCAAAGCCATGGCACTGCTCCAGGAAATCAGCGGTGGCCCGTCGCCCCCTGACGGCCGATGGAAGAACCCCAACCTGCGGCGGTTGCGCTACCTCGTCAAGTAGGATCTCGACAACATTGTGTGGTGGTACTGGCTTGATGACGGCGACTACGATGACGACATTCTATTGCTACCCATCCAGAATCCCCATATCTGCATTTGGGCAGCAGGATGTAGGTGCTACGGGCCGGATACCAAAGAGATCATCCACTACTGCAGCGCCGAGTGTCGCATCCGTCATGAGTTTGACCTTTGGACGCGTAAATTCCGCCCTGTCGTGGAGTACGCCGTCAGTAGGATGAACATCAGGATGTAGGCGCAAGCATCAATATGAACATTATCTATCTTGAATGTAAATTATTAGATATTACTAAACGCGGATTTGATTTTATTCAGATGTCGGTTTTAGTCAGTTTTTGATAGATAATATTTGATTTGTCACGTTTGTGACTCAAATCGAAGGTTGCGGTGGTCTCATTTGCCACCGAAGAGGACTGGGATGCCCTCTTGGGTGTCAAAACCGCTGAAGCGATCACAACGGCGGCGGGCGGCGGTGCCCTCTGCTTCCTCTTTTGTTCTATTCAAATTACTGTGGGGGCCAGTTCTATTCAAATGAAGAACAATTCTCATTTATTCTTTTAATTTGCAATCAAATGTTGTAACAAGTATTTCTTTGTCGT